>JAQQTP010000079.1:32907500-33620000 GCA_029884605.1 Ormosia emarginata | reverse complement strand
CCCTAGATATTTATAGGACATCTAAATGGACCAACTTGTCCTTAAGCCTTACTTGGTCCCTATGACACTCCTTCTATAAATAGCTACAATAACCTCAAGGGTAAGGATATTCTCCTCACTTTTTTTCTTCCTCACACCCTTACTTACTTGAGCGTTGTAATGTCTTGCAGGTACCCAACCCTCTCTCCAATGCATTCAGGAGGCTACCAAAGTGAGCTTGGGTTTGTCCAAAGAGGACTCCACCAAATTTATGCATCGGTACAGATCATTAGCACCGTCTATGGGAAGAGGCAAACTACAACTCCCACTCCCATTCTTTTGATGGCAAACACTCATTGGAAAATTGCCACAAACTAGGAGCAGTTATCGCGCACTTGCACTCTATGGTCCAGAGAATGGAACCTACTACCCAGGCACTTACCTTAGTCATCTCTCTAGTTCTTTCGCATCAAGGAGCAGGGACCTCAACACGTCGGAATACAACAAACCAAGAACTTTTTAAGATGTTAGTGGAGCAACAACAGTAGATTGCTGACCTCCTTCGCGTAGTGAATTGGGAACGTGTGGTTGAAAACAATGAAGGAGCCCATGTGGAACTCGAGCCTCAGACCAAGATTCACAAAGAGGGCTAGAACCTTCTATGGCTTTAGGCCCCTCACCACAACAATGGGCCCATTACCAATTCAGCCATATGTTTTCCGACTTCATCATAGGAGTTGCTCTGCCGAAGGGATTCAAAGCCCCTACTATTGAGCCGTATAATGGGATTATGGACCCTTAGGAGCACTTGGATGTGTTCATGTCATCCATGCTGCTTGTGGAGGCATTGACCCTGTAATGTGTCGTGTTTTCGCAGCCACGCTTAAGAAGGCCACTCTTAAATGGTTCTTGTCCTCGCCTCTACGTCCATCAACAATGTCTCTGAGTTAGCCTCAAGCTAAGACCTTGGCCAATCACATAATTATAAGACAGGGCAAGGAAGAATTATTCTAAGATTATATGACTAGGTTCAATAAGGAATTGCTAGAGATTAGGGACCTTAACTAAGCCATGGCCATGTATGCAATTATGGGCGGACTCCAACCAGGAAAATTTATCAAGTCTCTGATAACTCCATAAAATGTAATTTTTTGTGCCCTATATCTGTGTTTTATTGATTGCTTAGTCCTTGTTCTTAGGCATGATTAGAAGACTTTATCCTTATTTTCATTCAAATTGATGTTGATGTCTTCCTTTATGCTTTGTGAAAAACATTTCCGATTCTTTATTGGATTAATTAGTTCTTGTACTTGTATTTAACTAGGTGAATTCTCAAATGTAGGTTGGGCTAAAAACAGACAAATTGGAGCAAACCAAGGCCCAACATTGGAAGAGAAAACTTAGGAGACATCTTAGTGTCCCACGCTGCGGCGCAACCATGTTCACATCACGACGTGGAGCTCCTAGGCTGCTGCGTACTGTGAAGATAGAGACTAGCACACCGCGGTGCAAGCATGTGCACGCTACGACGTGACACTTAAAATCCCAATGCGCACTGTGGCCCAAGATGGTTCATGCTGCGGCGTGAAGTTAATTTTTTAGCCTATATATACTATTCCATCAAATTTATATAAAAACTAACCAGGGAAAAATAGAGAAAACACAACTATGGTTCATTTTATCACCATTTTGGAGAGGAGCAAGGGAATTTGTAGTGGAAGACACCATTCTCAAGGAGGATCAAGCATCCAAGACCTACATTCATAATGTTTCCCTCTTTTCTCTTTTTTCTCTCTTTTTCTAGGTCATGGACATGAAATTTCTTATGAGATTTTTGTGTTCCATGGATAGCTAAGCTATTTTTCGGGAATCCTTTGGATCCTTCTATGTAAATTGGTGATTTTATAACTTTTTAAGTTTATAATGATGATTAGTTTTGTTCATCCATGTTTCTCATAATGCTCTTGAATGTTTGACTAACATTTAATGTGTTTTGATTAAATCTAGTGAACTAAACATAGATATTTAGGTTTTAGATCATGGATATGATTGATGCATGTTTAATTTCATTCTAATGGAAGGGTGAGTTAATTAGCTAATATGATAGAAATATACCCCTTGGTCATGCATAACATTTGTCTAAGAATCAATCTTAATGAGTGGAGTTTGCTCTAGTTCTCATGGACACATAGTGAACTAGGTAAATAACGTATGATTAATTGACCTAGATATAGGCTTTTAGCTAATGTATCTTCTTATGCTAACAAAACTAATCATTCATGTTGCTTAAAAAGGTTGCATTTTGCCAAGAGAAGTAGTTGGTGAAGAAGGAATCCCTAGCCTTTAATCATTGCCTCTTATTCTCCGTTTAGTGCTTTTTAGTCTTGCAAACATAACCAATTCATACCCATTTCCCTTATTGAAAGCATTTGAATAGAATTATTTAAGCTTTTGATTAATATTTAGCATTGAAATTAATCATAATCTTCATGGGAACAAACTTTACTTTTCACTCTATTACTTGTACGACTTGTGCACTTGCGGTACAAAAAAAAGGTGAACAAGTTTTTGGCGCCGTTGCCGGGGATTACGGATAATTTCTGTATTGCTAATATTAACAACGAGTTTAATTAGTCTTAGTTCAAGTTTTTCTTTTGTTTCATTTTCATTCAAGTTTATTCTTTATTTGTTATAGATACTATAAAAAATGGCGGATGACAACAGTCACACGGGACCATTGAAGGAGTTTGCTACTCCTCAAATGGATAATCTTTAGTCAAGCATCAGACGACCTACCATTCGTGCCAACAATTTCGAAATCAAGCCAACCATAATTCAAAAGATATAAACCTCTATGCAATTTGGCAATTTGCCAAGTGAAGATCCCAATGCTCATTTGTCAATTTTTTTAGAGATCTGTGATACATTCAAACATAATGATGTCTCTAAAGATGCCATTCGCCTGAGGCTTTTTCCTTTCTTTCTCAGAGATAGAGCCAAGAGTTGGTTGCAATCTCTGCTGGCAGGGTCAATAAGAACTTGGAGTGATGTCTATGGCAAATTTCTGAACAAATACTTCCTACCTGCCAAGACTGTTGAGATGGTGAATGATATCACCTCCTTCACCCAAGCTGAATCAGAATCCTTGTATGAAGCCTGGGAGATGTACAAGAATCTTATGAGAAGGTGCCTACATCATGAGATACCACTATGGCACCAAATCTACTCATTTTACAAGGGCCTCCTACCACACCACCGTCCAATTATGGATGCAGCTGTTGGTGGTTCATTGATGAGTAAATCCTTTGATGACGCCTTTCAACTGTTAGAAGAATTAGCAGCTTAGCTACCAATGGCCTGTGGCAAGAAATGCTCAAAGGAGGGTGGCTGGAGTGCATGATGTAGATGCAATTATGTCACTTTTTGCACAAGTGGCTGTAGTTACTAACAAGCTTGATAGTTTGGAAGTAAGCCCTCACCAGAGCCTTTTTGTTCTTTGTGATCGGTGTGGAGACAATCATGTGACTGATAGATGCCCTTCTACCTCTGAGAAGGAATCCCTAGCCTCTAATCATTGTCTCTTATTCTCCGTTTAATGCTTTTTAATCTTACAAACATAACTAATTCATACCCATTTCCCTTATTGAAAGTGCTTGAATAGAATTATTTAATCTTTTGGTTAATATTTAGAATTGAAATCAATTATAATCGTCATGGAAACGAATTTTACTTTTCACTCTATTACTTGTACGACTTGTGCACTTGCGGTACAAAAAAAAAGGGTGAATAATCTCTGGCAAGAAGACTACTTGTAGACCTCGACGAACTAAAAAGCTATTCCAAGAAATACATTAACATGAAGGAGGTCCTAAAGGTGAAGAGCAAGGTGTACAAGGAAGCAGAGGCGTCTAGGAATAAAGAACAAGAGCTAGAGGATAAGGTCCTCAAAATGGCCTAAAGGAACCACCACTAGAAGTATTTGATAATTACACTCCCCTCAAGGTACCCCGAAGCAAAATCCTTAAGGAAGTGTATCACATTGAGATCTCTAACCTACCCAAGCTAAGGACCTTGCGACCACGAGGAAGAGTGCACAAGTCTAAGTGTTGTAACTATCACCATGTTTAGGGACATAATGGAGAACTGTGATGATCTTCGAGATGCTATAAAGACATTAATACAGCAAGGATAACTTTATAATTATGTTCAAAAGTCTCGAGAAGACGAAACCTCACAGTATTACTGACGAGATGACAAGAAAAAAAGTTACAATTCTCAACGACGGACGCCCTCCCTAGGGAATTGCTCAGTACCTAGGGAACTTCCATGTTGTTAGTGAGAAAAGTCCCCCTTAAAAGGAAGACAGGCATGACAACGAGGTCACAAGGACAATAAACACCATTTTAGGTAGATTTGCTAGTAGTAGGCAAACAAGACTTGCTAGGAGGATATATTTGAAGGCGGTGCTCAGTGTGGCTTCTCAACCCATCTACAAGAAAGGAAGTGGGTCTCGGAGCATGCCATCAATCAATTTCACTAATGAAGATATTAAAGAAGTGATCCTAGGCCACAGTGATCTTATGGTGATTTTGAAAATTAAGGCCATTAGGTGAATGGAAAGGATCTTCGTGGGCTAAGGGAGCTTAACAAATATTCTATTTATGTACGTTTTCAAAAACATTGGGTTGCCCTTATCCGACCTCAAGCCTTTTGATACTAACTTAATAGGGTTTGTAAGAAGGAAGGTGCAACCTAAAGGTTACACAGAGCTAAACCTTACCATGGGGACAAGCCCCCTAGAAAAAAGTGGTGAAGGTTAAGCTTTTGGTGATTTATTGATCCAATGCCTACAATGTTATTATGGGAAGGCCATCTCTAAATGCCTTTGGGGCAATAGTGTCCACCCACCACCTCGCTATGAAGTTCCTCATGGACAGTGGCGAAGTGGTAACATTGAAAGCAGGTTAAGTTGCGACATGGAGCTACTATAATGCTAGTCTAGAACTCCAAGAGAGAACATCCCACTCTAGACAATAGAAAAAACCATCTTAAGGAAAGGACTCTTAATTTGTGATGATGGTAGAACTCGATGTCCGTGGTGACATGAAAGAGAAAAAACCATAACTTAATGGCTAGCTAATTGAGGTCTAACTCATACTAAAGCTCAATCAAGTCACCAAGATTGGAGCAGGTCTCTCTAAGGAGGAATATAAGGGATAGACATTGTTTGACAACAAAACAAGAACCTCTTTACATGGACAACGGTTGATATGCCCAGCCTCAATCCTAACTTCATCTGCCATTGGCTATCGATTTCCCCTAATGCCAAACCAATTTCATAGATGAAAAGAAAAGTAGAACTTGAATGACAAAGGGCCATTAAACAAGTGAAAGAGCTCCTTATTGCGGGGTTTATCAGAGAAGTATCCTAAACCACTTAACAAAATATGGAGGACTGCATTGATCTTCGAGATATAACAGAGACACTGATACAACGAGGACAACTACAAAATTATGTTCAAAAGTATCGAGAAGTTGAAACCTTGCTATATCAGTGAAGGGGTGATAGGAAAAAAAGTTACATTCCTTGATGATGGACGCCTTCTTTAGGGGATTGCTCACCAGCTCGAGAATGCCCACGTCGTCAGTAAGAAAAGTCCCCCAAGAAGGAAGACATGCATGACAATGAGGTCATAAGGATAATCAACACCACTTTAGGTGGATTTGTTGGTGGCAGGCAGATGAGATATGCTAGGAGAAGACATTTGAAGGCGGTACTTAGTGTGGCATCTTGCCTCATCTACAAGAAAGGAAGCGGGTCTCAGAGCACGCCAACAAACAATTTCACTAATGAAGATGTGGAAGGAGTGATCCCCTACCACAATAATCCTATAATGATTTCCGGAATTATGGCCAGTGAGCAAGTGAAAAAAATCTTCGTTGACTAAGGGAGTTTTATAGATATTCTGTTCACAGATGCTTTCAAGAACTTTAGGCTGCCTTTATCCACCTTAAGCCCTTTAATACTAACTTAATAGGGTTCCAAGAGGGAAGGTGCAACCCAAAGGTTATATATAGCTATACCTTACCCTAGCTACAAGCCCTTTAGAATAAAAGGTGAAGGTTAAGTTTTTGGTGGTTGACTGCTTCTCTACCTACAATATCATTATGGGGGCGATGGTGTCTGCTCACCACCTCACTATAAAGTTTTTCACGGATAGGGGCAAAGTGACAATGGTGAAAGTAAATGAACTCATAGCACGAAGTTGCTATAATGCCAATCTGGACCTCCAAGAGACAACATTCCACTCCAAACAACAGACGAAGCCACTTCAAGGAAAGGACTCTCAATCTGTGATGATGACAAAACTCGATATCCATGGTGATATGAAGGAAAAAAGGCCATAACTTAACGGCCAATTAATTGAGGTTCGACTTAGACCAAGGCCCAATCAAGTCACCAAGATTGGAGTAGGCCTTTCTGAGGAGAAACAAAAGAGATTGACATTGGTCTTACAACAAAATAAGGATCTCAGTATTGACAATGGCTTATATGCTCGGTCTCGATCCTAACTTCATTTGCCACTAGCTATCAGTTTCGCCTAATGCCAAATTTGTGTCATAGAGGAAGAGAAAAGTAGAATCTAAATGCCAAAGGGCCATTGAAGAATAGGTGAATGAGCTCCACACACGAGATTTATTAGGGAAGTATCCTACTTTGCTATCCAATGTGGTTTTGGTAAAGAAGTCCTCTAGGAAGTGACAAATGTGTGTAGATTACATAGACCTTAATAAAGTATGCCCTAAAGTTCTTTGCTCATTACCTCTCCCAATACATCCACAAGATAAGGCAAAAACAACTTTTATTACATAGAGGGTCAGTTACTGCTACAAAGTAATGCCTTTAAACAATGTTTTTGAAGAGCAAATTAGGAAGGTGATGGAAGTGTACATTGATGATATGATTGTGAATATCCCAACCATAAGAGACTATGTGAACGACCTCATAGAAGTTTTCTAGCAACTCAGGAAGTGTAATATAAGGTTGAACCCAAAGAAGTGTGTATTCGGGGTCCATGCTAGAAAGTTTCTAGGATTCATGCTTACACATTGGGGAATCGAGACTAACTCGGATAAGTGTCAAGGCATAATTAACATGAAAAGCCTCTGCAAAGTAAAAGAAATACAATAGCTCGCAAGACGAATAATGACATTTACCATGTTCGCGTCCAAGTTGGCTCATAAAGCCATACCCCTTTTTAGGCTCCTAAAGAAGGAAAAGGACTTCAGAATGTGAAGAAGCCTTTTAAAGCTTTAAACTTGCACTTTTTGAACCCCTATCTTGACCAAATTAAAGGACAGAGAAACCCTTTTCCTCTACATTTCAGTTGGCGAAGAAGTAGTCAGCTCAATCCTAACCAAAGAAACAGAGGAAAAACAAAAGCCTATATACTTCATTAGTAAAATTTTAAAGGGCTCGAGCTCCCTTATCAGAGAATTGAGAAGCTGGCCTTTTATTGCTTGTTTCAACACAAAGATTAAGATAATACTTCTAGTGTCACCCCGTGATTGTGAGAACAGACTAACACATCAAGTAGGTGTTAGCCTATTGCATCGACTCAAGCTCATAGGGAGAATGATCATATGATCCATAGAATTGTCTGACTTCGAAATTGGATATTAACCCCGCTAAGCCATAGAGGCACAAGCTTTATCTGATTTCATTTCAAAATTTACCCATTGTTCATCCTCTGACCATGAGAGTAAGTGGACTATATATGTCGATGAAGCGCCCAATCTAAAGGGCAGTGGAGTTAGAATTATCTTGGAGAATGCAAATGGCATGACAGTTGAGTAGTCCCTGAAGTTCAAGTTCCCCACCTCAAACAACCAAGTGGAGTATGAAGCAACGATCAAAGGAATCTTCTTGGCAAGGAACCTTGGAGTAACCAAGGCAAGGCTTTGCAATGACTCTTAGTTGGTGTCCCAAGTCTTGGGGGAGTACCAAGCCAAAGACCCTTAGTTGCAAAAATATCTGGTGACGGTGAAGTCGCTCATGGAAGGGTTCTCCAAGGCCATGATTGACCAAATTCCTCGAGAGCAAACTCCAACACAGACATATTATCCAAACTAGCCAGTATCAATAGCCCAGGGAATAATAGGTTGTGATCCAAGAGACACTACCCACTCCCAACATAAGTAATGATGAGACGGTGTTGGCGATAAATGAGGAGGACAGTTGGAACAAACCCATCATGGTATATCTCCAATGTGGAAAGCTCCTTTCAATCCAAACAAAAGCAAAAGATTGTCAAGGTAGCAGCTTGGTATGTCTTTGTAGATGGCAGCTTTACTGTTGAGGCTTTTCTTTCCCATTGCTAAAGTACCTCACCTAAGATGAAGCCCAATACGTCACAACCGAGATCCATGAGGGCTACTTTGGTCAACATCTAAGGGGAAAATTTTTGGCTAGGAAAGCCCTACGAGCTGGATACTTTTGGTCCACCATGTCGGCAAATGCTATGCCCTATGTCCGAAATCATGACAAGTGTCAGAGATTCTCTGTTATTCAAATAACACCACCTGAAGAGCATTCCACTATTTCCATTGCATAGCCCTTCTTCTAATAGGGTTTGGATTTGTTGGGACCCTTTCCGAAGGTACCTAGTCAACTGAAATACTTAATTATAGTTATGGATTATTTCATGAAGTGCATCAAATTGGAGCCCTTGGCAACCATCATAGCAGATAAGGTCAAGAAGTTTATGAAAGTGAGTATTATTTGTAGGTTTGGGATCCCTGAATCCATTGTCATAGATAACAGGACCTAATTCACAAACAAGAAGTTTAAAGAGATATGTTCCGATATTCATATAAAGTAGCACTTCACCTTAGTTGAACACCCACAAGCCAAAAGGTAGGCTGAAATCACCAATAGGGTGATCCTTCAAGGTTTGAAGAGAAGGCTTGAGGACATTAAGGATGAATGGGTTGAACAATTAAGCCATGTATTGTGGGTATATCGGATAGCCCTTCACTCAGCCACCAAAGAAAGTCCTTTCAAGCTCACCTATGGTTGCGAAGCCATGATATCAATGGAGACCAGAGAGCCGAGCTAGAGAAGGGGGCGTTTTTCTGGCAATTAAAAAAATGAACTCCTGTAAGAAGAGCTTAACCTGACTGAAGAACAACTTGAAATAGCCTACATCAGTGAAGTCAAGTTCAAACTCCAGATTGCTCAAAGATATAACAAGCGAGTCTCTCTACGAAGATTCAAAATGAAAGACCTCATTCTTAAGAAAGTAGGAATCAGAGGACGGAATGCGAGAGATAAGAAATTTCCCCCAAATTAAGAAGACCATCATCGAGTCATAGAAATACTAGATGAGGGAGCGTATAAGATCACTGACCCTACAATATAGAAACTGCCTAGTGTTAGCACGTATTCAACTTGAAAATAATACTACAACTAGATGTTATTATCATTTGTTCATATGAAATGGATGTAATGAAGCCATAAGTTGGAACCATCAATGAATGTGATGCTTATTAAATTAGGATAATTATGATTTTTATTATTAGGATTTTATTTTGTTAGTTAAGGGATTTTATTATTTTAAGATTTTAGTTTTAATGAGATTCTGTCCAAATCCTAAATCTTATTATCAGCTAGTTATATTTGATTTGTATTTAGTTTGTTTTGTAAGAAAACTATAAATACCCCTCCTATCAGCACTTTAGAAGATGTTTTTTATTATTGAATTCAATTTGGAATATATTTTTGTTTCTTGAGATAGAGTCTCTTGGCACCGAGTGCCTTTGTTTTTTAGTTCTACAACAATTTGGCATTCGAGCCTCGTTGATCCCTATGCTTTGTGCTGTTTGAAAGCATCGATTTTTCGCAGCCAAAGTTGTTCTGATACCTATAATTCACTAGATCTCTGCAAAACTCACTTGAAACTGCCAAAAAGCTACCAGAATATGCGTTTCCTTCATTGATAAATGCATAATTGTACGAACATCATTAAAATGTTGTCATCTAGACCTCGTTTTGGACCACGACCACCACCATTGGAACTAAAAGCCTTAGATCTACTATTTGCCAAAATTTCATCGCCAACGGATATTGCATGCCTCCTCATGCACTGTTAGAATCCTTTGTGCATGTTTCTCACGCATGACACACATTGCATGCATCACTTGTTGATCAAGCGCTTGGCCTTCATTCGGCCTACACATGCGCACCTTTCCCTGTGCTGACGAGACGATGGCGTGATTGGTGACACAACACTGAGCATTGACCATTGACCAAGACTGTTGCATAATGTTGACTTTGACCCTTGACCATGAGTTGACTTTGACTTTAGCCTATTCTCCTAGGTTTCTAGGCATTTCAGGTTCGTTTTTGTACTTGCTTTTGTATTTTGGAGTCTCTAGCAAATGGTTTTGGTGGTTTCACTCTCCTATTGCTTAACAAAAGTGCAATTTTTCCAGCCAATCTTGGATCTTGAAATTTTGATATTTATTTGTGCCTTTAGAATAGTTTATAATTCTCACCACTTTGTATCAAGTTTGTTGGCACTTCTTTTATATCTAATTGTCCCTATTACAAAGCATGAATAATTTGTTTCCAAATCACATTAGTGTCATAAAGTGCATTCATAAATCTCCTATTTATGATGCATGGAAAGCCTACATTACTTGTGAGGGTAAAAGTTGTAGCCTAGTCATCAATAATGATAGCACATTAAATATGACTTCTAAAAAGGGTGTGATTAGATGTGGTTTAAACCTAGAACCTCACCCACAACCTTTTAGATAAGCTTAGGTAAATGATACTTATCTAGATGTCATCTATAGGTGAGAAGTACCACTTGCATTAGGATCTTATGAGGAAAATATCTATTGTAATGTTTTACTTATGGATGTTGCTCACATTTTGTTAGGTCGTCCTTGGTTATATGATCATGATGTGATCCACCAAGATAGGGACAATACATATTCCTTCAATTTTAATGGTAATGGACTTATCTTGCAATCTATCGATCCTAGTAAAGAATGTCCAAAGGTCTAAAGGTTAGGGATTCTAAAGACATAACCATTGTCGAGAAAGAAAATAATGACTCTATTCATCTTAAGCCCAAACCATAATATCTTAAACATCTTGATTCAACTAAGACAATTACTAATTGTATCATAAAATTATGTGCCAACTGATAATAACATATTTTATATATTAATAAACCCTCATTTTTAATCATTTATACTCTCCATGTACTTAATTGATTGAGCTTGATCATGATTTGTAAGTTTGGGTTCAAATTAGGCTTAATTGATATTTTTCAGCATTGTTGAGATTTTACACTGTTTCTGTATTTCGCTCATATCTTGAGTTCTAGATGTCTAAAAATTATGAATTTTGCCTTGTAGGAAAGCTGAGAAAAAGCTCTACAACTTTGATGAAGAACTCAAAGTCTTAATCAAACATCTAGTGGAGCTAATTGGGCACGGAATTCAGAAAACAGGTTCTGTCACTAGAACTCGAGCAGTGTGCACTAATCAGGGCATAACTTGGGCTGTATGAGTTGCATTGAGCTGAAACTGGTGCCATTTAAAGTTAAGACCTAAATCTATAACTTTCATAAGAACACAAGAGCCAATTCGGATGTCTTGGAGGTCATATTGGGATTGCAAATCAGAACAGAGGAGTAGAAATTGGGCTTGAGCAGTTGCAATGATTGGGTCATATCTTGGGTTGTAGAAGGCCAAATTAGATGGTTCAAGTGAGCATTTGATAGCCAAGACAAAGACCTTCAACTTTCATGAAGGCCACTTTTCGAGATTCTGTCGGCAAGCACGACTTTGCCACCAAATTATTTTGTGCAAGTGAAGACAAGAATTTTTTTCAATCATCCACCTACTCCTTAATCATCCACCCACTCATTGTCCCACTCATTGTCATCTTTTACTTGTGATGCTCTATAAAAGGTAGTCTTGGCTGCCTATTAGGGTAATCTTAGTTTTAGATCAAGATTATGCTATTATGTTATTTACTTGTTGTAATTTTCTTTTGTTGTAAATAGAAGTTATGATCATCATCATCTTCTTCTTATCTCTTTCTTTCTTCTTGCTTATGGGTAACTAATTTTCATCTTGCTTGGGTGAAGAGGTGAAGCTTTTGGTAATAAAATAAAGTTAGATTAATTTCTTTCTTGTGCTTAAATGATATATTATCAAGTGATCATTATATATGTTGTATTTTGTTTCTAATCAATTTATTGTAGACAAGTGGTTTGGAGCAATGAATCTTGAACCCATTTACAAGTGCTGGTGTTGGTAAATAAATAAAGGAACCATAATATAACTACGTATATAATTCTAAATGGACTTTGAATGTTTTATTTTTCGATTGGAACCTCTGTTGTGCGTGGATTCAATTGAGTTATAAAAAGAATTAATCTTGTCCTTAATTTATTACCAAAAGTAGATCTCCTAGCCCAAGCGAGTTCTTTAATTTAATTGTGAATAAGTTTTATTATCTTTATTATTATGATAAAGCCTTTCCATGCCTCAAAGAATTTTTTTTTCATCAATTCCCTGTGGATCGACCTCGGATTCTCGAGAAATTTATTACTTGAGATAACCTGCACTTGAGTTTGCATTCTTTAATCTGCATCACCGACATTAAATGCAAGTTTGCAGTAACTAGTGATAATTATAAATTTGCTTCAAATGTGCATTTTCGGGATCATAATTTTGATGTTGATGATTTGCTTCATTCTAAAGATACCTTTGAGCCTTCTATATCCTCTCTAGTTGTTGCTACAGATCGTCCGACCATTTGCATGACCAAAGTGCCACCAATTCTACCACAATATCCAGACCAGATTGATACAATGCTAATTGTGGATTCTTCTCCTAATTCTATTTTTCATTAACTTGTGAAGAAGGAGAACCACCTTGATTTTGTTACTACTTCAATTTTTGAAGATCATTCCTAACATATTGATCCTGGATGAAGTCAATCGAGATTTTACTCTATAAAGGAGAGTTCTTTCAGAAGGAGAAAATGATGCAGATTATATTAGGATAATTATGATTTTTATTATTTGGATTTTATTTTTCTATTATTTTAATTTATGATTTTTTTAGTTAAGAGATTTTATCGATTTTAGGATTTCAATTATAATTAGGATTTCAGTTTTAATTGGATTCTATCTAAATCCCAAATCTCATCATCAGCTAGTTATATTTGATTTGTATTTGGTTTGTTTTATAATAGGGCTATAAATACTTCTCCTATCAGTACTTTAGAAGACATTTTTTATTATTAAATTCAATTTGGAATATATTTCTATTTCTTGAGATTGAGTCTCTTGGCACCGAGTGCCTTTGTCCTTTGGTTCTACATAAGAATGAGAAGTTTGTTCAGAAATTTAACTTATACTATACTATGTTCATTTCCTTCTGAAGTTCCAGGGCATGTAAAAATGCTAAAGGGATGTCAGATCCCTAAAGTTAAGCTAAAAATGCAGAAAGAGTTAAGAATGGGACCTCAAATCACAACTTAAGCTAAAAGAGCATAAATAGCCTAGTATGGGACCTCAAAACCCAAGTTAGACTAAAAGCGTAAAGAGCCAAGTATGGGATCTCAACTCCCAATTTAGGCTGAAGGGATATTGAGTTTTTAAACGCAAATAAAATCCAAGTATAGGATCTCATATCCTAACTTAGGTTAAAGGGACATTGGAACCCTAGATGTGAAAAGAATCCAAGTATGAGACCTCGAATCCCAACTTAGGCTGACGGCATAGCAGATCCTTAAGCATAAATAAAAGTAGGCAGAAGTATAAATTTAAGGCAAACAAGTTAGAAATAAACATAAGTACACATAAATTCAACAAAGAGTGGCTAGGCTGTTGGAGCATATGGATTCAAGACCTTGGCATTGAGGTTGACTGTAACACCCTAAAATTTATTTATTTTATTATAAATATTTATTTTATAATATTTGTGATTTTTGTGAATTTTTCTGCAAATGCGAAATATTTTAATATTATTCCTCATTTTGTGTGCAAATTGAACGGATCTGGAAAAATGAGATATTTTTTTCGAGAACCTTGATCTATGGAAACGTCAACGGGGGATCTTACTAAAGCCGATGCTGGACACGATTTACGAGATTTTACATTTTTTAAGAAATTTTATCAGATAAAATAATAAATCGTTGTGTATTTTATTATCTGTTGGATAATTAATACTGACTTTGCTATCTGTAACAGTTGTCCATTGGATAATAGTTGTAGTAAAAATCCTTAACACTCTATCCAAAATCTACTTTGTGTCACATCCATTAACTTTACTTCAAAAGAAAGATTAGTTTAATCAAAGCTTGTTGAGGGAAGCTTCCTAGAAATTTCCCTAATGACATATTTCTCTCTCTTCCCTCCCCACTTACTCCACGGTTGAAGCACTCTTGGGAGCCAAAGTAAAACTTCTTCTCATTTTACCACATTCACTTCTATCTCAAAAATACCAAAAACCTATCACCTTTTCACTTCTTTTCTTTCTTCTCATTTCTTCAAGCATTTTCTCTTCTCCTCTTCTTCCTTCTCCACGGTACACCCACCCATTAGAGACCATCTTCATTGTTTGCTAAACCAATCACATTTCTTGTTTTCTTCCATCATTCCAAGGCTCTTCTCTTTGGTGGTCATCCTCAAGTTCTTATTCTTTCATTATCCACCATTGAAGCTAAAGCTTGAAACTTTAGAGGTAAAGTCTTCAACTTTCTTCTTTTTTCTTCTCATTTTCATTTTTCTTGGTCACCTATGTGACCAAGAACTCATCTTTCCATAGTTTGAGTGGGCATTTTGAAGGTTGCTCATCCTAGTGTTTTCTTGAAGGTGGAAAACAAAAATCAAGAACAAAAAGAGGTAGCATCCTTGTGTTGTCTTCAAATAGGTAAGAGGGAGATAATCATCTTCAACTAATCTTGGTAGTAAGGAGATGTCTTGTGTGTTGTTGTTGATGAGGGAATCCATGTGAGATTACTCTTTTTGTTACATTGCATTATTTTCATGATTTTGTGGTTGTTGATTTGTATGAATCTATGGAAATACATTGTGTGTTTTGATGACTATGAGCCTATTGATTACTATGAGCCTATTGATTGTTATTCTGTACTTTGATGATCATAAATCATGTCTTATGATCGGCGATGTCGCACTCGCCTCAAAATAGACTAGGATTTATGGAATATAGCATAGTGCATAACCTAGGTCATCTCCCAAGGACCAATTCAGATTTCTCAAGCATGTTAGAAGTTATCAATAAGTAGGGAGTTTTGTTCATTACAATAACAGAAAACGAATTCAAATTTTGAGAAAATTCAATTAATGAAACACCAATCCAAGGTCTTCAATCATGTGGCAGAATTAATCATTGTTCAAAGAGAACCAATTCTGTTGCTTACACCTCTTGTTAATTCGAATTCAACTAGGTAATCACCTAGAATTTCATCAACTAAAATAGAATCACAATCGTAATTCTTGATTAAGATTGATCCAGGAACAAATTCGGATTAACATAGATTACCAATCGATGATCTATTCTCCATTAGATTCAGATTAATCAACCCTAATTCTAACTTCAATTTCAAAATCATAATAAAAAATCAATTGAAGAAGGAGAAGAGGGAAGAACACAATAGAAATTATAATTTAAACAAGAGAACTCAAAACTCTAACCACAATCATTGATTTCCTTGGATTGATTAGAGCTTTAGCCTTCCATGGCCATTACAAAAATGCAGATCAGAGGGAAAAATGAAAATAGAGAAGATGAAAAGATAATAACTGTTTCTTCAATCTGAAAAGGTAAAACAGAAAACAATCCAAAAGTATTTTTCGCATTCTGCCTTAACCTATTTGTAACTAAAAATTCTTCTCAAATTCCTAATCTACGCCTAGCCCAAACTGTAGCCCTCTGAATAAGCTTTCTAGAGGCATATCATTTGCCTTATTTGGGCTTAAATTGAGAGAGATAGGCCCAAATTAGTGAGGGAAGGTCCAAGCTTTGTGACAACAACAACGTCCTAACTTTGAGGCCCAATTTCGCCTTGAATCCAGCTGAATTAGAAAATTTGCATTATACACCAGATTGTAGATCTTCATCTCAGCTTTCAGGGGACTCCAAGATCATCCAAATACGATATTTGTAGCCCAAGTTATGGCCTGTACAAGACAGAAAGGTCAAAATGAGCTAAAATCCGAAAATTAATGAAGTTTTTACAATTAAGCTCAATGAAGACCAATCATCTAAAACTCATCTACAAACATAATATTAGACACAATTAGCATCAATTAGGCCAAATATAAAGCAATAATGAATGGCTCAAAATTGATTGATCATCTTAGATGGCTTGAAAAAGGATGAGAAGCTTTGAAAATGGATGGGCCAAGGTTCTGTAGAAATCGTTTCTGCAGAATTCTTTCTGGTGCACGAGCACTCAGGCGCTGTGCAACGAGCGCCCAGGCGCTCGACCTGCGCTCAAGTGCTTAAGCTTGAACGCTTAAGCGCTGATCAATCAATTTTGAGGCATTCATTATTGCTTTATATTTGGCTTAATTGATGATAATTGTATCCAATATTATGTTTTTGGGTGAATTTTAGATTATTGGGTTTCATTGAGCTTAGTTGTAAAAGCTTCATTAATTTTTAGAATTTAGCTCATTTTGACCTTTCTGTCTTGTACAGGCCATATCTTGGGCTACAAATGTCCTAATTGGATGATCTTGGTGTCCCTTGAAAGCTAAAACGAAGATACACAATTTTGTGTCTAATGTAGTTTTTCTATTTCAGCTGGATTCAGGGTGAAATTAAGCCTCAAAGTTAGGACACTGTTGCTGTCACAAAGCTTGGACCTTCCCTCACTAATTTAGGCTTAACTCTCTCAATTTAAGCCCAAATAAGGCAAATTATATGTCTCTGGAAAGCTTATTCAGAGGGCTACAGTTTGGGCCAGGGGTAGATTAGGAATTACAAAGGAATTTTCAGTTACAAATAGGTTAAGGCAGATTTCGAATTTACCTTTTGAATTACTTTTGTTCAGTTTTACAGATTGAATCAAGAATCCTTTTCTTCTTCTCTATTTTCGTTTTCTCTCTTCTTTCTTCTCTGAAGCTCTGCATTATTTTCGTAATGGCCATGGAAGGCTGAAGCTCTTTTCAATCCAAGGAATACAAGGATTGTGGTTAGAGTTTTGAGTTCTATTGTTTAAACTTGATTTCGGTTTGTGATCTATCTTCTTCTCCTTCTTCAATTGTGATTCTAGATCTAGATTCGAAATTGAGGTTAGAATGAAGATTGATTAATCTAAATCTAATGGAGAATGGATCATCGATTGATAATCCAAGTTAATTCGAAATTGTTCCTAAATTAATTTTAATCAAGAATTGCGATTGTGATTCTGTTTAATTGATGAAATTCTAGGTAATTATCTAGTTGAATTCGAATTAACAAAGGTGGTATATGCAGACAAAATTTCATTCTTTTGAACAACGATTAACTCTGTCACTTGAATTGAAAACCTTGGATTGGCATCTCATAATTGAATTTTCTTCTAATTACTGTTTGAATTCGTTTTCTACTATTTGATGAACAAAACCCCCTTCTTATTGATAACTTCTACTATGCTTGAGAAATCTGAATTGATCCTTGGAAGATGACCTAGGTTATGCACTATGCTATATTCAATTGTAAATCCTAGTCTATTTTGAGGCGAGTGCGGCATCGGTCATCAAGCGCCCAACGTCTAGAATGATTTTCCAAAAACGTAGCTCAGGGAGCGCTCGAGCGCTGAGTGTTGAGCGCTCAGGCGCTCAACCAACGCTCAGGCATTGGAGACTTGGTGCTCAAGCACCCAAGGCAAAAATTGTCAAAATGTTATGAGGAGATGGTTATGACTTCAATAATCAATATGTTATAACTAAACTAAAGTAATGACTTGATTTGTCAAGAGAATTCCTTTAGAGAGGGAGATTTTATAAGAGTGGTTAATCTAAAGTGAAGTTCCATAATGAATCTTAAGGAGTGCTTTACCACCTTGAGAACTTAATGTTATGTTATTTTGGGGTCCATGAATGGAACTAGGGAATTATGGATGTTTAAGTTGTACAAATTGTGATATATTAAGAATGAATATATTATTGTTAGTTATACATGGATGTTGTTGGTATTTCTCTTGGACAAATTGTGATATGTTATGGATAAGTACATTATTGATGAATGTACATGATATGCAATATTTATAAGAAATATATCATTGGTGAACATGCATGATGTAAATTGCGTCATCATGCATTGCGATGTCCATTGGAATTTGTTGGAAAGGTGATGTGTGCCTAGGAGATTGAATAACACCCAAGTGCAGGTGCGAGTAGACTAATCGTAGGGTCATAGTGGTTGACCTTGGGGGCGTCGGGGTGCGGGTGTCTCACAATAGACAGTGGTAGCTCCATTAGGGCCATGGGATAGACCAATGCAAACACACCGACGATCCGAACTGAGACGCTGTCCTATATCGCGATCAATTATTGAGGCACCATGTATAAGCCATATTGCGCAAATATTTTATGAGATGAGCACTTTATTTTTAAGGCTAACGAGATACTGGTATGACTCCTTAATCATTGATGCGTGCGGATGTAGTAATTAAAATTAAGATAAAAATCAGTTGTCAGGCCCACCAGAAAATAAAAACCTTACAACTAGTTGTAGTTAGTAAGGGTCGATCCACAGAGAACCAATTCAATTAACACTATTAAACAATTCCCAATTTAGACTCTGATTAACAATAAACAGTAAAAGGGGGGTTTTGGAGTTTTGATGAACAATGAACAGCTTCAAAGATAACAATAAACAAACTGAAATCAACAATATAAGAAAATTGGTTAAGAAAGGATTGAATCCACCACTAGATTTATATGATAATGTAAATCCACATATCCTTTTATTCCAACATGCTCAATTATGTTTTTATGCAATTGTGAGAGTAAATCTCTGTTTTCCTTACGTGTTGGCCAATTTAGCAACCGCTCAAATCAACTCCTAATCACCGATTAGTCATAAAGCAACCGCTCTTACAACTATCCAACAATTGCATTAAGATTTAGAAAACCAATTACACTAAGGTCTAATCACACACCGGGATTAAATTACTTAGAACATATATTTCTCTAGATCTAATACCGCAACCGCAAGCATAATAAACCCAGATCTACCACTTTTATAACGGCAAATAGCACAAAGATAATTATACCCACATGAACATCATACATCCCACTAGATCTACTACCGCAACCGCACATAATAAACCTAGATCTACTACTTTGAAAGTAGGAACAAGTACAAAAACCTTCATACCAACAATAGATTCAAATATATGAATAAAAACATAACGTGTTGAAATAATCAAATATGCAAAGTTTACAACATTAATACTAGCGGTTTCATCACCCCTTAACCAAGGGAGGTTTAGTTACACATAGCTAGAAAGAAATCACAAGAAAAACTATGAAGAAACAAGAAGAAACTATGAAGAAACAAGAAACTAAGAGAGAAAATGAAGGAGAGTTACATCTTGTTCATGATAAATGGTGCCTTTTATAGAAGTCTAAGGTAACAAAATGACAAAGGGAAGTGGGTGGATGAGTGGGTGAGTGAGTGGAGTGTTTGAGTGGATGGATTAGTGGGTTGGTTTAGTGGATTGGTTTAGTGGATGAGTGAGTGGAATGGTTGAGTGGTTGAATTAGTGAAAAATGCCAAAGGACTTTTGGTGAGTGGGAAATTATGGACATGAATGGGTGAGTGGATGGATGAGTGGATGGATTAGTGGATGAGTGGGTGGAGTGGTTAAGTGGTTGGATTAGTGTATGAGTGGATGAATGGGTGAGTTAGTGGATGAGTGGATGAGTGGATTAGTGGATGGATGAGTGGATTAGTGGATGGATGAGTGGGTGGTTGAGGACGAAAATTTTGTGTCTGACTTGGAAGCAAAAAACGACCCACTATACTTCAGAACCACGAAAAGTGTTCTTCATGAAAGTTGTAGATCCTTGTCTTGGCTATAAAATGGATAGCTGGTTCGTCCAATTTGGCTTCCTTAAGCCCAAGATATGTCCCAAATACCGTAGGTTGCTCAAACCCAACTTCAGCACCTCTGTTCCGACTTGCAAGCTCAAAATGACCTACTAGACTTCTTTTTCTGAAAATGTGTTCTTCATGAAAGTTGTTTATTTGGATCTTGAATATCCACTGTCCAAATTTCAGCCCATCTCCATTATTACATCTTGAGATATGATTTTATGAGTGCACACTGTTCGGATTCTACTGACAAAACCCGTATTCTGACTTCCATGTAAACTTAGGTCCCTTAGACATCTGAATCGGACTTCGAGCTCTTCATCAAAGTTGTAGAGCTTCATCTTAGCTTTCCTACAAGATAAAATTCATGATTTTCAGATATCAGGAACTCAAGTTATGACCAAAATACAGAAACAGTGTAAAATCTCAATAATGCTGAAAATATTCAATTAGGACCAATTTGAGCTCAAACTCACAAAATCATGTCAAACTCAATCAATTAAGAATATGGAGAGTGTAAATGACTAAATATAAGGGTTTCTTAATGAATAAAATATGTGTTTATCAAATTCCCCACACTTAGCTTTTTGCACTCCTGGGCAAAACTCAAGACCAAAATTTTACAATCAAGAAGAACAACCAAAGGTTCAAGGGATCAAAACATTCATGAGTTAACAATTCTCCACATCTCAAACCATCAAGCAAGGTATCTTCAACATGAATCGAGAATGATAGATCTTCACAAGATTCCCTCTCAATCTCTCAAGTGTTTAAAGGGTAGGTATTTCACTCAATTGAACCCATGAAAATTGCACTACCATAAGCTTGCTTATCTTCTACTTCTCCACTACTCAAAACACATGCACACACAAATCATGAGGACTTTATTCAAGGTTGTAGTGAGGTCAAGGTAACAGGAGAGGATAAAATGGATATGAGAAGATAAATACCAAAGAGAATAAAAGCAAATGAGAGCTGAGTTCAAATAACAAGCATAAAAGTTCATCCCAACTCTAGTGTATATCCCTTTACATATTCATTTCCCAATCCTTTTCTTTTTTTAAACACTTGGTTTTTTTTTTTTTTTTTTTTTTTTTCTTTTTATATATATGAACATAACTATATACATACATTTTTTTTTTCTTTTTGGGCACTCTTTTCTTTTTCAACAACCATTTTGTACACACACCCCCACACTTGTTCAAAAACTCATCCATTAACCAAGCTAATGTTCTTTTATTCCTTAAGGTAAAGTAAGAACACGATTTCTCATTTAAGGCACATGATGAGCTAGAAACAAGGAATGGTCAAATAAGCTCAAAGGGGTTAAGCAAAGGAAAATATACAAGGTTGGCAGGAATCAGAGAATTTTCAAGAAATCAAAAGAGTGCTTGATATCATATTGAAACAAGGTTGGCTATTTGGTTAAACTAGCTAATTAAGAAAGAGGGCCTCAATCATGTTCATGCATGCAAGTGAAATGTAGCCTCAAAAAGAATCAAAGCAAGTTCTAGAGTGGTCATTAACATGAGTGAAAATCACACAAGAAAGAAGAGAATGACATAAATGTTGAATCCATCCATTAGGCTCAAAATCTCACAAGGTATGCATCCATCAAACTCAATTCATCAATTTAATCATCCATCACCAAGCATATCAGTTCAAGAAGGGAGAAAAGTTATTCAATCATGCAATGAACCCTTTTTTTTTTTTTTTTTTTTTTTTTTTACAAAAAGAACATGCTTTGAAAATCTCTCCCCCACGCTTAATATAACATTGCCTTCAATGTGAAAGAGAGATATAGAAAAGAGCAACACAACAGATAAGAAGTGAATCAACGCCAAGCAGAAAAGAAACACACTGTCAGTACCGCATCAGACCCTGAAAAGAAATCAAACAATAAAACTTTAGTACTAATTAGATATGATCTAATTAAGAAAATTTTTTTTTTTTAAAAAATAAAAAATAAAAAAATAAAAAATAAAAAAAGGAAAAAATTTTTTTTTTTCTTACTTTTTTTTTTTTTTAGAGATTCAAATGCTTACAACCAACAAACAGATAAAAACATAATCTAAGAAACTAATGAAAACACAAAATAAAAAGGGATAAAGAGAGCAAATCTGGTTGGGTTGCCTCCCAATGAGCGCTTAGTTTATTGTCCTCACCGACATGATGATACTTTCAATGCTCCTCATATTGTGGAAGGATGAGGGTCATCACTTCCATCTCTCGCACTTGTCGTCGGAAGTTCATGATATGGTTTGAGACGATGACCATTGACCTTAAATGCTTTGCCAGAATTTTCACTCCTAATCTCAACTGCACCAAAAGGAAAAACATTAGTTACCACAAACGGCCCAATCCACTTAGAACGCAGTTTACCTGGAAATAATTTGAGTCTTGATTGGAATAGCAGGACTTTTTGTCCTCTCGTGAAATTTCTTTCTCGGAAATCAATTGGTCGTGGAATGCCTTAGCTTTAGTCTTATAAATCGGGGCATTCTCAAAGGCCTCATTTCTTAGTTCTTCCAATTCTCGTAATCTTGGAACTTCCTTTGCTTTCCAAAGACCTTCCAATTCCATATTAACTTGTTTAATGGCCCAGTAAGATCGATGTTGCAACTCAACGGGCAAATGACAGGGCTTTCCATACACCAACCGAAATGGTGACATGCCGATGGGAGTCTTATAGGCAGTCCTATAAGCCCATAAAGCATCTTCAAGTCGAGTGCTCCAATCCTTTCTTGAGGGGTTCACTGTCTTTTCAAGGATTGACTTAATCTCCCGGTTGGACACTTCAGTTTGCCCATTTGTCTGTGGATGGTAAGGAGTGGAAATTCTGTGCATTACTCCATATCTCTTCAATAGAGCATCAAAGGTTTTGTTGCAGAAATGGGTCCCTTGGTCACCGATGATAGCCCTTGGGTCCCGAACCTGGAGAAAATATGTGACTTAACAAAATCTGCAACAGTTTTAGAATCATCAGATCGAGTGGCTTTTGCTTCCACCCATTTAGACACATAATCAACAGATAAAAGAATGTATATGAAACCAAATGAAGGAGGGAATGGTCCCATGAAATCAATACCCCACACATCAAAGAGTTCCACAAAAATGATCGGAGTCTGAGGCATTTGATTACGAGGACCAATATTACCTGTTCTCTGACAGCGGTCACAAGACTTATAGAAGTTGTAACGTCTTTGAAAATTGAAGGCCAATAGAAACCACTGTCAAGCACTTTATTGGCTGTTCTTTTACTGCCAAAGTGTCCTCCACATGCATAGGTGTGGCAAAAGGAGAGGATGGAGTGTGTCTCAGAATCAGGAATGCACCTCCTAATGACTTGATCTCGCACAATGCTTCCATAAGTACGGGTCATCCCGGATATAGTATTTACATCACTCCTTAATTTATCTCTTTGGGCCTTGTTCAAACCTCCTGAAAGTCCTTAGTAACCAGGTAGTTAACAATGTCAAGATACCAAGAGATTATGGTGTTGACAACCATCAAATATTCATCCGGAAAAGTCTCCATGATAGGCATTTCTTCCTCTTCGCTTACCAATCTACTCAAGTGATCGGCCACCAAGTTTTCGCTCCCTTTCTTGTCTTTAATCTCCAAGTCAAATTCCTGGAGCAATAAAATCCATCGAGCAATCTAGGCTTTGCTTCTTTCTTTGTTAGAAGATACTTCAAGGCTGCATGATCTGAAAACACAATCACTTTAGAACCAATTAGATATGATCTAAATTTTTCTAAAGCAAATACAACACTAGAAGTTCCTTTTCGTGGTTGAGTAATTAAGTTGAGCATCATTTAGAGTCCTTGATGCATAGTAAATGGCATAAGGAACTCTATCAACTCGTTGTCCCAAGACAGCTCCTACTTTGCAAAGTCACCGGCATCACACATTAGTTCAAAAGGTAACTCCCAGGTTGGGTGGCCTGATGATAGGTGCAACAGCTTAACAACTTCTTGAGTTTATTGAAAGCTTCCATACATTTCTCATCAAAGTTAAAATTAACATCTTTTTGAAGAAGTCTCGCAAAGGGGCAATGAGACTTTAGAAAAGTCTTTAATGAATCTCCGGTAGAAACCTGCATGACCAATAAAAGAACGAATCTCCCACCCACTAGTGTGTGGTGGCAAAGAATGCATGAGTTCTACCTTAGCTTTATCTACTTCAATTCCCCTAGCGAAATTACATGACCTAACACAATACCTTCATTCACCATGAAATGACATTTTTCCCAATTCAAGTACCAGGTTAGTGTCAATGCATCTTTTAAGCACCAAAGTTAAATGTTCCAAACAATTTTCAAAATCATTTCCAAAGACACTAAAGTCATCCATAAAAACCTCAATGATGTTTTCAATGTAATCGAGAAAATATACTCATCATGCATCTTTGGAAAGTTCCCGGTGCATTGCAGAGTCCAAAAGGCATTCGCCTATATGCAAAGGTACCAAATGGACAAGTGAATGTAGTCTTGTCTTGGTCTTCGGAGCTATGGCAATCTGATTGTAACCCGAAAAACCATCCGAGAAAACAATAATAAGAATGACCACTAATCTTTCTAACATTTGATCAATGAAAGGTAAAGGAAAGTGGTCTTTTCTCGTGGCGGCATTCAACTTCCCGTAATCAATACAAACACGCCACCCATCTCGTAACCTAGTGGGAATAAGCTCATTTTCAGCATTTCTTACCACAAGTAATTCCAGATTTCTTTGGTACTACCCGGACCGGGCTTACCCACTTGCTTTGTCGAAAATGGGGTAGATCACCCCCACACTTAGGAGCTTCAAGTATCTCCTTTTTCACAACCTCCATCATGGGAGGATTCAATCTCCGCCGAGGGTCTCTCACAGTTTAGTATCCTCCTCCATTAATATCCCGTGCATACAAATGGAGGGACTAATACCCTTGATATCGCCTATTGACCAACCAATGGTCTGTCTTATGTTCCCGCAAAACGGCTACTACCGCTTTTTCTTCTTGCTCTTGGGTGAGTGACTTTGCAATTATTACTAGAAGGGTGTCCTTCTCCCCCAAGATGTATTTAAGATGATCGTAGTGCTTTCGGTTCCAATTCAGTGCCCGCACAACAAGGAAGGTTGAGGTATATCGGTAGTAACAGTAAATCAACAAAAGTTACCTCATGCTCTTCCGGGTGGAAGAGAGCTCTTGTAAGGCAAAGAACAATTTCATCAATGTCTTCACTCCATGGCTCTTCTTCACTCTTCTTCTTTTCCTCCCGTACATCTAAGCTATGAGTTAGAATTGTATCAAGAGCATCAAAATGGTCGGTATCAAAAGTCACGCAAAATTAAAGAATCAAAAGGATCAAAAGAATCAATTAAACAAGCAGAGTGCACATCACTTGGGTATCTCATAGCTTCAAAAATATTGAATCTAATTAATTCCCCATCAAATTCCATTGTTAGAATTCTTGAGTGCACATCAATTTTTGTCCGTGCAGTCTTCAAAAATGGTCTTCCTAGCAAGATAGGAGCAGATTTGGGAGACTCATCCTCTTCCATGTCCAAAACATAGAAGTCTGCCGGAAACACTAATTCATTCACCTTGTACCAAAACATCTTCAACCACACCCTTAGGGTATGCATTAGATCTATCACCAATTGAATAACAACACCAAAGAGGTTCCAAAGGACCCAAGTATAAAGATGCATAAATAGAATATGGCATGACATTTATAGATGCACCTAAATCAAGCATTGCCCTTTCAAACCTTGTGTTACCTATAGTGCATGGAATGGTGAATGTGCCGGGTCCTTACATTTGGTTGGGAGTTTCTTTTTAATTACAGCTGAAACATTTTCTCCCACTTGGACCTTTTCATTTCCTTTTAACTTCCTCTTGTTAGTGCATAATTCTTTCAAAAATTTTGCATATCTAGGTACCTGCTTAATGGCATCTAACAAAGGGATATTAACCTCTACCTTCCTAAAAGTCTCAAGTATTTCTTTTTCTGCTTCTTCTTTCTTGGTTTTAACCAACCTACTAGGAAAAGGAGCTTTAGTGACATATTTAGGAAGGGGTTCGTAAATACTTACCTTAGGGGTTTTGGAAGTTTGCCCCTTATCATTTGCTTCTTTGGGTGGTTCATCCTTCTCTTGAATGATTGGTGGAAGAGAGGTAGGCTCATCCATCGTCTTTCCGCTTCTCAATGTGACAAAGACTAGCATTTTCCCTCGGATTCACTTCGGGCCGTGAGGGTAGTTTCCAAGCTTGGCTTTGAAACTTGTTGAATTCTCAGTGGACAACTGTCCTATCCGATTCTCGCAAGTTATTGATTGCGATCCTTGTTTCTTGTTTGAAACTTTGTATAGTTGCATTTGTTTCTTGTTGGAACTGCAAATTATTAGTGGCCATTTGTTTTACTAGCTCCTCTAATGAAGGCTCGGTTGCTTAGGAGCTTGAACTTGCTTCTTGTCTCGAGGGAAAGGTACTTGCCTTTGTTGGAATCCTGGAGGTCCATAAGCTGGAGGTTGATTTTGAGGTTGCTTTGCATAGCTGAAATTTGGATGATCCCTCCAACCCGGATTATATGTATTTGAGTAGGGGTTGTAATTTTTTGAAAGTCCAGCATATCCCCCTACTGCTCTTACCTCCTCATTTGTGTCTTCTTGGAGAGTGGGACACATATCAGTGGGATGTCCAGATGAACAACAGATCCCACAAGCATGAACTGGTGCTTTACCTGAATCCATTAACCGCTGAACCATAGCAGTCAATTGAGTCATTTGCTGCTGTATACTGGTTGTCTCTACTTCTTTCACTGCTCTTACTCCAGTGTCATTTCTAGAGTAGAATTGTTGAGTATTGGCAGCCATTCTTGAGATCAAGTTTCTAGCTTCTTGAGGAGTTTTATCAATCAATGCTCCTCCGCTAGCAGCATCAATCATGTTGCGATCCATCACTTGTAAGCCTTCATAGAAATACTGAATTAAAAGCTGCTCACTTATTTGATGATGAGGGCAGCTGAAACATAGCTTCTTAAATCTCTCCCAGTAGTCATGGAGTGATTCCCCATGCCTTTGTTGAATACCACAGATTTCTTTTCTGATTGTTGCAGCTTTTGAGGCAGGGAAGTATCTCGTCTAGGAAAGTTCGGACCATGTCCTGCCATGATTGGATGGATCCGGGTGGCAAGTAGTAAAGCCACTCCTTAGCCGAGTCTTTCAATGAGAATGGAAAAGCTCTCAACTTGACTTGCTCTACATGAATTCCTGCGGGTTTCATGCTAGAACATACCACATGGATTTCCTTCAAGTGCTTGTTGGGGTCCTCTCCGGGTAATCCATTGAAAGATGGCAAGAGATGGATTAAACCGGATTTCAATTCAAATGCCTCTTCATTTTCAAGAATATCTATGCAAAGAGGTATGTTGATCTAGATCTGGAGCACCCAATGCCCTTAAAGTGTTTTCTCGCCATTGTCACTTCTTCAGATATTTCAGATGGCTCAAATGTCTCCGAACTTGATAGATCAATGTAACGGGCGACTTCAATGTCGGCAGTGTGAGTTGGAAGTTAGCCTGATGGAAGGGAAATTGAGGATGTGAAGTGAGTTGATCAATATAGTTCCTCAAATTTAGCAATCCTTCGTCTACTCCTTCAAAGGACATCAACACCTACAAAACACTCAAAAGAAAGATTAAAAATAAAATAAAATAAAATAAAATAAAAACAGAATAAAAATAGGAAATAAATTAATAGTGTAATTGAAAAAATTGGTTCCCGAAGAACGGCGCCAAAATTCGATGCGTGCGGATGTAGTGATTAAAATTAAGATAAAAATCAGGTTGTCGGCCCACTGAGAAAATAAAAACCTTACAACTAGTTGTAGTTAGTAAGGGTCGATCCACGAGAACCAATTCAATTAACACTATTAAACAATTCCCAATTTAGACTCGATTAACAATAAACAATAAAAAAAGGGGGTTTTGGAGTTTTGATGAACAATGAACAGACTTCAAAGATAACAATAAACAAACTGAAATCAACAATATAAGAAAATTGGTTAAGAGATTGAATCCACCACTAGATTTATATGATAATGTAAATCCACATATCCTTTTATTCCAACATGCTCAATTATGTTTTTATGCAATTGTGAGAGTAAATCTCTGTTTTCCTTACGTGTTGGCCAATTTAGCAACCGCTCAAATCAACTCCTAATCACCGATTAGTCATAAAGCAACCGCTCTTACAACTATCCAACAATTGCATTAAGATTTAGAAAACCAATTACACTAAGGTCTAATCACACACCGGGATTAAATTACTTAGAACATATATTTCTCTAGATCTAATACCGCAACCGCAAGCATAATAAACCCAGATCTACCACTTTTATAACTGGCAAATAGCACAAAGATAATTATACCCACATGAACATCATACATCCCACTAGATCTACTACCGCAACCGCACATAATAAACCTAGATCTACTACTTTGAAAGTAGGAACAAGTACAAAAACTTCATACCAACAATAGATTCGAAATATATGAATAAAAACATAACTGTGTTGAAATAATCAAATATACAAAGTTTACAACATTAATACTAGCGGTTTCATCACCCCTTAACCAAGGGAGGTTTAGTTACACATAGCTAGAAAGAAATCACAAGAAAAACTATGAAGAAACAAGAAGAAACTATGAAGAAACAAGAAACTAAGAGAGAAAATGAAGGAGAGTTACATCTTGTTCATGATAAATGGTGCCTTTTATAGAAGTCTAAGGTAACAAAATGACAAAGGGAAGTGGGTGGATGAGTGGGTGAGTGAGTGGAGTGTTTGAGTGGATGGATTAGTGGGTTGGTTTAGTGGATTGGTTTAGTAGATGAGTGAGTGGAATGGTTGAGTGGTTGAATTAGTGAAAAATGCCAAAGGACTTTTGGTGAGTGGGAAATTATGGACATGAATGGGTGAGTGGATGGATGAGTGGATGGATTAGTGGATGAGTGGGTGGAGTGGTTAAGTGGTTGGATTAGTGTATGAGTGGATGAATGGGTGAGTTAGTGGATGAGTGGATGAGTGGATTAGTGGATGGATGAGTGGATTAGTGGATGGATGAGTGGGTGGTTGAGGACGAAAATTTCGTGTCTGACTTGGAAGCCAAAAACGACCCACTATACTTCAGAACCACGAAAAGTGTTCTTCATGAAAGTTGTAGATCCTTGTCTTGGCTATAAAATGGATAGCTGGTTCGTCCAATTTGGCTTCCTTAAGCCCAAGATATGTCCCAAATACCGTAGGTTGCTCAAACCCAACTTCAGCACCTCTGTTCCGACTTGCAAGCTCAAAATGACCTACTAGACTTCTTTTTCTGAAAATGTGTTCTTCATGAAAGTTGTTTATTTGGATCTTGACTATCCACTGTCCAAATTTCAGCCCATCTCCATTATTACATCTTGAGATATGATTTTATGAATGCACACTGTTCGGATTCTACTGACAGAACCCGTATTCTGACTTCCATGTAAACTTAGGTCCCTTAGACATCTGAATCGGACTTCGAGCTCTTCATCAAAGTTGTAGAGCTTCCTCTTAGATTTCCTACAAGATAAAATTCATGATTTTCAGATATCAGGAACTCAAGTTATGACCAAAATACAGAAACAGTGTAAAATCTCAATAATGCTGAAAATATTCAATTAGGACCAATTTGAGCTCAAACTCACAAAATCATGTCAAACTCAATCAATTAAGAATATGGAGAGTGTAAATGACTAAATATAAGGGTTTCTTAATGAATAAAATATGTGTTTATCAATCATTCTCTCAGAAATGTTGATGTCTAGCTCCATGGAGTAGGAATTTAGTACCATATGCATTGTGCATTGTCAGTCTCATATTTCATTGAGCATGAGTACTTATGACTGTTAAATAATTTGCTTTTGATACTGTAGTAATTGTCTGATGATTGAACTGTTGATTGCTTAAGATACTATTGTTGTTTATCTTTTATTGTTGATTCTTATTACTGTTTATTGTTGTTCTTCTCTTACTGTTAATCTATTTATTATTGTTGATGAATATATGTGTTGTAATATTATATGGGCATCCTGCGCTGTTTTATTTTCTTACTACCATATTGGTATTAGATGCTGGGTGTCTCACCTCTTTCCTATATCCCTGTATTTCTGTTTTATATTTATATTTGATAAAAGATCATGAGGAAGAAGAAGAGGAACCACACCCTTACTGACTGGATTGGGCTGATTCATTATTTTTGATATGGCGTCTGGACGAGATTTCTTCGGTTACATACGGGTGCAACTTTATGGGGGCATTAATGCCTGACGTGTCGACTGGGACACCGAGCATCACATATATATATGGGGTTGTGGCTTTATCTGCTAGTAGTACCTATCCCAGGGTTACTACTTTCCTCTTTTTGTGCTTTCGTACCGGTTATCTTTTATTTGAATATATAAGTATTATGTTTCATGTTATCCGTGCTTTGTATTAAGGACGAATATAACATATATGAAATATGTTTTTCCTTCAGTGGTTGTATTTTATATGGTTGGGTACTAAACATGTTTCATTCGGGGCTCATATTTTCTATTTATGTATAATGGAAATTTTTGAAAAGATCTATGTTGAGACTGTGACACGCTTGGATATAGTGACTGTGGTGTAATGACGATTATGCCATAGTTATTAGATCTAGGGGTGTTACATTGACCTTGACAGTTTTGTTGACACTGACCTCAGTTTCAACACCTCCACCAATGACCTCACCACCTCCACCTCCTTTGTCCTTCATAAAGACCTCCACAATCTTTTCATCAACCACTATGTTCATATAGTCAGCCTCTTCGAAGGTCAGGCCTAGATAGAGAACGGAGACCTGGGCTACGGTGTTCAGGAAAGACTCGAGAGTGGCACCTTCCCAACCCTCAACCAACTTGGCCCTCTTTATGGCCCAAGCCTTTCTCTAGACCTCAATGCTCTTCTCAAGCTTTGAAATCCTCAATGCTTGTTTCGAGCTCTCCTTCTCAACCACCAACATTTTTGCTTTCTAGTTTTTTGACTCTTTGGCCTTGGCCTCAAAATCCTTGCCTTGGCCTCGAGATCCTTGGCCTTGGTCTTCCAACCTTGAGCCCAGTTTTTAGTGTCCACCACCTTTTGCTTAACCATCTTCAAGTCATTTCAGAGTTGGGTCAAGTTGCCCTCCATCTTTTTATTTTCATCCTCCCAAGTTAAGCTCTTCTCTTATAACTGTTTGAGGTCAACATCCATAACAACTAGCCTTTTCGTGTCCAAACCCAATGTCTCAAGATGGAGGATGATGCTGACCATTTGAAACCTATCCTTTTCAAGTTTTAGAAAGAGCTTGCTTGGGGAATATTGGCTGAAGATGGCAACGTCATCTAGGATTTTGAAGAACATGTTAGCGTGACCCCGAGCGTCAAACACCTTGCTCTATACGGTTGTAGAAGTAAAGGAAGAAACCTTTGCAAGATTGATGTAAGCCCCCCACCAGAAGTCTCCACCATGGCCTCTATTGCTGGACCGTCCTCTGCGGTCATTACCTTCTTCAATTGACTCTCACTTGCCTGTTTAGGCGCCTTGGGTTTGCGAGCGAGATATTGAGGCTGGGGCTTAGGTGGCTCTAAGCTCGTCTCTTTGTAACACCCCGAAAATTGATAATTTCATGATAAATAGTCAATTTATAATATTTGTGATTTTTGTGAATTTTTCTGGATTTTTCCGGAAACGTTGAATTTTTTAATATATTTCTTGTTTTACGTGCACATTGAGCGGAGCCGAGTAATGAGATTTTTTTTTTCAAGAACCTTGAACTATGGAAACGTCGACAGAGGATCTTACTAAACCCGAGGCTAGACACGGTTTACGAGATTTCACATTTTTTGAGATTTTATCTGATAAATAAAATCATGGTACGTTCTGACGAATAAAGATTTTTGCGATACGCTCTATTACCTGTTGGACAATTAATACTAGTTTTGTTAACTATGACAATTGTCTATTGGATAATAGATAGTAGTGGAAATCCTATCACCTTATCTAAAATAAATTCACTTTATGTCACATTCAATCTCCTTTATTTCAAAAAGAATGGTTTGTTTAATCAAAAGCTCCTCAAGGAAGCTTCCTAGAAATTTCCTATGCATGCATGAAGCTCACTTTTCCCTCCTCTCTCTCCTTGTTTCCACGACAATGGCTCATTTTGGGGAGCCAAAATGTTGTGTTTTCATTTCATCACATTTTCATTTACTCATTTCAAAAACTATCACTTTCTCTCTCCATCCTTTCTTCCTCTCATTTTCTCTCAAGTTCTCTCTTCCTCTCCACCACACGGTTGCAGCCACCATTGGAGACCATCTCCATTAGCTTACTAAAAGAAATCACATTTCTTGTTCCCTCTCACTATTCTAAGACATTTTCCTTTGGTGTCCATCTTCAAAAACTCAACCTTTCCTCTCCATTTTCTCTCCTCTTCCACGGCCTAGACCACCATTTTTGGGTCATCCAAGCTTTTCATCCAACCAACCTCATTTCCTACCATTTCTCATCACTTAGAACATTTTCTCTTTTGTGACCATCATCAAAATCCACCATTTTCATTTTCATCTCTTTAAGACTTAAAGCTTGAAACTTTAAGATAAAAGTTCATGGCTTTTTCCTTTTCCCCCCTCATTTTCATAATCCATGGTCACTTTGGTGATCATGGATACTTTTTTCAAGTCTTGATTGTGTTTTTTGTGAGTTTGATGTTCTTAGGGTTTCTTGAAGGTAGGGGACGAAATTTCAAAGGAGAAAGGAGCTTGCTTTTGTGTTGTCTTCTCTTGGTAAGAGGGAGACTATCCACTTCAACCTCTATTGGTGGTGGGAAACTTGTTTGTATATGGATTGTGAGAAACCTTAACATGGGTTGTTCTCTTGATTTTATAGTTTTCTATTGATTCTTTGGATTTAATGTGCTTTTGTGTGATTTTGTGGGTGTATTGGTGTATGTTGGTAATCTTGGGTTGTTTGTAATAAATTAGAATTATGAATGGGAAGCAAGGGTTCCTTGCACTTCCACTTGAGGCTCACGGCCATGTGCCCTAAAATAGGGTGTCCAAGATTAAAACATTGATGTAAGTTGGAAGACTAACTAATTAAAGGATTATTGATGAATGGAGAAATGAAAATTTTGGGTTTCTAAGGCAAAATGCCACAAAATGTAGTGCTAAAATGGAGACTTAGATGATTAGAAAATTTTAGATTCCTTAGGAGTTCATAAAATGGAAAGAATAAAGAACAAGACTTTATCTTATGACTTAGAACGATTTTAAACATAAGGGAAGAACAAGAGAGCTTGTGAGACTTGTAAAACCTTAGAGTGATTTTTAAGTAAGCATAATTTGATTAGACTAAAGAACTTGACTAATCTAAAGGAATGAAGATTGAATAAGGACTTCAAGAGAATCCCTCTAGAAAATGAATTCATATGAAATGTTAATTAAAGTGAAACCTTATAATGATTTCATAATAGATGTTAATCAAAGCGAAACTTTGTAATGGTTTCATAAGAATTGTTAAGTTAAAGTGAAATCCTGAAATGAACCTCAAAAAGTGTGTTATCACTCTTGAGAACTTAATACTATGCTGTTGTGGACCCGTGTTTGGGACTAAAATTCTATTGATGTTTAATTTGGCCAAATTGTGGCGTGTTATGGAAAGTATATCATTATTGTTGAATATACATGATTACGCATCGAGTCAACATGCATTGGACAATTGCTTAGTCGATGACTGTTAAAAGGCTGCTTGAGCCTATGAGTTGAGCGAGAATCGGATAGTGAGATCTATGATGGATCTTGGGGGGACGTAAGGCGCGGTGATTCATTTTGTGATGATGTTATCACATTATATACCCCTAGCCATGATAAATCGTTGCAACGCATTACGAGCACGACAAGCACTATTCTTTTCACGGTCCGGTGTATACTGTCATTGAGGGGGACAGATCTTCTGGAATGCTCATCTCTGAAATTTGGTTAGGCTCCATGGAGTAGGATTTTTGGTACCATGTGCATGTGCATAGTAAGTCAGCATATTATTTGGCACTCATTTATATGATGATTGGACTATTGTTTTAATGATGTTATGATTATTTGAACTATTTTATTATTCATTATCTGAGACTCTATTGCTATTTCTTTTATCGTATGTGATTATTACTGTTTAATATTGTTACTTTACTATGTAGGCGTCTTGCGCCGTTATGTTTCTTTACTGCCATAATTGGTAATGCAAGTAGGATGTCTCACCTCTTCGTTATATTACTCTATCATATGCTGATGCTTAGATAAAGATTATGGAAAGAGCGAGTTGAATTCACTTAGTTTAGTTTGGGATCGACTTTTGTCTCTTTGTGATGGCATCTGGACAAGCTTTCTTTAGTTGCATGTGGATACAGTTCCATGGAGGAATGGAATCCTGGCATTCCGACCATGATGCGAAGCGTTTTATGTACATAGGGGATGTGACCCTAATTCGGAATGGTAATTATCCTGGAGCTGCTACGAGCATCTTTCATACTTTTATGTATGTGGAGTTCCTTATACCCATTGGGGAGTTATGGGATGATCGCCACCTCTTTCCTAGAGAGGTTTCAGTTGTGTCACCTATTCAGGTTCCTATGCATCATGACGTGTCTCAAGGGGGAAGTTCATCTGTTAAAGATCCAGAGAAGGATCAAGTGCAGCAGCCTTCTCTCCAGGTGTTTGACTTTGGGAGAGGTCGAACTTTTATATAGTAGTTACTTTATGTAAACTTATGTTTAACATTGTTATATGTTACTTCTTTGTATGGATTGTGGAAATGTATCTTTATTTAAGCTGATGTTATGTTTTGGATTCGAGTAAATATAAATATATCTCATATCGAGGCTCGTATTTTCTATATATGCACAATGATTAAATTTTTAGACTTGTGGATCGAGTTGTAGCACGTCTAGATTTAGTGACTGTGGCATAATGACGATTGTGTCGTGGTTATTAAATCAATGGGTGTTACACTCTTTAAACCCCAATTCTTGTTGGCTACCCACAACATCACGGATGTCATAGTCTATGTATGTACCCTCGAAGTTAGAAGCCGCAGTAGCATTTCCCTTCAACTTCTTCTTCAAGCTCTGCAAGTTTATTAATGGCGCCATACTCTTTGCTAACAGAATAAACTGTGATCAATAACAAAATGAAGTTAGAATAGAGAAAGTGGAAATAATAAAGGAAATGAGTGTTACCATGGCCTCAATACTCAAGAGGGGCAGTGAATTGAGTTTATAAAATAAGTTCGCAAATCTTTCACAAAATAGTTGATTATTGATTTTCGTTGAAGTTATTGATTGATAGAGATGAATGGATAGAGAAGATTTAATACTTTCACTCACAAAAGAACCATCCAAGCAAGATAGTATTCAATTAAATAAATATAAATAATACACAAAGGTAAAGAGTAATGTTTAGAAGATCAAACACAAGGTTTATCTTGGTTCAGGCATTCCTTGTGACCTACGTCTAGTCCTCAAATAATTACCCGAGATTTTCCACTAATACTTCAAGCTTGAACAGGTGCTTGCTGTAACATCCCGAATTTCATTTTTCTACATAAATATGATTTTTATAATTTGTGATTTTTAAGAATTTTTGTGGATTTTTCTGAGACTGAATATTTTAGTATTATTTTGGGCTGTCTGTGGGGTCGGGGTGGGCTCGGAAACACTAAAAAATTTTTATGGGCCAAAAAATTTTGTATTGTTAATGCAGGGCGTGGGGATCTTACTAAACCCAAAACTGGATACAGTATCAAAATTTTCTTATACTATGATTTTATTATTTACTATACAATAATTACTGGTTTGTGAGCAGTGATTTTTATTCTATGAGTAATAAATTCTTGTAGCTTTAGCCATGTGATGGCCATGTGCCACTAGTTATAAGAAGTCAAAATTTGTGGCTAGTCATAACTATTAACCAATGGTAATAAGTCAACAAAAATGGCTTGCTTGAATAGTTTTTAAGTTAGATGAATTAGTAAGCTAACTTAAGCTTAAATGGTCACAAATTGAAACAAATCTTGGTTAGTAATGGGCAAGGAGTTCCACGGCCATGAAGGAGTGTTCTAGGACATTCAAGAGCAAGTTGAACCATGTGCTTGATTTGCACCTTGATTGACCATGCAATTAATTCCCCACATGCTAGTACTCCACAGTAATGAGCTTTAGAATAGGCTACCTATCATAATTCTATCACAATTTAGTCACTTAAGCCATTCTCTTTATTTCTTCATTTCTACATTTAACCAAAATCTCCATTTCTCTCCTCCAAGAACCATTCGGCCATCATCATAACACCAACCATCCAAGCTTCTAAAATTTTATCTAACCTTATTTTCTAAGCCTAAACATCATTCTAAGACTCTTCTATGTTGAAGACTTAAGCAAAATCCTTCATCTTCTACCTTTACTACAAGTTAGGGTTCTTTAACTTTCAAGGTAAAAATTATTCTTCTTTGTTTCTAAGTTTGATTCTTGAGTTTCTAAACCATGATTGTTCCATGGTTTCTTTTCTTCAAGTTTAGTTCATAACTTTATGTTGGTTTAAGCTTGTTAGGGTTTCCTTTGGAGCTTCACGAAATTCTTATAGCAAGGCAACTAAGTGGATTTTGTCTTCCTTGAGGTAAGAGGGAGATTAATCTCATTAACCATATATTGGTGGTGAGGAGATGACTTTGTTTGTGGTGAAAAATCCATAAGAATTTATTCACTTGTATGGTTTAAAGCTTGCTTTGTTTGTGGTGATAGTTGTTTGGTTTGTTTTATAGCTTTGATTTTATGATTACTTATTGATTATATGCTTGTTTATATGCTTATGGATATGCTTATGGAAGCATGATGATTATGTGCTTGTTTATATGCTTATGGAAGCATGATGATTATTGTGTAAAAAGGATGTGAATGTTGTGATGAGGAAAATTGTATGAAGGTTCCAAAAACCCTATGATGGCTCACGGCCATAACCAAATCAAGAGAGCAAAAATGTCAAAAATATTTTCTTAAGTATTGATTGAGTGATTTAATGGTAAGAACTTGGATTAATGGTTTTGTAAAGAATTTTAGTGATGAAAAATGGTTTTGTAAAGGATTTTGGTGATGAAAAATGATTAAGTATGTATATGAAATATAAACTTGATTTTCGGCCAACACACCAAAGTGTGGTATTTTAAATCCTAGATTATTTTACTAAGTGTGGACTTTGGAAATTAGTTCACAAGAATTTGATTTAATGAATTTTTAGTAGAAAAAGGAAACTAGATTTAATGGTTGGAATTAAATTAGTATGTTAAAGCTTTAATATTTAATTAAATCAAAGAAATCAAATTTTTGAAAAGAATCATAGAAAATAATACATAAGGAATTTTTAGGAAGAAAATATTTTCAAGAAGGCCAAACTGCATAATTTATGTAGAGAATTTTATAAATAAGTTTAGAAAGTTAAGAAAATATTTTATGTAAGTGAAAAATGCTAGAAAACTATTATGCGATTTAAAAACGTCTATTTTTAAGCTACGTGATTGAGAAAATGATTTTAAATATTTATGCGATTTAAAAATATTTGAAAATATTTACGTGATTTAAAAACATTTGAAAATATTTACGCAATTTAGAAAATGTTTGAAATTATTTACGCAATTTAGAAAACGTTTGAAAATATTTATGCGGTTGCGGAAATGTTAAAAAATATTTACGTAATTTAAAAACGTAAGAAAAATGTTACGTGATTTCAAAAATGTGATAAAATGTTTACGTGTTTGGAAATTACAGCAGTTGGCTGTCGGGCTGTTGTGGTGAGCCCGTTATGTTGGAATGTAATACCGCCAAGAATGTGGTGTATATATGTGAAATACGGTGAAATATGATTTGTATGTGTTGGATTATACATCTTGCATGGAAAATTGTATGTGTTGGATCATACACCATGCATGAAAAAACATGTCAATTAAGGCAATAAGCCGAGGAGATGGAATTACACCTTCGTGCAGGTGAGAATTGCGTAGTTACGATCTTCAGTGATCTTGGGGACGTCGGGGTGTGAAATGTCATATGTGACCAGTTGGTAGCACCACGCAATTGTCATGGTATCCTTTATAGAACACACCAACATCTCGACTCGGCGAAAAACTTTTTTGCTCTTTTCGTGATTAGTTGAGAGTGTCTGTATCGGCCACATTGTGCACCATGATTTGATATATATTGGCACATGATTTGAGGCTAACGATATGCAAACATATACTTCCTATCATTCTCTCCGAAATTGTGATTAGCTCCATGGAGTAGGAAATGGGTTGTTGTACACATGCATAGTGGGTCAGCATATTGATGTGATAACTATGCTTATTTGATATGTTATCTATGATGTTATAATATATCTATATGATATAATATTGTATCTGTATCATTTACTGTCATTTTCCATACTGCCTCATTGGTATTGATGTAGGGGTTCTCACCTCTTTGCTGTATTGTTCTGTTTGTTTCTATTTTACGCTTATGTCGGTAAAGATTGCGAAGGCGGCAAAGAGGGATCATCTAGGTTTCTTTAGACTACAGTTTCTTGATGGTCTGATGCTTGGTATGTTCATTGGGACTCTGGATATATAGAGTATTGTGGTGATATTACTCTATTTGTACATAGGATCCACCATGGGATCATTACTTCCTACTTTACGGTTGCATATGTAGAGCTCATTTTACCTATCAGGGAGTTGTGGAATGATCTTCACTATACTTCTCGGGATGACCTTTAGGTATCTTTCACTCGAATTTCTATCCGTCGAGACATTCCTGGCTAGGGAATCTGTCTTTTGAGAAGGTCTTTTATCTTTAGAGTTTGTGAACTTGGGCCAGGTCGAGTTTTTATACGGTTTATGTAATGAAAATATTCATATTCTATGATATGTACAAGAGATATGTGTTGTTCTATTCTTGTATCTTGTATCACTTTAATTTGGTAATTTTATGTTATCCGCAAAAAAGAAATTTTGAAATTCGTATTGCAATAATATTTAAACATTTTATAACTTAGGTAAAGTTTATCTAAGGAGTTAGTTTGAAATGTGGTACCCTAAGGTGGGTGTTGCACTTGCTACCTTTACACAATAGAGCATTCACCACACTTTGAGATACCTCACTCTTTGTGTTTGAGCCTCAAATTCAAGGGTTGCATCACCCTTACAAGTTGATTGAGGGATACCTCACCTTCTGTACAAAGAATCAAAATGTTTAATAGATGAAACTCTTACAAGAGTATGTAATACAAATTGAAGCCTTATAATGCTCTTCAAGAATATCTCAAATTGTTGCAAAAAATAGAGCACAAATGTTTCAAGGATTGATTCACGGGTTAGAATGATTGAAATATGTTTCTCAGTTGTTGGTTAGCCACAAATGATGCCCCAAGATGTGTATTTATAAGCTTCCTACTCAAAGGAGCCATTGGGTGGCTTTTATGGCAAGATTAAATGCTAAGAAAATAGTTGTTGGCTATTGTCAGACTTGATGTAATCGATTACATAGTCCATGTAATTGATTACATGGATCTTAGAACATGTTTTTGGCTTTCTGGGTAGGATGTAATCGATTACAACCTTCATGTAATCGTTTAAATGGCCTCTACCAGACTTGTAACTAATTACAACCTCAATATAATCAATTACAAGGCTTCTGCTATACTTGTAATTGATTACAACCTTTATGTCATCAATTAAAAGGCCTTTGGCTGACTTGTAATTGATTACAACACTTGTTTAATCGATTACAATGGCCCTTAAACACATTTTTCAAGTTCAATTAAGCTTGATGGCCATTTCCAACTTAGAAAACCTTGGATTTGTTTAAGATATGAACTTGAGTTACAAAAACTAAGATTAAAATCAACATTTCTTTAAAGAGAGAGCCTTGAACATAAAGTTGATTTGTAAAGATCTTTCAAAATCATTTAGAGATAAGTTGAGACATTTTGAGAGCATTTTTCATTTAAATTCTAAGACCTATCACCTATACCAAATATACCTCTTTGAATTTGTTCTTCATCTTGACTTTGTTATCATAAAAAACTTTATTGATATGCTTCATGACAAAAGCATTCACATTCTCCCCCTTTTTGATAATGACAAAATAACATAAGAAAAAGAAGAGTAACAATTGCATTTATATGTCAGAGATTTAAGCGCAACACTCCCCCGTAGTTTATGCATGAGAGAGGATAAATAATGTGCATGTGGAAAACTCCCCCGCACTCATGCAACTCATGCAAGATATATGTTATATGTTATATTCTCTCCCTCGTTGGCATTATCAAAAACAACATAAGCATTTCAAACTTTTAGCGATAAAACCAACAAAATTTTAGCAGTATTTAGAAAGATTAGCCCATTAACCACTCATCAACAACAAAGAATAACAAGTATAATCATTTCAGCCCATTCAAAATAATGTTAGAGGATAACCAATTGTCAACAACAATAGCAAATGCATTTGAAAATTAAAAGATCAGATTGTATAATTATTTATACCAAAATATCCACAGTCATATACAAAAAAAAATGAAATAGCAGTAAAGTGCTATGGGGTTAGACAATATATAAAATGAAAAGAAAGACTTCATGACTAAGCTCCAAGTTCACTTAGTCGCCTCGTTGTTGTTGTCACTATCACTGTCAGTATCACTCACAGCTTCCACATCACCAAGATCTACATCATCATCATTTGTGTCCAGATCATCCTCAGAGCCAAGAAGCTCCTCATCATCATCAGGGACACCAGCTATAGGACTGGAAGGATCAATAAGGGATATAGGAGTACGAGGTGCAGTAGAGGAGGTGGGAGCACTAGCATCTCTCCTAGGTAAATAACATGGGCCCTCCAGCAACAATCTAATAAAGGCTAACTCCTGATCGGAGTAATCCATTCACAACTCAAGATGATCAAATTTCTACTCAACGTGATCCATCCTTACTTCCACTATGGTTGCTAAGCTACGCATCTCCCAAAGATTATCTTGAGTTGCAAATGGTTGCTAAGCTACGCATCATGACTAAGCTCCAAGTTCACTTAGTCGCCTTGCTGTCACTGTCACTGTCAGTATCACTCACAGCTTCCACATTACCAAGATCTATATCATCATCATTTGTGTCCAGATCATCCTCAGAGCCAAGAAGCTCCTCCTTATCATCAGGGACACCAGTTGTAGGACTGGAAGGATCAGTAAGGGATATAGGAGTACGAGGTGCAATAGAGGAGTTGGGAGCACTAGCATCTCTCTTAGGTAAATAACATGGGCCCTCCAGCAACAATCTAATAGAGGCTAACTCCTGATCGGAGTAATCCATTCGCAGCTCAAGATGATCAAATTTCTACTCAACATGATCCATCCTTACTTCCACTATGGTTGCTAAGCTATGCATCTCCCAAAGTAAAAGATCCAAAGTAGCCAGAGCAGGAGTAGGTTGTTGACCATCTTTTTCATCACCATCCTCAACCTCGTGAGGGATGTAACCATCGCTCCCATGAAGGAGATAGTACCATTTGTCATCAATCTTCCTCAGCTGAAGCTTTTGCAGAGTATGCAATCTAATGGACTGAGGTCCTTTAAGACTAGTATCCTTGGCTTCCCTAGCCAGAGGGATATGAAAGTGCTCCCGAATTGCTGTAACAAGCATAACATAGGGCAAAGGGTGGTGTTTCTTTTTGGCTTCCAACATGTGCTGAATGACATAGTAGCCCCAGTTGATTGGCCTTCCAGTGTTCATGGCCTACAAGGTTAACACATCATCTTTGAGAACCTGGGAGTAGTTGCCTCCCAGAGGGACCAATCCTCTAGCCAGAAGGTAATGTAGCACCATATTCTCCATAGTTAGTCTAGTTGCCATCACTCTCTGTTTTCCTCTAGGAATGGTATATCCAGCCCTTAGCAATGAAGTTAAGGCATCCTTATATTCATACTCATGTCACCACATATTTGTACCCCCACAAAAATTTGCACCATTAAATGATAATTTAGTCAGCCTATACCACAAATTCCTATTGATTCTTATCTATTTCTTTTTCACCTCAGAGATCAAGCATACATCCTCATACTTCAAGGTGGCATAAAATACATTCACTAAATCTGGGTATATATCCTTTTTAATACTCAGAAATTCAAGTAAGTCAAGTCTCTCAATAATTCTGAGACACTTTAAAGGTTCACTAGAGCAAAAGTCCTTAGTGAGATACCTTGGTGAAATGATCTTCCTCAATTGAAAATTTTTCCTGAAGTACTCTACTCTCTTGGTGGTGTGGAAGTGTTGAGTGAGGTCGAACCCAGGAATGGCGAGTGGAGGAGCGTTGGAGGAGGTTCCCACTGAGACCTTTGTTCTTGGTCTCTTAGCATGCTTGGAGGATTTTGTTAGGAATTACGGATACATCATACAACGGAAAATAGAATTCCCACCAAGGATCCATGCGAAAAAATCATAATCTGAGTTTTTAAAATTGTTTACCTCTTGAAGCGTGACAAAAAACAAGTGGCATGAATCACCAACACCGTAACAGCGACGATGTCTTTGCGGTAACCACATGAACAGACTACAAACATCCAATGTCCGCAAAGGGGAGTTACGCCTCTCTCACACAATGCTAGCTACGAAGAGAAGAGAAGGAACCTATCACTCTCTTACTCAGTGTTTCTATCAAGTGTGGCCAGGGTTTCTTATGCATGAATTGACAACCCTTTAGCAGTGCTATTTATAATAGCTGACTGCCTTAAGTGAGTGATGTAACATCCCAAAAATTTGATTTCTCTACTATCCGTATTCATTTTATAATATTTGTGATTTTTTGAAATTTTTTTGGATTTTTTAGAGAAACTAGAATATTTTAATATTATTCCTTGTTTTGCGTATGTGCTGAGCGGAACTGGAGAAATGAGATATTTTCTCCGAGAACCTTGAACTATGAAAACGTCGATGGGGGATCTTACTAAACCCGAGGCCGGACACAGTTTACAAGGTTTTAAATTTTTTGAGAAACTCTAACAGCTAAAATAATAAAACACTGTAAAGGATTTATCTGTCAGATTTGTTAATGCTGACTCCTGCCAACAATAACTGTTGTCCAATAAATAATAACATGTGATAAAAATCTTATCTCAGTATTCAAAAAAATTACCTTGTGTCAAGCCCTTTTTGCCTTATTTTCAAAATAAAGATTTTAGCTAATTTAAAAGCCCATTATAGGAAGCTTCCATGAAATTTCCTATTTGGCTCATTTTTCCCCCTCTCCCTTTCTCCACTCTTCTACGGCAGAAGCTTCAAAGGGAAGCCCAAGTAATTCCCCTCATTTATCCTAATATTACACTCTCATTCCTCTAACCCCAAAAACCCATTTCTCTCTTTCACTTTCTTCTTCTTCTTCTTCTTCTCCACCGTGCAACCATTCTTGGAAGCAACAATCCTTTGTTTGCTTCATCATCAAAGATTCTTACTTTCTTACTCCATTCCAAGACCTTTTCTTGTTGCCATCTTTTGGTTCTTCTTCTTCTTCTTCCATTTTTCCTCCACCATTGAAGCAAAAGCTTGGAGCTTTAAGGTAAAGCCTTCAACTTTCTTCCATTTTTCTTGCTATTTTCGTTTATCTTGATCACCTTGGTGACCAAGAACCTATTTTTCATGGTTTGAGTGAACAATGTGGTGATCACTCACATTGGGGTTTTTCTTGAAGGAGGAAAACGAAAATCTAGGGCAAGAAGGAGTGGTACATTGTGTTGTCTTCCAAATAGGTAAGAGGGAGATGATCCTCTTCAACCAATCTTGGTAGTAAGGGAATGTCTTGTGTTTGTTGATGAGAGAATCCATGTTGGATCCCTCTCTTTGTTATTTTGTGTTATTTCCATGATTTTGTGGTTGTTTGAGTGGTGTGAATATATGGATTTGCATTGTATATCTTGATGATTTTGAGCTTATATGTAGCTATTATGTGATTATATGTTAAGTATCACATTTTGGGGGTGTTGGAAAAAAATGAATGAGGGACTTTGATAGTGAAGGGGTCACGGTTCTGCAGAAAAAATTCTGGAATTCCGATTTTACACCGGCGCTCAAGCGTATGTGTATTTAGCGCCTAGGCGCTATGTACACAGAGAATTTCCCCTGTAACTCGACCTGGTAGGCGTTCAGGCACTTCGTTTTACGCGCCTAGGCACTCCACCAGCGCTCAGGCGTTTCAGACGTGGCGCCTAGGCGCTAGTGACAGAAACAGCTAAGTATCAGTAAAATGATATTGAGGTTTTAAGGTGAAGATAGTGAAACCTTAGAGGGAGTAAAGGACTTAAATTGTAAGGGAATCTTTCTAGAGAGGGAGATTTAATAAAAATGAACATTTTAAAGTGTGATTCCATAATGAACTTCAAGAAGTGCCTTACCACTTGAGAACTCAATATTATGTACATTAGAGACCATGAATGAGATTAGGGAGTGTGGAGACCTAAGTGGTATAAAATACGATATGTTACGAATGATTATATTGTGGATGAATACCTATGAATATTGTCAATGTTTCTTATGGATCCCTATGTGGGCTAAGCCCTTGTTATTTTCATACTTGAGAAAACCATGATGCCATGACTTTGGGAAAATGGAATATGTATGCATAAGTATGTGATATGCCATGATGAACATACATGATTGGACATTGTGTCGTCATGCATGTGAGGTCCGTTGGACATGGTTAGTAAGGCAATGTGTGCCTAGGAGTTGAATAACACCTATGTGCGGGTGCGAATAGACTAAGCGTAGGTGTCATATGTTGTTGACCCTGGAGGCGTCGGGGTGTGGGTGTCTCACAATAGACAGTGGTAGCTCCACTAGGGCCGTGGGATAGACCAATGCGACACACCGACGATCCTGATTGAGACGCTGTCCTATGTCGCGATCAACTGTTGAGGTGCCATGTGTGAGCCATTTTGCACAAATGTTTTTATGTGATGAGCACACTATATTTTTAAGGCTAACGATACATTGGCATTACTCCTTGATCATTCACTCCGAATATGTTTATGTCTAGCTCCATGGAGTAGGAACTTGTCGTACCCTCTTGCATTGTGCATTATGAGTCTCATAATGCATTGAACATGAGCATCTATGACTGTATAACTACCTAAATTGTTAACTGCTGAGAACACTGTTGTTGTCCGCCTGTTATTGATGATTTTATCGTTATTGGTGGTCATTCTACTTTTACTGTTAATTTTAATATTTCTATAGCTAAATGTAAGATTCGTGTTATGTGTGGACGTCCAGCGCCGTATTATTTTCTTGCTGCCAAATTTGGTACTGAAAGCTGGATGTCTCACCTCTTTCTGTAATTTTCCTCTACTTCTTTTATTTGTTTGGTTCATGTATCGCCAAGAAGACGCTCGTGAGGAGGACAAGGATCCTACGGAGTTCTAGGGTTTTTGGCCTTATCTCGACTGAGATCGAAGTTTTCGAAGATGTTATTTCGCCCCCGTGGTTTTTTTGGCTATGTGCGGATCAACTTTCATGGTGGTCCAGATTGTTGGCACATCAACGTGCAGACTGATCGATGCGTATACCATGGCGAAGTGACAGTGTCCTTAGCGTGGGGACGCTACACTGCTTCTATTTTTGACTTCCATGCTTTTGTTTGGCTGGAATTTTATATGCCTGTAAGAGACATGTGGGCAGATATGTACTATACTCCACGTGATGACTCTTTTTTGTCTACTGCTCGGGCTCCTGCCCGTTGTTCCGTCGTTGCGATGGACGTCTCGTCGGACGACGAGGACCCAATGGAGGATCCATCTACGATTCTTTCTAGTTCTCGTCGGTCTTAGAGATTGTTTTAGGTAGATAGCTACTGAGGGCTGTCTATTTATTTTGAGGGAGCCTGATGTATCTTTGGGTTAGTGGGCATGTATATTTGTATCTCTTGGGGTAGGTACACATTTTGCTTTTTGTATATCTCTTGGAAATGTAATTAATCAGGCTTGTATATTTGGTACAAAGTATGTAATTATCCATATTATGAATGATCAACACTTCACTCTACGTCGATTTCTTTTTGACCATTTGTCAAACATCTCATTGGAAAAAGGAAATTGGATTTTAATTCTTTCATGCGATATATTCACGAATAAGTACTTATGTACATTTAATGGAAGTGTTAACCGGACTCAAAAAAAAAAGAAAAAAAAATTTAAGAATAAAGTGTGTTTTCAAATTACTCGTGTTCATTCGTATATTGTTTTACTATTGTGTGACGTTCCTTCTCCTTACCCTTTACGACTAAGGTTGGGAAAAAGGGGCGTTACACTGTCCTGGTATCAGAGCTCCCGGTTATGTTTCTTTTGGGTCGTGTGGTTTTGGACTGTCTTGTTTGTGCTGTGTCATTCTCTGTGATTTTGTTGCTTGGTATTCAAATGAATACGTCTGACTTTCTCTGTGTTTTGCGTAGTCTAATCTGAGAAGGAACAATGGCTCGTCGAGGTGATATGGCTGCTGCCATTGAGGCAATACAGAAGATGGCTGAGGCAATGCTGCAACAGAACCAGCAAACAGCTCAACAACAGGCTAGAGCTGCACAACAGCTAGAGGCTACAGCGGATGTTCAGAACTTGGAAGGATTTCGTCGCGCTAATCCTCCACAGTTCAAAGGGGAGTTTGACCTGGAGAAAGCTACATTGTGGATTCAAGAGTTGGAGAAAATATTTACGGGTATGAATTGTGCTGATGATAGGAAGGTGACCTATGCCGCATACATGCTGATGGGAGATGCTGAACATTGGTGGACGAGAGAACAAAGGCTGCTGCGAGCTGCGAATAGAGTGATAACTTGGGAGGTGTTCAAAGAAAGGTTCTTGAATAAGTATTTTCCAGAAAGTGCCAGGCACGCGAAGGAGATGGAATTTCTGAGGTTGCGACAAGGAGGTATGACCGTGAGCGAATACGCCGCCAAGTTTGAAAACTTGTCTAGATTCTCGACCTATTTTCAATTTCAACCCAATGAAGCTTGGAAATGCCGGAAGTTTGAGGAAGACTTGAGGCACGAGGTGAAGAAAATTATGATAGCTTTGAAGATTACTCAGTTTTCCGAGCTACTTGACACTTGCTGCCGATTGGAAAGTGTGGAACAAGAACGTGAGGCAAGAAATAGGAATTTTGGGCCCATTCGGTCCCAAAGAGGAGGTGGTGGTGACGCAAGCCGTTATCAAAAGAAGCCTTATTCCAGACCCTCTGGAAGCCAACAACCGCAAAAATTTCAAGGAGGAAGCCCAACTGGAAGCCCAATAAGGATAGGTCAGAATGCTACAACTACTCCGAGATGCATGAAATATGGAAAGGAGCATTTCACAAGGGACTGCACAATCAAGGGATTTATTTGCTTTCAGTGCGGGAAACCGGGTCACGTTTCTCGAGACTGTAACCAGACCAAGATGGAACCATCCGTCAATGTTGCTAAAACTTCTAAGCCACAAGCTGGAGGCAGAGTTTACACCCTGAGTGGTCCTGAGGCCTCCGAATCCGAGGATCTGATACAAGGAGAAGGTATCATTGAAGGTAATCTTTTAATTGTGTTGTATGACTCTGGTGCTACTCATTCTTTCATTTCACATGACTGTGGGGGAAAGACTTGGATTACCTATGTCTTCCTTACCTTTCGATTTGACTGTCTCAACTCCCACCGCAAAACCTGTCGTTACTGCTAAAGTTTGTCTAGGATGTCCTTTGATTATGGAAGGTCGAATCTTTTCTATTGATTTGATCTGTCTACCCTTATCTCAATTAGATGTGATATTAGGGATGGATTGGTTGTCTGCTAATCGTGTTTTGTTAGACTGTTCTAGAAAAATAGTAGTTTTTCCTTTGGATGAGGATTCTAGATTTTTGATCGCCAACCAAGTGAAAGCTTTCCTGAAAGAAGGAGCTCGAGGATACATACTGTTATCTTCTTTGAAAGTTGAGAGTGAAGTTGATGTGGACGCAATCTCTGTTGTTCGAGACTTTCCTGAGGTTTTCCCTGACGATGTACCTGGTTTGCCACTGGAACGTGAGGTCGAATTTGCTATCGACTTGGTACCCGGAGCTGGTCCTATTTCTATCGCACCTTACCGTATGGCACCGGCAGAACTTGTGGAACTTAAGAAGCAGTTGGAAGAGCTCCTAGAGAAGCAATTTGTGAGACCCAGTGTGTCACCCTGGGGAGCACCGGTATTGTTAGTCAAGAAGAAAGATGAGACTTCAAGATTGTGTGTGGATTACTGTCAGTTGAACAAGGTTACAATTAAGAATAAGTATCCATTGCCAAGGATAGATGACTTGATGGACCAATTGAAGGGAGCAACTGTATTTTCCAAGATCGATCTGCGATCGGGTTATCACCAAATCAGAGTGAAAGTGGGAGACGTTCTTAAGACCGATTTTCGTACTCGTTATGGTCATTACGAGTACTTAGTGATGCCTTTTGGTGTGACAAATGCACCTGCGATATTTATGGACTACATGAATAGGATATTTCGCCCTTACTTAGACAAATTCGTTGTTGTTTTCATCGACGATATTCTGATCTATTCACAAAGTCGCGAGGACCATGCTGAGCACCTCAGCATAGTTCTCCAGATCTTGAAGGAAAAAGAGCTGTATGCGAAACTATCCAAGTGCGAGTTTTGGCTAGATGAAGTGAAATTCTTGGGTCATGTAATCACAAAGGAAGGAATTGTAGTGGATCCTTCAAAGGTAGAAGCTGTGCTACAATGGGAAAGGCCAACGACAGTGACGGAAATTCGAAGCTTCGTTGGACTAGCCGGATACTACCAGAGGTTCATAGAAGGATTTTCCAAGATCGCTGGACCACTCACTCAACTCACCCGGAAGAATCAACTTTTCGAATGGACAGATTCCTGTGAAGGAAGTTTCCAAGAGTTAAAAAGGAAGCTAACTACGTCACCAGTGTTAGTTCTACCGAACCCTAATGAACCATTTGAAGTGTACTGTGACGCTTCGTATCAAGGTTTGGGGTGCGTTCTTATGCAGAATGGAAAGGTGGTGGCTTACGCCTCAAGACAACTGCGAATGCACGAGAAGAACTACCCAACTCACGATCTAGAGTTAGCTGCGGTGGTCTTTGCATTGAAAATATGGAGACATTATCTGTATGGAGCCATATTCAACGTCTTCAGTGACCACAAAAGTCTGAAATACCTGTACGATCAGAAAGAGCTGAATATGAGGCAACGAAGATGGCTGGAATTTTTGAAAGATTACGATTTTCAACTCCAGTATCATCCCGGGAAGGCAAATGTAGTAGCCGATGCCTTGAGTAGGAAGACAGTTAGTGTTTCTACTATGATGATCAGAGAAAAGGACCTGATAGAGCAATTTAGAGACATATGGTCATCTGTAGAGTTAACACCGGGAAAAATCTGCATGAATAGGGTTACTATCTCGAATGACTTGATGGAAGATATTCGAGAGAAGCAAAAGATCGATAAGTTCCTACAAGGAGAAAGAGAATTGATGAGGCAAGGTGGTGTATCAACATTGAAGGAAGGAAGTGATGGATTCTGAGATTCCAAGGAAGGATCTATGTGCCTAAAGATGAGGAACTCCGGAAGTACATACTTGAACATGCTCATTCGAGTCGGTTAAGTATGCATCCTGGAATGACCAAGATGTATCAAGACTTGAGGAAGTTATTTTGGTGGCATGGAATGAAAAGAGATATCGCTAGGTGTGTGTCGTCTTGTTTGGTTTGCCAGAAAATGAAGATTGAGCATCAAAGACTAGCTAGATTGCTACAACCCCTAACCATTCCTGAGTGGAAATGGGATAGTATCGCTATGGATTTTGTTGTTGGGTTACCAAGAACTAGGAAGGGATATGACTCGATATGGGTAATTGTGGATCGGCTTACAAAATCAGCTCACTTTCTACCGATCAACATAAGGTATCCATTGGAGAAGTTGACTCAGATATACATTGGTGAGATTGTCAGACTTCACGGGATACCCACGAGTATCATTTCCGATAGAGACCCGAGGTTTACCTCGAAGTTTTGGCAAAGTATTCAAGAGGCTATGGGAACAAGGTTGCGGTTGAGTTCTGCATACCATCCGCAGACTGATGGTCAATTAGAAAGAACAATTCAGTCGTTAGAAAATCTGTTAAGAGCCTGTGCCCTAGAGCAAACTGGAGGTTGGGATGAAATCTTACCATTGGTGGAATTCACCTACAACAACAGTTATCATTCAAGTATAGGCATGGCGCCCCATGAGGCTCTATATGGGCGGAGATGTCGGACGCCTCTATATTGGTATCAAGATGGAGAACGACTTACTGTTGGACCTAAACTTATCCAACAAACAACCGAAAAAGTCAAGATGATTCAGGAGAAAATGAAAACAGCTCAAAGTCGACAAAAGAGTTATGCAGACAAAAGAAGGAAACCTCTTGAGTTCGAAGAAGGAGAGCATGTCTTCTTGAAAGTCACACCTATGACTGGGGTCGGTCGTGTTCTCAAATCTAGAAAAATCACTCCAAAATTCCTTGGACCCTACCAAATTCTTCATCGAATAGGTCCTGTTGCTTACCAGGTAGCTTTACCCCCTTTTCTTTCAAACCTTCACAACGTCTTTCATGTGTCACAACTCAGAAAATATGTTCCAAGTCCTGATCATGTCATAGCACCTGATTCCGTACAATTAAAGGAAAACTTGACTTATGAGACGACTCCTGTGAGGATTGAGGATAGGAGGACAAAGCAACTCAGAGGGAAGGACATTGAACTGGTGAAGGTAATCTGGAACAAAGCAACTGGAGATGTGACGTGGGAGCTGGAGAGCAAGATGAAGGAGCAATATCCCGAATTGTTTTAAGGTATGGAGAATTTCGAGGACGAAATTCTTATTTGTTGGGGAGAGTTGTAACATCCCAAAAATTTGATTTCTCTACTATTCGTATTCATTTTATAATATTTGTGATTTTCTGGAATTTTTCTAGATTTTTCGGAGAAACCAAAATATTTTAATATTATTCCTTGTTTTGCGTATGTGCTGAGCGGAACCGGAGAAATGAGATATTTTCTACGAGAACCTTGAACTATGAAAACGTTGACGGGGGATCTTACTAAACCCGAGGTCGGACACAGTTTACAAGGTTTTACATTTTTTGAGAAACTCTAACAGCTAAAATAATAAAACACTGTAAAGGATTTATCTGTCAGATTTGTTAATGCTGACTGCCAACAATAATTGTTGTCCAATAAATAATAACATGTGATAAAAATATTATCTCAGGATTCAAAAAAATTACCTTGTGTCAAGCCCTTTTTGCCTTATTTTCAAAATAAAGATTTTAGCTAATTTAAAAGCCCATTATAGGAAGCTTCCATGAAATTTCCTATTTGGCGCATTTTTCCCCTCTCCCTTTCTCCACTCTTCTACGGCAGAAGCTTCAAAGGGAAGCCCAAGTAATTCCCCTCATTTATCCTAATATTACACCCTCATTCCTCTAACCCCAAATACCCATTTCTCTCTTTCACTTTCTTCTTCTTCTTCTTCTCCACCGTGCAACCATTCTTGGAAGCAACAATCCTTTGTTTGCTTCATCATCAAAGATTCTTACTCTCTTACTCCATTCCAAGACCTTTTCTTGTTGCCATCTTTTGGTTCTTCTTCTTCTTCTTCCATTTTTCCTCCACCATTGAAGCAAAAGCTTGGAGCTTTAAGGTAAAGCCTTCAACTTTCTTCCATTTTTCTTGCTATTTTCATTTCTCTTGATCACCTTGGTGACCAAGAACCTATTTTTCATGGTTTGAGTGAACAATGTGGTGATCACTCACATTGGGGTTTTTCTTGAAGGAGGAAAATGAAAATCTAGGGCAAGAAGGAGTGGTACATTGTGTTGTCTTCCAAATAGGTAAGAGGGAGATGATCCTCTTCAACCAATCTTGGTAGTAAGGGAATGTCTTGTGTTTGTTGATGAGAGAATCCATGTTGGATCCCTCTCTTTGTTATTTTGTGTTATTTCCATGATTTTGTGGTTGTTTGAGTGGTGTGAATATATGGATTTGCATTGTATATCTTGATGATTTTGAGCTTATATGTAGCTATTATGTGATTATATGTTAAGTATCACATTTTGGGGGTGTTGGAAAAATGAATGAGGGACTTTGATAGTGAAGGGGTCACGGTTCTGCAGAAAAGAATTCTGCATAATTCCAGATTTTACACTGGCGCTCAGGCGCTATGTACACAGAGAATTTCCCCTGTAACTCGACCTGGTGGGCATTCAGGGGCTTCGTTTTACGCGCCTAGGCACTCCACCAGCACTCAGGCGTTTCAGACGTGGCGCCTAGGCGCTAGTGACAGAAACAACTAAGTATTAGTAAAATGATATTGAGGTTTTAAGGTGAAGATAGCGCAACCATAGAGGGAGTAAAGGACTTAAATTGTAAGGGAATCTTTCTAGAGAGGGAGATTTCATAAAAATGAACATTTTAAAGTGTGATTCCATAATGAACTTCAAGAAGTGCCTTACCACTTGAGAACTCAATATTATGTACATTAGAGACCATGAATGAGATTAGGGAGTGTGGAGACCTAAGTGGTATGAAATACGATATGTTACGAATGATTATATTGTGGATGAATACCTATGAATATTGTCAATGTTTCTTATGGATCCCTATGTGGGCTAAGCCCTTGTTATTTTCATACTTGAGAAAACCATGATGCCATGACTTTGGGAAAATGGAATATGTATGCATAAGTATGTGATATGCCATGATGAACATACATGATTGGACATTGTGTCGTCATGCTTGTGAGGTCCGTTGGACATGGTTAGTAAGGCAATGTGTGCCTAGGAGTTGAATAACACCTATGTGCGGGTGCGAATAGACTAAGCGTAGGTGTCATATGTTGTTGACCCTGGGGGCGTCGGGATGTGGGTGTCTCACAATAGACAGTGGTAGCTCCACTAGGGCCGTGGGATAGACCAATGCGACACACCGACGATCTTGATTGAGACGCTGTCCTATGTCGCGATCAACTGTTGAGGTGCCATGTGTGAGCCATTTTGCGCAAATGTTTTTATGTGATGAGCACACTATATTTTTAAGGCTAACGGTACATTGGCATTACTCCTTAATCATTCACTCCGAAGATGTTTATGTCTAGCTCCATGGAGTAGGAACTTGTGGTACCCTCTTGCATTGTGCATTGTGAGTCTCATAATGCATTGAACATGAGCATCTATGACTGTATAACTACCTAAATTGTTAACTGCTGAGAACACTGTTGTTGTCTGCCTGTTATTGATGATTTTATCGCTATTGGTGGTCATTCTACTGTTACTGTTAATTTTAATATTTCTATAGTTAAATGTATGATTCGTGTTATGTGTGGGCGTCCAGCGCCGTATTATTTTCTTGCTGCCAAATTTGGTACTGAAAGCTGGATGTCTCACCTCTTTCTGTAATTTTCCTCTACTTCTTTTATTTGGTTGGTTCATGTATCGCCAAGAAGACGCTCGTGAGGAGGACAAGGAACCTACGGAGTTCCATGGTTTTTGGCCTTATCTCGACTGAGATCGAAGTTCTCGAAGATGTCATTTCGCCCCCGTGGTTTTTTTGGCTATGTGCGGATCAACTTTCATGGTGGTCCAGATTGTTGGCACATCAACGTGCAGACTAATCGATGTGTATACCATGGCGAAGTGACAGTGTCCTTAGCGTGGGGACGCTACACTGCTTCTATTTTTTACTTCCATGCTTTTGTTTGGCTAGAATTTTATATGCCTGTAAGAGACATGTGGGCAGATATGTACTATACCCCACGTGACGACTCTTTTTTGTCTACTGCTCAGACTCCTGCCCGTTGTTCCGTCGTTGCGATGGACGTCTCGTCGGACGACGAGGACCCAATGGAGGATCCATCTACGGTTCCTTCTAGTTCTCGTCAGTCTTAGAGATTGTTTTAGGTAGATAGCTACTGAGGGCTGTCTGTTTATTTTGAGGGAGCCTGATGTATCTTTGGGTTAGTGGGCATGTATATTTGTATCTCTTGGGGTAGGTACACATTTTGCTTTTTGTATATCTCTTGGAAATGTAATTAATCAGGCTTGTATATTTGGTACAAAGTATGTAATTATCCATATTATGAATGATCAACACTTCACTCTACGTCGATTTCTTTTTGACCATTTGTCAAACATCTCATTGGAAAAAGGAAATTGGATTTTAATTCTTTCATGCGATATATTCACGAATAAGTACTTATGTACATTTAATGGAAGTGTTAACCGGACTCAAAAAAAAAAAGAAAAAAAATTTAAGAATAAAGTGTGTTTTCAAATTACTCGTGTTCATTCGTATATTGTTTTACTATTGTGTGACGTTCCTTCTCCTTACCCTTTACGACTAAGGTTGGGAAAAAAGGGCGTTACAAGTGAGAGCAACAACAAGGTAAACTGTGCAACCCTAGACTCATCTGTTATAAGTCTGGCCTACAATTGAATCCAAGTCCAACTTAGATCCTAATTACCCCAATTTAGTTTGCTCTATGTGTGCGACCCTGCAAGTTCTCATAACATTAGCAGTAATATTAAAATTCTATTTTAATATTACAAGCAGTGAGCGGTATCTAGCAACACATCGCTACCACCCAAGTAATAAGAATGCTAGTGATTTGACATAACCTTTCAGTGACCACTGTTTCCATGTAGTTTAGTCCCTTTGTCCAGATATCTAGATTGAACATAAGGCATGGAATGCGTCACCCTTGTATAGTTCAATCATTCGTTTCCTGATACCCGAGTAGACTTAATAACAACAAATGAGATCAATATCTTATATCGACTCATTTGAGCATGACCATGCATTTTGCAGTCTCACTCAATCAGGGAGCCCGAAGATATCACTTCTGTTATGTAGGAAGGACAAATCCCATCTAGATCACTCACATCCCTATGCATGATTCGTGGTATATCCAATGACCAACTTTGTAATTACCTTATTACAGATGATGTTTGACGACATTAAAACACAACTCCTCATGTAGGAATCATAGTGATTTCAGGTCAAAGGACGTCATACACCATTGTCACTATAAGAATCGCTTATGACACTCATGTAACGATCCATGTAGCATTCTCATGGTGGGTCTATCCAGTATATTATTACTCTAATATGTACCCATGTGAAGACTTGATATCTCATATCCATGACCCATGAGATGTGGCCATCAGTCAACGCACATACTAGTCTCAATGCATTATTGTTGTCTTGATTAACAATAATATTTGACCAGGGACATTTAAGAATATTGTTTTATCCAATAGGATCTCACGATCAAGTCATCCACTTGATGTCCTACGGCATCAAACTTATTATTCTAAAGACTTTATTATGTTTATAAAAAAGAACACAATAAATGAAATGCCTCATATATTAAAAATAACATAATACAATGTATGTAAATATAGACAAAAGTATCGACTTATAGGGCATACACCAACAGATTTATCCATTGTATAGGAATGAGAGTTAAAGTTAGAGAGGAAGGTGAAGGGAGGAGCTTTTCATGGCTTTTGGTGGTGGAAGAAGGTGAAGAACTGGTGACAAAAGTATGGAGGACATAGGTTAGGGTTAGAGAGAGAGAGCATATATGTGAGAGAGGTGGGTGGAAGAATTTTGGGATTTCTGTGTGAAGTTAGTTTAGGGGTTTGGTAGAGAGAAGGAATTCGAGTAAAATGAAGGTGGAATGGTGAGATTTGGGCAAGATCTGAGGAAGAAATTGAGAGTTTAAGTGAGGGGTTTTGTGAGGCTTAGAGAGAGAAAGGTAAGTTGCATAAAAGAAATGGTTGTCCGCGCTCTGAAAACCTTTTTAAACCCCCTTGTAATCGATTACATTAGGGTTGTAATCGATTACACACGTTCTGAGTTTCTTATAATCGATTACAAGCTTTCTGGAATGGCAATAATCGATTACATGGTATGTGTAATCGATTACATGCATTCTGACTTTGCTGGTAACGCTTGGTAGAGCCTTTGTAATCGATTACAAAGGTCCTGTAATCAATTATAAGTCTACTAAACTTAAATTTTGCACTTCAAACTACAGAAGACTTGCACCAAAACATGCGAAACCAATTCCAATCATCATGTTAGCTTAAAAAACATACCAGTTCATGACCCAAAACACACGTTCTTGCAAAATCACCATCCATATCAAGAATCAAACCTCTTGAGCAGAAGAACATTTGTCCAGCTAAAATTTAAGTTATTTTTGGAAGACTTAGTCATGATGGAGTACTTGTAAAATAAACTTGGGGGAGCCTCCGACACTCAAGTTAGTATTGGATTTTAAAAAAATATTAAAGCAAGGTAGTTGTGTAGTAAGTTAACATATTGTGCATTAAAAACAACAACTTATGCAGTAGATTTTGAATTTATGCAGCAAGATCATGGCTTTATGCAGTAAAATTACATATTATGCAACAAATGACATATTATGCAGCAGAGTATCATATTATGCAGAAACATGATAGATGATGTAGCAACATGGTAAATTAAGTAGAAAAACTAAGTTAGATGCATGATTGATCCAATATGCCAAGTTCACTTCTTATATAAAAGAATGCTTCTTTATTCAAAGGCTTAGTGAAGATATCAACTAGTTGTTTAGTGGTTTCAACAAACTCAAGCATGCAATTACCTTTTTGAACATGATCTCTTATGAAATGGTGCCTTATTTCTATGTCTTTGTTCTTGAGTGTAAAATCGGAATTTTAGACAAATTGATTGCACTAGTATTATCACACCTTATAGGGATGTGATCAAGCTCAAGACCATAGTCTAGAAGTTGTTGTTTCATATAAAGGATTTGAGCACAACAACTCATAGCTGCAACATATTCAGCTTCAGTTATAGACAATGCCATACTATTTTGTTTCTTACTATGCCAAGAAACTAATGAGCTTCCAAGCAAGTGACATGTCCCACCAGTGCTTTTCCTATCCATTTTGCATCTAGCAAAATTAAAATCAAAATAACCAATTAGGCTACATGAGGCACCCCTAGGGTACCACAAACCCATTTGTGAAGTGCCTATTAGATATTTCATAATTCTTTTTACAGCACATAGGTGTGATTCTTTAGGATTTACTTGAAATCTAGCACACATGTACACACTAAACATGATATCTGGCCTACTTGCAGTAAGATAAAGGAGTGAGCCAATCATACCTCTATATTTTGAGTTTTCTACGAATTTACGTCCTTTGTCCTTGTCCAAACAATAAGAAGTACCTATTGGTGTAGCCATATGCTTGCCATTGTCTTTTCCAAACTTTTTGAGCAGCTCCTTGCAATACTTGAATTGACTTATGAAAGTCCCATCCCTTATCTGCTTGATTTGGAGTCCAAGGAAGAAGTTGAGCTCACCCATCATAGACATCTCAAATTCATTTTGTATAATATTGGCAAATTCTTTACAAAGAGAGTTAGTAGTAGCACCAAATATGATATCATCAACATATATTTGAACAAGAAGTATATCTTGCTTTTTATGCTTGATGAAGAGAGTAGTATCAACTTTTCCTCTAGAGAATCCTTTTTCTAAAAGAAACTAGCTCAACCTCTCATACTGATAATCACATATTTGATTCATTAATAAACTCTCATGTTTAGTCAATTGCACTCTCCATATTCTTAATTGATTGAGTTTGGACATGATTTGTGAGTTTGGGCTCAATTTGGGCCAAATTGAATTTTTTCAGCATTATTGGGCTTTTTCACTATTTTTATATTTTGGCCATAACTTGAGTTCTAGATATCTGATAATCATGGATTTTACCTTGTAGGAAAGCTAAGAGGAAGCTCTACAACTTTGGTGAAGTGCTTAAGTCTCATTAAGATGTCTAGTGGGCCTAATTTTGCATGGAAGTCAGAATACGAGTTTAGAGACCCTTTGATGTTGTTTTGATCATAACTTGAGTTATAGACCTCCAAATTGCATGGGGTTTGGGCCCAAATGTTCATAACTTACCCAAATTTGTAATTAATGAGTTTTTAATTATGTAAAACCAAAATAGGGGGTAGTTTAGGGGGTGGCAAGTCAGAAACTGAGGCACCCCTCATTTTGACATTTTTTTTTCTTTTCTCTACAACTCTCTTCCTCCTCCTTCTCTCTAATTTTCGTTTTCTTCTTCCTTCTTTTATTTTTCTGAGTTCTCCCCTTCTTATGGAGGGGTAGAGCCTTTAGATCAATCCAAGAGATTGAACATGCTTGGTTTTTAATCTTGAGATTTCATTTTTAATGTTTAAGTTCATCTGTTAATGAAGTTTCTCTTCTTCTTCTTCTCTTTGTTAATTCTGGTTGCTTAATTAGAATTTTCATATGTTAATTGCTTAATTACCATGTGCAAAGAGATGAACTTAGAAATTAAACAAGACATTGAAGGTGTTTGATGAAGTGTTTAACTTGGTTAGATCTTGGCTTTTAAGTTGATTTCAGTTTTAATGAGTGCTTAACTTGTCTAATCTTAATGAATTGAAATCTAGAAGCATTTCTAGTAGAAGATCCATGATCATTGAGAGGCTTCTTGATGTGGTCTAAGACCAAGGACTTGATTAATAATTGAATGGACCTTTAGTAATCAAGGATTGATTAAAATCAAGTTTGGACAATTTTCTTGGATTGGTTGCTTTCTTAATTCTGATTAATTCGAATTCTGATTCTTAATTCTGTTTCTTAATCTTGCCTAGCCCCCCCATTTTAACTTGACTTGATCAAATTGCGTTTTACAATTCTTGAGAGAAGATTCAGTGTTGTTTCCTATGCTACAAGCCGTAGGCATAACTTGGTTATAATTTTGATGAGTTTGACACTCGTCAAAATTTTGGCGCTGTTGCCAGGGATTATGATCTGCAATCTAATCATATTGCGTGCCATTATTGGTGCTGCATTCTGGAATATTCTGATCTAATCTGCTATTGATTGTTACTCTAATTACATTTTGCATTCTGCTGTATTATTCTAGTTTCTGATGTATTTTGTTAGTTACTGTTGCATTGAATTTTGTTGTTGTGCATTGCATTCTGTTCCTCTACATAGTATGATTTCATACAACTGTATTGCATAATATCACACAACTGAACCCTCACACAATTATCCAATTACCTGCTGCATTGCAATTCTACTGGTTAGTTACTATTCCATTGGCTTTTGCTGCTCTTAACCATCCTTTTGCTGACCTTATTGCCAATTGCATTGCAAGACCTCATTGTAAGTGTCATTCACTCATTTTGGACGTGTTTCTAATTGCCTACCACTGTTTCATACCCTGCTAGCTCTTTTTCCCCATATTTTAATTTTTGCTAGGGCAGGGGAGATTAGTTCAATTTTGGCTGTGGAGTTTTGAGCTGAGACTTGGTCCCTAAAGTTAAATCACCATTCTGAGCAAGGTGATCTCTTAGGGATCATCCACTCAAATTTTAGCCATATTCCATCATCTGATAGGAGTTTTAAGAAAACTAGGGATATAACGATAATTTTAGCAATTATTTTAGTAAGTCAGAATGACCTAAATTTTGGCCAGTTGATAGAGAAAAATCCAAATCACTCGGCCAAGTAAAGCTTCCAGGCAACCCTGGCTATGCTCCGTTTGGCCAAATTCCATCGTTTATGCCACTTTTTTAATTTTTGAAATATTTTTTTTACATGGTAATTCTCTAAAGAATCATAGTTTTCATTCTATGGTGTTCCCATATTTTTTAAAAATCATTTGATATGCTTTTATTTTTATTTTTTCTAGTCATTTTTGTAGTGTAGATTCGCATGGTTTTTAGATTTTGGCTTTCTGACACTTTTTAGCCCTGATTGGTTGCATGACTAGGTCTGACTCTGATAATTTATTTAATTTTGATCCTGAGATTGATAGAACTTTGCATGCATTGATAAGAGCTTGTAGGCTTAGTTAAGTAATTGATTCCTCGTTTCATTCTGATACTGAATCTGTCACTGAATCTGTCATTGAAGCTGAGAATTTAAGTGATATTGTAACCATGACTGATAACATGCATAATAAGACTCTTAGAGAGCTTGCTGCCCCTAATGTCACTTATTAACCATTATGCATCCACTATCCTGAGATTGATGTTGACTTTGAGCTAAAGTCTGGACTAATCCATTTGTTGCCTAAGTTTCATGGACTTGCAGGTGAGGATCCTCATAAGCATCTTAAGGAATTCCATATTGTGTGGTCAACCATGAGACTCAAGGCATCCATGAAGAACATATCAAGCTGAGGGCACTTCCCTTCTCCCTTGCTGATGCAGCCAAGGACTGGCTTTACTATCTCTTACTTGTTTCTACGACTTCCTAGAATGATATAAAGATGCTGTTTTTAGAGAAACTTTTCCCTGCCTCCAGAGCTGCTGCAATTCAGAAGGACATTTGTGGCATCAGGCAGATTTCTGGTGAAACCTTGCATGAATACTTGGAGAGGTTCAAGAAGTTATGTTCAAGTTGTCCACATCACCAAATCAGTGGTTAATTATTGATCCAATACTTTGATGAGGGACTGATGCTAATGGAGAGAAGTAAGATTGATGCTACCAGTGGAGGGGCTTTGGTGGATAAGACCTTTGCTGCTGCCAAAGACTTGATAGCAAATATAACAGACAACACTCAGTAGTTTAGAACTCGAATGATCACCTCAACTAGATGAGTCAATGAGCTTCAAGTGTCTCATGTAGACCAATAGAGAATGGAACACAGATTAGATGACTTGACATCTTTAGTGAGGCAGCTAGCAGTGGCACAACAACCACCTATGCAAATGGCTGCCACTACTTGTGGAATTTGTTCTTGTCCATCCCATCCTACTGATGCTTGTCCAACCCTTCAAAAAGAGAATTTTGGCAACCAAGTATATCCTGTTGCTGCAGCAGGCATTTTTCTTGGTAGACCCCAATACCAGCTGCCCCAACAGCCAAGATATGATCCATTTTTGAGTACTTATAACCCTGGTTGGAGAGACCATCCCAACTTCAGATATGGGAATTATGGGCAGCAACAACAGTCCCAACAGCAGCAGCAACAACAACAACAACAATAGTTTAGATACCAAGCTGTAGGCCCTAGCAACAAGTACCAACCACCTGCATTCAAGCAAGCATAACCTGTGCTGCCACCGATGCAGCAGCCCCTCTAGCTACCTAGTCCAGCAGTCACTCCAACTGAGTCATCTTTGGAAGACTTGATGAAACAGATGGCCTCAACTAACATTCAGTTCCAACAGAATGTCAATGCTACAATTCAGAACCTGCAAACTCAGATTGGGCAGCTGGCAACCACTATTAATGAACTGAAAAGTCAAGGATCAAGCCAATTGCCATCACAAATAGTCAATAACCTAAGAGGCAATGTAAGTGCTATTACCTTGAGAATGTTGGGAATTTGCGGATCAAAGTCTCGTAGCGGAATAACAGAATTCCCTCACAGGATCCATGCGAAAAATCCATAATCCGAGGTTTTAAAATTTTACCTCTTGAAGCGTGACAGACACAAGCGAGGTGAATCACCAACACCGTAATAGCGACGATGTTTCTGCGGTATCCACACGAACAAACTTGCAAAGGAGTCACGCCTCTGTTTCGTAGTGCTAGGCTGCGAAGAGAGGAGAAAGAAGACCTCACTATCTCTCACTCACTTTCTGTAGGTGCGGCTAGGGTTGTGATGTAACCTAGTAGCAGCCCCCTTAGCAGTACTATTTATAATAGTGGCTGCCTTAAGTGAGTGTGAGCAGTAGCAAGGTAAGTGGTGCAACCCTAAACCCATCTGTCATGAGTTAGGCCCACAATTGAATCCGAGTCCAACTTGGATTCTGATTACTCCAATTTAGTCTGTCTAAGTGTGCGACCTGCAGTTCTCATGACGTTGGTAGTAATATTAAAATCTCATTTTAATATTACAAACAGTGAGCGGTATCTAGCAACACATCACTGCTACCCAAGTAATGAGAATGTCAGTGATTTGACATAACCTATCTGTGACCAATGTTTCCGTGTAGTTTAGTCCCTTTGTCCAGATATCCAAATTGAACACAAGGCATGGAACGTGTCACCCTTGTTTAGTTCAATCTTCAGTTTCCTGATTCCCGAGTAGACATAGTAATGACAAATGAAACCAATATCTCATATTGACTCATTTGAGCATGGCCATGCATTTCATAGTCTCACTCAATCAGGGGGCCCGAAGATATCACTCCTGTTATGTAGGAGGGACAAATCCCATCTAGGTCACTCACATCCCTCCACATGTATCGCGGTATGTCTAATAACCAACTTTATAATCATCTTGTTACGAGATGACGTTTGATGGCATTAAAACACACAACTCCTCATGTAGGAATCGTAGTGATTTCAGGTCAAAGGACCACATACACCATTATCATTATGAGAATTGCTTATGACACTCACGTAACGATCCACGTAGCGTTCTCATGGCGGGTCTGTCCAATACATCATTACTCTAATATGTATCTATGTGTAGACTTGATATCTCATATCCATGACCCGTGAGATGTGGTCATCGGGCCTACGCACATACTAGTCTCAAAGCATTATTGTTGTCCTAATTAACAATAATACTTGACTAGGGACATTTAAGAATAGTGTTTTATCCAATAGGATCTCACGATCAAGTCATCCACTTGATGTCCTATGGTATCAAATTTACTATTCTAAGGACTTTATCATGTTTACCAAAAAAAAGAACATAATAAATGAAATGCCTCATATAAAATAGCATAATATAATGTATGTAAATACAAACAAAACGTATTGGCCACTAGGGCATACACCAACAGAGAAGTGGCAGAGAAGTTGATGGTCCTAAGCAACCTGAGATGCAAACCAAGATGCAATCTGAGCAACAACCAGTTCAGCATCCAGTTCCACAACATGAGCAGCAGCACCCTGAGCAGAAAATAAGTGGCTCAGACCAAAAATCTGTGGCACAAAAGAATTGTGTAGAAAAAATAGATTTGGCCATTCCACTACCCTTCCCATATAGAGTCACACAATCCGAGCAAGTAGTGCAATCTGACATGGAAAGAGAAGTCCTGGAGACATTTAGGAAGGTGGAAATCAATATTCCCCTCCTAGATGCAATCAAGCAGATTCCAAAGTATGCCAAATTTCTCAAGGAGTTGTGCACTCACAAGAGAAAACTTAAGGGTACAGAGAAGATTAGTATGGGCAGAAATGTGTCTGCAATGATTCAAGCAAGTATGCCACAAAAATGCAAGGATCCTGAAACATTCACTATTCCTTGCATCATAGGCAGTCAGCACTTCACTCATGCAATGCTGGATTTGGGAGCCTCCATTAATGTCATGCCCAAATCAGCTTTTGAATCCCTACACATTGGAGAGTTGAAGCCTGCCAGAATCATCATTCACCTAGCAAATCGGAGCACAACTCATCTTGTAGGACTGCTTGAGGATGTTTTGGTAAGGGTAAATGAACTAATCTTTCCAGCAGATTTTTACATTCTGAATATGGAAAATGAATTTGCATCTAGCCAGCTACCATTAATTTTAGGTAGACCTTTCTTGAAAACTGCTAAGACTAAGATTGATGTGCATGCTGGTAACCTTTCCATAGAATTTGGTGATAACATTGTTCAATTCAATATCTTTGATGCCATGAAACATCCATTAGAAGAGCATTCTATCTTTCATTTAGATGTCCTTGATATGTTAGTTGATAATGTGCATTTTAACATGCTTGCTGATTTTCTTGGGATTGTAGGATTTATAGATGGTGTTGCTGTTTCTACTAAATATGCATGTGCTGTTTCTGAAATATGTAATTATGTTGTTCTTGATTCTGTTGTTCTTAATTCTGTTATTCATAATTTTGTTATTCATAATTTTGTTGTTCATAATTCTACTATTCTTGATTCTGCTGTTCTTAATTCTATTGTTCGTAATTCTGCTGTTCATAATTTTACTATTCTTGATTCTATTGTTCATAATTCTATTGTTCTTAATTTTGCTGTTCATAATTCTGTTGTTATTTCTACTTCTGATCTTGTTAAATCTGTTTCTGCATGTGCTTTTGCTGTCCATTCTGATCCATATACTGATCTTGTTGTTTCTGCATTTGCTTGTTTTGATAAAATTGAGATCCTTGTTGTTTCTGATTTTGTTTCTGTTTATGATAAATCATCTACTACTGTTATTGTTGTCCCTGATTCTGTTTTCCCTGGTTGTTTGAATTTGGTAATTCTGGTTGTTTTGAAAATAATAACTCTGCATGTTATACATTACTTTCCCCTATGAGACATGATCCTGCTGTTTAGGAAGTTTCTGCAACTAGTTTGATACCTTTAATCCAAAAACCACCCACCCTTGACCTTAAGCCTTTACTGAGCATCTGAAGTATGCATATTTGGGAGATGATGAGCAGCTTCCAGTGATTATAGCCAAGAACCTCCTTGCTGAATAGGAGGCGAGATTGCTGCAAGTTTTGAGAGAAAATAAGAGGGCCATTGGATGGACACTAGTGGATATTCCTGGCATTTACCCTTCCACCTATATGCACAAAATTTTCCTTGAGGATAGAGCTAAATCAGTGCACCAACCCCAGAGGAGACTGAACCCTCTGTTTCTGGATGTGGTAAAGAAAGAGGTCACTAAGCTACTGCAAGTTAGTATTATTTACCCCATCTTTGACAGCACTTGGGTGAGTCCTATGCAGGTCATCCCCAAGAAGTCTGGAGTGACGGTTGTGGCTAACCAGAAGAATGAACTGATCCCTACCAGAGTGCAGAACAGTTGGCGAGTCTGCATTGATTATAGGCAGCTCAACCAGGCCACAAGGATAGATCACTACCCTTTGCCTTTCATTGATCAAATGATGGATCGTTTAGCTGGGAAATCCCATTATTGCTTCTTGGATGATACACTGGCTACTTTCAGATTCATATTGCACCTGAGGATCAGGAGAATACTACATTCACCTGCCCCTTCGGCACCTTTGCTTACAGGCGGATGCCTTTCGGCCTCTACAATGCCCCTGGTACCTTCCAGCGGTGCATGGTAAGTATTTTCTTTAACTTTCTAGAGGAGTGCATGGAGGTGTTTATGGATGATATCACTGTCTATGGTTCTTCTTTTGATTCTTGTTTCAATAGTTTGTCTAGAGTACTGCATTGATGCATTGAAAATAACCTTGTCTTGAATTTTGAGAAATGTCACTTCATGGTAGAACAGGGTATAATTTTGGGTCATGTAGTGTCTAGTGAGGGTATTGTTATTAACCCTGCAAAAATAGATGTGATTACCTATTTATCGTACCCAACTTGTATGCGGAAAGTTCGTTCTTTTCTTGGACATGCGAATTTCTACAGGTGCTTTATCAGAGATTTCAGTCAAATAGCCCTTCCAATATCCAACCTGTTGTGGAAAGATGTGGAGTTCTTATTTGACCAGAAATATATGTAGGCCTTTGATCACTTGAAGTGAGCTTTAACCAGTACCTCTATCATTCAGCCACCTGATTGGACACTCCCATTCGAGCTTATGTGTGATGCATCTAACTATATTGTGGGAGCGGTCTTGGCACAGAGAGTGGGATGAGCTACCCATGTGATCGACTATGCTTCACGCACTTTGGATGCTACTCAAGCAAATTACACAACTATAGAAAAAGAACTTTTAACAATTGTGTTTGTATTGGACAAGTTTCAATCTTATTTACTTGGTTCTAAGGTTGTGGTATTTTTTGATCATGCAACTCTGAAATTTCTTCTGAAGAAGCCTGAGGCTAAGCCACGATTGATTAGGTGGATACTGCTCTTCCAAGAATTTAATGTAGAGATTCGAGATAAGAGTGGAGTAAAGAACCTAGTGGCTGATCACTTGAGCAGAATTCCAAGAGCCTTGGATCCCCTTCCCATTGATGATTCATTTCCTAACGAGCAGCTTTTACAGCAGCAAGGTAAGGTAATTGCTCCTTGGTTTGTAGATATAGTCAATTTCCTGGTTGCTGGTGTTTTCCTTGCATGTTTTACTAGGACTCAGATTGATAAGTTGAAGAGTGAGTCTAAGTATTATGTGTGGGATGATCCTTTTCTTTGGAGATTTTATAGTGACTAGTTAATTAGGAGATGCATCCCTGATCATGAGTTTGATTCTGTTCTTAGCTTTTGTCATACATTTGCATGTGGTGGACATTTTGGACCTACTCGTGCAGCTACGAAAGTTTTAGACTCTGGTTTATATTGGCCTACCTTATTCCATGATGCATATGTATTTTATAAGTCTTATGAACAGTTCTAGAGAACATGTAATATTTCTCGTAAGAATGAAATGCCCCAACAACCTTTACTATTTTGTGAGATTTTTTATTTCTGGGGTATTGATTTTATGGGACCCTTTCCTGTTTCTTTTGGCTTTGTTTACATTTTGCTGGCTGTTGATTATGTCTCTAAGTGGGTGGAGGCGAGAGCCACTCGGACTGATGACTCTAAGGTTGTTGTCGATTTTGTTAGATCATATATTTTTTGCAGGTTTGGAGTCCTGAGGGCTATCATTAGTAATCAGGGTTTGCATTTCTGCAATCGAAGCATAGAGGTTTTGATGAAAAAGTATGGGGTCTTACACAGGATTTCTACACATTACCACCCCAGACCAATGGATAAGTTGAGGCTTCCAACAAGGAAATCAAACAAATACTCCGGAAGACAGTTCAACCTAACAGAAAGGACTAGAGCAAGAGGCTTGAGGATGCTTTATGGGCTTACTTGACTACTTATAAGACACCGATTGGGATGTCTCCATATCGGATTATTTTTGGAAAGGCATGCTATCTACCGGTGGAAATTGAGCATCGCACATTCTGGGCTGTGAAGAGGTGCAACTTGGACCTAGATCAAGCAGGTATGAAGAGGAAGCTACAACTACAACAATTGGAGGAGATTTGCTTAGAGGCTTATGAAAGTTCCAAACTCTATAAAGAGAAGACTAAAGCCTTCCATGATAAGATGGTTTTGAGGAAAACATTTGAGATTGGCCAAAAAGTTCTCCTCTATAACTCTCGCCTCAAGCTCATGCCTGGGAAGCTCCGATCTAGATGGTTAGGTCCATTTGTTGTCACTAACATTTTTCCTTCTGGTGCTGTATAGATTACAAGTGAAGCCATTGCGAAAGTTTTCATAGTCAACGACCACCGCCTCAAGCCATTTTATGAGGGAGCTCAAGCTCAAGCAGACAATGTGGAGGTGGTCACCTTGTAAGAAGCCGTTTACCCCACTTGATCAGGTTGTTTCTTTCCCCTTTCTCTTATTTTGATTGTCTCATAGTTGTTGATGCTATTGCTTGTTTGCTACTAATTTTTGAGCTTTACATTGAGGGCAATGCAAATTTTAAGTGTGGGGGAGAGGTGTAGCATGTTGTCTGCTATTTTTTTTTCTGTTTTCTTTGTTTCTGTTTTGTTACATTTTTGTTGTTTTTAATTTTTGTTTTCTGTAAATAAATAAAAATTTGATGATGTTTGAGATTTGTGATGTTTATGAGTTTGAAGCAATTGAAATTCAGGGTCATTACATGATTGAATGAATTTTCTTCCTTCTTGAAACTGATTTGCTTGGTAATGGATGTTTGAATTAGTGGATTGAGTTCGATAGATGCATACCTTATGAGATTTTGAGCTTATTGATGGATGGATTTAACATTGCACCATTCCCTTCTTTCTTGTGTGATTTTCACTCGTGTTAATATTCACTATAAAACTTGCTTTGATTCTTTTTTAGGCTACATTTCACTTGCTTGCATGAACATGATTGAGGCCTTCTTTCTTGATTAGCTACTTTGGCCAAATAGCCAACCTTGCATCATTTCCCTTTGATTAACCCCCCTTGAGCCTATTTGCCTATTCTTTGTCTTAGCTCATTTTATGCCTTTGTGAAAAACCATGATTTTACCTTACCTTAGGGAATGAGAGAGCATTGGTTCATTTTCATTTGAGGAGCTTTTTTGCTTATGGGCAATTAATAGTTTAAATATGGGGGTTGTGCAAATTGATGTATAATATGCAAGGTGATTGAAAAGAAAAATGAAAAAAAACTGAAATGAAAAATGAAGAGAAAAAGAATGAATACAAGAAAGGTTGTGAAAGCAAAATGAAAGGAATATGTAAGAGAATGTGCATTACATGAATTTTGGGAGGGCAAAATTTCATGCTTGTTACTTGTCATTTGAGTTCCTCCCCATTGCTCTTTTATTCTCTTAGGTGCTTAACTTGCCATATCCGTATTGTTTCCTTCCCTTACCTTGGTCCCATTACAACCTTGAATAAAGTTCTCTTGATTTTTGTGTGCATGTGTTTGGTAGTGGAGAAGTAGAAGATAAGCAAGCTTATGGTAGTACAATTTTCATGGGTTGAATTAAGTGAAATACTTACCTTGTAAACACTTGAGGGTTGAGAGTGTATCTTGTGAGGGTCTATCATTCTTGATTCATGCTTTTCAATTTGAAGCTACCTTGCTTGTTGGTTTAAGTTGTGAAGAAATATTAACTCATAAATGTTTTTATCCCTTGAACTTTTAATTGTTCTTCTTTCTTGTAAACTTTTACATTTTTCAATGTCATTGGAATTTGAGTTCTTTTTGTTGATCTCTTTTGCCCTTGTTTTGGTCTTTTGTGTTGAGTTTGGGCTCAATTTAGGCCTAATTGAATTTTTTCAGCATTATTGGGCTTTGACACTGTTTCTATATTTTGACCATAACTTGAGTTCTAGATATTTGATAATATTGAATTTTACCTTGTAGGAAAGTTAAGAGGAAGCTCTACAACTTTGATGAAGAGCTTGAAGTCTCATTCAGATGTCTAGTGGGCCTAATTTTGCATGGAAGTTAGAATATGAGTTTAGAGACCCTTTGATGTTGTTTTGGTCATAACTTGAGTTATAGACCTCCAAATTGCATGAGATTTAGGTCCAAATGTTCATAACTAACCCAACATTATAATTAATGGGTTTTTAATTATGTAAAGCCAAAATAGGGGGTAGTTTAGGGGGTTGCAAGTCAGAAACCAAGGCACCCCTTATTTTGACATTTTTCTTCCTTCTCTCTACAACTCTCTTCCTCCTCCTTCTCTCTAATTTTCGTTTTCTTCTTCCTTCTTTTATTTTTTTGAGTTCTCCCCTTCTCATGGAGGAGTAGAGCCTTTAGATCAATCCAAGAGATTGAACATGCTTGATTTTTAATCTTGAGATTTCATTTTTAATGTTTAAGTTCATCTATTAATGAAGTTTCTCTTCTTCTTCTTCTCTTTGTTAATTCTGGTTGCTTAATTGGAATTTTCATATGTTAATTGCTTAATTACCATATTCAAAGAGATGAACTTAGAAATTAAATAAGACATTGAAGGTGTTTGATGAAATGTTTAACTTGGTTGGATCTTGGCTTTTAAGTTGATTTCAGTTTTGATGAGTGCTTAACTTGTCTAATCTTAATTAATAGAAATCTAGAAGCATTTCTAGTAGAAGATCAATGATCATTGAGAGGCTTCTTGATGTGGTCTAAGACCAAGGACTTGATTAATAATTGAATGGACCTTTAGTAATTAAGGATGGATTAAAATCAAGTTTGGACAATTTTCTTGGATTGGTTGCTTTCTTAATTCTGATTCATTCGAATTCTGATTCTTAATTCTGTTTGTTAATTCTATTTCTTAATCTTGCCTAATCCCCCCATTTTAACTTGACTTGATCAAATTGCGTTTTATAATCCTTGAGAGATGATCCGGTGTTGTTTCCTATGCTACAAACCATATGCGTAACTTGGTTATAAATTTGGTGAGTTTGACACTCGTCCCATATCAAGCTCCATGAGCTTGTTTTATGCCATATAAGGCCTTTTTCAATTTAAAAACATGGTTAGGCAGTTCAAAGTTTTCAAAACCAGGAGGTTGTTCCACATGCACCTCTTTTTGTATAAGACCATTTAAGAAAGCATTTTTGACATCCATTTGATAAATCTTGAAATCCATGATGCATGCATATGCACGTAGCTTTCTAATAGCCTCTAATCTAGCTACGAGAGCATATGTTTCCTCATAATCTATTCCTTCTTCATGATTATATCATTTAGCAACAAGCCTAGCTTTGTTTCTTATTATTAAGTCTAGTTCATCAAGTTTATTCCTAAAGACCAATTTGGTGCTAATTATGGGATGATTGTTGGGTCTTAAAACTAATTCCCAAACTTGATTTTTTTCAAATTGGTTTAGTTCATCTTGTATGGCTGAGATCGAGTGTTCATTATCAATGGCCTCATTTATGTCTTTAGGTTCAACTTGAGAGATAAAGGCCATATGATTGCATATATTTCTAAGAGAGTTTTGAGTAATTACACCATTTGATACATTACCTATCACCTTGTTAAGATGATGATATCTTGATATCCTCCATTCCTTGGGTAGGTCCATGATTTCTAAATCCTCTTGCCTTAGGGGATCAAAGGGTCTCTCTTCTTGCTTCTTAGGCTCTTTCTCTTGATTCTCCAAATGTGTTTTTGCCAAGATTTTTGCAACATCATTAACAAACTCCTTTCTCGGCCCATTTGGGTCAATTTCATCAAAAGCAACATGTATTGATTCTTCAACAGTCATGGTTCTCTTATTATAAATTCGAAATGATTTACTACTAAGTGAATAACCAAGAAATATTCTCTCATTGAATTTAGCATAAAACATGCCTAGGTTATCTTTTCTATTATTTAAAACAAAGCATTTGCAACCAAAGACATGAAAGTGAGAAATGTTAGGTTTCCTTCCTTTGTATAGTTCATAAGGAATTTTCTTTAAAATTGGCCTTATTAGAACCTTATTCATAACATAACAAGCGTTACTTACCGCATCTGCCCAAAAATACTTAGGAAGGCTTGTTTCATTGAACATAGTTCTTGCTAACTCTTCTAAAGATCGATTTTTCCTTTCAACCACTTCATTTTGTTGTGGAGTTCTAGGAGCAGAAAAATTATTTTCAATGCCATTTTCATTGCAAAATATTTCAAATTCATGATTTTCAAATTCCCCACTATGATCACTTCTTATGGATGCAATGCGACAATTCTTCTCATTTTGAAAAACCTTTGTAAATTTTCTAAATGCATAGAAGGCAACATTCTTATGAGCAAGAAAAAGAGTCCATGTAAATCTAGAGTAATCATCCACAATCACAAAAGCATACAAATACATATCATAAATCTTCAAGGCGTTTTGCATACAATCATTATACAAAAGACTTAATCTAAAGCAAATATCCACTTCTGCCCATGCCATTGATGGCGCTGCAAGTCTTGAACCTAGAATCATGATGGAATACATACATATAATGGGGTGAGCATACTAATTCTCAGTAGTTCTATTATGAAAACATGTCATCACAATAATTCCAGTTGTTTCAAGAAAAAATACATTTCTTTGAAATTCAATTATGAATATATTTACATATACATATTATTATAGTTAGAAGGGTGGCAAAAGGCCAAATCTAGTCCCTTTTCTTCCCGAAACAGAATTTTAGTTAATAGTTTTAAAAATATCTTTTATCAACAATACAAATTCCAAACATATATAATTCCCGTAATTATACTTAACACAACTACTATGAAATCCATTTTGTACAAATAGTCATATTCATAATTTAACAAGCATAAAACATTCATATTCAAATTCAATACAGATTTCAATCACAATTAATTTCCACAACTTGTTTTCCAATACTAATACTGTAGTACCAATTGCATTTCCATATCCAATTTCATATTCTAACACAATCCATATATTATTTCCAATAAATCTCAGGTCACAAAGTCACATACAAATTTAATTCCAGATTTTAGTGCTCAATCAAATATTCGTTATCCCACAAAACCCATATCTCAAGTATCACAAGGGTAGGAGCCACCTCATATAGCTTGGGTTCTATATACTCGTGGTAGGGAGTGATTCAGGGCCTCACACTACCACTAGTATCCTATGAGGGAATTAATACGTGAGGATTATACTGATACTATGAGAAATTTATTTAAGAACACAGGATCCCCCTTCCTCACAAGAGGTCATTTCCATGGTTCAAATGGAATTTTGAATTACCTGCCCTTATACAGGACTGTCTCCGAAATCCACTATACTAAAGTGAAACATGATTCACACAAAAACAAGGATACTAAGTAGGAAAACATGGACTAATTACCTTCCCACTCAAGGATAATTGTCTAATTCTTATTTCAAATTCAATTATGATAGCACTAATTATTTTATTATACATTCAATACAGATTCCAATTCAAATTCCAAATTCTCATTCCGGCTCATCTTTAATAGTATAATGGGACAATGTCATTTCAAATTCAAGCACAACTTAACAAATCAAGGAGCAATGTAATCTCAAATACACAGTAAGTATTCAATACCCTTTTAGTCATCATATTTAACAAATTCTCAATAAATGGTCAATGCTAAAGACATCCAATTACCAATTAAACATCAAAATGAACATAAACAAGATTACTTGCAATTCGATCAATAAACCAAGAGGTTTCCATATAAATAATAAATCACAGCACATAGGCAAATAAATACATCAAATGGTTTACCATATCCCCTTGAATTATCATTCGGCCTACATGGCCAACTCAAGATCTATTTGGTCATTTCAAGGGTACATTTTTGCTAAAATTTCTCTATAAACTCATAATACCTTAATTAATCAATAATATGTCACAATTATTAATACCAAACACATTCCATTAAGAATATGTCACAATATCAATATCAAGTATAATCAATCAAGAATATGTCATGACCAAGGTTCACAATGAAACCATCTTTACATACTCATCAAATACTCATCAATTCCTTAATCAACTAAGTTAATAAATGGTTATAGAAGTATAGAGAGTCACAAAATTTCATCACAAACCTCTCCATTAGGGTCTAGCCGTGACTAACCTAAAGTTAAACTTAATGTTCTCTATGCTTTCCAACTAAATTCTTTCACAAAATACTCCAAAAATCAAAGCATCAAGATGGAAGAAAAAAATAAATTAGGCAATACTTCCCTCTATGATTATATTTAGCCGTGACTAACCTTAACCAAGAATACAAAATTTTCATTTTACAATATCTTAACTTGCACTCAAAACTCAATGGAATAAGGAAAAACTAATTGAAACAACAACCATTTACTATTTTTTTATGTTTTAGTCATGAATTCCCAATAAGAACAAGGCTGAATTTGATTCAAAATCAAAGAAAAAGATGAGGAAAATGAAGGTAACAACCCCTACCTCTTCTCCAAGCTTCTCAAGTCTTGATTCTATAAATTTTCTTCAATTTTCTTTACTTTTTCCTCTTTATTTTCTTTTCTTTTTCTCCTCTGTATTTTGTGATTTCCTTCCCCCTGTTTCTACTGCTATAGCTAAGTGAGAAAGTGAATGGAAGAGTGAAGATATTAAGTCAAAGATGGATAGAAATTTGTAGAATGTATAAGGCAGTGGAACTAAAAGTTAGTGACCAAAATTTTAGTTTGAAACTTTTATATTTGTTACGTACACCTTAATTTTTTCAAAGTTAATTTTTCAACTTACCATAAATGTTATGAAAAATTTTATAACTCATCTTAGTTCTTAAATCCATTATTCCATAACTGTCATTACTTTTTATTAGTTAAGCTTCATTACTTGGTCCCAAGTTGAATTAAACCGATGGATTAAGTAATAAGCTTACTGATACTTATTGTACTTGGTATTTTATACCAAATTATTCTCCATGTGTTACTTGCCAACTCCATGTAGTTTCATAATTGTTTGAGTTACTTAGTTGTTCTATAAATGTTCCCTTAATTTCTCTTCGGTATCCTTAAAATACCAAACTTGCTCTGTTGCTTATAAAAAATTTTCTACAATTTTTATCAATGGTCCTTAGCTAGGAAATAAATTTTCTATATTTATTTCTATCATATCAACTGATTTAGCAGATACTTTAATTATTCTCTTGTATTTAATGTTACCAAATTACACTCAAATTGGTTTAGAAAATTATCTAAATTGACAGATAATTCTTACTAGTATTATTGAGCTTCTATAACTCTTATTAGAGCTATTAGGTACGGAGGCAGTTACAAATGTGGGCAATTCTCCTATGCCATGGCCATGAATCACTTTCTTTACTCATAAGACATCTTGCATTTTGAGAGGTAATATCATCAAGGTTAATCATATATATGTTATCAATTCTATGACCAACAAACTTAACTTACTTTTTATCCTTACCCTCAATTATCCAACAATTGGAATCAAATATAACTTTATTACCTTTATCACATAATTGACTAATGCTTAGCAAGTTATGTTTGCATCCTTCTACATACAAAACATTATCAATTGAAGTGGAAGAATTCTTATTAACTTTTCCAACACCAAGGATCCTTCCTTTATTATTGTCCCCATATGTGACATGACCATGCTTCTTTGGTGCATGGAAGGAGAACTTGGATCCATCACCTGTCATGTGCTTGGAGCATCCACTATCAAGATACCAACTTGAGCTCTTGGTCTTCAAGAACTCCCTAATGTCACTCTCCTCTCCTTTTTCTCCTTGAGCCATGAGACATAGATGGACTTCTTTATTTTTCGAGCTATCAGAGGAATCTATATCATTGTCCTCCCATGCTATATAAGTCCTTCTTCCTTTTGTTTCTTTAGAAGGTCTTTTCTCAAACTTCTCCATCTTCTTAAGATATATGAGACATTCCTTCTTCACATGCCCCAGTTTACTGCATTCATAACATGTTGGCATTGATGAGATTCCTTCCCCTTTATGGTAGGTCTTCTTAGGAGGGAAATGTGACCTTCATTAAATTCTTTTATTTTTAAGAAATCTTCCAAACTTTCTCATAAGAAGATTAAGATTTTCTTCATTCAGCTCAAGGTTTCCTACTCCATCTTCATCATCTTCAATTGTGTATGAAGTGGCTTTGAGAGCAATCCCTTTGTTTTTTTGGTCATGCTCCTCACTTTGATTGAGCCTATTGAGCTCTAAGTTCTTGGAGCTTTCCAAAGAGAGTGGCTAGAGACATTGTTGATAAATCCCTTGATTCCGCAATAGCCGTTACTTTGTGTTGCCAATTCTTGCTCAAACATCTCAAAACTTTGTTAATAAGATCTTCATTAGGAAAAGTCTTCCCTAATGAAATAAGATGATTTACAATGCATGTAAATCTATTTTGCATTTCTTAAATGCTTTCTCCTTGATTCATTCTAAACAATTCATACTCATGAGTTAGAGGATTTATTCTTGATCATTTTACTTCACTTGTACCCTTGTGGGTTACTTGTAAAGTATCCCACATTTCTTTGGTGGTCTTATAATTTGACACCTTAAAGAATTCATCATACCATAAGGATGTGGCAATGATATTCTTAGCTCTCAAATTGTATTGAACCTTCTTTTGTCCTTATCGGTCCATTCACTTCTTGGTGTATTAGTTCTTACACCATCAGTAGTATGTGTGGGAACAAAGGCACCATTTTCAATGGCATCCCACATATCTAAATCAATAACTTCAATAAAAATTTTCATCTTTTCTTTCCAATAGGCATAACCATCCCCATTGAAATAGGGGAGTCTATTTATAGAAGAACTTTTAGAAGAAAAATCATTTGAAGCCATCACTTCTCTTGAAGTTGCTAAGATCTTTACATAAGAGTCTAGCTCTGATACCACTTGTTACTAAGTAGCCTCAATAGTCAAGAGGGGGGTGAATTGAGTTTATAAAATAAGATCGCAAATCTTTTGTAAAATAGTTGATTATTGATTTTCATTGAAGCTATTGATTGATAGAGATGAATAGATAAAGAAGTTTTAATACTTTCACTCACAAAAAAACCAACCAAGCAAGATAGTATTCAATCAAGTAAATATAAATAATGCACAAAAGTAAAGAGTAGGGTTTAGAAGATCAAACACAAGGTTTATCCTGGTTCAACCACTCCTTGTGACCTACATCTAGTCCTTAAGTAATCACGCGAGATTTTCCATTAATACTTCAAGCTTGAACTGGTGTTTGCTACCTTTACACAATAGAGCACTCATCACACCTTGGGATACCTCACCCTTTGTGCTTGAGCCTCAAATTCAAGGGATGCCTCACCCTTACAAGCTGATTGAGGGATGCCTCACACTCTTTACAATGAATCAAAGTGTTTAATAGATGAAAATCTCCCAAGAGTATGTAATACAAATCAAAGCCCTAGAATGCTCTTCAAGAATATCTCAAATTGTTGCAAAAAATAGAGCACAAATGTTTCAAGGATTGATTCATGGATTAGAATGATTGAAATATGTTTCTCAGTTGTTGGTTAGCCACAAATGATGCCCCAAGATGTGTGTAACACCTCGAAATTTCGTGTTTTTTAGTTATATATGATTTTTGTGAATTGTTTAATTTATTTTGATTATTTTATTATTATTCTTATACTTTTTGTGTGGTTGAAGCTAGGCTGAAAAAATAAAAAAAATTTGGGGCTGAAAAATTTTGGACTGTTAATATGGAGCCGGAGGAGCTTACTAAACTCGAAACCGGAAACATTTTTTGAAATTTTATTTTTTTGAGATTTTATCTGACAAATAAAATCTAGGTATGTTTTATTACCCATTGGACAATAACCACTAGTTTTGCTCGCAATAACCTTTGTTCATTGGATAATAGCTCATGTTAAAAATCTAGTTGGATGATTCTAGACTTAGGCTAGTCATCTTTTCTAGAGACTTCTCTTTGTGACTCACTTTGGTGACTCACTTTGTTGAACCAATTAGGAGGTTAGCTAACCAAAGTGGCCATGACTCACCCTATGACTCACTAGATGACTCATTGTGTGACTCACCCATGTGACTCAAATTTTGGTGACTCACTCTAGGTGACTCCACGACCAAGTGAAGGTTTGGAGGGTCATAGAGCTTAGTCTTTCACTTGACCATTCTATCTCATCTTTCTATCAAAGAAACAACACAAAAACTCTCTCATATTTTCTCCCTTGAAGCTCATGACTAAGCAACTGAAAATCCAATTCCAATCTTCTTTAATTTCAACCAGCCTCATATCTTGAACCTACACACCTTTTCAAGAAACTTTTGTGTTGTGACCATCATCTAGTTCATCAATCTTCCATCTTTTTCTTCAAGCTTAGGGTTTGACGCTTTTAAGGTGAAGTTCTTTAATCTTCATTTTTCGTTTCATTTTCAAGTTCTAGACCATAACTTTGATCTATGGTCATCTTAGTCAAGCCTTAGATGTTAATATTTGTATGTTTACTTTTTTTTTAAGAATAACTTGGTGGTGAAAGTTTACCTTAAAGGAGGCATACAAGGAGCTTTTGAGCATCATCTAAGGTAAGAGGGAGATTATCCTCATCAACCAATCATGGTGGTGAGGAACAAAAATTTGGGTTGTTGGTGAAAAATCCATGTGAGGATTTATTCACTTGTCTGTATAAATTTGGTGATTTGCATTTATTTGCTTTATGTGATTTTATGACTTTGATATTATGCATGAACTTGCTATAGTAGAATTATGATGATTGAAGTATGTTGTATGCTATGATTTACTTTGAAAATGAAAGAATTTTTGGTCTCAATGACCATTAGGGCTCACGATCTTCATGCCCAATTTAGGTAATCCAAGTCAAAAATGTTTTGTTAATTGTGAATTTAGGTGATTAGGTAACAAGGAATTGGATTAAGGTTTTTACAAAATGGAAAAGGAAATGAATAAAATTTTTATTGTTGATCATCAAGCAATTTTCGTCCATGATGTTATAAAATATGATTGAGAAGCAAATTGAAAACTTGACATATTTTATTTAAGAGGATTTTTAGTAAAGTAAATGATGGAAAAGATTTTATTAAATTAAAATAATACAGATTTTGGACAAAACGTTAGAAAATATTACCTAGAGGAGTTTTAGTAAGGAAATATTGGAATTAAGGTTAAATTTTTTATTAAACTTGGAAAGTTTCAAAATTAAGTTTAGAAAGTCAACAAAAGTTGTACACGATTGAAAAATGGTGATAAAACCTTACGCATTTCAAAATGGTGATTTTTGAGTTACGTGATTGAGAAAACGTTTAAAAAATTTTATGCGATTAAGAAAATGTTGAAAAATGTTTTCGCAATTTGAAAATGTAACAAAATTGTTACACGATTGTGAAAACGCGATAAAAGTGCTATACGACTGAGAAGAACAACAGTTGTTGTCGAGCCTACGTACTGGACTCGGAGATGTCGATATATGGTTTTGGCCAATGGTGGCTTATTTTTGTGGAAAACCATGTTTTTGACATTTATCTGTGCGCTGAATCATTAATCATGCATAAAAAGTCTTATAGACTGTGTTTGTTAACGCTATTTGCCTAGGAGTTGAATTACACCTAAGTGTGGGTGCGAATCGCATAGTGTAGGTCACTTGTTGATCTTGGAGGCATCAGGGCGTAGGTATCCCACAAGTGGATAATTGGTAGCTCCACTGGGCCGTGGTGATTGAGCACCGCACCAATGATCTTGACCAGACACTATTCTATTCCCAATCTTGTGAAGAATGTCTTGTATAAGCCATAATGCATACGCTAAATTTGTGATAGCACTTTGTTGAGGCTAACGATATACGGACATGTCTCCCTGATCATTCTCTCTGAAATTGTGTTTTAGCTCCATGGAGTAGAACTGATCCATTGTGCATATGTATAGTCAGTTGAAATATTATTATGATGTATATCTGTTGAATTGTCTATTATTTAATACCATGAATATAATTGTTATTTCTGTATTTGAATGGCATTACTGTCATTTCTGTTTCTATGCTGACATACTAGTATGTGATGTAGGGGATCTCACCTCTTTGTTATATTATTTTGTTTTATATTTATGCTTGGTAAAGACTGTGAGGAAGATGAGGTAGGATCACCTAGATTCTGTTTGATGTGATTTTCCTGAGTTCTGGAATGGCATCGAGACAGGATATTTTTGGTTTTGTTAGAGATCAATTTCATGGAGGCATGGGTGCTTGGCGTATCAACCTGGATACGGAGCGTGTTATCTATGTTGGGTGTAACAACCCAAATTTTCAGATCTCTTAAACAGTAATTTTGACAGTTAACAGAATTTTACTGTTTAGTAATTTCTGGATACTGTAAAATTATTTTGTTTATTCCGTCAGCGTATTTGATCGTTTTGAGTGATTTACTCCATGTCAAGAAAATAAAAATTTTCGGGCCAGGGAAAACTTTACGTAATTTAATTTTTACCGTTAGGTAATTATTTTACGTAATCTGATTTGATATTTGTGCATTTTATAATTTTTGAGGATGATTATGAATTTTTTTGACTGTATGTGGGCCTAGGTGGTCCTATGTGGGCCCAGGTGACCTTACGTGGGCCCAGGTGGGTCCCGCAAAGCAAAAATTTTTCTACGCATAGAAAAATTTGTACTGTTTAGACGGAGACAGGGGATCTTACTAAACCTGAATCCAGAAACAGTTTTAGAAAATTTCTTGTACTGTGTTTTGTACTGTATTTATTTATCGGGCGATAAAAATACAGTAAATATATAATTTCGTGGGGTTTTAGCAGATAAAAATAGAAATTATATTGCTTAAGTCAATATTGGTGGTTTGGATATCCACCATTGATTTAATTAACGATGGAGACTTGATCTTGATTTAATTAAAGGAGGAGATTTGATCTTAAAAGTGAATAAGATCATTTATAACCATTAGATGGAGATTAAATCAATGGTAGAGATTTGGTCTCAAAAAGTGACAAAGACCATTCATAACCATTGGATTTAGAAGTGATCAAGGGTAGAGATTTGGTCTTGTAAAGTAACAAGGACCATTTATGACCATTGGATGAAGATTTAATTAATGGTGAAGATTTAGTCTTAAAAAGTGACAAAGACTAATTATGACCCTTGGATTAAAAGTTTGAAGGAGCAATCTTGACCCTTCATTTTTGGAGACACATCTAAGGGATAGAATTTAAAGGAGAAAGATCCAATGGCCTAGATTAAGTCTTCTAAAATCAAAAGTCTACCTAAAATCCTAACCATTGAATTAATCAATGGCTAGAATGCTTAAGATGGTGACTTGTAAAATTAGTCACACTTTGAAGAAGCAAGAGAAGGGGGGGGACGGTTTTTGTAGTGAATTAGGAGCTAAAGGAGACTTTATGACCATTATTACATGTCATGGTCAATATTACATCATCCTTTATTATGATTTATTTGTTTACATCCTTAGGAAATTTCTTGGAGGGAGGCCAATATTATTTCATTGTATTACCAACTTTTCTTTCAATTATTTTAGTAACTTGACTATCACTCAAATAAATAAATAATTCACTCTTCACTTTCCAATTAAGGCTACGGCTATGCAAAGAAAAGGGGGAGCCAATTTGATTCAATCAATTCCAATAATTCATGTTCCATTATTTATACAACAAAGCAAGCTAGTCAATTATGGTGGCTCTTCATTTTGTTTCTATGGCCATGCACTTCTTTTTGGAGACAAACTATCCATAATTGATTCATTTTTCTCCTACTCATCAATGGTCATGCAATGAATAATGCAAGACAATCTTTCCTATCAACTTTTCTTTCATTCTTATCAAAGAAAAACAAAAAGCTATATACATAATATTACCTTTCTCTCCATGCACTCCACGGCAACTACTAGGTAGGAGGAGTCTTGATTTCTATTTCATTTCTATCTTCATTTTCATTCTACCAAAGACTAAAAATAATTCACTCCATTCTCTCTCTTCCAAGAACAAGAAAAGAAAACTTCATTTTCTCTTCCAAAGAAGGCCATTCGGCCAAAACACTCAAACCACTCTCCAATCTCTTTTTCTTTCATCCAACCATAGATCTTGAATCTACATGATATTCTAAGCAACTTTCATGTTGGAGACTTTCTCTAAATCATTCATCTTCAAGGAGTTTCTTCAAGATCCATGTTATTGGGTTTTTGAGGTGAAGTATAAGGAAACTTCATTTCTTCTCTTCTTTTTCTTGATCTAAACCATGTTTGATCCATGGTTTTCTTAATCAAGCTTAGTATACTAATTTTTATGTATTTTGTTTTGTATTTGAGAAGCCCTTGGTGGTGAAGGACTTGGAAAAAGAAGCAAAACAAAGAGCTTTTGAGGATCTTCAAGAGGTAAGAGGGAGATCCATCTCACCAACCAAGCATGGTGGTGAGAGATGGTCTTATATTTGATGGGTGTTGAATCCATGTGAGGATTCATATCCATGGTCATGTAATAATTTATGTGTGTTTATGAGCTTTGATTTATTTGCCTATGCTTAATATGCTTTGCATGAGTTTATGACTTTGATGGTATGCTTATACTATGCATGATTTATTGCTTTGATTATGGCATGCTTATAATATATATTTGAATATGTATGTATATGCCATGATTTAATGATGGAAAGAAAATCAATTTTTGGCTCCAATGGCCAAAGAATGACTACGGTTTTGGCACCCAAGGTTAGGGTTCCATGTTGAAATTTTTCAAGAACAAGGGAATTAATTTTTGATCCCTAGAACATGGTGAATTTTTGGTCAAGACACCTCAAGATAGGTGTTCACAAAATTAATATTTTCTTGAATAATGAAAATGGATGTTTAGAAAAGTATGGAAAATAAACAAAGAGTTTATTTTTCAAAGAGTACATGAATACGGTTTTAGAAGGTTTTTTATTAATTTATTTTGTGTAAAAAGTTTCTAAGTGTTTTACTCAACATGATATTTAAATGAAAATAGCAATGATAATTTTAAGGATTTGTAAAGAAAGTGAAAAAGGATTTGTAAAGAAAGTAAAAATGAATTTGAACAAATGGGTTTGGTTTTTATGACCATCGGTATTTCGGTTTTGAAAACAAAGAATTTTTAATGTTTTGTTTGTGTAAAACCATATCAATTTAGAAGAAAAATATTTGATGGCTTCAATGGCCAAAGACTCTACGATTTTTGGAGGTTGGAATAATTTTAGTTTTATGAAACAAAGTAATTTTAAAGTGGAAACAAAATGTTTGAACAAAATGTTTTAGTATAAGGATTTTGAAAAGGGAATCAAAGTATTTTATCACTTGAGAAATGAACTTTCATATGAAAATGAAAAGGAAAAGTTACAAGGGTTTGAATCTTAATTTGTTTTGAAGAGAATTGATTTTAAAATTGATTTGGGAAAAATGGAGAATATAATGGTGTTTTGAAAATTTACTAACGTATAACTTATTTTCAAGTTTTGAAATACGTTAGAAAATGTTAAGTTTTGAAACGTTGATTTACATCAATGGAAAAGTGATTTTGTGAATTATATTTTGAAAAAGAATTTCTTGAGTAAAGAACTGTGAAAAAATATTTTCTTGAGTAAGAAAATATATTAAATGAAGTTTAAAGTTATATTATTTTGAGAAAAGTTAAAAAGGAATTTTTAAAGGTCAAGAAATATTTTCTGTAATGAAATTGTGGTGAAAAGTTATTTACGTATCTTAAAAACGTGATTTTTAAGTTACGTGATATGGAAAAATATTTCTATGTGATTTTAAATACATTGAAATATTTATACGCGATTTGAATTTACGTTTAAATATTTTACGTGATTTGAACTACTGTTGATAAATCACTGCGTGATTGAATAACGATAGAATATTTTTTATGCGATTGTGAAAATGGAGGAAAATTATTATGAGATTTGGAAAGTGTTTTAAATATTTTGAGAATGATAGAAAATGATTTACGTGACGTAAAAGAATGATTTTTAAGTTACGCGATTTTGAAACAGTGGAAAAATACTATGCGATTTGAGAAACGTATGTTTTTACGCAATTGAGAAAAACGTTAAAAATTAGTACGTGGTTTAAAAGTGCAACAGAAGAGTTGCAACATTTTGAAAATGTAACAGAAATGTTACGAAATTTTATAAACGTAACAGTAGTGTTACGGTATTGTAAAAACGTAATAAAAATGTTTTGAAATTTTAAAAACGTAACAAAAGTGTTACGGTATTGTGAAAATATAAGAGAAGTGTTATGGTATTGTGAAAACATAACAGAAACGTTTTTGGATTGTGAAAACGTAACAGAAATGTTACGCGATTGTGAAAATACGATAAAAGTGTTTTACAACTATGAAAACGTGATAACATGATTTTTGCTGTTGAAAGTACAGTATGATTACTGTTAAACTAGTGTCCATACACTGTTTGTGAGCAAATGACATATTTGTCTGTGATTGGATTTGGTGCATTTTACATGCATTGGAATGGTCCGATGAGGACTGGATATGGCTGATTGCCTAGGAGAAATACACCTCTTGAGTGGGTGCGATATGCGTAGTGTAGGTCACTTGTTGACCTTGGGGGCATCGGGGTGCGGGTTGCTTACACGGGTGGTTGGTCGCGCTTCTTCCCGTAGGTTAGACCGATGCAACACACCGATGATCCTGACCTAGACACTATTCTTATTCAAGATCTGATAAAGACTGTCGTGTATGTGCTAGATGTGCAAAAATTGAAATGAGAATTAAAGCACGTGGTCTGAGGCACGTGGTACCGACAGGTCTTTTCGATCATTTCTCCGACCTGAGTTTAGCTCCATGGAGTAGGAAATCGAGTCTTGTGTACATGCATAATCTAAACATTTATATCTGTGTGATATATTAATTGAGGAATGTAACGCCCCAATTTTTAGAAAATATTCTGAATGTACTGTTTTCTGTTTTTCATGCTTTTGTATGAATGACCGCTGTGTCCCTATTTTTCTGTTTTCGATTTCTGTATGAAAACAATTACGATAATACAGGTTCAAATTTTATTTGATCGTTTTACGTAATTTGTTTCGAGACGGAAAAATAAAAATTTTTCTGAGCTACTGTATTAATTTTTCTGAAAGATATACAACTATATAATACTGCTGGATATTTTATTTGAACGTTTTGGATGATTACCTACGTTGTGGGAAAAAATGGGAAAATGACCGTTACGTCCCGAACGTCTTGTTTTATTGTTTTTGTCTGTTTTAATTGTTTTCTTCTTGATTTAATGCCCGAAAATACCGTCTGTGATTTTATATGGACTTTTTGTGTGATTTGCTCCGAGCGGGAAAATAATATTTTTCGGGCCGGGAAAATCTTATTTTATTATTTAGAATTGGGGGATCTTACTTAACCCGATTCTCGAATGAGACTAAAAATAATCTTTTAATTTTTAGGATTTAAGCACAAATAAAATAATTTTATATTATTATAATATTATTTTATTAGTCAAGATAATTTAGTGACAAGATGGACCCGAAATATTTTGCGGGACCCACAATTAGCCGAACGGTTAGATCGGTAGCTTAATTAATCACCGTAGGCTGTAGAACTTTCGAGCAGTGACCGACTCACTAGGTGACTCACAGAAAGCATTTAATACGTTGTGTGACTCAGCATGTGAGTCACCGGGAACCAACCAATGGGAATCAAGCTTGCTCACCAAGGCTTGATCTTGGCCTTTGATTCATCCAATGGCTTGGATGAAGCCAAGCAAGGTGCCCACCTTGCACCCCACTTGATGTTCACGGCCAAGAGGCCTTAGGAGACAAAAATCACTTTCTTCTTCATCACTTTTCTCTCTTCTCTCTCATCAAGAACCCTAGCCACCATTGTTGTTCCTTTTTCTCCTTCCATTCGGCCAAGCTTGTTTCCAAACCATCCAACCATCCAAAAATTTTTCTAACCAAGTTTCCTTAACCTAAATACTATTCTAAGAACCTTTCTAGTTGGAAGTTTCTTCAAATTCTTCCATTTAAGGCTTGGAAATCAACCTTGAAAGTTTTACCTAGAAGGTGAAATATCATATTTTTCTTTTCTCTCTTCTTTTTCAAAGTTCTAAACCATGATTTCTCCATGGTTTAGCTTCTTTTTCATGGTTAATAACATGTAGATTTTATTTGAGATTTTTAGGTATTTGGTGGAGTGAAAACCGAACCATAGGAGGTGTGAAAGCAAGCTTTTTTGTCTTCATTTAAGGTAAGAGGAAGACAATTCTTATCATCCCTTGATGGTGGTAAGAAGATGGATTGTTTGTAGAATCCATAAGGATTCGGTTGTGGTGTGTTTATTGATGTGTATTTGTTAATTTTGTGGTTGCTAGTAGCTTAAGTGTTATGTGTTAGTAGCTTTCTTGTTTGGTGATTGTAATAATTTTTCATGTCTATTAGCTTTTGATTGTATGTCTATAAGCTTTAATTTAGGTTTTATGTGTTAGAAATATTTTGCATGTGTTAGAAATATTTTGCATGTGTTAGAGATATAAAGGCATGTGTTAGAATTGTATGATAAGGTTTAAGATGTGAATAACATGTGTAAATTTGCATGAGTGTTCCAAAGAACACATTCCCTAGCTCACGGCAATGCCAAAGTGTGAGGACCAAAATGTTCTCTTCATTTTTCCTAAAGTGCAACTTAATTAATTAGGAGAAATAAGAAGGTTTCAAATTGTTTTGATCAAAGAAAAGGAATTTAGAAATCAATTAGTAAAGATTTAGTAAATTTTGGGCCAACATGCCTAAAGGATTTATTTGGTTCAAACTCATTACTTTATAACATGATTTAATGAACTTAGATAAGATAATACCTTTGACATGATTTAGAAATCAAATGAAAAAGTTTTACAAAATTCGGCCAACATGCCACTATAGGTAATTATGATTTCTAAAACTTGATTTCAAACCTTTTTCAATCAAAAAGAGACAATACAAGTTAAGAAGAAATTTTCTATAATGATTTTTGAAGGGACCAATTGATTAGAAGTAAGTCTAAAGGATTAAAAGTTCATAATTTTATCATTAGAAAGGAAATACAGTAATGTTAAGAAATTTTCTAACATATAGCTCACTTTTGGTTTTGAAGCATGTTAGAGATTTCAAAAAGAATTAAATGAAATGGTTAAAAATTAGGTAAATGGAAATTTTATGGATAAATTAGGAAACCATTATTATGATATTCTAAACAAAATACTGTCAATTTTTAGTAAAAATGAACCAATAAGATAGCAAAAATATCTAAAAGACAGTATGCGGTATGAAAAATTATTTTACGTAGTTTAAATGTACTAAGTACTATTTCTGTCTGTTTAAACAGTAATTTTAAGGGCATTCGAATAAGAAAATGATTTAAAAATTCTACGCGATTGAGAAAACGTATTAAAAATGCTACGCGATTTCAAAAACAGAAAAATATCTTTACCCGATTTTTAAACGTTTGTAAAAACGACGGAATTATGAAAATGCGATAAAATTTCTACGCGATTGACCGTTACTATATTATTTTATGCTGTCGGGAAAAAGTGAACCCGTACAGGCTTTTGAAAAATTTATTTTATGCTGTCGGGAAAATGTGAACCCGTACAGGCTTTTGAAAATTTATTTTATGCCGTCGGGAAAATGTGAACCCGTACAGGCTTTTTGAAAATCTATTTGTTGTCGGGAAAATGTGAACCCGTACAGGCTTTCCATCTATCTGTTATGTGTGCCATGTATTTGGTGGATTTGTTGACGAGACGAATCACATCGTGTTGTCGATGCGATAAACGTAGTGTGGTTCATTGTTCTAATGAACTTGGAGACTTTAGTGTACGGGATCCCACATGTGGACAGTTGGTCGCTCCGCTGGGCCGTGGTAAACCGATAGCACACTTTGGTACTCGACATACACTATATTTAATCGAGATTTGTGAAATCTAGTAGTACATTTGCCTGTAGTGCCACAACGTGAGACCGTGAACTACACCACGCCTGGATTGATGGATTCCTGTGTCGTGGGGCTATAGACGCAACGTGTGACAAACAAGCAATAGTTGGTGGGGGGCAGCCGTGGTACTATTAGGTTTTGCGAATCATTCCTCTCTCTGATACTTGTGTTTTTCTTTAGCTCCATGGAGTAGGATTTTGTCATATTATTTATCTCTATGTCTATTTGTTTCCATCTTATCTATTTATTGTTTATCTGTATCTTATTTGTTTATTTTATTTGATTCTTGTTACTATAATTGGTTATTATATCTTATCTGTTTATTCTTATCTTTCTTGTTTTATCTGTGAAGTTTTATTTGTGATGTGATACATTGTAATGATATCTAAATTTTCTTAAATCTGTTATTATAATTGTTAAAGCTTTATGTATTGCATGAACTGTATGTATATTGTTTGCCGTCTTTTTATTGACCATGTTGTGATGATTTTATGTTGTCTTACCTCTTTGTTATATGTATTTTCTGCTTATTTATTTTACGCGGTAAAGACTTCGAGGAAGAGGAACAACCTCTTGAGATCGTGTACCCTGAAGAGGAGGAAGACCGGCAAGCAGACGATCAGTTTGACGATCAGGAACCATCCGATCATCCATATCCTCTGGATTGATTGTGAGGGATGGCGACGCCAGGATTTTTGGGATTCATAGAGCTGGTATTTCATGGAGGTGCTCTGTCTTGGCATTTACGAGGAGATCGTGACTCTGTGACGTATGCAGGACGTGTGACTGTGATCCTACGTCATCGTTTTGATGAAGAGCACATCATGACTACGACGCTTTTTCGCACTTAGAGTTACCCTTATCCATTAGGCGTTATTGGGGTGCTTTGAAAACCCCGAGCCTAGTGAGATAAGCATCGTATCGACTGCGCGATCCCGTTATCGCCGTGTGTCGAGACATCCAGGATATCTATCTCCTGATGATCATTTTCATACTGAGAGTGATCCATCAGAGGATTAGATAATCATGATGTTTTTTTTGGGTGCGTCAACAGTATGTATATATATTAACTCTTTTATTGCTTTCTTTACTATTTTTGTTTAAATATTTGTAGTCTTAGTTGTAAATTACTTGTACAGGTTATAACTTAATCATATGTATATTATTAGTGATGATGTTTTTTTTTATTTCGTATTTTTCCGCATTATCTTTTTATTACATATTTCTGTCTATCAGGAATTATTTTACAACCCGTAATAATATTTAACAAATGTTTCACAACTTGGGTAGATTTTATTTCTATTTCTTTTATTTTCTTTTATGTGTGACATCCTCCAAAGGGGTGTTACAAGGAATATTGGCTATGACAACTGTTTTGAATACTTGGATTGATATATGATTGGATGATGATAGTTGATTAATCTTGAATATACTATTGGAAGTTTGGTATGATATCCCTGTATGATATTGCTAATTGTGTTATCTCTGTGCTGCCATATTGGTATTGGTGTAGGTGATCTCACCTCTTTGTTATGTTGTCCTGCTGTGTCTGTATTGTTAAAATTAAACAGAAGAAATAATGAGTTGTCTTAGACATAAGGGGCGATGGATACTCTGAGATTGGTGACAGCAATAAGGAGTGGACATTCAGGACTCGAAGGTGTACAGTGTTGACAAAGAACAGATGTAGAACAGATGTCTGGTGCAACAAGATGAATACACAACAAAATAAGTATGTTAAGTTTTAACATTAGTGTTGTACTGTGCTATTAAGTAGGACCCGTCATGGGGTTTGCTACTGTTAAAAAAAAAAGAGTCTGTTAATTTTATATTTCTCTTTAAATTGTGAAATATTAATTGGTGTTAATATTGTATATTAATCAGTTTAAATATATTTTCAGTAATACTTATGAATTTCAGTAAGTTTATGTTTCAGTAAAGAAAGAAATTTTGAAACCCATATTTTCATAACTCAAACCTTTTACGAATTGATTTTCAAATTATGATCGGGAGTCAGACATGTGATACCCTAGGGAGGGTGTTACATTAGTTGGTATCAGAGCACGGTTTGAGTCTTTTGGGGTTTGTGGTTAGGTCTATTTTGCTTGTGTTGTGTTCTCTGTGTTATTGTTTTCTGAAAGGAAACAATATTATTTATAATGGATATCAGATCCATTGTATTTCGATCCGCACGCCTTGAGGAAAAAAAAAAGGAAATGGCTCGGGATAGTTGTACGTACGTGGAAGCGGAACATGTTACTAGTAATGCAGTTGCAGTTACGAGAGCAACGGGAGCAACGTGGAAGGATGACTGCAGGAACAAAGGACCGCTGTTCAGTGGGAAAGAAATGAAAGTTGAGGTTCAGGATCTAATGGAAGAGAATCAGTCTTGGAATATAAGATTTCGTAATTTTGGAACCCGATATTTTTAAGGATATTTGGAAAGTGATTGATTTCAATAAAAGATGTATTTACAACCATTGAGGAAACCAAAGGCAGTAACTGATGTGAAAGAAGGTACTTAATGAAGGAATGTACGTCAAGAAAACAAACGTTTATTTGAAATGGTTACATCTGGTTTCCATTTTATTTTGATTTGTCCATCTTTAAAGAAAAGAAATGACTCGTGATAGACGTACGCGTGTGGAAGGGAGACATAATGGTGGTGATATGACTGCAACTTTGGAAGTAATATAAACAGTGGCTGAAGCAATTATACAGCAAACTCAGAAGATTGTTCCGCAGCAAGAATTGATTTCTTAAGCTAAGATTTTGTTAGAGTTAAATCAGTCTCAGGATGAGAGACCCTGTAACGTTGGACTATACTGGTTACAAAAAAGAGAAAATCGTAAGGTCAAGCGATTCCAACAGAAAACGTACTTGCAATCTCCAAGAAGTCAACAACAACAACAATCTTGTGGAGAAAATACTAGTAATGACAGGTTTAGTTTGACTGTGACATCTGCACCGAAATGTAAGAAGTATGGAAAGGAGCATTTACGAAAGATTGTACGTTAAGGAAATAATTTGTTTTAAGTGCGGGAAGTTTGAAACACAATCTTTGAAAATAGAGTTCCAATGAAAACAGAGTTTTCTGTTAGTAAAATCTCAGGTAGTAGGAAGCGTTCGGAGTGGAAGATTTAAACAATGGAGATTGTGTCATTGGAGCTAATCCTATAAACCCTACTGAATATTTCTGTGAGCAACTTATTCTATGTGGCATATGATTGAGTAGATCAATTATATGTTAGAGTTATTCGTTATCCTCTGATTTGTTTATTTCTGTTTCTATTCTTAGCCGATCGAGCTACTTGTGTTATTCAAATATTATTATAGATCAAATCTTTGTGTTAGTTTGATTTGTCGTTCAAAATTTTGTGTTAGTTTGATCTATTTCATAAATAGATATGATCTTCAAATTGGATTGGTTATTTTTTAACCATATCCTATGAGATTGTCTCAATAAGGTGTTAATAATTCAGAAAAAAATTCATTCATGAAAATTAGGCAAAATCAAATTCTTGTTGAATATGTTTGGTAACATATCAGATCATTTCTCTACCTTTTCTTCCTAAACCTCTATAATGTTCTTTCATATATTGCATTTGCAAGAAAGAATATTTTACAAGAAAGGATATTCCTATTTATATTCATGTCATAGTATCGGAGTGGCGCAGCGTGAGCGTGGTGGATCCTTCAAAGTTTGAAAACAGTTTTCAGTGGGAAAGTCAAAAAGATAGTAATGGAAATCCTGAAATTTTTTTTTGGATCATAGGACTTCTCACCCAGCTTATCAGAAAGGATTAAGTATTTGTATGGACTGATGCATACAAGGAGAACTCGGTTAGTAAGACGTTTCCTGTTAAAGAAGCTAAAGCTGGAGAATGAAGTGATACGAGGACAAGGAAATTTTAAGTGATGCGTAACATCAGAGTTTAAGATGTGTACTTGTTCGGAGGAAATGGAAGCTACAAGAGGAAAAGAAAAACTATTCTACGCATGAATAGAGATTGGTAGCTACTATGTTTGTTTTAGAAGTATGGAAATACTTTCTTTCTGAAGTAACATTTAACATCGTCAGTAATCATAAGAGTTTGAGATATCTACTTGATCAGGAAAAAAAATTGATCAAGAGATAAAGAACTTTCATTGGATAAAATCGTTTGGAATAACGTAAGAGGTGAAACTACATGGGAACTGAAGAAAAGATAAAGGAATAATGTCATTATTTATTCCGAGGGTGTGAAATCATGGTCATGAAATTTCGAGGACGAAATTTCTATAAAGAGGGGGAGTATTGTAACAACCCAAATTTTCGGATCTCTTAAACAATAATTTTGACAGTTAACAGAATTTTACTGCTTAGTAATTTCTGGATACTGTAAAATTATTTTGTTTATTCCGTCAGCATATTTGATCGTTTTGAGTGATTTACTCCGTGTCAAGAAAATAAAAAATTTTGGGCCGAGGAAAACTTTACGTAATTTAATTTTTACTGTTAGGTAATTATTTTACGTAATCTGATTTGATATTTGTGCATTTTATAATTTTTGTGGATGATTATGAACTTTTTTGACTGTATGTGAGCCCAGGTGGTCCTATGTGGGTCTCGCAAAGCAAAAATTTTTCTACGCATAGAAAAATATGTACTGTTTAGACGGAAACAGGGGATCTTACTAAACCTAAATCCGGAAACAGTGTTAGAAAATTTCTTGTACTGTGTTTTGCACTGTATTTATTTATCGGGCGATAAAAATACAGTAAATATATAATTTCGTGGGGTTTTAGCAGATAAAAATAGAAATTATATTGCTTAAGTCAATATTGGTGGTTTGGATATCCACCATTGATTTAATTAACGATGGAGACTTGATCTTGATTTAATTAATGAAGGAGATTTGATCTTAAAAGTGAATAAGATCATTTATAACTATTAGATGGAGATTAAATCAATGGTAGAGATTTGGTCTCAAAAAGTGACAAAGACCATTCATAACCATTGGATTTAGAAGTGATCAAGGGTAGAGATTTGGTCTTGTAAAGTAACAAGGACCATTTATGACCATTGGATGAAGATTTAATTAATGGTGAAGATTTAGTCTTAAAAAGTGATAAAAACTAATTATGACCCTTGGATTAAAAGTTTGAAGGAGCAATCTTGACCCTTAATTTTTGGGGACACATCTAAGGGATAGAATTTAAAGGAGAAAGATCCAATGACCTAGATTAAGTCTTCTAAAATCAAAAGTCTACCTAAAATCCTAACCATTGAATTAATCAATAGCTAGAATGCTTAAGATGGTGACTTGTGAAATTAGTCACACTTTGAAGAAGCAAGAGAAGGGGGGGGACGGTTTTTGTAGTGAATTAGGAGCTAAAGGAGACTTTATGACCATTATTACATGTCATGGTCAATATACATCATCCTTGATTATGATTTCTTTGTTTGCATCCTTAGGAAATTTCTTGGAGGGAGGCCAAAATTATTTCATTGTATTACCAACTTTTCTTTCAATTATTTTAGTAACTTGACTATCACTCAAATAAATAAATAATTCACTCTTCACTTTCCAATTAAGGCTACGGCTACGCAAAGAAAAAAGGGAGCCAATTTGATTCAATCAATTCCAATAATTCATGTTCCATTATTTATACAACAAAGCAAGCTAGTCAATTATGGTGGATCTTCATTTTGTTTCTATGGCCATGCACTTCTTTTTGGAGACAAACTATCCATAATTGATTCATTTTTCTCCTACTCATCAATGGTCATGCAATGAATAATGCAAGACAATCTTTCCTATCAACTTTTCTTTCATTCTTATCAAAGAAAAACAAAAAGCTATATACATAATATTACCTTTCTCTCCATGCACTCCACGGCAACTACTAGGTAGGAGGAGTCTTGATTTCTATTTCATTTCTATCTTCATTTTCATTCTACCAAAGACTAAAAATAATTCACTCCATTCTCTCTCTTCCAAGAACAAGAAAAGAAAACTCCATTTTCTCTTCCAAAGAAGGCCATTCGGCCAAAACACTCAAACCACTCTCCAATCTCTTTTTCTTTCATCCAACCATAGATCTTGAATCTACATGATATTCTAAGCAACTTTCATGTTGGAGACTTTCTCTAAATCATTCATCTTCAAGGAGTTTCTTCAAGATCCATGTTATTGGGTTTTTGAGGTGAAGTATAAGAAAACTTCATTTCTTCTCTTCTTTTTCATGATCTAAACCATGTTTGATCCATGGTTTTCTTAATCAAGCTTAGTATACTAATTTTTATGTATTTTATTTTTTATTTGAGAAGCCCTTGGTGGTGAAGGACTTGGAAAAAGAAGCAAAACAAAGAGCTTTTGAGGATCTTCAAGAGGTAAGAGGGAGATCCATCTCACCAACCAAGCATGGTGGTGAGAGATGGTCTTATATTTGATGGGTGTTGAATCCATGTGAGGATTCATATCCATGGTCATGTAATAATTTATGTGTGTTTATGAGCTTTGATTTATTTGCCTATGCTTAATATGCTTTGCATGAGTTTATGACTTTGATAGTATGCTTATACTATGCATGATTTATTGCTTTGATTATGGCATGCTTATAATATATATTTGAATATGTATGTATATGCCATGATTTAATGATGGAAAGAAAATCAATTTTTGGCTCTAATGGCCAAAGAATGACTACGGTTTTGGCACCCAAGGTTAGGGTTCCATGTTGAAATTTTTCAAGAACAAGGGAATTAATTTTTGATCCCTAGAACATGGTGAATTTTTGGTCAAGACACCTCAAGATAGGTGTTCACAAAATTAATATTTTCTTGAATGATGAAAATGGATGTTTAGAAAAGTAAGGAAAATAAACAAAGAGTTTATTTTTCAAAGAGTACATGAATACGGTTTTAGAAGATTTTTTATTAATTTATTTTGTGTAAAAAGTTTCTAAGTGTTTTACTAAACATGAGATTTAAATGAAAATAGCAATGATAATTTTAAGGATTTGCAAAGAAAGTGAAAAAGGATTTGTAAAGAAAGTAAAAATGAATTTGAACAAATGGGTTTGGTTTTTATGACCATCGGTATTTCGGTTTTGAAAACAAAGAATTTTTAATGTTTTGTTTGTGTAAAACCATATCAATTTAGAAGAAAAATATTTGATGGCTTCAATGGCCAAAGACTTTACGATTTTTGGAGGTTGGAATAATTTTGGCTTTATGAAACAAAGTAATTTTAAAGTGGAAAAAAAATGTTTGAACAAAATGTTTTAGTATAAGGATTTTGGAAAGGGAATCAAAGTATTTTATCACTTGAGAAATGAACTTTCATATGAAAATGAAAAGGAAAAGTTGCAAGGGTTTGAATCTTAATTTGTTTTGAAGAGAATTGATTTTAGAATTGATTTGGAAAAAATGGAGAATATAATGGTGTTTTGAAAATTTACTAACGTATAACTTATTTTCAAGTTTTGAAATACGTTAGAAAATGTTAAGTTTTGAAACGTTGATTTACATCAATGGAAAAGTGATTTTGTGAATTATATTTTGAAAAAGAATTTCTTGAGTAAAGAACTGTGAAAAAATATTTTCTTGAGTAAGAAAATATATTAAATGAAGTATAAAGTTATATTATTTTGAGAAAAGTTAAAAAGGAATTTTTTAAAGGTCAAGAAATATTTTCTGTAATGAAATTGTGGTGAAAAATTATTTACGTATCTTAAAAACGTGATTTTTAAGTTACGTGATATGGAAAAATATTTCTATGTGATTTTAAATACATTGAAATATTTATACGCGATTTGAATTTACATTTAAATATTTTACGTGATTTGAACTACTGTTGATAAATCACTACGTGATTGAATAACGATAGAATATTTTTTATGCGATTGTGAAAATGGGGGAAAATTGTTATGAGATTTGGAAAGTGTTTTAAATATTTTGAGAATGATAGAAAATGATTTACGTGACGTAAAAGAATGATTTTTAAGTTACGCGATTTTGAAACAGTGGAAAAATACTATGCGATTTGAGAAACGTATGTTTTTACGCGATTGAGAAAAATATTAAAAATTAGTACGTGGTTTAAAAGTGCAACAGAAGAGTTGCAACATTTTGAAAATGTAACAGAAATGTTACGAAATTTTGTAAACGTAACAGTAGTGTTACGGTATTGTAAAAACGTAATAAAAATGTTTTGAAATTTTAAAAACGTAATAAAAGTGTTACGGTATTGTGAAAATATAAGAGAAGTGTTATGGTATTGTGAAAACATAACAGAAACGTTTTTGGATTGTGAAAACGTAACAGAAATGTTACGTGATTGTGAAAATACGATAAAAGTGTTTTACAACTATGAAAACGTGATAACATGATTTTCGCTGTTGAAAGTACAGTATGATTACTGTTGAACTAGTGTCCATACACTGTTTGTGAGAAAATGACATATTTGTCTGTGATTGGATTTGGTGCATTATACATGCATTGGAATGGTCCGATGAGGACTGGATATGGCTGATTGCCAAGGAGAAATACACCTCTTGAGTGGGTGCGATATGCGTAGTGTAGGTCACTTGTTGACCTTGGGGTCATCGGGGTGCGGGTTGCTTACACGGGTGGTTGGTCGCGCTTCTTCCCGTAGGTTAGACCGATGCAACACACCGATGATCCTGACCGAGACACTATTCTTATTCAAGATCTGATAAAGACTGTCGTGTATGTGCTAGATGTGCAAAAATTGAAATGAGAATTAAAGCACGTGGTCTGAGGCACGTGGTACCGGCAGGTCTTTTCGATCATTTCTCCGACCTGAGTTTAGCTCCATGGAGTAGGAAATCGAGTCTTGTGCACATGCATAATCTAAACATTTATATCTGTGTGATATATTAATTGAGGAATATTGGCTATGACAACTGTTTTGAATACTTGGATTGATATATGATTGGATGATGATAGTTGATTAATCTTGAATATATTATTGGAAGTTTGGTATGATATCCCTGTATGATATTGCTAATTGTGTTATCTCTGTGCTGCCATGTTGGTATTGGTGTAGGTGATCTCACCTCTTTGTTATGTTGTCTTGCTGTGTCTGTATTGTTAAAATTAAACAGAAGAAATAATGAGTTGTCTTAGACATAAGGGGCGATGGATACTCTAAGATTGGTGACAACAATAAGGAGTGGACATTCAGGACTCGAAGGTGTACAGTGTTGACAAAGAACAGATGTAGAACAGATGTCTGGTGCAACAAGATGAATACACAACAGAATAAGTATGTTAAGTTTTAACATTAGTGTTGTACCGTGCTATTAAGTAGGACCCATCATGGGGTTTGCTACTATTACAAAAAAAGAGTCTGTTAATTTTATATTTCTCTTTAAATTGTGAAATATTAATTGGTGTTAATATTGTATATTAATCAGTTTAAATATATTTTCAGTAATACTTATGAATTTCAGTAAGTTTATGTTTCAGTAAAGAAAGAAATTTTGAAACCCATATTTTCATAACTCAAACCTTTTACGAATTGATTTTCAGATTATGATCGGGAGTCAGACATGTGATACCCTAGGGAGGGTGTTACATTGGGGATTTGAACCTAACGTTAAGTAGGACCCGTCATAGTGTTCCTATGTTTTCTTTTGATATTTCTGTACATTTAGAGTTCTCTATGCCTATGAGAGACTTGTGGGGTGATCATCACTATACCCCTAGAGAGGACTTTGTGGTGTCATATGCTTGAATACCTATTCGTAGGACCATGTACCACCTGGGATTTTTATCTTCTAAGGAGATAAAGGGGGATCCAAAAGAAGATTTGTCTAAGGACCCTTCTCATTAGGTCTATGATGTTGAGATAGCTTATGTTTTGCTACAGAGTTTATATATATGTCTTTTGAGTTCAAATCTTATGTATGTAAGTTGTCAGTGAACTATGTCTCATATGTATATATGATGTGTAGTACTCAGTTATTATAACTTGGGTTCTTTTTATTTTATTAACTTATGTTATCCGCAAAAAGAAATTTTGAAAATGTACATACAATATTAAATCTTGTATAACTTGGGTTAAGTTTTATAAGTTTTAAATGTAATGCCATCGGGATGGTGTTACAATGTGTATTTATAAGCTTCCTACTCAAAGGAGCCATCGGATGGCTTTTATGACAACATTAAATACCAAGAAAATAGTCGTTGGCTATTGTCAGACTTGATGTAATCGATTACATAGTCCATGTAATCGATTACATGGCTCTTAGAACGTGTTCTTGGCTTTCTGGGCAGGATGTAATCGATTACAACCTTCATGTAATCGATTACATGGCCTCTGCCAGACTTGTAATCGATTACAACCTCAATGTAATCGATTACAAGGCTTCTGCCATGCTTGTAATCGACTACAAGCTTCATGTAATCGATTACAAGGCCTCTTGTTGACTTGTAATCAAACATAACACTTGTGTAATCGATTACAATGGCCCTTAAACACATTTTTCAAGTTCAATTAAGCTTGATGGCCATTTCCAACTTAGAAAACCTTAGATTTGTTTAAGATATGAACTTGAGTTACAAAACCCAAGATTAAAATCAATGTTTCTTTAAAGAGAGAGCTTTGAACATAAAGTTGATTTGTAAAGATATTTCAAAATCATTTGGAGATAAGTTGAGATATTTTGAGAGCATTTTACATTCAAATTCTAAGACCTATCACCTATACCAAATATACTTCTTTGAACTTGGTTTTCATCTTGACTTTGTTATCATAAAAAACTCGATTGATATACTTCATGACATAAGCATTCACAATGGGGAAAAAGCTAAGAAATGCTAAGATAGAGATCTTAGGACAAAATTGATCACGAACTGCAAAATTTACCTAAGATGCCTTTCACCTTAGCATTATCATAGTTTATCAGTTGAGAACAATTGAGGTTCTCCTCCTTCATCTTTTCCTTGAGAAAACAAATTGTTTCCTACTCAACCTCCGACAACCTTTGCCACTTTGTCTATAGCTGTTTTTTCTTCTTGAAGTTCTTGTTCTAGTAGAGGTTGATCTTGGGCTTTTCTTCCTAGGCCAAGAAAAAGGGAAAATGACCCTTTGCAGCCTCAGCCCAAAAAAAAGTATCTTTGAAGTCTTTGTAGGACTCGTCATAGAGCTTGAAACATTTGAGTCTGACGTGGTTCCTGATGCAAATCCACCCCAAATTTCCACTATCACCGGTTGACTCCGGTATGGAGAACATGAAGAAGAACACATCCATGGAGGGTAGAATCTGAAAGTTGTTACATATTATTTAAAAAAAAACGAATGAAAGTCCAACTATTTGGAAGCAACTGTGAAGGGGTGGCCTCTACCCTATCTAACATGCCAATTTGAAACTCAAAAAATAGGATACGGATCCCAAGGCATGTGAAGAAGGTCTCATACATATACATGAAGTGTTTTCCATTCTTCCTCTAGTTGCAAATCTTTTCATCAGTCGTGAAAGGGCACAAATGTAGTGATCTTCCTCTTGACCGCCCTCCATTATTTACATGTATTTTCGGAGGTTGTTGGCATCCTTCCAAGCATAGATAATGGAAAGGATCCCCAATGGCTCATAATCTTCCTACTCGTAGATATCCTTATTTGATAGAGGTAGGAGCTTTGCTAACCTCTTTAATAGCTGCAATTTCTTCCGCTCTATTACCACGAATGAAGGAGTAGGAGCAAAACCTATAGATAAAGGTGGATATGCGAGCTACGATCCACGGGCCCACCTATGTAAATTGTGGCTCACGCAGATTAGGACCTGGTATAATGCAGCCCTGTTTAAATGCAGGCCTGGTTTGTTAAACCTGCGGGTTAAATGGGTTATGGCTTGTGGGTTTGTGGGCTAGCCCTCGAACTTGCTTACTTTTTTTTAAAAAAAAATAAAGGTAGTTTGCCTTTGATAAGTAACGAGCTACAAGACTTTATTGGCCTAACATGTTAAAATATTAATGGTCTAACATGTTACCAGACTTGATGTTATTTATATAATGTCCCAAAAAATACATTAATATTAAAATAATAAAATGGGATGTTGTTTTCCTTTGTCAACCATTTAAAAAGCAAAATATAAATATATATATATATATATATATATATATATATATATATATATATATAGTGAGAGGATGAGATGAGTAAATCTTAACCGTACAATCATACATCAATGATCAAGATTCAAAGTTACTTAAAAAAGATTGCATGCATTTATGTTCTAATCTTGATCATTCATGTAAAATCTAATGGTCAAGATTCACTCCTCTCACCTAAAAAGCTAAATATATATAATATATATATATATATATATATATATATATATATATATGATATATATATATATATATATATATATAGAGATGAGATGAGTAAATCTTAACCATACAATCATACATCAATGATCAAGATTCAAAGTTACTTAAAAAAGATTGCATGCATTTATGTTCTAATCTTGATTATTCATGTAAGATCTAATGGTCAAGATTCACTCCTCTCACCTTTTACAATAAACACTCATCTCTCTCTCTTTCTTTCTCTCACTATATATATATATATATACGGGTCGCGGGCTAACTCATGAACCTATGGGCTTAAGCGGTGCAGACGCGGGATGGCATTATGTTGGTCCATTAAAGTTGCGGACTAACCCGGCCTAGTTTGCTTAACTTTGGCTCATCGCGGACCAGGCTAGTGTAGACCTGGCTAACCCATATACTCACCTCTACTTACAAAGGTTGAAGAATTATTAGAATCGCTACTTATGGCCATATATTTTTGTGGACTTGATCTCGGACTATAGGCATAGTCCTTGAAAAATATCTCTGGACCTAGAAGCTTCAAAATGCCTATTGCCTTAAGCATGGAGCTCGACAAGACTATACAACCTCCATACCCCCTTGGGTCCCTCCTCTGCCGCAAGCGACATGGCAGAAGTAGGGGTTGTTCTAGAATTTCTAGAGAAGACCTATCTTCTCCATTATCCCCTTCATTTTCCCAATTCTAACCATAACGATGGAAAACAAAAAAGCAAAAGGAATGAGAGGTACCTTCGAAGGGAAATGGATTGGAGAGAAAACATCATTAGTACCCAACTAAAAAGCAAAAAGCTTGCTATAAGGTTGTTGATGAAAGTAGTGTGATGTAACATCCTCCCTAACCTAATAGCCCTAATAAGTGTTATAGAAGCTCAATAATACTGGTAAGAATTATTTGTTAATTCGGATAATTTTCTAAACTAATTTGAGCATAATTCTATAACACTGAATATAAGAGAATAATTAAGGTATTTGTAGAATTGGTTGATATGATGGAAATAAATATGAAAAATTTATTTCCTAACTAAGAACCATTGATAAGAGTTGTGGAAAATTTTGGAGAAGCAAAAGAGTAAATTTGGTATTTTTAAGAATACTTCTGAGAAATAGTTGAAACAGTTAAGCAACTCAGAATATTATGAAATTTCATTGAGATGATAAGTAGAATATGAAGAATATTTTGGTATGAAAAATAATTTAAGGTATATATATTTACTTATTTTACATGTTTGATTTAATTTGAAAGAAGTAGTGCAACTTACTTAACGAATAACAGTATATGGAAAATTATGAAAAAATGGATCTAAGGACTAAGATGAGTCTTAAAATATCCCTTAAGACTTATGGATACTTGAAAACTCAATTTCGAAAAATTAAAGTGTACGTAACAGATACTAAAATTTTAGCATGAAAATTTTGGTTATATTTTTCTTCACCCACTGCCACACATATTCCTACCTTTATCTAGATAATTATTGACCATGTTTTCATCTTTTTGCCTTCCTTTTCATGTTCTCCATTCGGCCAAATACAGAGCAGAAATAGTGGAACAAAAACCCTTACTTTTCCACACTTTATCTTCCATTTTCACTCCTCTATTTCCATCCATATTAAACTTTATCCTACCTTGATCCTTTTCTATTTATTACACAGTTTTCACCTCTAAAACAGAGGCAAAAATAGAGCAAAAAGTGCAACAGTAACAAGCTTTAAAAGAAGAGAAAAGAAAGGAAAAAGTGAAGGAAAAAGGAAGAAAAACAAGGAATCAAGGCTAAGAAATTAAGGTAGGGTTTCTTTACCATTTTCTTGCTCCTCTTTTCTCACTGTTTTTGTGTCACAAATCTGGTCATTTGAGCTTATGAAGCTCATGGCCAGACCAAAGAAAAACAACCTAAGTTTTGAGCATTTTTGTGCTTCTAGTTCACCTTGTTTTAGTTATATTCCTTATGTGAGTTTTTGAGTAAAAATTTATGACTTTGTTTAATACTTTGATGCTTAATATCTCACAACAAGATTGGGTTTAAAGGTGATTATATTGTTCTAAAATTGTTCATCTATTTTCTATAGATGTTTGTGTTGAATTATGATATTATATTGATAAAAAAAATAGTTGAACTTGAGGCTAAATGTCATGGTTGTGTGTAACAGTATTATAATGCCTTTCTATCATAATTTGATGGCTTAAATTGTACTAAAGAATTAAGGCAAGGTGCTGCTATAATTTATTGTTGTGTTATTGCTCAATTAACTTTAATTTGATAAATTAAATTGGTAAAGTTGTTATGAAGGAAGTAAGGGTCATGATCTTAAAGTTATTTATATGCTCTTGTTCTTATTCTTGTTCTTGTTCATGGTTTCTTACTCTTAATTTATGCTTGTTCGTCTATTGATGGTTGAATTAAGTTTATGACTTGTTTTTATAAAATTCATGGCCATATCTTGCCTAGTGAGGCTCAAGGCCAAACCTAGAGGACATAGGGATTTCCTTGCTTTTAATTGTTCCTCTACTTCTATTGATTGTTAAATGAAGTTTGTAATTTATTTTAATGAAAGTCATGGCCAACCCTTGTCCTAACGAACCCCATGGCCAAAATAGAGCATAAATGGAAGAATCTTCATTATCTTATGTTATCATTATGTTCTTTTGATTTTGAGAATTTAATGAAGAATCTAACATGTATGAATAGAAAATGCTTGATTTTGATCTCATGGTGGTCACGACCAAGTGAGTAATAAAAAGGAAAATGTATTGCATTTGATATATTGATGAATTTACATAATGTATAGTACATAGTGTATTTATAGAATATGATGGATGAAATGGATATAGACACTTGTTGTTATATATTTGAGATTATAATGCTCCCTGGATACTCAAGTTGAGCTAAGATTCATATTGGTATTACTCCTTTAATTTTTAAAGTTAAGCTAGAATGTGTGATTGAATAATTAGTGCTCATGAGAGTTTGAAGTTGAATTGAGTATAAGAATTGGACAATTATTCTTGAATGGGAAGGTAATTAGTTCATCCTTTCCCACTCAGTATCCTTTGTTTTTATGTAAACTATGCTTCACTCAGTATAGTGGATTTTGGAGATGATCCTGTATGAGGGCAGGGTATTCAAAATTCTATTAGAATCATGGAGATGACCCCTTGTGAGGAAAGGAGATCCTATATTCTTGAATAAATTCCTCATCGTATCAGTATAATCCTCACGTATTAATTCTCACATAGGATACTAGTGGTACTGTAAAGCCCTGATTCACTCCCTACTATGAGTATATATAACCCGAGCTATATGAGGTGGCTCCCATCCTTTGTAATGCTTGAGATATGAGTTCTGTGGGATAAGCAAGTATTTGAATGAGCACTGCAATAAAATTTAATTTAATGCAATTTTGTGACTTGAATATGTATATGAATTATTGTACGAATTGGATATCATGGTAATTATGTTTGGTACAACTACTGGAATTATGCATGATTGAAATTTGTATTATTGATAATGGATATTTTTTAAAAACTATTATTAAATGGAACTCTGTTTCAGGAAGAGAAAGAACCAAATTTGACACTTTGCCACCTTTCTAACCATATAATGATATATTCAAATTGAATTTTCAAAGGAATGTATTTTTTCTCAAAATAGCTGGAAATATTGCGACGATACGTTTTTATAAAACTATTAAGAATTCTTTAAATTCTCACCCCCCACATATTTGAAAGATCGGAATCGTGAGGGAAAAGTTGTAACATCCTCTACAACATTTTAGACTTGTAAATGGTTACAAAGGTAGCTTAATACTTGCTTAACATGTTTGTTTGATTTTGTGACAATATGAGTTAGTTTAGTCACTTTGCTACAGCCTGAAAAGTGAAAAGTAGCTTAAAATGACCCAGATATTAGCATAAATGATTTAGCTAATGGAAATAGATGTGGATAATTTATTTCTAGGTCGCAAGTGTGTATTATGTGATGTGGTGAAAGTTTGAGAATTTTTTGAGTCAGTTTGGTATTTTTAAGCATACTAGTTATGTGTTTTAATATCAGAATGACTAGTTACAGGTATCGAAAATGATGGTTTTGGTACAACAATATTTTTGATGAATCCTATGATTTATTCTAAAGTTGTTGGAACTTGAAAAACTTGATTTAGCTAAAATTGAGTGTTAGCAAATCGGGAATATCACTTGGTCACTTAAGTGACCAAGATTCTCACATTTCTGAAGCCTTTTAGGGTTTTCTAATTCATTTCTTCATTTGATAACTTATTTCTAATTCTCTCCCACGATTGAAAACAAGACCAGCAGAGAAGGAAAAACAAGGAGCAAAAAAGGAAAGGAAGCAGAAGGAATCCAAAGGGAAAAGAAAGCTTGAAGTCTTGTGATCATTTCCTTTATCATCTCCATCATTTCAATAATTTGTAGAGCTTAAGGTAGGGGTTCTTGAGCTCAACTTCATCTTTTTTCTCATCTTTCTATGTCAAGCCTATGTGAGGTTTCATATGTCAATTTGAGTTCTAAAGGTGTTTTGTGTGATTTTCTTGCTTGAATGAGTTATAAGTGTTGTTTATGACTTGTTTATGCACAGAATTTGCATTAGAAACTAAAACTATCCATTTTAGACCTAACATGCTCAAAGTGTAGGATTTGGGGTTTGGATGAGTGATTTGGTGTTTCGATCCATTTTTTGTGAAATCAATTGGCGTTTTATGTTTCCCTTATGTTTGTAAACTTGTTTGGAACTTAAAATTATCAAGAAACAGATTTGAGATAATCAAATTTCATGTGTGGTACCAATGGAACAGTGGCACACTTCTGCAGAAGCTACTGTCTCAGGGTCACACCTAGGTGTGGGTGTTCTGTTTTCTTAGTCTAAGCGAGATAGAGAGGGTTACACCTAGGCGTGAGAATGTCACGCCTAGGCGTAGGTACCAGAATTTTACAGGATTGTGTTCTTGAGATTTTGACATTTCTTAAGTGATAGAATTACTCTTATATGCCTTTTTAAGTGTGTTAAGACATTATTAGAGGTATTCCTTTGTGAGATTGACCTCCTATCATATATAAGAATTTGTGAAAGACCTTATGTGTTCTTTGAAAGATAGGATGCCTTAGGGACTATCTAATACCTTGATCAACATGAGGTTGACTTAAAAATCACTTGTGAAGTGATGGTGAGAGGTTTTAGGTTTGGAAATGCTAGTTATATAGTTCTTGCTACCTTGTTGGATAAGTAAGACTAGGACTTATATGTATTAGTATTGGGTTTGTCTTAATAGTGAATTAAGATAGTTCTTGAATATTTAGTTTTCAAACTTATTAATTGCTATTTCCTATGTGTTGTTACCTTATATGATATACACAACCATTTAACTAGAGAATTGTAGGAAATGACCTTAAGGAGATAGGGGATCCGAAATTCTTATAGCGAAAAATGTTATTATGGTCAGGGTTATCAGTGCTTGGGGGTTGGAATTAGTACTCTTACTTTGTGAGGGGAAACAAGTCCACACATCACTAGGTCATGTCAGGGCTTAATTGCCTATCCTACCCAGTATATACAAGGGAGCAGATGTTCCTGGGAAATAAGTAAGTGACTTGTGTTTTCAAAACTTAAAATCTGCATTAGCATTGCACAAACATTATATTAGGACTTTGTTGAGCATAATCATACCTCATAACATAAATCACTGCATGTTTGACAATTGTATAGGCAGTTGTCATTGCTTGATTAGTTGATTGATTGATTGTTCGATAGTAACTTAGGATTGTATGGGTGATTCTTTGGTACTGTTGCTTATCGGATGTTCCTTTTCATAGAATGTTAAATTATGTTTAGTTGAATTATTTATTATAAATGATTAATTGTTGGTCTTGGTATGCGAATAATGAGAAATTATGATTTCTCACCCCTATATGTTCCAAGTAAATCCCGATGAAGACCCTCCAAAGGGAAAGGGCAAGAAAAAGAAGAAGCAGAAGGTTTAGTTTAGGAATTTTACTTCTTGTATATAGTATGACTTGTTAGCCAGTGATGTATGTATATATGATCTTTTTATCATTCAAGACTCTCTATAATGACTATAAAGGTTATTATGGATTTTTATTTATATGTTTTTTTTAGAAGTGACACGTTTAATGCGATTTATCTTGAAATATTCTTTTTTTTTTACGATAGTTGTATTAGGGTTTTACATTATGGCATCAGAGCAGTTCATCATGTTGAGCCATGGTATGGACTGACTATGTTTTGGCATGTTGGGAGTTCCTTTGTGTGCATTATGCATTTCTTTGTCTCTTGTTTGAGATGGTGGAATAGATTGCAAGACTTGCTTAGTATTGGATTATTAATAGCTACTGTTACACAGTTATATGATATTGAGGACTGATCAACTCAATATGTATTATTCTGTGTGTGCAGAAAACTATGGCACCAAAACAGCGAACCCGTGAGACAAGAAACTCACCTAATGAAGGTCCAAATATGGCCGAAGCCGTAATGGCAATGGCCGAAGTGATGCATGAGCAAATGACTACAAATGTTACTGCAATGAGGGAGCATGCAGCTGTAACTGCAAGGGTGATTGAGAGGTTGGAGGTCAATCAACCACAACCTATACCAACACCACTAGTGCAACCAGTTCTGGGGGCATAAGTGGGAAGAAGTCAAAACTTTCTAGATATTTCAGAATTTAGGAGGTTCAACACATCTATTTTTAAGGGAGAGTACAACCCAGTCAGAGCTGGGGAGTAGCTAAAAGAGATGGAAAAGATCTTTAATGTGATGGTTTGTTTAGATGAACAAAAGGTGCTCTTTGCTTCCTTTATTTTGGAGGGGAAGGAAGAGGATTGGTGGACAGACGCCAAGAGATTGTTTGTTGCATCAGAGACTCCGATAACGTGGGAAATCTTCAAAGGATCATTTCTAGAGAAACACTTTCTGTAAAATTTGCAAAATTCAAAAGAGATGGAGTCTCTGAGGTTAGGGTAGGGTGACATGTCTGTTAGTTAGTATGTGGCCAAGTTTAGTGAGCTGTCCAAATTCTCATCCCACATCAAATTTAACACTGATGAGCGTTAGAAATATGTAAAATTTGAGGAGGGATTGAGATATAAGGTCCAAAAGTTTGTCAAGCCTTTGGAGATCTGAGATTTTACTACCTTGGTGAACAAGTATAGGATAATAAAGGGTCATGATCGTAAGCCTTCAATAGAGTAGAAATCACAATGCTTTCATAAGAGAAAGCAGGGTGATGAAAAGTTCAAGAAGGATCTTTTAAACCTAGCTTTGCTCAGGGAAAAACAAAGCAGGTTAAGCAGGAGACAGTAGGGCCCAAGTGTTCCAAGTGTGGAAGACAACACGGAGACTAGCCTTGCTTGGTGTACTTTGTTTACGGACAACTTAGGCATTTTGCTAAGGAGTGTCTATCAAGAAAGGACTGTGCCTACCTAGAAACCACAAGCCAGAGGGAGAGTTTATACCCTAGGTGGTGGTGAAGCAGTGACTCAGTCTTCCGATCTTATCGAAGATAAATGTATTATTCACAATCATCTTTTAACTGTGTTGTATGATTCGAGAGTATCCCACTCATTTGTTTTTAATGATTGTGTGAAGGTGCTAGATTTGCCTGTGTCTGAACTTTCTTATGACTTATTTGTATCTACGACTATTGGTAAACCAGTTACAATATTCAGAGTGTGTCTTGATTGTTGTGTAAAGGTAGAAAATAGGATTTTTCGTGTAAACCTTATCTGTTTGCCTCTAGTAGATATTGATGCCATCCTTGGCATAGATTAGTTATCTGCTAACCATGTAGTGTTGAACTATTCAGAAAAATCCTTGGTTTTCTTGTTAGATATACTTGCCAGAGTTATTTCATCTGAGTCTGTGTATCTCAATGCTAATTAGGTCAATCTTTGTTTGAAGGAGGGATTTAACACCCTCCTTAGGGCATCACATTTCCAACTCCCAACTCATAATCTGAAAAGAAGTTCATAAAAGATTTGAGTTATAAACGTGGTTTTAAAATTTCTTCTTTACTGAAACATAAACTTACTGAAATTTATAGGTATTACTGAAAATATATTTACTAAGTAATATACAAAATTGACACCAATTAATATTTAACAATTTAAAGAGAAATATAAAACTAACAGAAAACTCTCTCTTTTTAACAGTAGCAAATACTATGACGGGTCCTACTTAATAGCATGATATAATACTAATGATAAAACTTAACATACTCATTCCTTCTCTTGTATCCAACTTGATGCATCAGAACTCTACTCCTTGTCTACCCGGCACATCATCGAACCTGAGACAGCCACTCTTCAATGTTGTCAGCGATCTCAGAGTATCTACCACCCGTTATGTCTAAAACAACTCGTTCCTTCTACTGTATAATTTTAATAATACAGACACAACAAGACCACATAGCAAAGAGGTGAGATCACCTACGCCAATACCAACATGGTAGCACAGAGATAACACAAACAACAATATCATACAGGGATATCATACCAGAATTATGATCATGCCATCAACATTAATCAACTATCATCGTCCAATCATTCATCAGTTCAATTATCATAAACAACAATTACGATAATGCCCTCAACATTGTCTAATTATCATCATCATCATCCAAGTATTCAAAACAATTGTCATAGCCAATATTCCTCAATTAATATATCAAACAGATATAAATGCTCAGATTCATGCATGTGCACATAGACTCAGTTTTTCAAAAATAACTCCATGGAGGTTTTCACAAATTTCGAGGAGAATGCTTTGTTAATTGTCAGCCTTAGCCCAAAGACAATCTTCCAGTCGTTGAAAAGAATCGTGTTCTTGTCGGATATCGTCAATGCGTTGCAACGGACTGCATCGCCAAGTGGCATATGGTCCATCCTTAGCCCACAGACAGATATCCACTGGTCGACCGCCGCGCCTTAACGCCCCCAAGATCCATCATAGACCTCACTATCAATTCTCATTCCCTCTTCAATCACAAGGGCCAAAATAGCTATTAGCTATACTTTATACAATGCACGAATATATCAGTGCAAGTCCAACCACAGGCCAAATCTTTTCAATTTCATTTGTTCAATTTAATCATATGCCTCAATGCATATTTTTCCAATGCATATATAATGCACCAATGCCAATCACAGGCATATCTTTCCAATACATGTAAAATGCACCAAATGCCAATCACAGGCAAAACTTGTCATTTTTTCATACAGTGTCCATACACTAGTTCAACAGTAATTATACTGTATATTCAATAGCAAAATCATGTTATCACATTTTCATCGTCGTAAAACACTTTTGTCGTGTTTTCACAAAATTGCGCAACATTTCCGTTATGTTTTAAACCACGTACTAATTTTTTAACGTTTTTCTCAATCGCGTAAAAATATACGTTTCTCAAATCGCATAGTATTTTTCCACTGTTTCAAAATCGCGTAACTTAAAAATCATTCTTTTAAGTCGCTTAAATCATTTTCCATCATTTTCAAAATATTTAAAACACTTTCCAAATCACATAACAATTTTTCGTCATTTTCACAATCACGTAAAAATATTCTATCACTTTTAAATCACATATTGATTTTTCAACAGTAGTTCAAATTACCTAAAATATTTAAACATAATTCAGAATCGCGTAGAAATATTCTATCGTATTTCCAATCGCGTAGTTTAAAAATTACATTTTTAAGATACGTAAATAATTTTTCACCACAATTTCATTACAGAAAATATTTCTCAACCCTTAAAAATTCTTTTTCAACTTTTCTCAAAATAATATAACTTTATACTTCATTTAATACTTTTTCTTACTCAAGAAAATTTTTTTTCACGATTCTATACTCAAGAAATCCTTTTTTCACGATTCTATACTCAAGAAATCCTTTTCCAAATATAACCCACAAAATCACTTTTCATTGATATAAATCAATGTTTCAAACTTTAAGAATTTCCTAACGTACTTCAAAACTCGAAAATCAGTTATACGTTAGTAAATTTTCAAATTACCATTACATTCTTCATTTTTCCCAAATCATTTCCAAACACAACCTTCTTCAAAATAAATTGAAGTTTGAAAACATTTTCGTTTACAAAAACTTGATTTCTCAAGTGATAAACGCTCTAATTCCCTTTCCAAGTTCTTGTTCATTTTGTTATAAAATTAAGGTATTCGCAAGTCTTCAAAAACCGTGAACGTGTTCAATGAAAACTGTCAAATCTTTCGAGAGACAAAACACTTCGTTTTATAAAATATCACTTTGTTCCATAAAAATTTACGCATAACCAGTTTTTCAAAACCGTAGGGTATTTGGCCATTAAAGCCATTAAACATTTTTCCTTCTAACTCAATTATTTATCATTTCTGTTTTTACATAAACAAAACCATTTAAATTTTGTTTTCAAAACCGCAAGACATATGGTTATAAAACCAAACCCATTTGTTCAAATTCATTTTTACTTTCTCTGCAAATCCTTTTTCACTTTCTTTGCAAATCCTTAAAATCAACATTGCCCGTTTCGTTTTTCGAAATCAAGTTTAATAAACACTTAGAAATAACATTGCCCATTTTGTCTAAAACTCATGTTTAGAAAAATACTTAGGATCTTTGTACACAAAATAAATCAATAAAAATTCCTCAAAAATCGTGTTCTTGTTCTCTTGAAAAACAAACACTTTGTTTATTTTCCATACTCTTCAAATCATCCATTTTCATCCTTCACAAAAATATTAATTTGTGAACACCTATTTAGAGGTGTCTTAGCTGAAATTCACTATGTTCTAGGGACCCAAAAATCAATTCACTTGTTCTTGAAAAATTTCAACATGAACCCTAATTAAGGGCATCAAAAACCGTAGCCTTCTCCCTTGGCCATTAGAGCCAAAAATTGATTTCCTTTCCATCAACATATCATGGTATACACATACATATTTCATCATAAATACTACAAGCATGCCATATACTTATCATACATATTTTAAGCATACTATCAAAGCCATAAAATCATGCAAAGCATATCAAGCATGGGCAAATAATTAAAACACATAAACAACCACAAATAAATTACAAGACCATGGATATGAATCCTCACATGGATTCACCATCCACCAAATATAAAACCATCTCTCACCACCATACTTGGTTGGTGAGGTGGATCTCCCTCTTACCTCTTGAAGATCCTCAAAAGCTCTTAGTTTTGCTTCTTTTTCCAAGTCTTTCACCACCAAGGGCTTCTCAAATACAAAACAAAATACATAAAAATTAGTATACTAAGCTTCATTAAGAGAAACCATGGATCAAACATGGTTTAGATCATGAAAAAGAAAGAAGAAATGAAGTTTCCTTACACTTCACCATAAATACTCCATCACATGGATCTTGAAGAAAGTCCATGAAGATGAATGATTTAGAGGAAGTCTCCAACATGAAGTTGTTTAGAATAAGGTAAGGATTCAAGAAATAAGGTTGGTTAAAATTATTGAGTGATGGAAGCCATACTTAGGAGTCATGGCCGAAACCACCATGGAGAGAAAAGAGAGAAAATTTTCTAAGAGTTTAGGTTTTGGGGAAATGATCACTAATTGACCAAGAATGAATAATGATAGGAATGAAACACTTTCCTATGGTGTTAAGCTTCCAAAAACTGTCCCCTCTTCCAAGAAATCTCCTAAGGAAGCAAACAAAGCAATAATGGTCAAGAATAATGTAATATTGACCATGACAAGTAATAATGGTCATAAAGTTTTTCTTTAGCTCCTAAACAACTCAAAAACCGTCCCCCCCTCTACATGCATTCTTCTAAGAGTGCCAAAAATCAATAATGGTGCATAATTGACTAAAGCAACTAATAATGGGATTTTAACTTTTCCTTTAGCTCCAAATACAACACAAAACCGTCCCCCCCTCCATTTTGCATGCAATAATGTTCTCATCTTTTTCAAGCCACCATTTAGAGCATTTTAGACCATTGATTAATTCAATGGTTAGGATTTAGGTAGACTTTTGATTTAGAAGACTTAATCTAGGCCATTATATTTTTCCTTCTTGAAATCTAAGCCATTAGATGCATCTCCAAAATGAAGGGTCAAGATTACACCTTCTACTTTTAATCCAATGGTTATAATTAGTCAAAGCCATTTTTGATGACTAAATCTCCACCATTGATTAAATCCAAATCCAATGGTCACAAATGGTCCTAGCCACTTTGTAAGACCAAATCTCCTCCCTTGATCAATTCTAAATCCAATGGTTATAAATGGTCATGGCCATTATATTAGACTTATCCTACATCGTTGATTAAATCGACGGTTGATATCATAGTCTCCAATATTAGACTTGTTTCCTATTGGTCCATTATCATAACCACTAATGTTGACTTAACAGTATAATATTTATTTTTATCTGCTAAACCCCACAAAAATTATATTTACTGTATTTTTATCGCCCGATAATTAAATACAGTACAAAACACAGTACAAGAAATTTTCTAAAATTGTTTTCAGATTTAGGTTTAGTAAGATCTTGTCTCCGTCTAAACAGTATAATTTTTTCTATGCGTAGAAAAATTTTCACTTTGCTGGACCCACCTGGGTGGGCCCACATACACCCCTTGGGCCCACAAACAGTAAAAAAATTTCATAATCATCCACAAAAATCACAAATATTAGAAAACGCACAAATATCAAATTAGATTACGTAAAATAATTAAAACCTAACGGTAAAAATTAAATTACGTAAAGTTTTCCTCGGCCCGAAAGTTTTTATTTTCCTAACACGGAGTAAATCACTTAAAATGATCAAATACGCTGACGAAATAATCAAAATAATTTAACAGTATCCAGAAATTACTAAATAGTAAAATTCTATTAACTGTCAAAATTACTGTTTAAGAGATACGAAATTTTTTTAGGATGTTACAATACTCCCCCTATTACAGAAATTTCATCCTCGAAATTTAATAACCATGATTTAACATCCTGGGAATAAATACAACTATTCCTCTTCCATCTTTTCTTCCAGTTCCCTCGTAGTTTCACCTCTTACGTTATTCCAAATGATTTTAACCAATAAAAGTTCTTTATCTCTTGTTCACTTCTCCTGATCAAACAAATATCTCAATAAATTTTTTCTACGGTTTTCCATTACCGTCTTAACTTTTCACATTGACGAACTTCTTTAACTTTTGAAGAATCCACCACGCTTCCACTGCGCCACTTTGATTCGATGACACGGATATAAATATAGGAATATCCTTCCTTGCAAGATATTCCTTCAATTGCAAGAGATGAAACGAATCGAACCTGTTATCGAACATATCTAGCAAAGAATTGGATGTAACCCGATTTTCAAAAATGAATTTTCTCTGAATTACTCATACTCTGTTGAAATAATCTCATAGGATATGGTTGGAAAATAACCAATCCATTTTCAAAGATCACGTCTGTTTATGAAATATATCAAACTAATACAAAAATTTTGAATGACAGATCAAACTAACACAAAGATTTGATCTATAACAATATTTGAATAACACAAGTAGCTCGATCGGCTAAGAATAGAAATAAAAAGAAACAAACCAGAGGATTATGGATAACTCTAAAATATAATTGATCTACTCAAAGAATAGGTTTCCTCCCAAAGATATACACTATGATCAAAGAATTACCTCTTGCAGTACAGTCTCCCTTGTTTAGGTCTTCAGCTCAAAACACTCCCGTTCCATTTAGAGTAACAACTTCCCTTACTATCTAAAATTTTACTAACAGAAAACTCTATTTTCAAAGAGCATAATCTCTGGGAAAATGTGTCCAACTTTTTCGCAAATTGTTTCCTTGACGTACATTCCTTCATTAAGTACCTTCTTTCACATCACTTACTGCTTTTGGTTTCCTTAATGGTTGTAAATACATCTGCCGTCGAAATCAATTACTTTCTCAATATCCTAAAAAAAATACCAGGTTCTAAAATTACGAAATCTTATATTCCAAGACTGATTCTCTTCCATCAGATCCTGAACTTCAACTTTCAGTTTCCGTTGTTCAGCGATCCTCTGTTCGTGCAATCGTCTTTCCACATTGCTCCCGTTGCTCCCATAGCTGCAACTGCATTACTAGTAACATGTTCCACTTCCACACAAGTATAACTATCCCGAGTCATTCATTTTTTTTTCTTCAGAGATGAGCGAATCGAAATACAATGGATTTGATATCCATTATAAACAACATTGTTTCCTTTCGAAAAATAATAACACAGAGAACACAACACAAGCAAAATAGACCTAACCACAAACCCCAAAAGACTCAAACCGTGCTCTGATACCAACTAATGTAACACCCTCCTCAGGGCATCACATTTCCGACTCCCAACTCATAATCTAAAAAGAAGTTCATAAAAGGTTTGAGTTATAAACGTGGTTTTAAAATTTCTTCTTTACTGAAACATAAACTTACTGAAATTTATAGGTATTACTGAAAATATATTTACTGAGTAATATACAATATTGACACCAATTAATATTTAACAATTTAAAGAGAAATATAAAACTAACAGAAAACTCTCTCTTTTTAACCGTAGCAAACCCTATGACGGGTCCTACTTAATAGCACGGTATAACACTAACGATAAAACTTAACATACTCATTCCTTCTCTTGTATCCAACTTGATGTATCAGAACTCTACTCCTTGTCTACCCGGTACATCATTGAACCTGGGATAGCCACTCTTCAATGTTGTCAGCGATCTCAGAGTATCTACCACCCGTTATGTCTAAAACAACTCGTTCCTTCTACTGTATAATTTTAATAATACAGACACAGCAAGACCACATAGCAAAGAGGTGAGATCACCTACGCCAATACCAACATGGTAGCACAGAGATAACACAAACAACAATATCATACAAGGATATCATACCAGAATTATGATCATGCCATCAACATTAATCAACTATCATCGTCCAATCATTCATCAGTTCAATTATCATAAACAACAATTATGATAATGCCCTCAACATTGTCTAATTATCATCATCATCATCCAAGTATTCAAAACAATTGTCTTAGCCAATATTCCTCAATTAATATATCAAACAGATATAAATGCTCAGATTCATGCATGTGCACATAGACTCAGTTTTTCAAAAACAACTCGATGGAGGTTTTCACAAATTTCGAGGAGAATGCTCTGTTAATTGTCAGCCTTAGCCAAAAGACAATCTTCCAGTCGTTGAAAAGAATCGTGTTCTTGTCGGGTATCGTAATGCGTTGCAACGGACTGCATCACCAAGTGGCATATGGTCCAGCCTTAGCCCACAGACAGATATCCACTGGTCGACCGCCGCGCCTTGACGCTCCCAAGATCCATCATAGACCTCACTATCAATTCTCATTCCCTCTTCAACCACAAAGGCCAAAATAGCTATTAGGTATACTTTATACAATGCACGAATATATCAGTGCAAGTCCAACCACAAGGGCCAAATCTTTTCAATTTCATTTGTTCAATTTAATCATATGCTTCAATGCATATTTTTCCAATGCATGTATAATGCACCAATGCCAATCACAGGCATATCTTTCCAATGCATGTAAAATGCACCAAATGCCAATCACAGGCAAAACTTGTCATTTTCTCATATAGTGTCCATACACTGGTTCAACAGTAATTGTACTGTATATTCAATAGGAAAATCATGTTATCACATTTTTATAGTCGTAAAACACTTTTGTCGTGTTTTCACAAAATTGTGCAACATTTCCGTTATATTTTCACAATTCCACAACTCTTCTGTTGCACTTTTAAACTAGACACTAATTTTTCAACGTTTTTCTCAATCGCATAAAAATATAAGTTTCTCAAATCGCATAGTATTTTTCTACTATTTCAAAATCGCATAACTTAAAAATCATTCTTTTAAGTCACGTAAATCATTTTCCATTATTTTCAAAATATTTAAAACACTTTCCAAATCACATAACGATTTTTCATCATTTTCGCAATCACGTAAAAATATTCTATCACTTTTAAATCACATATTGATTTTTCAACAGTAGTTCAAATTACGTAAAATATTTAAACATAATTCAGAATCGCGTAGAAATATTCTATCGTATTTCCAATCGTGTAGTTTAAAAATTACATTTTTAAGATACGTAAATAATTTTTTACCACAATTTCATTACAAAAAATATTTCTTAACCCTTAAAAATTCTTTTTCAACTTTTCTCAAAATAATATAACTTTATACTTCATTTAATACTTTTTCTTACTCAAGAAAATCTTTTTCCACGATTCTATACTCAAGAAATCTTTTTCTAAATATAACCCACAAAATCACTTTTCATTTATATAAATCAATGTTTCAAACTTTAAGAATTTCCTAACGTACTTCAAAACTCGAAAATCAGTTATACGTTAGTAAATTTTCAAAACACCATTATATTCTTTATTTTTCCCAAATCATTTCCAAACACAACCTTCTTCAAAATAAATTGAAGTTTGAAAACATTTTCGTTTACAAAAACTTGATTTCTCAAGTGATAAACGCTCTAATTCCCTTTCCAAATTCTTGTGCAAAAGTTATTTTGTTATAAAATCAAGGTATCCGCAAGTCTTCAAAAACCGTGAACGTGTTCATTGAAAACTGTCAAATCTTTCGAGAGACAAAACACTTCGTTTTATAAAATATCACTTTGTTCCATAAAAAATTAGGCATAACCAGTTTTTCAAAATCGTAGGGTATTTGGCCATTGAAGCCATCAAACATTTTTCCTTCTAACTCAATTATTTATCATTTCTGTTTTCACATAAACAAAACCATTAAAATTTTGTTTTCAAAACCGCAAGACATATGGTTATAAAACCAAACCCATTTGTTCAAATTCATTTTTACTTTCTTTGCAAATCCTTTTTCACTTTCTTTGCAAATTCTTAAAATCAACATTGCCCATTTCGTTTTTCGAAATCAAGTTTAATAAACACTTAGAAACAACATTGCCCATTTCGTCTAAAACTCAAGTTTAGAAAAATACTTAGGATCTTTGTACACAAAATAAATCAATAAAAATTCCTCAAAAATCGTGTTCTTGTTCTCTTGAAAAACAAACCCTTTGTTTATTTTCCATACTCTTCAAATCATCCATTTTCATCCTTCACGAAAATATTAATTTGTGAACACCTATTTAGAGGTGTCTTGGCTGAAATTCACTATGTTCTAGGGACCCAAAAATTAATTCCCTTGTTCTTGAAAAATTTCAACTTGAACCCTAATTAAGGGCATCAAAAACCGTAGCCTTCTCCCTTGGCCATTGGAGCCAAAAATTGACTTCCTTTCCATCAACACATCATAGCATACATATACATATTTCATCATAAATACTACAAGCATGCCATATACTTATCTTACATATTTTAAGCATACTATCAAAGCCATAAAATCATGCAAAGCATATCAAGCATAGGCAAATAATTAAAACACATAAACAACCACAAATAAATTACAAGACCATGGATATGAATCCTCACATGGATTCACCATCCACCAAATATAAAACCATCTCTCACCACCATACTTGCTTGGTGAGGTGGATCTCCCTCTTACCTCTTGAAGATCCTAAAAAACTCTTAGTTTTGCTTCTTTTTCCAAGTCCTTCACCACCAAGGGCTTCTCAAATACAAAACAAAATACATAAAAATTAGTATACTAAGCTTCATTAAGAGGAACCATGGATCAAACATGGTTTAGATCATGAAAAAGAAAGAAGAAATGAAGTTTCCTTACACTTCACCATAAATACTCCATCACATGGATCTTGAAGAAAGTCCATGAAGATGAATGATTTAGAGGAAGTCTCCAACATGAAAGTTGTTTAGAATAAGGTAAGGATTCAAGAAATAAGGTTGGTTAAGATTATTGAGTGATGGAAGCCATACTTAGGAGTCATGACCGAAACCACCATGGAGAGAAAAGAGAGAAAATTTTCTAAGAGTTTAGGTTTTGGGGAAATGATCACTAATTGACCAAGAATGAGTAATGATAGGAATGAAACACTTTCCTATGGTCCTAAGCCTCCAAAAACCGTCCCCGCTCTCCAAGAAATCTGCTAAGGAAGCAAACAAAGCAATAATGGTCAAGAATGATGTAATATTGACCATGACAAGTAATAATGGTCATAAAGTTTTTCTTTAGCTCCTAAACAACTCAAAAATCGTCCCCCCCCTCTACATGCATTCTTCTAAGAGAGCCAAAAATCAATAATGGTGCATAATTGACTAAAGCAACTAATAATGGCATTTCAACTTTTCCTTTAGCTCCAAATACAACACAAAGTCATCCCCCCCTCCATTTTGCATGCAATAATTTTGTCATCTTTTTCAAGCCACCATTTAGAGCATTTTAGACCATTGATTAATTCAATGGTTAGGATTTAGGTAGACTTCTGATTTAGAAGACTTAATCTAGGCCATTAGATTTTTCCTTCTTGAAATCTAAGCCATTAGATGCATCTCCAAAATGAAGGGTGAAGTTACACCTTCTACTTTTAATCCAAGGGTTATAATTAGTAAAAGCCATTTTTGATGACTAAATCTCCACCATTGATTAAATCCAAATCCAATGGTCACAAATGGTCCTAGCCACTTTGTATAACCAAATCTCCTCCCTTGATCAATTCTAAATCCAATGGTTATAAATGGTCATAGCCATTATATTAGACTTATCCTACACTATTGATTAAATCAACGATTGATATCAAAGTCTCCAATATTAGACTTGTTTCCTATTGGTCCATTATCATAACCACTAATGTTGACTTAACAGTATAATATTTATTTTTATCTGCTAAACCCCACAAAAATTATATTTACTGTATTTTTATAGCCCGATAATTAAATACAATACAAAACACAGTACAAGAAATTTTTTAAAACTATTTTCGGATTCAGGTTTAGTAAGATCCCCTGTCTCCGTCTAAACAGTACAAATTTTTCTATGCGTAGAAAAATTTTCACTTTGCGGGACCCACCTGAGCCCACGTATGGCCACCTAGGCCCACATACACCCCCTGGGCCCACAAACAGTAAAAAAATTTCATAATCATTCACAAAAATCACAAATATTAGAAAATGCACAAATATCAAATTAGATTACGTAAAATAATTAAAACCTAACGGTAAAAATTAAATTACGTAAAGTTTTCCTTGGCCCGAAAGTTTTTATTTTCCTAACACGGAGTAAATCACTTAAAATGATCAAATACGCTGACGGAATAATGAAAATAATTTTACAGTATCCAGAAATTACTAAACCGTAAAATTCTGTTAACTGTCAAAATTACTGTTTAAGAGATACGAAATTTTTTTAGGATGTTACAAGGGATCTCTAGGATATGTTCTCTTATTTTCACTAAGTGCTTAGGAGTAAAGCATAGGTGAAATATCTATGGTGAGTGAATATTTTGAAGTTTTCGCAAGTGATATAGTGGAGTTCCTAAGTGAGAAATAAAGTTTACTATAGACTTAGTGCTTGGGACGGGACCTATCTCTATAACACCCTATAGAATGGCACCACTAGAGTTAGTGGAACTCAAGAAACAAATTAAGAATTTGTTGGATAAGCAATTCATTAGGTCAAGTGTTTCTCCGTGGGGAGCACTAGTGTTACTAGTGAAGAAAAAAGATGGTACAATGAGGCTCTATATGTACTACAGACAGCTTAATAAGGTGACCATTAAGAATAAGTATTTGTTGCCTAGGATAGACGATATGATGGATAAACTGAGAGGAGCTGTGGCTTTCTCAAGATTGATCTTAGGTTTGGTTATCATCAGATAAGAGTTAGGGAAGAGGATATCTCTAAGATTACTTTCAGAACTAGGTATGGGCATTATGAGTACCTTATGATGTCCTTTGGGTTGATGAATGCACTGGCAGTGTTCATGGATTACATGAAAAGGATCTTTAGACCCAACCTTGATCAGTTTGTTGTGGTGTTTATGGATGATATTTTTAATCTATTATAAGACAATGGAGGAACATGAGCAACATTTGAGGATATTGTTGGAAACGCTTAAGGAGAATAAGTTGTTTGCCAAACTATCGAAGTGTGAGTTATGGCTTTCACAAGTTCAGTTTTTGGGACATGTGATATCTCAAGGAGGTATTTCTATGGACCCAAGCAAGATTGATGTAGTGTTGCAGTGAGAGAGACCCACCACTGTGACAGAGATTAGAAGCTTTATAAGCCTAGCAGGGTACTACAGAAGATTCATAAAGGGTTTTTCTTAGTTAGCACTACCCTTGACTAGATTAACTAGGAAATGTAGGGAATTTGCGGATCAAAGTCTCGCAGCGGAATAACAGAATTCCCTCACAGGATCCATGCGAAAAATCCATAATCCGAGGTTTTTTTTAAAATTTTACCTCTTGAAGCGTGACAGACACAAGCGAGGTGAATCACCAACACCGTAATAGCGACGATGTTTCTGCGGTATCCACACGAACAGACTTGCAAAAGGAGTCACGCCTCTGTTTCGTAGTGCTAGCTGCGAAGAGAGGAGAAGAAGACCTCACTATCTCTCACTCACTTTCTGTAGGTGCGGCTAGGGTTGTGATGTAGCCTAGTAGCAGCCCCTTAGCAAGTACTATTTATAATAGTGGCTGCCTTAAGTGAGTGTGAGCAGTAGCAAGGTAAGTGGTGCAACCCTAAACCCATCTGTCATGAGTTAGGCCCACAATTGAATCCGAGTCCAACTTGGATTCTGATTACTCCAATTTAGTCTATTCTAAGTGTGCGACCCTGCAGGTTCTCATGACGTTGGTAGTAATATTAAAATCTCATTTTAATATTACAAACAGTGAGCGGTATCTAGCAACACATCACTGCTACCCAAGTAATGAGAATGTCAGTGATTTGACATAACCTATCTGTGACCAATGTTTCCGTGTAGTTTAGTCCCTTTGTCCAGATATCCAAATTGAACACAAGGCATGGAACGTGTCACCCTTGTTTAGTTCAATCTTCGCTTTCGATTCCCGAGTAGACATAGTAATGACAAATGAGATCAATATCTCATATTGACTCATTTGAGCATGGCCATGCATTTCATAGTCTCACTCAATCAGGGGGCCCGAAGATATCACTCCCGTTATGTAGGAGGGACAAATCCCATCTAGGTCACTCACATCCCTCCACATGTATCGCGGTATGTCTAATAACCAACTTTATAATCATCTTGTTATAGATGACGTTTGATGGCATTAAAACACACAACTCCTCATGTAGGAATCGTAGTGATTTCGGGTCAAAGGACCACATACACCATTATCACTATGAGAATTGCTTACTTTGACACTCACGTAACGATCCACGTAGCGTTCTCATGGCGGGTCTGTCCAATACATCATTACTCTAATATGTATCTATGTGTAGACTTGATATCTCATATCCATGACCCGTGAGATGTGGTCATCAGTCTACGCACATACTAGTCTCAAAGCATTATTGTTGTCCTAATTAACAATAATACTTGACTAGGGACATTTAAGAATAGTATTTTATCCAATAGGATCTCACGATCAAGTCATCCACTTGATGTCCTATGGTATCAAATTTACTATTCTAAGGACTTTATCATGTTTACCAAAAAAAAAAGAACATAATAAATGAAATGCCTCATATAAAATAGCATAATATAATGTATGTAAATACAAACAAAATGTATTGGCCACTAGGGCATACACCAACAATCTCCCACTTGCACTAGAGCCAATCATCTATTGGTACTCTGCATATCTTCACATCTCCTCTATCAATGATTTCTCGAATGAGATGGAAGCGCCTAAGTATATGTTTGGATCGTTGGTGTGATCTGGGCTCCTTAGCTTGTGCAATGGCTCCATTATTATCACAATAGAGGTCCACTGGGTCCACAATGCTAGGAACTACACCAAGCTCAATAATGAACTTTCTAATCCAAACGGCCTCCTTTCTTTGCATTGGAGGCGCAATATACTCACCTCTGTGGTAGAATCGGCGATCGTCTCCTGCTTTGAACTCTTCCACTCACGGCCCACCATTCGGGCAATAAACAAAACCCGATTGCGATCTGGAGTCGTCCTTATCGGTTTGGAAGCTAGCATCGGTGTAACCCTTTACTACTAGTTCCTCTTCGGCTCCATATACCAAAAACGAATCCTTAGTTCTTCTCAAGTACTTAAGGATGTTTTTGACAAAGACTCCGGTGACTCTCACCGGGATCAGACTGGTACCTGCTCGTCATGCTCAAAGCATAGAGATATCTGGTCGAGTACATAACATGGCATACATGATAGATCCAATTGCAGATGCATATGGAATCTTACTCATGCGATCCCTCTCATCCTGGGTGGAAGGGGATTGAGCCTTAGATAGGCTTATACCATGCGACATAGGCAAGAGTCCTTTCTTGGATTCATGCATGTTAAATCGTCTTAACACTTTGTCTATGTATGTACTCTGACTTAGACCAAGCAATCTCTGCGACCTATCTCTATAGATCCTGATACCTAATACATAGGTGGCTTCGCCTAAGTCCTTCATAGAAAAGCACTTCCCTAACCAAGTCTTTACTTGACCGTAGGGTAGGGATGTCATTTCCAATTAGTAGTATGTCATCTACATACAATACTAGAAAGACAACTGTGCTCCCACTAACCTTCTTGTAGACACAAGATTCTTCTTCATTTTTGATGAAACCAAACTGTTTGATTGTATCATCAAAACGAAGATTCCACTTTTCGGAAGCTTGCTTCAATCCATAAATAGATCGTTGCAACTTGCATACCTTTGTAGCATCCCGTGGAGTGGCAAAACCCTCGGGTTGTGTCATGTACACATCCTCGAGAAGATTTCCATTAAGGAAAGCGGTTTTGACATCCATTTGCCGATTTCATAATCATGGTATCTTTGCAATAGCAAGCAAGATCCGAATGCATTTAAGCATCGCAACCGGGGAAAAAGTCTCATCATAGTCTACACCATGAATTTGCTTGAAACCTTTAGCCACCAATCGCGCCTTAAAGGTATGCACATTACCATCCATGTCGGTTTTCTTCTTAAAAACCCACTTGCACCCAATGGGTTTTATCCCTTCAAAGGGGTCAACCAAGGTCCATACCTGGTTGGTATACATGGATTCCATTTCGCATCTCATGGCCTCAAGCCATTTTTCGATCTCGGGCCAATAATGGCTTCCCGGTAAGTCACAGGCTCATCTTGATCCATGAGTAATACGTCACCTTGTTGAGTCACGAGAAATCCATATCTCTCGGTTGACGACGTATCCCGTTAGACCTACGCGGTCTTGTGCTACTAGAGCAGATTGTGGTTCCACAACGACTTGTGGAGGCTGCTCTATTTCCACCATTGGTTCGCTGCTACTTTGTGAACTTTGAATTTCTTCAAGTTCTACTTTCCTCCCACTGATTCCTTTGGAGATAAACTCCTTTTCTAGGAATACAAAGATCCGTGCGACAAACACTTTGCCCTCGGTAGGATTATAGAAATAGTATCCCTTGGTTTCCTTAGGATACCCCACAAAGAAGCATTTATCTGATTTTGGGCCAAGCTTATCAGAAACTTGACGTTTCACATAAGCTTCGCAACCCCAAATCTTCATAAAAGACATACTGGGTCGTCTCCTAGTCCACATCTCATATGGTGTCTATTGAACCGTCTTAGATGGAACACGGTTAAGTGTGAAAGCTGTTGTTAACAGAGCATGTCCCCAAAAGGAGCCTGGAAGGTCTGCATGACTCATCATAGATCGGACCATGTCCAACAAGGTCCGGTTCCTCTTTCGAAACACCATTCCATTGTGGTGTTCCGGAGGAGTGAGTTGAGATATTATCCCACACTCTTTCGGATGATCATCAAACCGTTGGCTTAAGTATTCACCTCCTCGATCCGATCGAAGGATTTTAATACTCTTGCCAAGTTGGTTTTGTACTTCATTCTTGAACTCTTTGAACTTTTCAAAGGATTCGATTTGTGCTTCATAAGATATACAAATCCATATCTACCGAAATCATCGGTAAATGTAATGAAGTATCGAAAACCGCCTCTAGCTAGTGTGTTTAGTGGCCCACATACATCACTATGTATGAGGCCCAAAAGATCACTAGCCCTTTCACCTTGTCCAGTGAATGGGGCCTTAGTCATCTTTCCCAATAAACAAGATTCACATGTCTCATATGATTCGTAATCAAACGAGTCCAAGAATCCATCTTTATGGAGTTTGGAAATGCGTTTCTCATTTATATGGCCCAAACGACAATGCCAGAGATAAGTCGGGTTCATATCATTTGACTTGAACCTCTTTGTATTTACGTTATAAATGGGCGTTTCGAGATCAAGGACATAAAGTCCATTACTCAAATGTGCACTACCATAGAAAATATCATTCAAATAAAGAGAACAACTTTTGTTCTTAATTATAAAAGTAAAACCCTTCTTGTCCAAACAAGAAACAGAAATGATATTCCTGCTAATAGTAGGCACAAAATAACAATTATCCAATTCAATTACAAGCCCAGTTGGCAAAGCTAATAAATAAGTCCCTACGGCTAGTGCAGCAACCTTTGCTCCATTTCCCACTCGTAGGTCGACTTCGCCCTTAGTCAATGGTCTACTGCTCTTTAGATCCTGCACATTTACACAAATGTGAGATCCACATCCAAAGATCTAATACCCATGATGCATAAGTAGATAAATTGACTTCTATAACAAAAATACCCGAAGTGGAAGTCTCACTTCCCTTCTTCTTCTTGAGCTCCTCTAGGTACTTGGCACAGCTTCTCTCTTCCAATGTCCGGTCGACCACGGTGGAAGCATGTACCTTCCTTAGCCACTCCACCCACCGGTTTCAAGCCGAAGTACTAGGCTTGGACTTTTCCTTGCCCTTACCCTTCCACTTGTCCCGGGCTTTTTCTGTTGTTTCTTGCCCTTATTCTTATGGACCATCATTATGGCCTTTCCTTTGCCTTTGTTTATGTTACGCTCGGCTTCTCAACATGCTTAGCAGACTCTGGTAGTGATTTGTCAATTTCATTCATGTTGTAGTTCATGACAAATTGACTAAAACTCTCCGAAACGATTGCGGGACTAAGTCGGTGGCCAACTCTTGGCCCATAGGAAAACCGAGTCTCTCAAGGTTTTCAATGTACCCAATCATCTTGAGTACATGAGCACCAACGGGGCTTCCTTCTACCCAAATTGCCTTTGAAAGAGTGCTTTGGAGACCTCATATCTCTCATGTCTAGCCTCGCTCTTGATAGAGCTTTTTGAGGTGTACGATCATATCGTAGGCTTCCATGTTCTCGTGTTGCTTTTGGAGCTCGAGTTCATGGTGGCTAGCATTAGACATCCAATGTCCAAGGCATCATCTTGATGCTTCTTATAAGCATCTCTTTCACTCTAGGGGCATTAGCAAAGGTGTGGTTCGGGAATAGGTTGTTCTAAAACATACAACTTTTTCTCTTGCTTGAGGACAATCCTCAAGTTCTGCACTGCACCAGTCTAGGAAATTTGTCCCAGGACAACTTGTCCTTCTCAAGGACCGATCGCAATGATAAGTTACTTGATGTGTTTGTTGCCATGGTAATCTATCAACGAAATATGCAAAATATAAGTATTATGCTATAAACATATTTAACAAGGTCTTTTAATTAAATACGTCTCCCACTATTTTATTCAAATCAATGACCCTCAGCATTGACTTGGAAAATCCCATTGGAAGATTTCCTAGTGGGCCAAGATCCATATTTCACCTAGTTTTGAGTCAGCTTTGGTGATCGCCCAAAATTCAGTTATTTAGGTAGGAAACTCTTTCCAATTACATCACATGCAACTCTTGGATAGTTGGGTGAATAACACTTATTCTAATCCATCTAATGGACTAAAGCCCAACTTCATGCCTCTAAGCCTTCAATCCTATTGAAATGGCCTAGTTAAGTCAAACCCAATGGTTGACAATTGGATATTACTATTATCCTATCGCATCTTACTAATATAGATAAAGGCACCTGCTTTGGCGCGACCTACACTTGATCGATATTAGTCTTGACGAGTGCCACGCATTGGAAGGCATCACATAATGACTTAATATTTTCTTTGAGGGAATTTTATTGTTAGATCTCACCATTTATTAAACTTGTTAATCATACCATAAACATTATCCATGCATCTCATACATATAAAGCATATAATAAATGTGACATGGTTATGGCCTCTAAGAGAGTAACATTAATAAATGTCAGCTTCACCAAGCGTCTCCCACCAACGTTCTCACTTGATGTCGTCTCCTTGTCTCCACATGAAGATTACATTATAGAAACCTCTTTTACATTCGAGGGAGTTAGATGAGAAGAGAATGTACAATCAGAATGTAGAGAGAAAGGCACGACACGCAGGTCGTATTTAAAATAACCAAAATAACATAAAATAAAGACTAAGGCCATAACCATGCACCATGCATCTCTAATAATACATAAACACAAGGCAATAACACATTATTATTTTGTGAATTTTAAAAATAGTTTTGAATATTGCACTTTCGAATATCACACACCACGAAACGGGGTTTGGGGCAAGGGAGGCCGCCCACAGCGCCCTCAAAATTTTTCATTCATGTACCACCACCGGTTACTTGAACAAAAATTGAGTTGGACCCCTCCCTCCTCTATGACGGCTAGGGCAACAACACTTGAACCCTAAGGCCCGCAAACACATGAACGTTTCATGTGCCGCAGCAGGGTTCTTCACAAACCGTCATCGCCTATCCGAAACAAGGTTTCCGAGAATGCGTGAAGACATGAACACTTCATGTCATGAGGAAGCTTCATGGCCGTCGCAAAACGGAAACAAGGTTTCCAAAACCTTGTGTCGCGCTGCTGTGTATATCGCATTCATACATAAAATATGCAGAAATAGAAAGCATTCAAAACAGTTTTCGTAGAAACATACATATCACATATGTATATACCGAAAAACGCAAAAACAGAAAGCATTCAAAACGATTTTCATTCATACATATCACATATATATATACCGAGAAAAATGCGAAAACGTAAAGCTTTCGGAACGGTTTTCGCAAAAACATATGAACATCTTCACGGTTTCGAAATAACATATAAAGATCATATCTTTTATAAAAAAAAAAAGAAGTAACGAATCATGTTATCGCATATAACAAGAAAAGCAGAAAACCGAATCATGGTTTCGCAAGTGGCTCGATACCACTTGTAGGGAATTTGCGGATCAAAGTCTCGCAGCGGAATAACAAATTCCCTCACAGGGATCCATGCGAAAAATCCATAATCCGAGGTTTTTTAAAAATTTTACCTCTTGAAGCGTGATGACACAAGCGAGGTGAATCACCAACACCGTAATAGCGACGATGTTTCTGCGGTATCCACACGAACAGACTTGCAAAAGGAGTCACGCCTGTTTCGTAGTGCTAGGCTGCGAAGAGAGGAGAAAAAGACCTCACTATCTCTCACTCACTTTCTCGTAGGTGCGGCTAGGGTTGTGATGTAGCCTAGTAGCAGCCCCCTTAGCGATACTATTTATAATAGTGGCTGCCTTAAGTGAGTGTGAGCAGTAGCAAGGTAAGTGGTGCAACCCTAAACCCATCCGTCATGAGTTAGGCCCACAATTGAATCCGAGTCCAACTTGGATTCGATTACTCCAATTTAGTATGTTCTAAGTGTGCGACCTGCGCAGGTTCTCATGACGTTGGTAGTAATATTAAAATCTCATTTTAATATTACAAACGATGAGCGGTATCTAGCAACACATCACTGCTACCCAAGTAATGAGAATGTCAGTGATTTGACATAACCTATCTGTGACCAATGTTTCCGTGTAGTTTAGTCCCTTTGTCCAGATATCCAAATTGAACACAAGGCATGGAACGTGTCACCCTTGTTTAGTTCAATCTTCGGTTTCCGATTCCCGAGTAGACATAGTAATGACAAATGAGATCAATATCTCATATTGACTCATTTGAGCATGGCCATGCATTTCATAGTCTCACTCAATCAGGGGGCCCGAAGATATCACTCTTGTTATGTAGGAGGGACAAATCCCATCTAGGTCACTCATATCCCTCCACATGTATCGCGGTATGTCTAATAACCAACTTTATAATCATCTTGTTACAGATGACGTTTGATGGCATTAAAACACACAACTCCTCATGTAGGAATCGTAGTGATTTCGGTCAAAGGACCACATACACCATTATCACTATGAGAATTGCTTATGACACTCACGTAACGATCCACGTAGCGTTCTCATGGCGGGTCTGTCCAATACATCATTACTCTAATATGTATCTATGTGTAGACTTGATATCTCATATCCATGACCGTGAGATGTGGTCATCAGTCTACGCACATACTAGTCTCAAAGCATTATTGTTGTCCTAATTAACAATAATACTTGACTAGGGACATTTAAGAATAGTGTTTTATCCAATAGGATCTCACGATCAAGTCATCCACTTGATGTCCTATGGTATCAAATTTACTATTCTAAGGACTTTATCATGTTTACCAAAAAAAAAAAGAACATAATAAATGAAATGCCTCATATAAAATAGCATAATATAATGTATGTAAATACAAACAAAATGTATTGGCCACTAGGGCATACACCAACAGGAAAGGTAGTTCTTTTGATTGGACTCAAGACTGTGAGGATAGTTTCCAAGAACTAAAGGTGAAGTTGACTACTACACCGGTATTGGTAATTCTAGATCCCTTGGAGAACTTTGAGGTGTACTGTGATGCTTCAAAGATGGGTTTGGGTTGTGTTTTGATGCAACATGGGAGAGTTGTTGCCTATGCATCAAGGCAGTTGAGGCCTCATGAGGAGAACTACCCTAGCCATGATCTGGAGTTAGCTACAGTAGTGTTTGCCTTAAAAACTTGGAGACATTACTTATAGGGAGTTCAATTTGAGGTGTATAGTGATCATAAGAGTTTGAAGTATTTATTTGATCAAAATGAGCTAAACATGAGACAAAAGAGATGGATAGAGTTTTTGAAAGACTATAATTTTGAGTTAAAGTATCATCCGGGTAAAGCCAATGTGGTGGCTGATGCACTGAGTAGGAAATCCCTACATGTGTCCTGTATGATGATCCAAGAGAATGAACTTTTGGAGAGTTTTAGAGATATGAGCCTTTCAGTAACTGTGTTCCAACATAGTCTCAGTGTAAGTCGAGTGGACATAGTGAGTGAAGTTAGGACTCAGATCTTAGAAGCTCAGAAGGAAGATGAAACTCTTAGTGATCTAAGTAAACAGATCTTTTTAGGTAGTCTTGGAGTTTTTGATATGGCGGATAATGGGATGATTAAGTTTAAAGGTAGACTTTGCATTCCTCTTGAATCTGTGATCAAGGAAAGGATCCTTAAAGAAGCTCATTGTAGTCAATACTCTATACCTCCAGGGGCCACGAAGATATATCAAGACTTGACGAAGTTGTTTTGGTGGTCTAGAATAAAGAGGGACATAGCTGAGTTTATGTCTAGGTGCCTAACTTGTTAGAAGGTAAAGATAGAACACCAGAAACCTTTTGGACCTCTTCAATCTTTGGTAATCCCTAAGTGGAAATGGGATAACATCACAATGGATTTTGTGATGGGTTTGCCCAAGACTCAAGTTTTGATACTATATGGGTTGTAGTGGATAGATTAACCAAGTCTGCTCATTTTATACCCTATAAGGTTAACTACTGCTTGGATTGACTAGCTCAGTTATACCTTTAGGAGATAGTTAAATTGCATAGTATTCCCCTTTCTATAGTTTCTAATAGAGATCCTAGATTTACATCTAGATTTTGAAGAGCCTTACAACAAGCTTTTGGGACAAAGCTTAGTTTGAGCACAACATACCATCCATAGATTGACGGGTGGTCGGAGAGGACTATTCAAACCTTAGAGGATATGCTGAGGGCATGTGTGCTAGAGCAGAAAGTGAGTTAGGATAAGTTCTTACCTTTAGTGGAGTTTGCCTATAGCAATAATTTTCATGCTAGCATATGTATGGCACCATACGAAGCACTTTATGGTAGAAAGTGTAGATCCCCTTTGTGTTGGTATGAGGTTGGAGAGGGAACCATTGTAGGTCCTAAGTTGGTGCAACAAACCACAGATCAGATTAAAATGATCCAGAATAGATTGGTTATGGCTCACAGTAGGCAAAAAAGCTATGCTGATAAGAGGAGAAGACCTCTAGAGTTCAGTGAAGGAGATCGTGTATTCTTGAGAGTCACTCCCACAATGAGGATTGGTAGAGCATAGAGAACACAGAAGCTGAACCCTCGTTTCATTGGTCCCTACCAAATCCTAAAGAGAATTGGACCCGTAGCCTACCAAATTGCTATTCCACCCAGCTTGTCTAACCTTTATGATTGTGAATGTTTATGTATTGAAGCATGTCAAATGGTTTTTTTATGATAACAAAGTCAAGATAAAGATCAAGTTCAAAAGAGAAGACCAAGATCAAAAGAAAGAAACCAAGAGGTATATTAGATATAGGTCTTAGAATATTAATGTAAAATGCTCTCAAGGTATCTCAATTATCTTCAAATGGTTTTTTAAGATCTTTTTAAATCAACTTGAAATTCAAAGTTCATAGTTTAAATAAATGTTGATTTCAATCTTGGATTTTGTAGTTCATTTGTCAATCTTGTTAAATCCAAGTTTCTCAAAGTTAAAAATGGTATGGATACTTAATTGGGCTTGAAAAATGTGTTCAAAAGGCAAGGTAATCGATTACACGTGTTGTAATCGATTACAAGTAAAACACTTGTAATTGATTACATTGATCATGTAATCGATTATAAGCATGACAGAAGCCTTGTAATCGATTACACTGAGTCTGTAATCGATTACAAGTCTAGTAGAGGCCATGTAAACGATTACACAAGTCTGGTAATCGATTACATCCTGCCCAGATAGCCAAGAACACGTTCAAACAACCGTGTAATCGATTATAGAGATTATGCAATTGATTACCAGTGGTCTGACATTGTCCAACGACTATATTAGATGCTTTTAATGCTGCCATAAATGCCACCCAACGACTCCTTTGATTTGGAAACTTATAAATACACATCTTGGGGCATTATTTATGGCTAACCAACAACTAAGAAATATATTTCAATCACTCTAATTTGTGAATCAATCTTTGAATCATTTGTGCTCTATTTTGTATATATTTGAGATATTCTTGAAGAGCATTATAGAGCTTCAATTTGTGTAATCTACTCTTGTGAGAGTTTCATCTTATATACACTTTGATTCTTTGTGAAGAAGGTGAGGTATCCCCCTAGAGAAAAGGGTGAGGTATCCCTTGTTTATAAAGAGAGTGAGGTATCTCTCAAAGGTTGTAAAGGGTGAGGTATCCCTTGTTTGTAAATAGAGTGAGGTATCTCTTAAAGGTTTTAAAGGGTGAGGTATCCTTGTTTTAAGGATCAAGCACAAAGGGTGAGGCATCCTAACGTGTGGTGAGTGCTCTTGTTTGTAAAGGTTGTCAAGCACCTATTAAAGCTTGAAGATAGTGGAAAATCTCGGGTGATTACTTGAGAACTAGACGTAGGCCATAAGTGGATTGGTGGCTGAACCAGGATAAACTTTATGTTTGATCTTCTAAACTCATGTCTTTACATTTGTGCATTTATTTTATATGCTTGGTTGAATGTTATTCATCTTGACTTGTTTAATTTGCGTGTGAAGTATTCAATCTCATTTATTTATTCTTTTCATTCAATTAATAGCTTCAACTAAAATTTGATAAACAAGTGTTTTACAAAAGATTTGTGAAAATATTTCATAAACTCAATTCACCCTCTCTTGAGTTTGAGGTCACTTAGCAACTTCAAGAGAAAGTGATGGCCTCTCCAAATGATTTTTCAGAAAGTTCTTCTCTTTATAGACCTCCTTTTTTCAATGGGGATGGGTATGCTGATTAGAAAGAACGAATGAAATTTTTTATTGAAGCTATTGACTTATATATGTGGGATGCTGTTGAAAATGGTCCTTTTATTCCCACATGTATGGTTGATGGTGTAAGAACCAATACACCAAGAAGTGAATGGATGGATGAAGATAAAAAGTATGTTTAATATAATTTGAGAGCCAAGAACACCATTACCACAACCCTGAGGTATGATGAGTTCTTTAGAGTCTCAAATTGTAAAATCGCCCAAGAAATATGGGATACTTTGCAAGTTACCCATGAGGGTACTAGTGAAGTGAAAAGATCAAGGATAAATACTCCCACTCATGAGTGTGAGCTCTTTAGGATGAACTAAGTTGAAAGCATTCAAGAAATGCAAAAATACTTTACACATATTGTTAATCATTTAGCTTCGTTATGAAAGACATTTTCTAATGAAGATCTTATTAACTAGGTTTTAAGATGTTTGAGCAGGGATTGGCAACCTAAAGTGACGGCTATCTCAGAATCATGAAATCTAGCAACCATGACTTTAGCTACACTTTTTGGCAAGCTCCAAGAACACGAATTGGAGTTGAATAGACTCAAACAAAATGAAGAGCTTAACAATAAAAAGAAGGGAATTACTCTCAAAGTCACCTCCTCCATGATTAATGATGATGATGAAGATGATGGAGATGACTTAGAGATTAATGAGGAGAATTTTAGCCTTCTAGTAAAGAAATTTAGAAGATTCTTCAAAAAGAATGGAGCTCAAAGAAGACCTCCCTTTCCCTCAAAGAATATCTATCACAAAGGGGAAGGAACCTCATCCACTCCTAAATGTTATGAATGTAGAGAATTGGGACAAATGAAGATGGAGTGCCCAATCTATCAAAGGAAAGTGGAAAAGTATGAAATGAGGCCCTCAAAGGAAGAACGAAGAGCCTACATAGCTTGGGATGATAATGACATGGATTCAACCGATAGCTTGGAAAATAAGAAAGTCAATCTATGTTTTATGGCTAGAAGAGAAGAAGAAGATGAAGATGAAGATGACATAGAGGTAACATCCTCAAATTTTGAATCAAATTCTTTCCCTTCCTATGATGAGTTACAAGATGCTTTTGAAGAATTGCATGATGAATCCATGAGGCTAACAAAAATAGTTTTATCTTCCAATAAAACAATCTCCTCACTAGTAAACAAAAATTCTATTTTGAACAAGGAGGTTAATGAACTCAAAATTGAAAATGAGACTTTAGGATTAAGCGATGCTAATTAATAATGCATAATATGTTCCTCACATGACAATGCATCCATTCCATTATCTTGCTCATCATGCAAATCTTTTGAAAAAGAAATTGAAGATTTGAAAAATACTATTTCAAAATTTACCTTTGGATGAGATAATTTGAACATATTGCTTAGGAAGCAAAGATGTGCTTTTCCAAAGGCTAGTTTAGGATATAACCCCAAAAATTAACAAAAACTTTACAAGAATTTCTTTGTTCCCTCAAGCATATCAACAAGTCCTTTCATAAAGTGTTTTCATTGTGGCAAGAAAGGACATAGTGCATCAACTTGTAATGTAAGGAAGAATATTAATAACAAGATAGGGACTAAAATGGTTTAAGTTCCCAAAGTCACTTTGCCAAAATCTAACACATAAAGACCCAAGAAAATTTAGGTACCAAAGGTTAAAAATTGAAGTGTGTTATAGGTGTGCTTAAAGGCCAAGAATTGACTTTGGAATCTCAAAAGTGGCTGCTCCAAGAAATTCTATATGTGATAATATGCTAGATAAGTTCACTTCTTGTTGGAAATAGTATATTTGATGAAAATATCTTTAAAGCGGCTCTTTGGATCAATCATGCATAAGCTAAATCTCTACACAATCTCACTTTGCTACATGATATATCATTTATACTGCATAATCAATTCACTTGCTACATAATATGCAAATTTGCTGCATAAACATATCTTTTGCTGTATAGTAATGATGTTTGTTGTATAACTTCATGTTTCTTGATCATTCTTGAATCCAATACTAACTTGAGCGTCGGAGGTTTCCCTTTAGTTGTTTTTACAGGTACTTCATCATGCCAAAGACCTCCAAGAAGCTCAAAAACTTCACCAATCCATCAAAATGGTGTAATTCTTGGTAAAAGTGGCAATTTTACATAAACTTGAGTGTTGGATCAAAATCAGATAAGTTTCTATGCTTGCATGATGTTTAGAATTGATTTGAGATGTTTTGGAACTAATTTGAAAGGTTTAAGATTAGCACATTACTATTTAAAATGCAAAAACTGAGTTTTAGTAAGCTAGTAATCGATTACAAGACCTTTGTAATTGATTACAATGGCTCTGTCAAGCAAGTAATCGATTACACATAACATGTAATCGATTACAATGAACCTAACACTTAGGTAATCGATTACACTAACCTTGTAATCGATTACACGGTTCCCAGAAGGATGGTAATCGATTACAAGGTTAATAGAAGGCTGGTAATCGATTACACACCCATTGTAATCGATTACACAGGGGTTTTAAAAGAGTTTCAGATGCGCGAATGATCATTTCTCTTCTGAAATTTTCTTTCTCTCTCTACACCCATGAAACTCATCCTTCCAAATCCTTCATTTATCTCTCAAATCTCAACCAAATCACTCCATTTCAACTCCCACAAACTCGAAATTCCACTTTCCACAAAACCCATCCATAAAACTTCACCAAAAACCACCAAATTCTCAACCCAAATCCCCTCACCCATTCATTTCTCTCTCTCACTCTTCACCCATACATCTCCAAACACCTTCCACTTCTTCCTTCTCAACCCATTTCTCATCAATGATTAAATCTTCCCAATGTACAAAATGTCCAAGAACAAGGGGCAACATTGGCGAGTCTTCCAGTGCTTCTCCACGCAACATTTCAGGGTTGGACCTCACGCGTCACTTCTCCACCACCAAGAAGGCAGGATTGTTCTAGAAGAACTTCTAATTGAGGAAGCTCATCTCTCCCAGGTATTTCACTTAGTCATTTTGCTCAAGTGAGCCTTTGGAGACCTTAAGGTTAATTGAATGCATAGGATTACTTGGCTTTTTTAGTATTCAGAAGGCTATCTATCCAAATTTAGTAAGAGTATTTTATGCCAATCTGAGATATGAAGACAATTGCCTAATTTATGAGGTTAAAAAGACATAAATTAAGATCTCTAAGGATGTCTAGTGTAGGTTGACCAAGCTTATATATGATGGAACAAGTTTCAATAGAAATGAAATTGCTTGGGGAGCTGATTTTGAGTATAAAGTTGCATTGACCTCCCTGTTAAGGTTTGGTTATGAAATCCCAAGGAATAAGAAAAGGGGGATGACTACTGGGTTGACCATGGAAAACAGGGTGCTTCATTATATGGTGGTCAGAGGATTGATTCCTAGGGGAAGAAATTACTCCCAAGTCCTAAGAGAGGATGTGGTGGTCTTGTGGGTAATGATCACAGGTAAGCCAATCAATTGGGCTCATTACATAATTCAACACATGTTGGATGTCAAGAAGAAAAAGAACTCTACACTCCCATATGTCATGCTTGTGACAGCAATCTTGGAGCATTATCACATCTCCCTGTCTAAAGAGTCAAGGGACATGAGCTCCAAAAGGCCACAGTCCATTGGTCTACACACCTTGAAAAAGCTTCAGTTGAACAAGGTGGATGACAGATGGTACTATCTCACCCACGAGAGCTATGGTCATATTCCTCATGACCCTGAGAGTGATAATGAGGAAGAAGGCCAATAGCCTGCTTTAGCTCTAGCTCCAGCTACTTTGGACCTCTTGCTTCAAGAAATATGAAATTTGGCAACTACAGTGGAAGTCAAGATGGATTACATTGAGAAAAATATGGATCATCTTGAGCTGAGGATAGATTACTCCGATCAGGAGCTTGCCTCTATTCGTTCTTTTTTGGAGGGACCAAGATATGTACCACAGAGAGCAGCTGATGCATCCACCACCTTTTTTGCCCCTCCTGCTCCATTATCCTTTGCTAATCCTTCTGGTACTCCAGCTGGAGTTCCTGCTGATGATGAAGAGCTTCTTGGCTCGGAGGAAGATTTAGACACTGGTGACGATGATGTCGACCTTGATGGTGTGGATGTTGATGAGGATAGTGATAGTAAGGCGACTGCTACTAACCACGGACCCTTATCATGATGTTTCCTTATTTTAGCTTATAATTGTACATGACATTGGATCTCTTTCTTATATTAATCATTATAACATCAATATATTTTTTTTCATCTACACTTGTTGATTATATATTGATACCTAATATTGAATAATTTTGGATTAATTATATTCTACCTAGTTATATATTCTGGATTGCTTATACTCTTATTGCAAAAACTGCCTGGGTTGAAAATGGTTGTTTCCTGTTGATTCAATTTTGGGAAATCATGAAATCCTGATGAGAGCTGCCAAAATTTTAGCTGAATGCTTATGTTTTTTTTTTTTATAATGCCAACGGGGGAGAGATTAGTGAAATATGTTGCATGTGTATAGGGAAGCTTTGCGCCTTTACATGAAAAATCACATATCATATCTCATGTATACATTATGCAGGAGAGTTGCGCTTAAATCTCTGATAAATAGATAAATGCAAATATTTTGCCTCTTTCCAATGTTTATTTTCTCATCATCAAAAAGGAGGATAATGTGAATACTTATGTCTTGAAGCATGTCAAATGGTTTTTTAATGATAACAAAGTCAAGATGAAGATCAAGTTCAAAAGACAAGACCAAGATCAAAAGAAAGAAACCAAGAGGTATATTAGATATAGGTATTAGAATATCAATGTAAAATACTCTCAAGGTATCTCGATTATCTTCAAATAGTTTTTCAAGATCTTTTTAAATTAACTTGAAATTCAAAGTTCATAGTTTAAAGAAATGTTGATTTCAATCTTGGATTTTGTATTTAATTTGTCAATCTTGTTAAATCCAAGTTTCTCAAAGTTAAAAATGGTCTAGATACTTAATTGGGCTGGAAAAATGTGTTCAAAGGGCAAGATAATCGATTATATGTGTGTTGTAATCGATTACAAGCAAAATAGAGGCCTTTTAATCGATTACATTGATCATGTAATCGATTACATTGATCATGTAATCGATTACATTGATCATGTAATCGATTACAAGCATGGCAGAAGCCTTATAATTGATTACACTGAGTCTATAATCGATTACAAGTCTGGCAGAGGCCATGTAATCGATTACATAAGTCTAGTAATCTATTACATCTTGCCTAGAAAGCCAAGAGCACGTTCAAACAACCATGTAATCAATTACAGAGATTGTGTAATCGATTACTAGTGGTCTGACATTGTCCAATGACTATATTAGATGCATTTAATGCTGCCATAAATGCCACCCAACAGCTCCTTTGATCTGGAAACTTATAAATACACATCTTGGGGCATCATTTGTGGCTAACCAACAACTGAGAAACATCTTTGAATCACTCTAATATGTGAATCAATCTTCGAATCATTTGTGCTCTGTTTTTGTATATATTTGAGATATTCTTAAAGAGCAATATAGGGCTAATCTATCGATTATTTCTATATCTTGAGTGTCTTATGTTTGATCTAATTGGACTTCATGTGTGTTTAATTGTTAACTTTTAGCTAAGTTTCTGGATATGAAGTTTAATCGGATTTTTATTGTGAAACTATGCTTAACTATATTTATAAGCACTCATAATTGCATTGCGTTTTTCAGGAGATCAATATCACCCTTAGAAGCAAAGAAAAAGAGAGGAATTTAAAGAAAGTAAGTGACACGGCCCGTGTTACATGACACGGGGTGGGCTATGTCCTCTGGATTTTCAACATGGACCTGACCAACAACACGGCCCGTGTTATATGACACAGGGTAGGCCGTGTACGTCTCTGTCTTCACAAGAGGATCCAGTTTTGAGCATTGACCATCAACACGGCTCGTGTCAAATGACATGGGGTAGGTCGTGTCTTCCTCTGACTTGCAAACACTTTAATTTGTGTTACCAGAACCTGACACGGGGTAGGCCGTGTCAAATGACACGGCTGACACGACCCTTGTCATCGCATCAGAACATTAGATACAAATTCTAATTATGTGTTAGGTATTCAAAAATATAAATAGGGTTGCCTAGGGTCCTAAAAAGGGAGTCTAGACTGGGGAATTGCCAAGAGGCTGAGGAGAAGACCAAGAACAAGGGAGAAGGAGATTGGATCGAAGATTGGAGTCTCGGGTTCGAGCAATTAGAGATCAATCATCCCCAACCTTTGGAAACTCGTTTGATCTTTAGTTTTCTTCTACGCTTCTATTCTTGACAATGTTGTTCTTCTGTTATTCTTTTGGTTTAGAATTTGCCATGTGTGGCTAGTTTTCTTATGTGGTTACAGGAAGATGAAACCCTAGTTTTGATTATATGATTCTTGCATATTTCTTTATATCAATACAATTGTGTTTTTATTCATATGTTTCTGTTCTTAATTTGGTATAAAGGTTTTTATACTCTTTACCAATTTCGAAAGTGGTAAAACTAGGATTGCTATGCGTGGTTGCGGTGGTAGGACTAGTGAGACATATGATCTAAGTAATTTAATCTCAGTGTGAGATTGGATCTTAGTGTGATTAGTTTTCTAAATGTTAATGCAATCAATAAGTAGGTGTAAGAGTGGTTGCTTTACAAATAATTATTGATTAGGGATTGATTTGAGCGGTTGCTGAATTAACTAAAACTTAAGGAAAATAGAGAATTAATCTCACAATCACATAAAAACATAATTGATCATGTTGGTATAAAGGATATGTGGGCTAGCATAATCATATAAATCTAGTGGTGGATTCCATCTCTTAACCATTGTCTTTTAATTGATTTTTTGGATTATATTTACTGTTTTTGTCTTGGATTCAATTTCTGTTTTTAATTTTAACAAACAAAACCCCCATTTTATTGTTTACTGTTCTTGAGTGTTTAAATTAGGATTCAAATTATAGTGTTAATTGAATTAGCTCTCTGTAGATCGACCCTTGCTAACTACAACTGGTTGCAAGGTTTTTATTTTTGGTAGAACTTGGCAACTGATTTTCATTCTGAATTTTAATCATATTCCTCACCACACCAAGGGCTTCAATTTATGTAATCTACTCCTGTGACAGTTTCATCTTATATATACATTGATTCTTTGTGAAGAGGGTGAGATATCCTTCTAGAGAAAAGGGTAAGGTATCCCTTGTTTGTAAAAGAGAGTGAGGTATCTCTCAAAGATTGTAAAGGGTGAGGTATCCCTTGTTTGTAAATAGAGTGAGGTATCTCTCAAATGCTGTAAAGGGTGAGGTATCCTTATTTTGAGGATCAAGCACAAATGGTGAGGCAACCCAAGGTGTGGTGAGTGCTTTAGTTTGTAAAGGTTGTCAAGCACCTGTTGAAGCTTGAAGATAATGGAAAATCTCGGTTATTTACTTGAGGACTGGACGTAGGCTACAAGTGGATTGGTGGCTGAACTAGGATAAACCTCATGTTTGATCTTCTAAACTCATCTCTTTATATTTGTGCATTTATTTTATATGCTTGGTTAAATGTTATTCATCTTGGCTTGTTTAATTTGTGAGTAAAGTATTTAATCTCATTTATCTATTCTCTTCAATCAATTAATAGCTTCAACGAAAATTTGATAAATAAGTGTTTTGCGAAAATATTTCATAAACTCAATTCACCCCCCACTTGAGTTTGAGGCCACTTGGTAATAATGATGTCTTCCATGTGTCATAGCTTAGGAAGTACAATCCTGATCCTTCACATGTCATGAGAAATGAATTTGTGCAGTTAAGAGAGGATTTGTCTTATGCTATACGAACAATAAGGATCGTGGACAGAGGAGTCAAAGAGCTTAGAGGTAAACAGATTCCTCTAGTAAAGGTGTTTTGGGATGGTGCTGGTTTTGAGAAGGTGACTTGGGAGTTGGAGTCCCACGTGTAGCAAGACTACCCACAGTTGTTTATATGAGGTAAGCAATTTTGGGGGTAAAATTTTAAATAGAGGGAGAAATATAACATCCTCTACAACATGTTAGACTTGTAAATGGTTACAGAGGTAGCTTAATACTTGCTTAACATACTTGTTTGATTTTGTGACAATCTGAGTTAGTTTATGCACTTTGTTGCATCCCGAAAGGTGAAAAGTAGTTTAAAATGACCCAGATATTAACATAAATGGTTTAACTAATGGAAATAGATGTGGATAATTTATTTCTAGGTCACAAATGTGTATTCTATGATGTGGTGAAAGTTTGAGAATTTTTAGAGTTAGTGTGGTATTTTTAGGCATACTGGTTGTGTGTTTTAATGATGAAATGACTAGTCGCAAATATGAAAAAAGATGGTTTTTGTTCAACAATATTTTTGATAAATCCTATGATTTATTCTAAAGTTATTGGAACTCAAAAAACTTGATTTAGCTAAAATTGAGTGTTCTTAGTAGATCGGGAATATCACTTGGTCACTTAAGAGACCAAGCTTCTCACGTTTCTAACGCCTTTTAGGGGTTTCGAATTCATTTCTTCATTTGATAACTTGTTTCTCATTCTCTCCCATGGTTGAAAACAGGACTAGCTGAGAAGGAAAAACAAGGAGCAAAAGAGGAAAGGAAGAAGAGGGAATCTAAGGGGAAAGGAAAACTTGAAGTCTTGTAATCATTTCCTTCATCATCTCCATCATTTTAGCAATTTGTGGAGCTTAAAGGTAGGGGTTCTTTAGTTCAACTTCATCTTTTTTCTCATCTTTCTATGTTAAGCCTAGATGAGGTTTAATATGCCAATTTGAGTTCTAGAGGTGTTTTATGTGATTTTCTTGCTTGAATGAGTTATAAGTGTTGTTTATGCAAAGAATTTAGATTAGAAACTAAAACTATCCATTTTAGACCTAAGATGCTCAAAGTGTAGGATTTGGGATTTGGATGAGTGATTTGGTGTTTTGATCCATTTTTGGTGAAATCAATTAGTGTTTTATATTTCCTTCATTTTTGTAAACTTGTTTGTGACTTAAAATTATCAAGAAACATATTTGAGATGATCAAATTTCGTGTGTGGCACCAATGGAACTGTGCCACACTTCTGCAAAATTCTGCATAAGCTACTGTCTCGGGGTCACGCCTAAGCATGGGTGTTCAATTTTCTCAGTCTAGGCGAGACAGAGAGGGTCACACCTAGGCTTGGGTACCAGAATTTTACAGGATTATGTTCTTGAGATTTTGACATTCCTTAAGTGATGGGATTACTCATGTATGTATTTTTAAGTGTGTTAAGACACTAATGAAGGTATTTCTTGGAGAGATTGACCTCCTATCATATATGAGAATTTGTGAAAAACCTTAGGTGTTCTTTGAGAGATATGATGCCTTAGGGACTATCTAAAACCCTGATCAACATGAGGTAGACTAAAAAATCACTTGAAAAGTGATGGTGAGAGGTTTTAGGCATAGAAATGCTAGTTGCATAATTCTTGCTACCTTATTGGATAAGTGAGGCTAGGACTTATATGTATTAGTATTAGGTTCGTCTTAATTGTGAATTGAGATAGTTCTTGAATATTTAGTTTTCAAACTTATTAATTGCTATTTCCTATATGTTGTAATCTTATATGGTGTGCACAACCATTTGGCCAGAGAATTGTAGGAAATGACCTTAAGGAGACAAGGGATCCAAAATTCTCGTAGCGGGAAATGCTATTACAGTTAGGATTATCGGTGTTTAAGGATTGGAATCAGTACTCTTACTTCGTGAGGGGAAACAAGTCCACACATCACCAGATAGTGTCAGGGCTTAATTGCCTATCTTACCCAGTATATACAAGGGAGCAGATGTTCCTGGGAAATAAGTAAGTGACTTATGTTTTCAAAACTTAAAATATGCATTAGCATTATACAAACATTATATTAGGACTTTGTCAAGCATAATTATACCTTATAACATAAATCATTGCATGTTTGATAATTGTGTTGGCAGTTGTCATTGCTTGATCGGTTGATTGATTGATTGTTTGTTTGATAGTACCTTAGGATTGTATGAGCAATTTTTTGGTACTGTTGCCTATCAAATGTTCCTTTTCATAGAATGTTAAATTATGTTCAGTTGAATTATTTATTGTAATTGATTATCTGCTGCTCTTGGCATGCAAATACTAAGAAAGTATGATTTCTCACCCCTATGTGTAACATCCCGAATTTAATAACTATAGTATAATACCACGGTCATTAGATTCGGACCTGCTACTTCACAACTATGCAATTTTCAATATAACAAAACCATATATATATATAGAAAATATGAGCCTCGAACGAATACATCCATATTACACCACAACTGTATTTCTCATAAATACAAAACATACATCATTTCAAAAGAAACTACCTAGCTATACTAAGCTAAGCTCTTCAAGCTCCTACTTCTCTTGTTGGAGAACACGCGCTTGGATTTATATGGCAACACAATTGGGGTGAGAAATCACATCTCAGTAGAAGTATTCCAAAACTAGTAGTTTATACAATCATACCAATTACATAACCATTAAATTAACACTTCAATCACAGAAACACAATAACACTCCTATCTCAGAAGTACGCAACCGCCCATGCAATTGCATGTCATGATTTTAAATGAATGACGACAACCGCCCATATAATTGCCATGCTATGTCAAATTATGTCTAGTGTGTATGCCTATGCAATAACTTATGCATGAAATGAATAATGTATGATACCAAGTCTATGGTAATACTATGAATGCATGAGTCCTGAACAAAGTAATGGAAGTCACATCCATAACCTTGGATAAGCACTGGAAATCCATCCAGAAAACAACACTCCGCGTAGTGAAATCCATCAACTACACGGTCTTCAGAAACGAAGAGGAAGTCCATCCTCAAAACCATAAGGAAATCCATCCTTATCAACACAACAAACATAAAGAGTGTACCATTTACCTCAACAATGTTTCACAATCATATCATGCAAAACAATTACTGATTACTTCACATAATTACCCCCACAATTGATTTATTTGCACATCAAGTTCATTTTACAACACAATTCATCCAAATACTTCTAAAAGTAATTTAACACTCTCAAAAGAGTAAACATGAGTGATTCCTACTCCTAGGAAGACTCGTGTTCTCAAAATCACAATGTATGCATGTATACATATCCATGCCTAAGTATCTCCCATAATTGACATTACAAATCATTCTTGATTTATTATATTCTCACTTCATTAAATACTTTTATTAGAGCCTCAACACTCCTTAAGAAGCATAAAACAAAGAAACCACACCCATTAGAGACTTCAATATCACAAAATAAAGTTCCTGGTGAATCTTGATCTGGGCGCTCAGGCGCTCAATCATCCAGCGCTTAAGCGCTAACTAGGCAAAACTAGCCCAAATTTTCCCCTGCATCAGCTCTCAGACACTCACTTCCTGGCACTCAAGCGCTACATATGCGCTTAGGCACTCGAATCTCATCGCCCAGACCCTGAGTGCATTGCATCACGCAATACCCTCCTGAACAGTGGGCGCTCATGCGCCCATCTCCCAGTGCTCAAGTGCTGGATGCCCAGAATGAAATCTACAGAATTCTGCAGATTCAGGTACTGTTCCATCGGAACTTACCCCTCCTCCAATCACTCAAACTTCATATCCAAGTGATTTCCCACCTTCCACAAGGTTCAACTACACATGGCAACTCTTATTCAACTTTTAATTTCACTTAATCACTTAAAACATGCATCCATTATCACCCTAAAACCAAAAATCCCTATTTATAACCTAAAATAGGAACCAAGGTATTCCAAGGCTAGAAATCCAACTTCTTCCTTCCATCAAATCAAAAACATGCTATTCTCTAGCTTTCTAACAAGATTTATGCATTTACTATCATAAATACAATTCTCATACTTTAAAACCCCATATCCTCCATCAAGTCCCCATAAACCAAATGAAGAAGATGAAGTCAAGAAGTAAAACAAACTTCCCCCTACCTCTTGTAGACAAGATGAAGATGAAGCCAAGGATAGTCATGGAAGATCCAAGCTCCACTTGATTCCTCCTCCTTCTTCCTCTTCCTTCTCCTTTCTTCTTCCTTTCCCTTTTCTCTTTTCTATCTTCTCCTCTGTTTTCAACTCTCCCAGTCATAGGAAATGAGTAGCAAAGTCTCACTTTGCTACTTATAAGATGGATATTAACTTGTACCAAAAATTCTGATCTGCTAAGAACACTCAGATTTCACTAAATTCAATTCTCTCACTTCCAACAGACTTAAAATAAATCCAAAGATTCATTAAAAAACTGTTTTCACCATTTCCATACTTTTTCATATCTACAGGCAGTCAATCTAGCATTAAAACACACAACTAATGTGCTTAAAAATACTAAACTAACCCTGATAAATCTCAAACTTTAATTGTAGTACAATTCACACATTTGTGACCTAGAAATAAACTCTTCACATTTTTTTCCACTAACTAAGCAGTTTAAGCCACTTTCTGAGCTAAAAACAACTATTTTCCACACATAGCGTTACAGCAAAGTGCCTAAACGTGCTTAGACGGTCACAAAATTTAACAGATATGTTAAGCAAGTATTAGGCTACCTTTGTATCCATATACAAGCCTAACATGTTTTTTCAGGGTGTTACACTGTGTGATCCATGTAAATCCCAACGAAGACCCTCCAAAGGGAAAATGGCAAGCAAAAGAAAAAGTAGAAGGCTTAGTTTCGCAGTTTTACTTCTTATTGAACCAGTTTGTATATTAGTACTTTTCTGGTTATATGTAAAGGCTTATGTATATAGTATGGCTTGTTAGCCAGTGATGTATGTATATATGATCTTTTTATTATTCGAGGCTCTCTATAATGACTATAAAGGTTATTATGGGTTTTTATTTATATGTTTTTTTTAGAAGTGACACATTTAATGCGATTTATCTTGAAATATTCTTTTTATTTTATGATAATTGTATTAGGATGTTACAAAAGTTTAGTTATAATTACTAGGAAAGTAGCGTGAAGAATTTGTATAAGTATTGCCATAAAGGCATATTATGTATAGTTGTATTCGAATTGAATGTATTTGTATAAAGATTCCTTTAATATATGTACCCTGTAACGTTCGGGGACTGCCTGTAGGATTGATGAGTGTCCCTACAAATCAACATGGGTCTTTTCAGCGTGCTTTGTCCTCACTCATACATATCCTAGGAAACTTCCTAGGAGGTCACCCATCTCACAAGTGCTCCAAGTCAAGCACGCTTAACCATGGAGTACGTATGTTTTTGGCTCTCGAAAAGAAGATGCATCTTGTTGATATGGGTGGTGCTAATCAATTCCTTTAAGTCATCCTCAACTATGTAATCCCATACCTGCATAGTTTCTGAATTCTTCTCATTTTGGTGTGTATTTAGTTCATTCATGTGTCCCTTCGCTTAGAAGCCTGCCAAGAGCCGCTCATTGTCCATGCTTCATCTTTATGCACCGACGACCACTCCCCGCCCTCGTCAGCCCCGAGTGTCACATGCCCACCAGCTTCCGCATGGTTTGTCCCCAAACCACACCGTATTGGGACAGGTCCCATTCTGATACCATTTGTAACGTCTCGAGACTGCCTGCAAGATTGATGAGTGTCCCCACAAATCAACACAGCATTTTTTAGCCTGCTTTGTCCTCACTCACACGCATCCTAGGAAACTTCCCAGGAGGTCTCCTATCCTACAAGTACTCTAAGTCAAGCACGCTTAACCATGGAGTACTTATATTCTTGGCTCCCAAAAACACGATGCATCTTCTTTTCGGGAGGCTTTTTGCCTTGGCGGGTGCGGAGGCCAGAACCTTTGGATCTCTGAACTTGGACTGGTTTTGACCCTGAGCCTCTGTGTGTCTTCCAGGAATTTGAATGGCTAGGAGGAGGGTGTTGAGAATTGAGGAGCCCAACCTGGGTCCCGAAGCTCGCGAGCCGGGAGGTCAGGAAGCCGTTGATGAGTTAATGCGTGTTTGCCGGGGGCCGGGATTACCTTACACCTGGGTTGCGGACGATGCTTTTGACAGGGTCTCACGCTATGAGGCCGGGTCCGAATTGGACAAATTGAAGGATTACTTGGAGCTTACCGCGGGAGGTCTCCGGGATGGAGAGTTCCTGATCCTGTCCCCGGGAAGAGAGCGCGTGTGTTCGACCCGTGAGGCGGGGGAGCACTTCATGTTCCTCTACGAGGACTTCTTCACACGGTTTGGGCTTCGGCTCCCTTTCAGTGATTTTCATGTTGTCGTACTCCGGACCCTTCACGCTGCACCCAGTCAGATTCACCCCAATGGCTGGGCGAACATCCTGGCTTTTGAAAAGATATGCCGGTTGCTGGGGTTGCGATGCTCCGTAGGGCGTTTTTCTATTTCCACACCAGGTATTCCGTCCACGGTGTTCGTGCTCGTCAACAGTCTTGGTTGTCCGTGCGTTCCCGGCAAGGTTGGACGATATTTCTTCCCTACCTAGAGAGCTATAAGGATTTCAAGGAGAAGTTCTTCAAGTTAATGGCGGCCGGTGGCACTCGGCCCTTCTGGTTGGGGAGTGGCGAGGAGCCAACATTCAGCCTATACTAGAATCCGGCGGCGTGGAGCATCCCCACTCAGTCGTTTGAGAGGGAGGTTTGTCATCTGGATGACGAGGAGCTCGAATGTGTCAATTTCTTCGAGACGTGGGTTGCCGAGGTCGACATGATCCGGCCCAAAGATATACTGGATACCGTGGATGATGCGAAACTTTGGGCCATGCTAGGTAGCAGAGGCCTTTGTTCGTGCTTTACTTTCCTTGCTTTATTTTCTTTTCTTCTTCCTCTTTATGTGGACCTGATTGTTTGTGTTTGCTTTCTAGAGAGCTTGGCTGAGATGTCCGAGGAGGGGAATGCTTTGGCGATTCTGGAAGCTCTGAGGGCCAGGAATGAATCGGGGCCTTCGGATCCTGCCGCGGAGGCAGTTTCAGTTCCATTGTCTCGTCGCGTCGAGGTGCCTGCCACGGAGGAGGAGCCGATCCATGTGGAGGATTCCCCCCCTCCTACGGGGCGAAAGAGGAAGGCGGCTGACGAGGAAGGACTGAGTGACCGGAGTAAGAGGTCCTGGGTTGAAGAAGGCGCCGACCCGAGTGGTGGGGGGGCAATCAACCTGTACTTCGAGAATCCAGATCCCCGCCGGTTTGTTGATGATTTCCTTCTAGACGAGGAAGTAGAGGCGAAGCTGAACCAGCGTAGTGCTCCAAATACTCTCTGTAGTTTCCAAGTTCTTGGGCTTCGCCTTGCCATGGAGGCTCGGCATTTGGAGTATACAGTTGAGGACTACGAGCGAAGAGTTGCTGCTGCGGAGCGGGGTAAAACCCAGGCTCTTTTGGAGAAGGAGGAAGCTGTACGGGCCAAGGAAGAGGCCGCAAAGTCCATGGAGGATGTTGAGGCCCTGAACCGGGAGCTGGGGAACGAAGTAGCCACCCTAAGGAATGCAGTGAAGGAGAGGGAGGCCAGTTTGGCGGACGCCAGAAGGGGCGTGGCCGAGCTAAGAGCTGAGAATGAGGGCCTTCGTGCTGAGAACGGGCGTCTCGGAGGGCAGGTTACTGCACTGAAAGGCAATGTCAGGACTCTCCTTACTGTTTGTACTGACATCAAAGAGCAGCAATTCCGGAATGCCATCAAGCAAGTTCAGCTCTTCAATCCCGAGGTTGACCTGGTTCTTGATTCTCTGGATTCCGGGAAGGTAGTCCAGAACGGCCAACTCGTCGTTCCCCACCTTGCTGCTGTGGATCCTGGTACGGTGGATTCTTCTGCCGAGGTTGGTGGTTCCGGGCCTTCTGCAGAGTGATTCACTTTTTTTTTTGCCCCCTGCGCGGGGTTCTTTAATATGGTTGGGCAAACATTGTTCCGTTTTTCCCAAAACATTGTAATGACTTTGTTATTTTTTCGATCTTATTTTTGGGGTCCAATGCCCTTCTTGTGTATTGTGGAAATTTGACGAGACCTGTGGTCTGGGTCCAACGCCCTATTTTGCCGAGCGTTTTAGGATTTCTCTTAGGATTTTGCGCGATGAGAATGCTCAGAAGCCTTGGCATAGGATCCGATATCCGCAGTAGCTTGCCCTTTAGGAATTTGTGCCCAAGGTAAGGAACCTTGACCTTGGCTTGGAATTTGAAGGCAATAGCTATCTGGGATTTGGAGTCCGTGCCTAAGGGAAGAAACCTTGTCCGGAGTCCATTACCGGTTGTTTTAGGTATTTTAGGAGGCCGCGCGACTTGTGGTTTCGGACTGGTCCTTGCCGGGGTCTTTTGTGCGGGTGGATTGGTGCGAGAGTTTTCCCCCTGTTGGGATTTCTCTACTGCACTCCCTACCTAGCACAAGACACTACGGTTGGTACCATGGTAACTGAGTTCTTGATAATTGAGATGCTTGCTTAAATTTAAAGATTGAAAAAGTGTACAATATAATTGGGGCAGATCAAACATGAAGTAGACTAGGAGACTAGGCCTTGAAAGGCGCTTAGCTGTAGTACTTTCTAAGTTTGTCCGCATTCCAAAAATTCTTCACGGGCTTGCCTGTTAATGTTTCCAGAGTATAAGCCCCCTTCCCGGTACTGACTACGACGCGGTAGGGTCCTTCCCAGTTAGGGGCTAATTTTCCTTGGGAGGCATTCCTTCTACCGACGTCGGCCCTGCGAAGTACCAGATCGCCCGACTGGAACCTTCTAGGGATGACCTTCAGGCTGTACCGGGCTGCCGTTCTTTGCTTGGTTGCGACATCGCGTATGTGCGCGATGCACCTTCTTCTTCCAACAGGTCCAAGTCTTCTCTTATTAGTCCAAGGTTGGTGTCTGGTGAGAAATGTTGGAGGCGCCAGCTCGGTTCTCTTATCTCTACCAGGATCATTGCTTCGCACCCGTAGGTTAGTTTGAACGGGGTCTCACCGGTTGTAGAATGAGGGGTGGTTCGGTAGGCCCAAAGGACGTGATCTAACTGCTCGGTCCAGTTCCTTTTGGCCTCATCCAGCCTTTTCTTTAATCTCCTAACTATAACCCGGTTGGCCGCTTCAGCTTGCCCATTTGTTCGAGGGTTTTCCACGGCGCTGCAGTGATGTTTAATTTTTAGTCTGCGAAGTAGTTCTTCAAAACCTTTGTCTTTAAATTGCATCCCGTTGTCCGTAACGATAGATTCCGGGACTCCAAATCTGGTAATGAGGTGGCGCCAAGTGAATTTCTGAATTCGAGCCGAGGTGATGGTGGCCAGGGGCTCTACTTCTATCCACTTGGTGAAATAATCTACAGCGACAACCAAAAACTTCAATTGCCCGGGCGCTTGAGGAAAAGGTCCCAAGATATCCATGCCCCACTGGTAGAAAGGCCAAGGGATGGATGTCGTAGACAATTCCTCTGGCGGGGCGTGGTAGTGGTCAGAGTGTCGTTGGCACTTATCGCACATTTGAACATGTGCAAGGGAGTCTGCTTCCATTGTGGGCCAGTAGTAGCTTGCTCGGAGTGCCTTCAATGCCAGGGCCTTGTGTAACACCCTAATACAGATATCCAGATATATCCTAGATAGACAGAGATATATAAAGATAACCAGTACTAGAGACGTCACTTCTATACTACATACTAACATATATCTATAATCACAACTGAGTAATTATAGAAAGCCTTGAGAGATTGCGGAAAAGCTTAAACTCATACATATATATATATACATCTTAGCCACATAAGGGCTTTTGTAATACATATAACATAAAACTTACAGAACAAACATAAACTTATTACATGAGTTCTGTCTACTTAAAGCAATAAAACTATTCTAGTCTTCATGCTTTATCTTCTCATCCTTAGCAGGGTTTGCATCTCTCAGTACAGAGCCTTTGCACATGCCTGTATCTTAATCTGCATCGGTACAGATCCGAACCTGCATCTGGATTTACATGGAATAGCAACTGGGGTGAGAATTAACATTCTCAGTATAAGCAATTCCAATACCAGTTCTCTATAACATTGTATATAACAAAAATATATAACAAATGCTATAATTCTAACTTAGGAGCTTTGTCCTCTTTTCTCATAACTTAGGAGTTTCCTCCTCTATTCTCTTAACTTAGGAGCTTCCTCCTCTATTTTCTTAACTTAAACACTTTCTAATAGTGTGATAACAATCAAGAGTGAACACACTGCTAATATATACAGCGCCCATACATCTGTACATACCAACAGTGACGGACAATGCCCATACAACTGTCCGTAAATGCAATGCTAATGATATGTAATGAATATGCCTAAGGAATCCTAAGTGCATGTGAATGAAATGCAAATGCAGAGTTTTGATTTGGAGCGAAGGAATTTGCTAGGAACTAGTCAGTATATCATCTAGTGGTAAATAGAGGAAACCTCATCCTCACCTTACACGTATCCTGGCTCATTGAGAAATTCAGCTTCATCCTTGCTCAAAGAGCGTCTCTGGATTTCCCACTTATCTCCTTAGGCCTTGGCACATCGAGACATCAGGGTTATGTCCTTCTCAAAGTCCTTCGGACACCCATCTATCTCCTTTTTGCCTTCATGATTAACATCAAAGGATACTCACTAGATCGATCCTACTTGACTAATTCATAGACTTTCGTACATACTTATATACTTAGTTCCTCTAAGAGCTAAGCATATTCTAGTCTTCTTATGTTTACCCTTTGTGATGAGGAGAATCAGAACCTCATACTATATGTAACCTTAGCACTTGGTTAGGAATACTTGTTCCCTTAGGAACTTCTCTCGATCCCTTACCTCCCTCTGGCTGAATGACCTCACGTCATATAACGTTACATTCTCGGGTAAACATTACTAAACTATGTCTCTTACTTGTACCTAAACTTCACCTCATCACTCCTTTTCTTAAGTGATCTCTAATGCAACCTTACGTTGCTTTGAGGTGTTAGGTACTTACCTTTGGCGAACCACTAATCTTGGTTACCCTAAGGTCCTTTCTCTTCATCTTCACACTAGCTTAACTCTCTAGTGTGTGAAGAGCTTAGTGTTATGTTTATCTCTTACATAAACACCATCTCACTCTTTTCTATAGACTCAACTCATCCTAGTGAAAGAGTCTATCTTAACTAATGCCTCATCTAACCTTGCTTAAGGAACTGAGAGCATTTCTCTAAAACTTTGCATAATTAACTCAACTTTGTCTAAAGAGAGTAGTTCATGCATCTAACTTTCCTTTTCTATCACACTTCTGGTAGTAGCGTATACTACACTTGTGTGCTAACATACTTATTCTAAACTCAACTTCCATGCTTTACTTGCATCTAAGGAAGTATCTTCTCTTTATCTTGTACTTCTAACTCATCTTAACTTATACTTGAGTTGTTGTACATTTCTGTTCTACTTTCTGCTATCTTTATCTTGTACTTCTAACTCATCTTAACTTATACTTGAGTTGTTGTACATTTACGTTCTACTTTCTTCCTTATGACATCTTCTTAGTCATAATTCCTCTTCTTGTGTATTTAACAATGTACTAAGTCTCACTTAACTTGAGACTAAGTACCTAAACGTCCCCTCCGTGGAACTCATACACAATCTTATCTCCACTCATGTAATCTAACTCTAGAGTGGCTCTTACTTGCAACTCTTTGTTGCCTAAGCTTCTAGGTACCTTCCTAAGGTAATCCACTATTCTTGGATTTCCTAAGGTTCATACCTTTCTCATCATTATCTACTAGAGTGAATACTATTATTCATCTCTATTGCACTATCTCATCACATCTTAAGTGATATCAGTTGCAACATTAAGTTGCCTAAAGTGCAATATCATTACTTAAAGCAAACCTTTCCTTTAGGATGCTTAAAAGCCTATGCTTTCTCATGCTTGATGGATAGATATTTTCCACTTGAAAATATCCCATCTTGTGCCTTAACACACTTAGGAAACATGTCTTAATGATTCCCTTAACTATGGCACCTCAAAGCATCCAAAAACATCATTTTGGAGCTTCAGGATCTCATGCGCCACACGGACAAGATTTGCTCACGCCGCGGCGCCGCCTTCTCTCGCGGGCTACTTGCTGGGCTAATTTTTAACCTCACGCCGCGGCATGCATCCTCCACGCCGCGGCATTCCCGCGAAAACCCTCGCGCTGCGGCGTGACTATCTCCACGCCGCGCGCCATCGCCAGAACCCCGTTCTCGTACATTCTCAGCGGGTTTGCTTGCTTCTATTGATCATTTCTCGCTGATTCCAAGCCATCTCAATCCAAATTCTAAGTAATTCTAAGTCCCTAATCAATTCTTTAACATTTAGGAACATCAATTACTCTCTTAAATCTCTTAATTTGGATTATGGCTAGAATTCTCCATTCTTTAACTTAAGACTCACTTTGTGATTCAAGGGTCTTCTTTCTTAAGTTGATGTTATAGACAAGTCATAAATGACCCAAGGAACACTTCTATGCAAGCCAAACTCTTCTAACATCTCTAAAACTCAAATTAGCATATTATGTATCTATATGCATACATAGAGAATAGAGATGAATAAAAGCTCTAAACCCCTACCTCTTGAAGATTGAAGCCTTGAATCTTGAAGCTTGATCTTCCTCTTCCTTCTTCTTCCCTTCTCTCCTCTCCCCTTCTCTCTTTTCTTCTCTGGTTTTCGGTTTCTCTTCTTCTCTGCCGAGAGAACCAAATATAAAGGGAAGGGACGTGCGAGGGAATTACGGGAAAAGATTAATAACTTTCTGAAACTTCTATCTGCTATGGATACCCGAATCATGCTAATTCGAGTTTCCTCTTTCCAACAACCTTAGAATAAATCATAAGATTCATCTAAGTTGTTGTTTCTCTTTCTCATTATTTTCTATATCTGTGCTAGTCATTTGGTATTAAAATGCACAACCCCGTATGCCTCAAAATACCAAACCGACTCGATTCTCTTGAAACTTTTGCCACATCTTACTTGGCTTATTTGTGACCTAGAAATAAACTCTCTATGTTTATTTCCTTCAACTTAGCAACTTATGCTATTATCTCGAGTCATTTTAAGCCACTTTACAACTTCGTGTTTGCAACTAAGTGCCTAAATAACTCGGTTTGTCACAAAACTTGACCGACATGCTAAACAAGTTAAATGCTACCTTCGTAACCATTTACCAGTCTAACATGTACTTAAGGGTATTACATTTCTCCCTCCTTTTTAAAATTTTGTCCCCAAAATTGTTCACCTCACGTAAACCATTCGGCTAAACAAAACTTTACATGGAACTTCGCTTCCATGCTAACCTTTTCTTTAGTACTAGCTTCTCCCAACCATCTTCTCTCGAGGAGACCTTGCTTATCTCACTTGAAAGCTCTTGATCTCTCTACTTATGGATGGTAAGCTATACTAAAACCTAATCTTGGCTATTTCTTTTAACAACTCTAGTTGAACTACTTTTTCTAGAAATAGCTAACTTTACTTTATCTAGAAAATAGATGGGCTTAGATTACTTAATCTTGCCACCTTTATCCGTCGCTCAACATATTCTCTTATGTTCTTTAACATACTATGCTACTATACATCTTCCTTAACTCTTGGAAAAACTTAGTAGCCTCTTGATAGATGGTACACTTTCTCTCGGTGAGCTTCCTCTCGAATCCTTTTCTTGATTTTTGACCCTCTTGGAAGACAAAGTTGTCTCTAAACTTCGTCATTCCCTCTTAGTCCTAACAAAATCCTTAAGGGTTCCCTTGAAAATCTGCTCACACTTGTCCCTTAGAGCTTCATTCTCCTTCTGAGCTTCAAAGAATTTCGAGTCTTTAGGCCTCTTACTATGTTCACCTTGCTCACTGAGATACTATCTAGAATCATAGTCACCGCTAGACTCAAATTCTCGAAAACTCTCAAGAAAGTTGCTCTTTCTCGGACTATCATCTGGGATAACCACTAAACTGGCATTACCCAAATGATATCTCAACTCAAGGTTATGAGCCTTGAAAAACTCTATCCATCTATTCTGCTTCATATTCAGCTTCCTCTGATCAACAAGCATCTCAAGCTATTATGATCGCTGAACTTCTCTAACTAGACTCCTTATGAGTTATGTCTCCAAAACTATAAGGTAATCACTACTTTGGCTAATTCCAAATCATACCTAGGGTAGTCCTTCTCTTGCAGACTGAACTGCCTTGATGCGTAGGCATCTACCTACCTCTATTGCATCTACATACCCTAGTCCCATCTTCGAAGTATAACTGTCTACTTCAAAGTTCTCTTGGGAATTTGGAATTACCAAAACTAATGTAGCAATCAACCTTCTCTTCTACTCTTGGAAAACAAACTCACTCTCTAGAGTCCATTACTGGGTACTACCTCTCTTAACTAGGCCTAAACCAGTAGCACTAACTTAGAAAATCTACTGATAGATTCTCTCTCTTGGATACAATGGCTACTCTACCCATTGTACCTGCTTAAACTCTGTCAGGTTCTCTGCAATTTCGTCTTAAGAAATTACATAATTCTTAAACTGTACCACTTGTAATCCAAAACCGACTTTTGGGTCACTTGGTACTTAACTACTTCTTGTCCAAAAGTTTCCAAAACTACTTTTGACATACTCATCATGTCCTTTCGTAATCTGGAAAACTCTTGAAGACCTGCTCTTCTTTACTCTGCTTCTATGACAACCAAGTCTTTGATCTTCTCCTGAGAAAAGTCAAAGCTTCTCTCAACTGATCTACCTGGTCATCCTGCTCTCTAAACCAACCAAACCATACCAACAAGGTACGTAGCTAGATTCACAAAGTAAATCTATTCTCTGCTTATACACACCTCACATGTGTTCTTATCTCATACCAAGTTGGATGATTTCGTTGCTTTCTTTTTCCAAGAATCGTCTCTCTTACGATATCTTGGTTACTCACTTATGCAGCACACGGAATTTCCGTCTAGCACGGTCTACATCCATGTATCTTACCACATCTAGCACATCTTGGTTACTGGAAGCTTGATTTGCTTTTCTCCTTAGAGTTGCTCCTCTACAAGCACTCTTCTTATACTTATCATTACTCCAAGCTTCCACTGTGCAACTCTGATACAACTTGAGATCAAAAGACACTCTCACTGACCTCAACATCTGATCTTTTCCTCATTAGGAACTTTCTAACTCTTGTTCCATCGAGGCTACTTCTACAACTCTGCATGCACTGACTAGAGCGCAGAAGTCTATAACCTCCTTTTGCATCGCAATTCTTCTAATGTCTTCTCCAAGTTCTACTTCAAATTTTACTCACTTCCGGTTTTATCTGGATTGGACGTAAAATAAGAAAAGAACTTGACATTCTTTGAATTGCTTTGCATTCTCGATCTTCAATAATATCCCCTTGCTCTAACTTTAGGAATTCTTCTTTCCTTTGCTTTCTCTAACTCAAGGGAATAATACTTATCTAGGAAAGTAACTCTAAACACCTCTCATGTGGTTCGAGTACTAACCATCTCTAGTAACCTCTCTGCTTCATCTCATCAGCTTTCGGCTTCACCTACTAACCCTTACGAAGCAAGGTCACTTTCTATTCCTCAGCGCTTGCTATGGTCTCGAGGATCTCTTCCATCACATGAAACCATCTTCTAACTCTGGCTGAACTAAACGCTCCCTTGAAAACAAAGGAGTATCTCTCTTGAACTCGGAGAAACACTGATTCCTCAAAAGTTCTCTCTCGTCTTCGCTACTAGCTAAGCGAGTTCTATTCTATCACTTCTGATAGACTTCTACTAATGGCAGTCTCCTCTCTCAACACAAAGAGCCCATTTCTCTAAAAGCTCGGTATTCTCTTTCTTTACCGGTCCTAGTCATGCAATTCCATCTGCATATCTCAAAAAGAGATAAAAGAATGCATAACTTTCTACTAAATCGCTTCTTATGCCTAAGCATAGTCACCCATACCCCTACTCAACAGGGATGAACTGCTTTCGATACCATAATGTAACACCCTAATACGTATATCCGATATATCCTAGATAGACAGAGATATATAAAGATAACCAAGACTAGAGACGTCACTTCTATACTACATACTAACATATATCTATAATCACAACTGAGTAATTATAGAAAGCCTTGAGAGATTGCGGAAAAGCTTAAACTCATACATATATATATATACATCTTAGCCACATAAGGGCTTTTGTAATACATATAACATAAAACTTACAGAACAAACATAAACTTATTACATGAGTTCTGTCTACTTAAAGCAATAAAACTATTCTAGTCTTCATGCTTTATCTTCTCATCCTTGGCAGGGTTTGCATCTCTGTACCTGAGCCTTTGCCTGTATCTGAATCTGCATCGGTACCTGCATCTGAACCTGCATCTGGATTTACATGGAATAGCAACTGGGGTGAGAATTAACATTCTCAGTATAAGCAATTCCAATACCAGTTCTCTATAACATTGTATATAACAAAAATATATAACAAATGCTATAATTCTAACTTAGGAGCTTTGTCCTCTTTTCTCATAACTTAGGAGTTTCCTCCTCTATTCTCTTAACTTAGGAGCTTCCTCCTCTATTTTCTTAACTTAAACACTTTCTAATAGTGTGATAACAATCAAGAGTGAACACACTGCTAATATATACAACGCCCATACATCTGTACATACCAACGTGTGACGGACAATGCCCATACAACTGTCCGTAAATGCAATGCTAATGATATGTAATGAATATGCCTAAGGAATCCTAAGTGCATGTGAATGAAATGCAAATGCAGAGTTTTGATTTGGAGCGAAGGAATTTGCTAGGAACTAGTCAGTATATCATCTAGTGGTAAATGAGGAAACCTCATCCTCACCTTACACGTATCCCGGCTCATTGAGAAATTCGGGCTTCATCCTTGCTCAAAGAGCGTCTCTGGATTTCCCACTTATCTCCTTAGGCCTTGGCACATCGAGACATCAGGGTTATGTCCTTCTCAAAAGTCCTTCGGACACCCATCTATCTCCTTTTTGCCTTCATGATTAACATCAAAGGATACTCACTAGATCGATCCTACTTGACTAATTCATAGACTTTCGTACATACTTATATACTTAGTTCCTCTAAGAGCTAAGCATATTCTAGTCTTCTTATGTTTACCCTTGTGATGAGGAGAATCAGTAACCTCATACTATATGTAACCTTAGCACTTGGTTAGGAATACTTGTTCCCTTAGGAACTTCTCTCGATCCCTTACCTCCCGGCTGAATGACCTCACGTCATATAACGTTACATTCTCGGGTAAACATTACTAAACTATGTCTCTTACTTGTACCTAAACTTCACCTCATCACTCCTTTTCTTAAGTGATCTCTAATGCAACCTTACGTTGCTTTGAGGTGTTAGGTACTTACCTTTGGCGAACCACTAATCTTGGTTACCCTAAGGTCCTTTCTCTTCATCTTCACACTAGCTTAACTCTCTAGTGTGTGAAGAGCTTAGTGTTATGTTTATCTCTTACATAAACACCATCTCACTCTTTTCTATAGACTCAACTCATCCTAGTGAAAGAGTCTATCTTAACTAATGCCTCATCTAACCTTGCTTAAGGAACTGAGAGCATTTCTCTAAAACTTTGCATAATTAACTCAACTTTGTCTAAAGAGAGTAGTTCATGCATCTAACTTTCCTTTTCTATCACACTTCTGGTAGTAACGTATACTACACTTGTGTGCTAACATACTTATTCTAAACTCAACTTCCATGCTTTACTTGCATCTAAGGAAGTATCTTCTCTTTATCTTGTACTTCTAACTCATCTTAACTTATACTTGAGTTGTTGTACATTTCTTCTACTTTCTCGCTATCTTTATCTTGTACTTCTCATCTTAACTTATACTTGAGTTGTTGTACATTTCTCTACTTTCTGCTTATGACATCTTCTTAGTCATAATTCCTCTTCTTGTGTATTTAACAATGTACTAAGTCTCACTTAACTTGAGACTAAGTACCTAAACGTCCCCTCCGTGGAACTCATACACAATCTTATCTCCACTCATGTAATCTAACTCTAGAGTGGCTCTTACTTGCAACTCTTTGTTGCCTAAGCTTCTAGGTACCTTCCTAAGGTAATCCACTATTCTTGGATTTCCTAAGGTTCATACCTTTCTCATCATTATCTACTAGAGTGAATACTATTATTCATCTCTATTGCACTATCTCATCACATCTTAAGTGATATCAGTTGCAACATTAAGTTGCCTAAAGTGCAATATCATTACTTAAAGCAAACCTTTCCTTTAGGATGCTTAAAAGCCTATGCTTTCTCATGCTTGATGGATAGATATTTTCCACTTGAAAATATCCCATCTTGTGCCTTAACACACTTAGGAAACATGTCTTAATGATTCCATTAACTATAGCACCTCAAAGCATCCAAAAACATCATTTTGGAGCTTCAGGATCTCATGCCGCGACACGATTTCTCACGCCGCGGCGCCCTTCTCTCGAGGGCTACTTGGGCTAATTTTTAACCTCACGCCGCGGCATGCATCCTCCACGCCGCGGCATTCCCAGAAAAACCCCTCACGCTGCGGCGTGACTATCTCCACGCCGCGGCGCCATCAGCAGAACCCTGGTTCTGCAGAATTCTGCAGCTGCGGGTTTGCTGCTCTATTGATCATTTCTGCTGATTCCAAGCCATCTCAATCCAAATTCTAAGTAATTCTAAGTCCCTAATCAATTCTTTAACATTTAGGAACATCAATTACTCTCTTAAATCTCTTAATTTGGATTATGGCTAGAATTCTCCATTCTTTAACTTAAGACTCACTTTGTGATTCAAGGGGTCTTCTTTCTTAAGTTGATGTTATAGACAAGTCATAAATGACCCAAGGAACACTTCTATGCAAGCCAAACTCTTCTAACATCTCTAAAACTCAAATTAGCATATTATGTATCTATATGCATACATAGAGAATAGAGATGAATAAAAGCTCTAAACCCCTACCTCTTGAAGATTGAAGCCTTGAATCTTGATCTTCCTCTTCCTCTTCCCTTCTTCTTCCCTTCTCTCCCTCTCCCCTTTCTCTCTTTTCTTCTCTGGTTTTCGGTTTCTCTTCTTCTCTGCCGAGGAGAACCAAATATAAAGGGGAAGGGACGTGCGGGAATTACGGGAAAAGATTAATACTTAAACTTCTATCTCGCTATGGATACCCGAATCATGCTAATTCGAGTTTCCTCGCTTCCAACAACCTTAGAATAAATCATAAGATTCATCTAAGTTGTTGTTTCTCTTTCTCATTATTTTCTATATCTCGCTAGTCATTTGGTATTAAAATGCACAACCAAGTATGCCTCAAAAATACCAAACTGACTCGATTCTCTTGAAACTTTTGCCACATCTTACTTGGCTCATTTGTGACCTAGAAATAAACTCTCTATGTTTATTTCCTTCAACTTAGCAACTTATGCTATTATCTGAGTCATTTTAAGCCACTTTACAACTTCTGTGTTGCAACTAAGTGCCTAAATGAACTCAGTTTGTCACAAAACTTGACTGACATGCTAAACAAGTTAAATGCTACCTTTCGTAACCATTTACCAGTCTAACATGTACTTAAGGGTATTACACCTTGCCTCCTAAATGGTGCCCGCAACTCCCTTCGTGGACTTCGGCTAGGACATACCCGGCTTCTTCAGGCGTAAGGCACTTTAGGAGGGGTGAAGAGAACCCACGCCAGTACAACTGCCCACCGAAGATGGTGTATCTGACCGCGACTTTCTTCAATTTGGCTACCTCCTTAGGGTCCTCGGGGAGGCTACCAGACTGCAAGTATTCCATCAGTGGAGTGATCCAGGTACGTTCTTGTCCATTAACCTGCAGGACAGTTACGTCGGAAACTGCGGGGTGGGAGAAGGTTGCCTGGATCACTGATCGGTTGTTACCTGGACTTTTGGTGCTTGCCAACTTGGATAAGAGATTGGCCCGGGAGTTTTGTTCCCGGGGGATGTGCTCTACTTTGACTAGCTGGAAGCTTGGGAGGAGCTCTTGCACTTTTCCAGGTACTTCTGTAGGAGGGGCTCTTTAGCCTGGTATTCGCCTTGGATCTGGGAGGTCACGAGTTGGGAGTCGCTGCATAGTTTAATCTTTGTGGCCCCCAAGTCTCTGGCCATTGCCAGTCCTGTGATGCATGCCTCGTACTCTGCTTGATTGTTCGAGGTGGGAAACTCAAACCTCAGTGAGTTCTCGATAGTTACCCCTTCGGAGTTTTCCAAGATTACCCCGGCGCCGCATCCTTTTGGGTTAGAAGACCAGTCCACAAATATGGTCCAGGGTATTTCCTCTATATAACCGAGGTCTGAGGTGAGTTCGGCCAAAAAGTCTGAGAGGGCTTGCACCTTGATTGCTATTCTGGGCTCATAGGTTATCCCGATTTCAGAAAGTTCGACGGACCAGGCGATCATCCTTCCTGCTAAGTCTGGTTTGTGCAGTATTTGTCGGATTGGTTGATCCGTCCTTACCACAATGGGGTGACATTGGAAATACTGCCTTAATCTTCTAGCCGTGATGATAAGTGCAAAGGCGACCTTCTCAATCTTTTGGTATCTGAGTTCGGGACCTTGCAGTGCTTTGCTCACGAAATAAACTGGCTTTTGGCCTTCGGATGTTTCCCTGGTCAGTGCTGAACTGACTGCTTCTTCGTTGACTGAGAGGTACAAGTAAAGGGTCTCGCCTGGTTCGGGCCTTGTGAGGACTGGAGGGGATGCCAGGAGGTTCTTTAGGGACGTAAAAGCGTCTTCGCATTCCTTTGTCCACTCGAATCCGGTCCCCTTTTTCAATAACTTGAAGAGGGGGAGGGATTTGTGAGCGGCTTTGGCTAGGAATCTCGTGAGAGCTGTGATCCGGCCATTTAGCTGTTGTACTTCTTTGATGTTTCGGGGGCTATGCATATCGAGCACCGCCTTGCATTTGTTGGGGTTTGCCTCTATGTCGCGGTGGGTCAGCATGAACCCCAAGAATTTCACTGCTTGGACCCCGAACGCACACTTTCCTGGATTGAGTCTCATGTCGTGCCTTCTCAGCTGCGCGAATACTTCTTCCAGGTCCGAGGTGTGTGAGCCGGTCGACGGGGTTTTAACTATCATATCATCGATGTAGACCTCTAGCATTTTCTCCATCTATTTTTCGAAGACTCTATTCATCATCCTCTGGTATGTGACCCCGACGTTCTTCAGCCCGAACGGTATTACCTTGTAGCAGTAGCTTGCCCTTTCGGTGATGAAGGCCGTTTTGTCCTGGTCTCCGGGGTACATTGGAATTTGATTGTACCCCGAGTAAGCATCCATGAAGGATAGTGTCCAGAATCCGGAGGAGCTGTCGACCAGCTTGTCAACGTTTGGGAGGGGGTATGGATCTTTAGGACACGCCTTGTTCAGGTCGGTATAGTCCACGCACATCCTTCATTTCCCGTTTGCCTTTTTAACCAGGACTACGTTCGAGAGCCAAGTGGTGTACGAGACTTCTCTTATGAATTCGGCATTTAATAACTCCCTGACTTGCTCCTCGATGGCCTGTTGTCTCTCGGGGCCAACTTTCCTCTTCTTCTGGGCGACTGGCTTTGCATCTCGTTTAATAGATAAACGATGGCAGATGAAAGCGGGGTCGATTCCAGGCATGTCGGCGGAAGTCCAAGCGAAAAGATCCTTGTTTTTCTATAGGAGCTGTGTCAACTGGGTCTTTTCCTGTTCTTCGAGGTTTGCTCCTATCATGGTGACTTGGTCGGGCTTGTCGCCCAGCTGGAGTGGGATCAGTTCTCCTTCGGGATGGGGTCTCGTACCTCGGATCTCTTCGCAGACGTCCAACTCCGTCATCAAGATGTTGACTTGGTCATGGGTGGTGCTGGATGTTCGTGTCTTTATTTTTCTGGAGGTCCTGCCGATCTTTAGGCTCTCGTTGTAGCATTTGCGGGCTGCAATCCGGTCGCCCTTGACCGTGACCACTTCATTGTTCCTGTTGAGGAACTTCATGGCCTGGTGGGCGGTGGAAACCATAGCGGCAATGCCGTTTAGGGTTGTGCGGCCCAGGATGATGTTGTAGGCCGAGGGACAATCTACGACTAGAAACCTCACCTTCACTGTTTTATAGATGTCGTCATCGCCCAAGGTAAGGAAGGTCTCAAAATAACCCACTGGGGTTATCTTTTCTCCGGAGAATCCGATTAACTCGCCCTCATATGGAGTAAGCGCGGACAGGGGAAATTCCAACCTTTCGAAGGCGTCCATGAACATGATGTCTGCCGAGCTCCCCTGATCTACAAAGATACGACGAACTTCGGCATTGGAGATTATCCCGGAAATGACGAGGGGGTCGTCATGATCTCGGATAATATCGTCGTAGTCCTCCTCGGAGAAGGAGATGGGCGGCGCGTCTTTGTTCTCTGCATGGGGCTTCCGGGAGGAGGAACCGGACACACTCAGAACTGCGGTCCAGAGTGCTTTCCTCCTCGAGTTATTTGACAGACCGCCCCCTACAAATCCCCCTGAGATTGTGCTTACTAGCCGGTTCTTCTTGTGGCCCCTGTCTTGAGTATCCCGTTCCCGGTCTTGCCTAGTCTCATCGTTGTGGCGCGGAGGGGTCCGGGATCTTCTGGTAGGGCTTTTGCTTCTCCTTGGGTGCTGGTTCGGACTTCGCCGGGGGCTGCGGCTTTGTCTCTGGTTTCTGCGCCTTCCACGGTTTCCGCTTTCCTAAAACCCATTGATGTATTTTTGCAAATGCCCCTCTTTGATCAGGGACTCGATAACGTCCCGGAGTTGGTTGCAATCCTCTGTTTCGTGGCCGTAGCTGTTGTGCCACCTGCAGTGTTTTGACTGATCCCTTTGGAACTGCTTCTTTATGGGCGGCGGTCTCTTAATATTCTGGAACTCGATTTGAAGGACCTCCTTCAAGATTGTCTCTCGAGGGGTGTTCAAAGGAGTATACTCAGAATATTTGGGCCGGTATCGCTCGCTTTTTGAGGGGTCACGGGGTTTATTGGAGCTTTGGTTCTTCTTTTGGTGTGCTTCACCTTTCTCTAGGCTCTCCTTAGCCCTGGTGACTTCCTCAAGCTCAACGTATTTGTCCGCCCGTCGGTGAAACTCTTCTAGGCTTTCTGGTTTCTTTTTTGCTAGAGATGCGAAGAAGCTTGAATTGGTCTGGAGCCCATTCCTGGCGTAGTGGAGGGCTATCCTGTCGTCTAGGTTTTCTATGCCTACACAGGCTTGGTTAAACCTTCTGACATATTCGCGCAAGGATTCTGAACTTCCCTGGCGAATCCCGGAGAGGGAATCAATCGACTTCGGGCGCTCCTTTGCCGTGGTGTATTGTTACAAGAACCTTTGCGTCAGGTCTTCCCATCCTGTGATCCTTGTTCGCAAGGTGACGAACCATCGGAGGGCGTCCTTCTTCAGGAATAGGGGGAAGGCTCGGCATAAAAGTTCCGGGGTGTATCCGTAGAGCTGCATGGACTGTGTATAGGTGTCAAAGTGCTCCTGGGGATCCGTTGTTCCGTCGTAGGCTTCCAGGTTGCTCGGAGGTTTGAAACTCCTCGGGACCCTGTATGACATTAGGGCGTCCGAGAATTGTTGTAGGCGGCCGGGGGCCGGATTACTGTTTCCGGTAATCCCGGCGCCAGCGCCTTGGTCAGTATGCCCGTTGCGAGCCTCATCGTGTCCTCCGTTGTCATTTTCCACCCGTGCTGATCTCTCAAGGTTCTCTAGACGGCGTCTCTGTTCCTCTAGCTGGCGCCATTGATCCTCGATGAGAGCTGTTTGTTGACGCAACAACTCCCGGAGGCCATTTCTCGTAATCTCAGATTGGGCATTGTCTTTGTAATGAGACGTGTGGTCCCCGTTGTAGTGGAAGGCTCCCAAACGAGCGTGGACAGGGATCCTAGCTCCATTGTTCCCTCCGCGGTTTACTCTGTGGTTTATGTTGTTGGTCTCACCGTGGGGGAAGATGAGCCTGTTTCTGATTGAGACCCTTCGAGATGGGTCAGGGCTTTCGGTGGAAACTAAAGTCTCGTGCCCATCGTTAAGGGTTTCCACCATAACAGGCCTGCTTCTGGCGGCGGAGGTTTCTGGTGGTGTGACTGAAGGGGGGTTGCGCTGTGCCGCTGGGTCCTGTATCTGGCCATGGACTGCATGCGCAACGCTCCCTTTTTTCTGGTTGTGTCTTGTGCTCACCATGGTTGTTGCGGGAATGGAAATTTATCAGTTTCCCACAGACGGCGCCAATGTTCTGAAGTGGATTCAGAAGGTACCTGGAGTCGGTACGTATATGGTGGTTCCCTCCTTGCGCAGCTGCAGCCAGGAGCACGAAGTCCAGGGGGGTGGGTACCTGCAATGGGACTCCAACGCTCAAGTTAGGCAGTGCACCAGAAGGTTAAAGCTAATGGAATAGTAATAAGGTTCCGATCCCCTCTCAGGGTAACTTAGCCTGGTATATATTGAGAGCGTGATTTGAATCCTCCTGCACTCCACGCAGGATAAAGGTACCTTAGGATCGTGTCATGGCAGGGATTTCAGCCCATGATCGTTGAGGTCCATCTCTGACATTGTCGGGACTGCTCCACGATCGTTGAGGTCCGTCTCTGACTCTGTCGAGACTGTTCCACTATCGTTGAGGTCCGTCTCTGACTCTGTCGAGACTGTCTTTCCTTTAATGGCCAATCCTTGTACGCAGGCAGTCGTGGTCCCCATTACTGAGAATGGGGAGATGACTGCTACGGTCCAAGGTCGTAAGGTCGAAGTGGGGGCGTAGTTGGCAGAGTTTGGTGGTTCATGTGCCGGGTCGATCCTTCAAGACGGGATCCTGGACCACGGTCCAGAACAGTTTCTTTGGCTGCAAATCAGAAACAAAAAACGTGCAAGAGCAAAGGAAGGAAGAAGAAAGAAAGGAAGAGAAAAGAAAGGAAGACGTAAAAGGGATCAAGAGAGCCAAAGGTAAAGCCAAGGTTTAAGATCAACTAAGTTTGAAGCTTCAATCCAGCTGCCAAGGTAGGGGATTAGAGTTCTTTTCATCTCTTTTCATCATTTTTACTAATGAGGCACTTTGGTGCATAATAGGTCAAAATGAGTCCTAGAAATGTTTGATGTGTTTTGCTTGCATGATTGTGTTTCAATGGTTATTTATGACTTGTTCATAGCATAAATTGAAGTTAGAAACTTAGAACATCTCATTTAGACCTTTGATACTCATTATGGGGTTTTAGGTCAAGTATGTATGTTTTTGGTGCATGAATCTAAATTAAGAGGTTTAAGTTAGTGATTGTTGATTCCTATGTGTTAATGAACGAATTAGGGATTTAGAATCACTTAGAAACCATTTTGTAATGGCCATAAACCATGAAAAGAACCAATAGAACAGTACCACAGTTCTGCAAAACCCAATTTCTACTATGAATGTCGCGGCGTGATGGTGTCACACTGAGGCGTGAGGTTGTTTATGCTAAGCGCGCTGCGGTGTGTAGAAGGTCACGCCGAGGTGTGATGTGTATCAGTATAAAACCCACAACGCGAGGTCTGGAATTTTGAAAAATGTGATTTTTGGTGAATTGAGTTTCCTACTTGTTGAGATTCTTGATGCATGCTTTCTAGGGTATGTTACGAGTTTACCAAAGGTAATTCAAGAGAAGAAAGACCATCTAAAAAGTATGAGAATTGTATGAACCTTTATGTAATCAAAAATAAAGGATTGCATTGGTTAGGTATCTAGCACCAAAGGTAACTTAGTGTTGCTTTAGAAATCACATTAGATGTGATAAGATGATGTATTAGGTACAAGTAAGCTAAGATGGATTGGTAGTGTTTTTCCTACAAATGTGACCTAAAATGATAAGTATTGTCATTTAGCTAGAAAGAAAGGGGTCAGAAGTTCCTACGGGGACAAGTATTCCTAACCAAGAGGTAGGGATACATGTAGTTGAGGTTATAGATTTTCCTTCTTACAATAGGTAAGCACAAGAATCCAAAGTCCTAGTAGAACATACTTGGGCTTTAAATGAGCTAAGTGTGTAAGTATGAATGTATGTATGATTAACTTGGTTTATCTAGATACTAATATTAAACCTAGCAGAGAATGTAACCATACCTTGTTATAGCATATGTCAAGATTATGTTTATATTATTATGTATGACTTGTTTTGGTTTACTCCTACTAAGAAATGTTGTTTCTCACCCCGCTGTGTTGCCATATCAATCTAGGTGAAAGCTCTTCCAAAAGTAAAAAGAAAAAGGAGCAGAAAAACTAGCATTGTTTTAGTTTTTATTGCTTCTAGATGAGGCTTGTATTTATTTATACTAGTTTGTTATATAAAGAGATTATGTATTATACTAAGTCTTTCTTAGGCTAATATTGTATATGTATAAGCATTATGTTATTATTCAAGTTTTCTACATTTCATAAAGCTCTCTATAATGACTCCAGTGTACATTATGGATATATTATCAAGCTATTACGTATGTCGTGATGTTGTAATGTTGTTTATCATTATAAAGGCTATATTTATGGAGATTTCAGTATCAGAGTGTTACATTATAGTATCAGAGCAGTTCATCCTGTTGAGTCGAGGTATGGACTGACTATGCTTAGGTATGCTTAAGAGTTCTTATTAGGAATTATGCTTTTTTTGTCTCTTATGTGAGATACTTTGATGGAATTACATGATTGGCCTTAGGTTGGAATGTTATTAGCTACTATTGCATAGTTACATGATATTAAGGACTAATCAACTCTATGTGTATAGAAAACTATGGCACCCCCTAGGCAAGATAGAGAGACTAGGAACTCATCATCTCGAGAAGGTGAAGGCATGGCAGATGTTATTTTGGCAATGGCCAATGCTATGAGAGATTAGATGACCAATGCCACCGCAACAACCAATGTTATGAGGGACTAAGCAACTATCATGGCAAGGGTTCTAGAGAGGATGGAAGCCAATCCACCTCCGTAACCAACACCACCACATGTACCACCACCTGTACGGGAGGTACATATTGAAAGGAATCAGAATTTTGTGGATTTGTCATAATTTAAGAAGACCAATCCTTCATCTTTCAAAAGAGAATACGATCTGATACGAACAGTTGGATGGTTGAAGGAGATAGAGAAGATTTTCACATTTATGACTTGTTCAGACAATCAAAGGGTTCTTTTTGCTTCCTTCATATTAGAAAGGGAGGCAGAGGGTTAGTGGACAAATGCAAAAAGGTTACTCGATGCATCTAGAACTCTTATCACTTAGGAAATGTTCAGAAATTCCTTTTTAGGAAAGTATTTTCCTCAGAATTTGCAAAGTGCAAAGGAGATGGAATTTCTATGGCTTGGGTAACGCGAGATGTCAATTAGTCAGTATATGGCCAAATTTGACGAGTTAATCAAAGTTCTCTTTTTACATCAAATTTAATCTAGATGAAGCATGGAAGTGTATAAAATTTGAGGAAGGTTTGAAAGAAAATATGCAGAGATCCCTAGAGATTAGAGATTTTCCCTCTTTAGCAAGCAAATGCCGAATTGTGCAAAAATATGACAACAAGGTTCTTTTAGTTCAGAAATCACAAGAGTTTCATAAAAGGAAGCGTGAGGATGAAAAGTTTAAGAAGGGCACTTCTAAAACTAGTAGTCCTCCAGGAAATAGCAAGCAGGTACAGACAGATTCTAAGATACCTAGATGTCCTAAGTGTAAGAAGATACATAGAGGAAAACCATGTTTGGAGGGCCAGTCTGTGTGTTACACTTATAAGCAGCCAAGACATTTTTCCAGAGATTGTGCCAAAAGAAAAGAAGAAGAGCCTACCCCAAAGCCGCTAGCCAAAGGGAGAGCTTATACTCTAAGTGGGAATGAGGTGGCCCAGTCTCTCGACCTTATTAAAGGTAAATGCATAATTCATAATCATCTTTTAAATGCCATGTATGATTTAGGAGCATCCCACTCTTTTTGTTTCTTATGATTGTGAAAGGATGTTGGATTTGCCTGTTTTAGAACTACCATATGACCTATATGTTTCTACACCAACCAGTAAACTAGTCATAACTTCAAGAGTATGTCATGATTGTTGTATAAGAATAGAAGAAAGAGTCTTCTTTGTAAATCTTATTTGTTTACCCCTTGTAGATATAGATGTCATCCTTGGTATGGATTGGTTGTTAGCCAATCATGTAGTTTTAAACTGTTCAGATAAGACCTTAATGTTTTTGTCTAATACTCCTACCAGAATTGTTTCTTTCGAGTCTATTTATCTCAATGCTAATTAGGTTAATCACTATTTGGTAGACTGAGCTCTAGGATATGTTCTTCTTTTCTCTGTAGATGTAAAGGTTGAGCAGAGCCTAAACAATATCCTTGTGGTGATGGAGTACCTAGAGGTATTTCCCAATGACGTAGCTGAGTTGCCCTCGAAGAGAGAAATAAAGTTTTCTATAGACTTAGTGCTAGGTACAAGACCTATCTCTATAGCACCCTATAGGATGACACTTATAGAGTTACCAAAGCTCAAGAAATAAATAGAAAAATTATTGGACAAGCAGTTCATTAGACCTAGTGTTTCTCCTTGGGGAGCACCAGTGTTACTAATGAAAAAGAAAGATGGTACCATGAGGTTATGTGTTGACTATAGACAGTTGAACAAGGTAACCATCAAGAACAAGTTTCTTTTGCCTAGAATAGATGATTTGATGGATCAATTAAGAGGAGCTTCAGTGTTTTCCATGATTGATCTAAGATCCGAATATCATCAAATCAGTGTTAGGGGAGAGGATATCCCTAAGAATGCCTTCAAAACTAGGTATGAACATTATGAGTATCTTGTGATGTCCTTTGGGTTGACGAATGCTCTAATAGTGTTTATGGATTACATGAACATAGTTTTGAGACCCTATCTAGACAAGTTTGTTGTGGTGTTTATTGATGACATCCTTATCTATTCCAAGACAATGGAAGAGCATAAGCAATATGTAAGAATAGTTTTAGAGATGCTCAAAGATAAGAAGTTGTTTGTCAAATTGTCCAAGTGTGAGTTTTGGCTAACAGAAGTCCAGTTTTTGGGTCATGTTATTTCTCAAGGAGGAATCTCAGTAGACCCTAGCAAAGTTGAAGCAGTGTTGCAATGGGAGAGACCCACAACTGTGTTAGTGATTAGGAGCATTCTAGGCCTAGCTGGGTATTATAGAAGGTTCATCAAAGGTTTTTCTCAATTAGCGATACCATTGACTAGGTTAACTAGGAAAGGTAGTACTTTTTAGTGGACTCAAGACTGTGAGAATAGTTTTCAAGCGCTAAAGGAAAGGTTGACCACTATACCAGTGTTTGTAATTCTAGATCCCTATGAGAACTTTGAGGTGTACTCTAATGCTTCAAAGATGGGACTAGGGTGTGTTTTGATGCAAGATAGGAGAATAGTTGCCTATGCATCAAGGCAGTTAAGGCCATGAGGAGAACTAGCCTACGTATGATTTGGAATTGGTAGCTGTAGTGTTTGCCTTAAAGATTTGGAGGCATTATCTCTATGAAGTCCAATTTGAGGTGTTCAGCGATCATAAGAGTTTGAAGTATTTGTTTGATCAGAATGAGCTAAGCATGAGGCAAAGAAAGTGGATGGAATTCTTAAAAGATTATGATTTTGAGTTAAAGTATCATTTGGGTAAAGTCAATGTAGTGGCTGATGCATTAAGTAGAAAGTCTCTACATGTGTCCCGAATGATGGTCTAAGAGAGTGAACTTCTTGAGAGTTTCAAGGATTTGAGTCTTATGGTGATTGTGATGCCACATAGTCTCTTTGTGAGTAGAGTAGACATAGTAAATGACTTAAGAATTCGAATTTTAGAAGCTCAAAAGGAGGATGGAGCTCTAAGGGACATTAGTGAGTAGATCTTTTTAGGAACCCAAGAGGATTTTGATATGACTGATGATGAAATGATAAAGTTTAGATACAAGTTTTGTGTTCCAAGAGAGTCAAAGATCAAAGAGAGGATTCTAGAAGAAGCTCACAAGAGTAAGTATGCCATCCATCCAGGAACCACTAAGATGTACTAAGATTTAAAGAAGATGTTTTGGTGGTCTGGAATGAAAAAAAACATAGCAGAATATGTCTTAAGGTGTTTAACCTGTCAAAAAGTAAAGATTGAACATTAGAAACCTACATGACCTTTACAGTCTTTAGGGATCCCTGAGTGGAAGTGGGATAAGATCTCTATGGACTTGGTAACAGGTTTACCTAAAACTCAGTTAGGTTATGATGTTGTTTGGGTCATAGTGGATAGATTAACTAAATCTGCCCACTTTATACCAATCAGAGCTAACTACTCTCTAGAGAAATTAGCCCAGCTATATTTGGAAGAGATAGTTAGGATAGTGTCAGATAGAGACCTTAGACTCACATTTAGATTTTGGAGAGCCTTATAAAAGGCATTCGGGACTAAGTTGAGCCTTAGTACGACTTATCACCTACAAACTAATGGGCAAATAGAAAGAACTATCCATATACTTGAAGATATGCTTAGAGCATGTGTTTTAGAATAACAAGGTAGTTGGGATAAGTTCTTATTATTAGTGGAATTTGCCTATAACAATAGTAATCACTCCAACATAGGTATGGCACCTTATGAAGCTTTATATGGAAGGAAGTATGGATTGCCTCTATGTTGATATGAGGTAGGTGATAGAACCATCCTAGGTCCGGAGTTGATCCAATAGACTACAGAGCAAATTAAGATGATTAAAGATAGGTTGGTTACTGCTCAAAGTCGGCAAAAGAGTTATACTGACAAGAGAAGGAGACCTCTTGAGTTTGATGAAGGAGAACATGTTTTCTTAAGAGTTACTCCTACTACAGGGATTGGTAGAGTATTGAAAACCCAAAAGTTATATCCTCATTTTCTTGGTCCATACCAAATTCTAAAGAAAGTTGCACTCGTAGCCTATCAGATAGTCCTTCCTCCTAGTTTGTCTAAACTTCATGATGTTTTTTTACGTGTCTTAGTTAAGAAAGTATAATCCAGATCCTTCACATATCTTAGAACATGAATCTATACAGTTAAGAGATGATTTGTCTTATGATATACAACAAGTAAGGATCGTGGAAAGAGGGGTCTAAGAGCTTAGAGGTAAGTAGATTCCTCTAGTAAAGGTTATATGGCGTGGCTTTGATGCCGAGGAGGCTACTTGGGAGCTAGTGTTCCACATGCAGCAAGACTATCCAGAGTTGTTCTTATCAGGTAAGCAATTTTAGGGTTAAAATTTTAAAAAGGATGGGAGAAATATAATACCCTTAATAACATGTTAGACTTTTTTTTGTATACTAAGGTAGCATATGACTTGCTTAACATGTCTATTCATTTTTGTAACAAGATGAGTTAGTTTAGACACTTTGTCATAACTCGAAAGGTGAAAATTAGCTTAAAATGAATAAAATAATGATATAAGTTACTTAGATAAGGGAATCAGGTATGAAGGATTTGTTTCTAAGTCACAAATGAACTAAATAAGATGTTGTTAAAGTTTCAAGACAGCCAGAGTCATTTTGGTATTTTTAGGCATACTAGTTGTGCATTTAATGCTCGATTGACTAACAACAGATATGAAAAAATAAGATAATGGTGCAACAACAATTTTAATGAATCTTAGTATTTATTTTAAAGATTTTGAAAGTTGAAAATCTTAATTTAACTAAATCTAAGTGTTTTTAGCAGATTGAGATTTATCAGTTATGGCCTAAAGGCCTTATGGGTCTTTTCTTCCTCTCTTTATAAGCCTTTCCTCATGGTTTCTTTGGCTGCAAATCAGAAACAGAAAACGTGCAAGAGCAAAGGAAGGAAGAGGAAAGAAAGGAAGAGAAAATGAAGGAAGAAGAGAAAAGGATCAAGAGAGCCAAAGGCAAAGCCAAGGTTTGAGATCAACCAAGTTTGAAGCTTCAATCCAGCTACCAATGTGGTGTCCCGGGGCCGACGAGGGCAGGGAGTGGACACCGGTGTAAGAGAAGCACGTACAAGGAGTGGCTCCTGGCAGGCTTCTAGGCGAAGGGTCCCATGAATGAACTGAATACGCACCAGAATGAGAGGGATTCAGAGACTGTGCAGGTATAAGACTACATAGTTGAGGATGGCTTAAAAGAATTGATTATGCGTAGCCATATCAACAAGTTATAACTTCTTTTCGGGAGCCTAGAACATAAGAACTCCATGGTTAAGCGTGCTTGACCTGGAGCAATTGTGGGATGGGTGACCTCCTAGGAAGTTTCCTAGGATACGTGTGAGTGAGGACAAAGCACGCTAAAAAGACCCGTGTTGGTTTGTGGAGACACTCATCAATCCTACAAGCAGTCCCGGGATGTTACAGATGGTATCAGAGACGGGACCTCTCCCAGTACGGTGTGGTTCGAGGACGAACCAAGCGGAAGTTGGTGGGTATGTGGTGTCCCGGGGCCGACGAGGGCGGGGAGTGGACACCGGTGTAAGAGAAGCACGTACAAGGAGTGGCTCCTGACAGGCTTCTAGGCGAAGGGTCCCATGAATGAACTGAATACGCACCAGAATAAGAGGGATTTAGAGACTATGTAGGTATGGGACTGCATAGTTGAGGATGGCTTAAAGGAATTGATTAGGCGTAGTCATATCAACAAGTTGCAACTTCTTTTCAGGAGCCTAGAACATAAGAATTCCATGGTTAAGCGTGCTTGACCTGGAGCAATTATGGGATGGGTGACCTCTTGGGAAGTTTCCTAGGATGCGTGTGAGTGAGGACAAAGCACGCTGAAAAGACCCGTGTTGGTTTGTGGAGACACTCATCAATCCTACAGGCAGTCCCAGGATGTTACAGCCAAGGTAGGGGATTAGAGTTCTTTCCATCTCTTTTCATCATTTTCACCATAGAGGCTCTTTAGTGCATAATAGGTCAAAATGAGTCCTAGAAACGTTTGATGTGTTTTGCTTGCATGAATGAGTTTCAATGGTTGTTTATGACTTGTTCATAGCATAAGTTGAAGTTAGAAACTTAGAACATCTCATTTAGACCTTTGATACTCATTATGGGCCTTTAGGTTAAGTATGTGTGTTTTTGGTGCATGAATCCAAATTAAGATGTTTAAGTTGATGATTGTTGATTCCTATGTGTTAATGAACTAATTAGGGATTTAGAATCACTTAGAAACTATTTTGGAATGGCCAAATACCATGAAAAGAACTAATAGAACAATACCATAGTTATGTAGAACCCAATTTCTATTACGAATATCGCAGCATTAGGGTGTCATGTTGAGGTGTGAGGTTGTTTCTGCTAAGCATGCCACGACGTGAAGAAGGTCACGCCGAGGGGTGATGTGCATCAGTGTGCATCAATATAAAACTCGAGAGCAAGGCGCCGCAATGTGCCAACACAGTGTCGCAACGTGAGGTCCTTAATTCTCAAAATTATGATTTTTGGTGAATTGAGTTTCCTACTTGTTGGAATTCTTTATGCATGCTTTCTAGGATATGTTACGAGACTACCAAGGGTAATTAAAGAGAAGAATGACCATCTAGAAAGTATGAGAATTGTATGAACCTTTATGTAATCAAAAGTAAAGGATTACATTAGTTAGTATCTAGTACCCAAGGTAACTTAGTGTTGCTTTAGATATCACATTAGACGTGATAAAATGGTGTATTAGGTGTAAGTAAGTTAGGATGGATTGGTAGTATTTTTCCTATGAATATGACCTAAAATGATAAGTATTGTCTTTTAACTAGAAGGAAATGGGTCAAAAGTTCCTAAGGGGACAAGCATTCCTAACCAAAAGCTAGGGTTACATGTAGTTGAGGTTATAGATTTTCCTCCCTACAATAGGTAAGTATAAGAAGCCAAAGTTCCTAGTAGAAATATTGTTTCTCACCCGCTTTATTGTGATAACTCCATAAGAAGCCAAAAACTATTGTTATTTATGCCCTATATATGTGCTCTATTGATTGCTTAGTCTTTGTTATCATGTATATATAGAAGATTTTAGGCTTATATTCTTTGAATTCAATTGTGATATCTTCCTATATAATCTTAAGCAAATTAGTATAATTATCCATATGATTATGAGAATTCGTAATTGTGATTAACTTGGTGATTTATCTATTGCAAGAAGGGCTCTAATCAAGCAAAAATTTGGAGAATTTGGACCAACATTGGAAGAGAAAGCTAAGTGTGAAATTCAACATCTCACTCCACGATGCAAGCATGTTAATGTCGTGGCGCAAAGGAATGAATGTTGTGGCATAGTGACCTAATTTCAACACGCGCCACGACGCAAGGAGGTTTACGCCGCAGGGTGATAGTGAAAACTTTGGCCTATAAATACTGTTCCATCAGATTTCAGAAAGAATTAACGTGGAAAAAAGGAGAAAACACAACTAGGGTTCATATTTCATCATTTTGAGAGCAATAAAGGGAGTGGAAGTGGAAGCCATCATTCTTCAAGGAGGTTCAAGCATCCAAGGCTTCAATCATAGTGTCTTCTCTCTTTTTTCTTTAATCTCTTTTATTCTAGGTTATGGACATGAATCTTTTTATGAGATTTTCATGTTCCATGGCTAGCTAAGCTGTGTCTAGGGATTTCTTTGGATCCTCCTATGGATATTGAATGATTTTGTAATCCTTTTAGTTTATATAGATGACTTGGTTTTGTTCAATCATATGGATCTTAATGCTCTTGATTGTTTGATTAGCTTTTAAGTGATTTGTTGAAATCTAATGAACCTAGACATAGAAATTTGGATTTGAGATCATAGGTATGGTTGATGCATGTTTAATTTCATTCTAATGGTAGAGTGAGTTAATTCGTTAATGTGATAGAAATATATATCTCGGTCATGCATAGCAATTGATTGAGAATATATCTTAATGAGTAGACTTTGCACAAGTTCTCATGGAAACATGGGAAATTAGGTAAATAAAGCATGGTTGATTGACCTAGACATAGGCTTTTAACTAAGTTAAATTCTCAAGCTAACCTAATCTTTTCATTTATGTTGCTTATAAGGTTTGCTTGTTATCAATTGAAGTAGGAGGTGTAGAAGGATTTCATATTCTCTAATCAATATCTTTTAATTCTTATTTACTGCATTTAAGTCTTTACAATTAACATACACAACCTTTTATAATTTGAATGTGCTTGAATAGTATTAAGTAAGCTATTAGTTAATATTTGGTTTTAGAAATTAACGTACTCCTCATAGGAATGATATCCGACTCTTTACTATATTACTTATGTGACCCGTGCACTAGCCGTAAGTAAAAGAGCGAACAAGTTTTTGGTGCCGTTGTCGGGGATTACAGCTTAATTTTAGTATTGCCAATATTAACAATTAATTTATTTAGTTCTAGTGCAAGTTTCTTTTTGTGCATATTAATTTAAGTTTCCATTCTTTATTTGTTATAGGTACTTGTAAGATGGCGGATGAGCACAACCATACGTGGCCTTTGAGGAAGTTTACAACCCCTCAAATGGATAATCTGCAATCTAGCATTAGACGGCCAGCTATCTGTGTAAACAATTTTGAGATCAAGCCAGCCATAATTGTAACACTTCAAATTTTATTTATTTTATGATAAATATTCATTTTCTAATATTTGTGATTTTTGAGAAATTTTTCTGGATTTTTTTGAAAATGTGAAATATTTTAATATTATTCCTCGTTTGCATGCAAACTGAGCGGAGCCAGGAAAACGAGATATTTTTCCCGAGAACCTTAATCTTTGGAAACATCGATGAGGGATCTTACTAAACCTGAGAGTGGACACGATTTACGATGTTTTATGTTTTTCTTTAACAGATAAAATAATAAATCGCTGTGTAAATTTTATCCACCAGACAATTAATATTAACTTCTGTCAACTGTAATAATTGTCCATTGGATAATAACATGTATTAAAAACTCTATCACATTATCCTAATGTAATCTACTTTAAGTCTAATCAAACCCACTTTAATTCAAATTTATTGTATTTTAATCAAAGCTTCTTTGAGAAGCTTTGACCACCAAAGGACAAGAATGCCCTTGGCTTGTTGGGGAAGCCAAAAATCTCCCCCTTCTCTTTCTGCATTTTTATGGCAATGCTTGGCCAAAGGAGACAAAAATTTGCCTCCTCACTTAATGAATAACACTCAAAATATCTCATTTCATCATAACACTTTCTCTCTCTCAACTTCTTCTTCTTCATTTTTCTCTCCACCTTCTCTCTTCCTCTCCTCCTTCACTACGAAATTTCAGCCCCCATTAGAGACCATTTTCTTTGATTTTTCTCTTCACCAAGATCATTTCTACACTCACCTCAACTTCCTCTACATTTCCTATTTAGAAATTTTCTTCAAAATCTATCTTCACTTCCATTGTCTTCCAAGACAAAGCTTCAAGCTTTAAGGTAAAGTTTTCATTTTTCTTCTTTCTTCTCTTCATTTTCGTGTTCCATGGTCTCTTTGATGACCATGGATCTCTTTTTTTTTCAACCATTTATGTTGATTCCTTGTCTTGAAATTTCTAGGGTTTTGGAAGCTCAAAATCGAACCTTCAAGGAGCACCTAGGAAGCCATTTTCGTGTTCTTCCTTTAGGTAAGAGGGAGACTTACTCACTTCTACCATTATTGGTGGTGAGGAGACCTTGTGTGATTGGTTGATGGAGAAATTCATTTTTGTATGCTTAATTTGTTGATGATTTTATGTGCTTATGTGTTCTTAATTTGAGATTGATGAGTTTGAATGTATTGGATGTGTTGAAAATGTTTGATCATATTAGGGTTGTTAAATAGAAAATTTAGAGTTTCCTACCCTAATGTGAGGCCACGATTTTGACTAGAATTTAGGGATATAAATTAGTTTTTATGTACTAATAAAATGAAGATTATATGATTAAAGGTTGAATGATAATATAAAAATTAATGAAAGGAAAATTTTAAGGGTTTAATACCCCAAAGTGAGGCCACAATTTTGTCTTTGGATCCTAAGGGATTGGATTGATTTGGTATGAAATAACATCTATGTAATTAGATATCAAGTAATTAATGCATAAAATGGAAAGAAATTGGAACCTTGTTCACCTAGTGGGGCCACAATTTTTAGAAAAAAATTAGGGGTTAAATGATGCCTTGATGCATCTTTGGAGATTAAGAATTTAGAGACATGCATAGTCCATAATCAAGTGGAAGAATTAAATTGAGTAATAACTCTTAAGAGTGGCATGGTTTTGAAGGGTTATTTAACCTAAAATTTTCATAATTGACCAAAGCTTAAGACTTTGAAAATGAGGATCCATAATGTGGACTTATGATAATTGATGAACCATGAATACATATTGATGTTGAGGATTGATTCCATATTATTGTGAAATTCCTATGTGGGCTAAGTACTTGTTGACTGTGTACTTAAGGAAATTATGATATATTGATGTTGAGAAATGAATATATATATGCCATTGTGGTATGCTTATGATAAATGTATCATCGATAAACATACATGATGTACATTATGTCGTCATGCATATGTGTAATCCGTTGGACACTGTTGGAAAGGTGAGGCGATGTATGCCTAGGAGTTTGAATAACACCTATGTGCGGCTGCGAGTAGACTAAGCGTAGAGTCATAGTGGTTGGCCATGGGGGCGTCGGGGTGTGGATATCTCACAATAGATAGTGGTAGCTCCACTGGAGCCGTGGGATAGACCGATGCAAACACACCAACGATCCAGACTGAGACGCTGTCCTATATCGCGATCAACTGTTGAGGTGCCATGTATAAGCCGTATTGCGCAACTACTTTTATGAGATGAGGACACTATTTTTAAAGGCTAACGAGATACTGGCATTACTCCTTGATCATTCACTCCGAAAATGTTTATGTCTAGCTCCATGGAGTAGGAACTTGGCACCATTTGCATTGTGAATTGTCAGTCTCATTATTCATTGAGCATGAGTATTTATAATGGTGGAAAGTATCTGTTATTATTACTGCAATAATTATTTGATTGCTTGGACTGTTGAATATTGGAAATGTTGATGTTGTCTGCCTATTATTGATGATACTTACTGCTATTTATTATTGTTCCGCTCTTACTGTTAATTTTAATTATTACTATAATTGGATGTATGAACTGTGTTTATATGTGGGCGTCTAGCGCCGTTCGTTTTCTCGCTGCCATTTTGATACTGAAAGTTGGGTGTCTCACCTCTTTCTGTATTTTTTGTATTTCTGTCGGACTGTGTATTTCTGAGAAGACGTTTGTGTGGAAGAGAAGGAAACACCTGAGTTTCCGGGTTTCTAGCCATACCTAGCTAGTGCTTGCTGAGGATGTCGTCACGCCCACGCCGCTTTTTGGGGTACGTCCGATTGACCTTTCATGGAGGACCCGATTGCTGGCACTTACATGTGCAGACGGACCGATGCGTCTACCGCAGGGAGCTGACGGTGTCTTTAGCTTGGGGTCGTTATGACGCTTCTGTTTTTGATTTTTCTACTTTTGTCATTTTGGAATTTTACCTACCCGTTAGAGATATGTGGATTGATATGTTCTACACTCCACAAGAGGACTCTTTCCTCTCCACTACTCGGGCTTCTGCCCGAAATTCGATCGCTCTGATAGCAATCTCATCGGATGAAGAGGACCCTGAGGAGGACCTGCCTACAGTCCCTTCTTGTCAGTCTTAGGGGCTGATACTGTAGGTGGCTTCTGATGGCTAATCGTTTATCTTTTTGGGGAAGCCTAATGTTTTGCTAGTTTATGGGTGTGAAATTACATCTTTCCGTATTTTTTATTTATTTTATTTTGTTCACGTTTTAATTCACTATGGTGTGATGTTCCTTCTTCGCGAGTTAAGAAAAATGGGTGTTACACTGTCTTGGTATCAGAGCCTCAGTTTAAGTTTTCTTTTGGGTCATGTGGTTTGGACTATCTTGTTTGTGCTGTATGATTCTCTGTGTTTGGTATTCTACAAGGATACATCTGACTTTTCCCTGTGTTTTGTATAGCTTGATCTAAGATGAATTATGGCTCGTAGAGGAGACATGACTGCTGCAATCGAAGCAATCCAGAAGATGGTCGAGGCTATGCTGTAACAAAACTAGCAAACGACTCAACAGTAAGCGAGGACTGCACAACAATTGGTGTTGGTGTATGCCCTAGTGGCCAATACATTTTGTTTGTATTTACATACATTATATTATGTTATTTTATATGAGGCATTTCATTTATTGTGTTCTTTTTGGTAGACATAATAAAGTCCTTAGAATAGTAAGTTTGATACCATAGGACATCAAGTGGATGACTTGATCGTGAGATCCTATTGGATAAAACACTATTCTTAAATGTCCCTAGTCAAGTATTATTGTTAATTAGGACAACAATAATACATTGAGGCTAGTATGTGCGTAGACTGATGACCACATCTCACGGGTCATGGATATGAGATATCAAGTCTACACATGGATACATATTAGAGTAATGATGTATTGGACAGACCCGCCATGAGAACGCTACGTGGATCGTTACGTGAGTGTCATAAGCGATTCTCATAGTGATAATGGTGTATGTGGTCCTTTGACCTGAAATCACTACGATTCCTATATGAGGAGTTGTGTGTTTTAATGCCATCAAACATCATCTCGTAACAAGATGATTATAACGTTGGTTATTAGACATGCCGCAATACATGTGGAGGGATGTGAGTGACCTAGATGAGATTTATCCCTCCTACATAACAAGAGCGATATCTTCGGGCCCCCTGATTGAGTGAGACTACGAAATGCATGGCCATGCTCAAATGAGTCAATATGAGATATTGATCTTATTTGTTATTACTATGTCTACTCGGGAATCAGGAAACTGAAGATTGAACTAAACAAGGGTGACACGTTCTATGCCTTGTGTTCAATCTGGATATCTGGACAAAGGGACTAAACTATACAGAAACATTGGTCACAGATAGGTTATGTCAAATCACTGACATTCTCATTACTTGGGTAGCAGTGATGTGTTGCTAGATACCGCTCACTGTTTGTAATATTAAAATGAGATTTTAATATTACTACCAACGTCATGAGAACCTGCAGGGTCACACACTTAGAACAGACTAAATTGGAGTAATCAGAATCCAAGTTGGACTCGGATTCAACTGTGGGCCTAACTCATGACATATGGGTTTAGGGTTGCACCACTTACCTTGCTACTGCTCACACTCACTTAAGGCAGTGATCAATCAATTTTGAGCCATTCATTATTGCTTCATTTTTGGCCTAATTGATGCTAATTGTGTCCAATATTATGTTTGTAGATGAGTTTTAGATGATTGGTCTTCATTGAGCTTAATTGTAAAAACTTCATTAATTTTCGGATTTTAACTCATTTTGACCTTTCTGTCTTGTACAGGCCATAACTTGGGCTACAAATATCGTATTTGGATGATCTTGGAGTCCCCTGAAAGCTGAGACGAAGATCTACAATCTGGTGTCTAATGCAATTTTTCTAATTCAGCTGGATTCAAGGCAAAATTGGGCCTCAAAGTCAGGATGCTGTTGCTGTCACAATGCTTGGACCTTTCCTCAATGATTTGGGCCTATCTCCCTCAATTTAAGCCCAATTAAGGCAAATAATATGTCTCTGAAAAGCTTATTCAGAGGGCTACAGTTTGGGCCAGGGGTAGATTAGGAATTACATAAGAACTTTCAGTTACAAATAGGTTGAGGCAGATTTCGTTTTGAGCTTTTTGATTTGGGTTGTGATTCAGTTACAAACAGATTTACAGAAACCCTTTTTCTCTATTCTCTCTATTCTCTCTATTTTTCGTTTTACTCTCTTCTCTGCAATTTTCGTGATGGCCATGGAAGGCTAAAGCTCCAATCAATCCAAGGAATTCAATGATGGTGGTTAGAATTTTGAGTTCTCTTGTTTAATTATAAATTCTGTTGTGTTCTTCCCTCTTCTCCTTCTTCAATTGAATTCTGATTAGAATTTCAAATTGAAGTTAGATTAGGGTTGATTAATCTGAATCTAAGGGAGAATAGATCATCGATTGATAATCTATGTTAATCTAAATCTGTTCCTAAATCAATCTTAATCAAGAATTGCGATTGTGATTCTGTTTGAATTGATAAAATACTAGGTGATTATCTAGTTGATTTCGGATTAACAGAGGTGTAAACAACAGAAATTCATTCTCTTGAACAATGATTAATTCTGCCACTTGAATTGAAGACCTTGGATTGGTGTTTCCTTAATTGAATTTTCTCAATTTAAATTCGTTTTCTGTTATTGCAATGAACAAAACCCCCTACTTATTGATAATTTCTAATATGCTTGAGAAATCCGAATTGGTCCTTGGGAGATGACCTAGGTTATGCACTATGCTACATTCCATAAATCCTAGTCTATTTTGAGGCGAGTGCGACATCGCTGATCAGGCAGCCACTGTTATAAATAGTACTGCTAAGGGGGCTGCTACTAGGTTACATCACAACCCTAACCGCACCTACAGAAAGTAAGTGAGAGATAGTGAGGTCTTCTTCTCCTCTCTTCGCAGCTAGCACTACGAAAACAGAGGCGTGACTCCTTTTGCAAGTCTGTTCGTGTGGATACTGTAGAAACATCGTCGCTATTACGGTGTTGGTGATTCACCTCGCTTGTGTCTATCACACTTCAAGAGGTAAAAATTTAAAAACTCGGATTATGGATTTTTCACATGGATCCTGTGAGGGAATTCTATTATTCCGCTGCGAGACTTTTGATCCGCAAATTCCCAACAATTGGAGGCTACTGCTGATGCCCAAAATTTGGCAGAATTTTGCCGCATTAACCTTTCACAATTCAAGGGAGAATTTGATCTTGAAAAAGCTACTTTGTGGATCAAAGAACTAGAAAAGATATTCACGGGTATGAACTGTATCGACAATAAGAAGGTGACGTATGCTGCGTTCATGTTGATTGGAGAAGCAAAGGATTGGTGGACAGGAGAGCAGAGGTTTTTGGAGGCTGAAAATCGAGCAATCAATTGGGAATTGTTTAAGGAGAGATTCTTGAATAAGTATTTCTTAGAAAGTTCTAGGCATGCTAAGGAGATGGAATTTCTTGGTTTGCGGCATGGAAATATGACTGTGAGTGAATATGCTGCTAAGTTCGAGAGCTTGTCGAGGTTCTCAACTTACTTTCAACATCAACCGAACGAGGCATGGAAGTGTCGAAAGTTCGAGGAAGGCCTAAGACATGACATGAAGAGAGCCGTCATAACTTTGAAGATTACTCGGTTTTTGGAACTACTTGATACGTGTCACCGAGTGGAAGACTTAGACCAGGCACGTGATGTAAGAAACAGAAACTTTGGACCATGTCAGTCTCAAAGAGGAGGAAGCAGTAAATCTAACCGTTACCAGAAAAAGCCTTATTCCAGACCACCTGAAAATCAACAATAGAGGACACAAGGTGGAAGTCTTGGAAGAAGTCCGGGCAGAGTGGGTCAAACAATGGCGTTTATGTCGAGATACATGAAGTACGGGAAAGATCACCATACGAGGGACTACACTATTAAAGGAGTTATCTGCTTCAGATGTGGGAAACATAAACATGTTTCTCGTGATTGTAATCAACCTAAGGCGGAACCTTCCGTCAATGCTGCTAGAACTGCTAAACCGCAGGCTGGAGGTCGGGTTTATACCCTAAGTGGTGCTGAAGCCTCTGAATCCAAAGATCTTATACAAGGGAAAGGTCTCATAGAAGGTAATCTTTTAACTGTGCTGTATGACTCAGGTGCAACATATTCTTTCATTTCCTATGACTGTGTGAAAAGACTTAGTTTACCTATGTCTTCCTTACCTTTTGATTTGACTATTTCAACTCCAACAGCCAAGCCTATTGTCACCACCAAAGTTTGTTTGAATTGTCCATTGATTGTTGAAGGTCAAATCTTTTCTGTTGATTTGATCTGTTTGCCACTATCTCAATTAGATGTGATCTTAGGAATGAATTAGTTATCTTCTAATCATGTCCTGTTAGATTGTTCTAGAAAAGCCATAGTTTTCCCTTTGGATGAGAATTCTAGATTTTTGACAGCCAACCAAATTCAAGCTTTCTTGAAAGAAGGAGCTCAGGGATACATGTTGTTGTCTTCTTTTAAAGTCGAGAATGAGGTAGATGTGGACGCAATCTCAGTGGTTAGAGAATTTCCTGAAGTTTTTCCTGAAGATGTACCTAGTTTACCACCGGAGCGGGAGATCGAATTTGCCATTGATCTTGTACTTGGAGTTGGTCCTATTTCTATAGCACCCTATATAATGTCGTTTGCAGAGCTAATTGAGCTCAAGAAGCAACTGGAAGAGCTTTTGGAGAAGCAATTCGTGAGACCCAGTGTATCAACTTGGGGAGCGCCGGTATTGCTAGTTAAGAAGAAAGACGGTACTTCGAGGTTGTGTGTGGATTATCGTCAATTGAACAAGGTCACGATCAAGAACAAGTATCCATTGCCGAGGATAGACAACTTAATGGATCAGGTAAAGGGAGCAGTTATGTTTTCTAAGATCAATTTGCGGTCGGGCTACCATCAAATCAGAGTTAAAGTGGAAGACATTCCTAAAATGGCTTTTCGTACTCGTTGTGGACATTACAAGTACCTGGTGATGCCTTTTGGTCTGACTAATGCACCTGTTATTTTTATGGATTATATGAATAAAATCTTCCGTCCTTATTTGGACAGATTCGTTATTGTCTTTATCGACGATATCTTGATCTATTCAAAAAATCAGGAGGATCATGCTGAGCATCTCAGCATAGTTCTTCAAACTTTGAAGGAGAAAGAGTTGTATGCCAAGTTGTCGAAGTGTGAGTTTTGGTTGGACGAAGTTAAATTTTTGGGCCATGTGATTTCAAAGGAAGGAATTGGCGTAGACCCATCAAAGGTTGAAGTTGTGCTACAATGGGAAAGGCCAAAGACGGTGACTGAAATCTGAAGCTTTATTAGAGTAGCCAGATATTATAGGAGGTTTATCGAAGGATTTTCTAAGATTGCTGGACCTTTCACTCAACTCACAAGGAAGAATCAAGCTTTTGAATGGACGGATGCTTGCGAAGGGAGTTTTCAAGAGTTGAAAATGAGACTAACTACTTCACCAGTATTAGTTCTACCTGATCCAAGTAAACCATTTGAAGTATATTGTGACGCTTCATACCAAGGATTGGGCTGTGTCCTTATGCAAGGCAAAAAAGTGGTGGCTTATGCCTCGAGACAATTGTGAGTGCATGAGAAGAACTACCCAATGCATGACTTGGAGTTAGCAGCTGTTGTATTTGCTTTGAAGATATGGAGACATTATCTCTATGGAGCAATGTTCAACGTCTTTAGTGATCATAAGAGCTTGAAGTATTTGTATGACCAAAAAGAGCTGAACATGAGGCAACGAAGATGGTTAGAATTTTTGAAAGATTACGATTTCCAACTTCAGTATCACCCTGGGAAGGCAAATGTTGTGGCCGATGCCTTAAATAGGAAAACGATCAGCGTTTCTGCCATGATGATCAGGGAGAAAGATTTAATAGAGCAATTCAGAGACATATAGTCTTTTGTGGAACTAATGCCAGGAAAAATCTGCATGAACATGGTCACTATCTCTAGTGATTTAATGGATGATATTCGAGAGAAACAAAAGGTTGACAAGTTCTTGCAAGAGGAAAGAGAGCTGACGAAGCGAGGTGGTGTATCAACATTAGAGGAAGGAAGTGACAAAATTTTAAGATTCTAAGGTAGTGTCTGTGTGCCTAAAGATGACGAACTCAAGAAGTACATTCTTGAACATGCTCATACTAGCAAGTTGAGTATGCATCCTGGAATGACCAAGATGTACCAAGATTTGAAGAAGTTATTCTGGTGGCATGGAATGAAAAGAGATATTGCTAGATGCGTATCTTCCTGTTTGGTTTGTCAGAAAACGAAGATTGAACACCAAAGACCATCAGGATTTTTACAACCCTTGACTAATCCCGAATGGAAGTGGGATAATATTGCCATGGATTTTGTTGTTGGATTGCCAAAGACAAAAAGAAGATATGATTCAATATGGGTAATTGTGGATTGACTTACGAAGTCAGCACACTTCTTGCCAATCAACATAAGATATCCATTGGAGAAGTTGACTCAGTTGTACATCGGTGAAATTGTTAGACTACATGGTGTGCCTACAAGTATCATTTCTAACAGAGATCTGAGATTTACATCGAAATTTTGACAAAGTCTTCAAGGAGCAATGTGGACAAAGCTACGTCTGAGTTTTGCTTACCATCTGCAGATGGACGGCCAATCAGAAAGAATAATACAATTGTTGGAAGATTTGGTTAGAGCTTATGCCATAGAGTAGACTGGATATTGGGATGAAATTTTACCGTTGGTAGAGTTTATCTACAACAACAGTTATCATTCGAGCATAGGGATGGCTCCCCATGAGGCTCTATATGGATGAAGGTACTAAACAGCTTTATGTTGGTATCAAGATGGAGAGCGACTTACAGTCGAACCTGATCTTATTCAACAGACAATTAAGAAGGTTAAGATGATTCAGGAAAAGATGAGAACAACTTAGAGTCGACAAAAGAGCTATGCGGACAAAAGGAGGAAACCTCTTGAATTTGAGGAAGAAGAGCATGTGTTCTTGAAAGTCACGCCTACGACTGGGGTCGGTCGGGTTCTCAAATCTAGAAAGCTCACTCTAAAATTCCTTGGACCTTACCAAATTCTTCGTCGGATAGGTCTCGTTGCTTACTAAATAGCTTTACCACCTTTTCTTTCAAATCTCCATAATGTTTTTCATGTGTCACAACTTTGAAAATACATTCCGAGTTCTGATCATGTCATACACCCGATTCAGTACAATTAAAGAAAAACTTGACTTATGGAACAACTCCTGTAAGGATTGAGGATAGGAGAATGAAGCGACTCAGAGGAAAAGACATTCCATTAGTAAAAGTGATCTGGAACGACAACTAGACATGCGACATGGGAGCTGGAGGACAAGATAAAGGAGCAATACCTAGAATTGTTTTAAGGTACAAAAATTTCGAGGACGAAATTCTTATTTGTTGGGGAGAGTTGTAACACCCCAAATTTTATTTATTTTATGATAAATATATATTTTTTAATATTTGTGATTTTTAGAAATTTTTCTAGATTTTTCTGAGAATGCAGAATGTTTTAATATTATTTTTCGTTTTACGTACAAACTGAGCGGAGCCGGAAAAACAAGATATTTTTCCCTAGAACTTAATCTGCGGAAACGTCAATAAGGGATCTTACTAAACCTGAGACTGGACACAGTTTACGAGGTTTCACATTTTTTGAGAAATTTTAATAGATAAAATAATAAATTGCTGTGTAAATTTTATCCGCTGGACAATTAATACTGATTTCTGTCAACAGTAACAATTGTTCATTGGATAATAACATGTATTAAAAACCCTATCATATTATCCTAATGTAATCTACTTTAAGTCTAATCAAACCCACTTTAATTCATTTATTGTATTTTAATCAAAGCTTCTTTGAGCAACTTTGACCACCAAAAGACAAGAATGCCCTTGGCTTGTTGGGGAAGCCAAAAATCTCCCCCTTCTCTCTCTCCATTGCCGCAGCAATGCTTGGCCAAAGGAGACAAAAATTTGCCTCCTCACTTAATGCATAACACTCAAAATATCTCATTTCATCATAACACTTTCTCTCTCTAACTTCTTCTTCTTCATTTTTCTCTCCACCTTCTCTCTTCCTCTCGTCCTTCACTACGAAATTTCAGCCCCCATTAGAGACCATTTTCTTTGATTTTTCTCTTCACCAAGATCATTTCTACACTCACCTCAACCTCCTCTACATTTCCTATTTAGAAATTTTCTTCAAAATCTATCTTCACCTCCATTGTCTTCCAAGACAAAGCTTCAAGCTTTAAGGTACAGTTTTCATTTTTCTTCTTTCTTCTCTTCATTTTTGTGTTCCATGGTCTCTTTGATGACCATGGATCTCTTTTTTTTCAACCATTTATGTTGATTCCTTGTCTTGAAATTTCTAGGGTTTTGGAAGCTCAAAACCGAACCTTCAAGGAGCGCCTAAGAAGCCGTTTTCATGTTCTTCCTTTAGGTAAGAGGGAGACTTACTCACTTCTACCATTATTGGTGGTGAGGAGACCTTGTGTGATTGGTTGATGGAGAAATCCATATTTGTATGCTTACTTTGTTGATGATTTTGTATGCTTATGTGTTCTTAATTTGAGATTGATGAGTTTGAATGTATTGGATGTGTTGAAAAGGCTTAATCATGTTAGGGTTGTTAAATGGAAAATTTAGAGTTTCCTATCCTAATGTGAGGCCATGGTTTTGATAATATAAATTGATTTTTGTATACAAATAAAATGAAGCATATGTGATTAAAAGTTGAATGATAATATAAAAATTAATGAATAGAAAATTTTAAGGGTTTAATACCCCAAAGTAAGGCCACAGTTTTGGCCTTGGATCCTAAGGGGTTGGATTGATTTGGTATGAAATAACATATATGTAATTAGGTATCAAGTAACTAATGTATAAAATGGAAAGAAAGTGAAACCTTGATGACCTAGTGAGGCCACGATTTTTGGAGAAAAATTAGGGGTTAAATGATGCCTTGATGCATCTTTGGAGATTAAGAATTTAGAGACATGCATAATCCATAATCAAGTGAAAGAATTAAATTGAGTAATAACTCTTGAGAGTGCCACAGTTTTGAAGGGTTATTTAATGTAAAATTTTCATAATTCACCAAAGCTTAAGACTTTGAAAATGAGGATCCATAATGTGGACTTGTGATAATTGATGAACCATGAATATATATTGATGTTGAGGATTGATTCCATGTTATTGTGAAATCCCTATGTGGGCTAAGTACTTGTTGACTGCGTACTTATGGAAATTATGATATATTGATGTTGAGAAATGAATATATATATATATATATATTGATAATATATATATATATATATATATATATATATATATATATATATATATATATATATATATATATATATGTCATTGTGGTAAGCTTATGATAGATGTATCATTGATAAACATACATGATGTACATTATGTCGTCACGCATATATGTTGTCCCTTGGACATTATTTGAAAGGCGATGTATGCCTAAGAGTTTGAATAACACTTATGTGTGGGTGGGAGTGTGAGTAGACTAAGCGTAGGATCATAGTGGTTGGCCTTGGGGGCGTCGAGGTGCGGGTGTCTCACAATAGATAGTGGTAGCTCCACTAGGGCCGTGGGATAGACTGATGTAAACACACTGACGATCCGGACTGAGACGTTGTCCTATATCACGATTAACTGTTGAGGTGCCATGTATAAGCCGTATTGCACAACTATTTTTATGAGATGAGCACACTATTTTAAAAGGCAAACAAGATACTGGTATTACTCCTTGATCATTCACTCCAAAAATGTTTATGTTTAGCTCCATGGAGTAGGAACTTGGTTCCATTTGCATTGTGAACTGTCAGTCTCATTATTCATTGAGTATAAGTATTTATAATGATGGAAAGTATCTGTTATTATTACTGCAATAATTATTTGATTGCTTGGACTGTTGAATATTGGAAATGTTGATATTGTCTGTCTGTTATTGATGATACTTACTGCTATTTATTGTTGTTCCACTCTTACTGTTAATTTTAATTATTACTATAATTAGATGTATGAACTATGTTTATATGTGGGCATCCAGCGCTGTTCATTTTCTCACTGCCATTTTGGTACTGAAAGTTGGGTGTCTCACCTCTTTCTGTATTTTCTATATTTTTTGTATTTCTTTTGGACTATGTATTTCTGAGAAGACGTTCGTGAGGAAGAGAAGGAAACACCTGAGTTTCCGAGTTTCTGGCCATACCTAGTCTAGAGCTTGCTGAGGATGTCGTCACGCCTACGCCACTTTTTGGGGCACGTGTAACACCCTTGCGGGAATGTCACATTTATGATGCAATAAAATAAAATCTACCCAAGTTGTAAAACATTTGTTACATAAATAATATGGGTTACAAAATTTTTTCCTTTTTATATATAATAACCTTAATTAAAATAACACAGAACAGGAAATAAAACAAACTGTCATCACACACATAATATACATAGGATTTTGTTCTAAGTTATGCAAAAAATTTACAACTACAAAATATTTAAACAAAACAGTAAAGAGTTAATATACAATACAACATCATAAAGTGCCCAAGTGCACATCATAGATTTCTAATCCTCCGATGAATCATCAGATGATAGAAAATCCGGATGTCTCGCAGCTCTACGGGCACGAGTCTGCGCTGTCGACACTATACTGATCTTACTAGGGATACGGAACATCCCTCCCCAGTGACGCCTCAAATCCAACGGCATCTCCAACTGTAGATACAAAGTCGTAGTAAAAGCAGGCTCAACATCAAACTCAGCTCGTAGGGACACAGTCAGACGTCCCAAGTAAATAACCGATCCTCGATCCTCTCGCAGACGCCAGGCCTCTGAACCTCCGTGAAACTCTAGTCTCACGAACCCAAGAAATCCCGGCAATGCCATACTCACAAGTCAGTCCAACGGATATGGATGATCGGAAGGTTCGCACTCGTCGAACTGATCCCCCGTCTGCTGCTGCTCTTCCTCCTCAGGATACTCACAATCTAGAGGTTGTTCCTCTTCCTCAAACTCTTTTATAACATAAATAATAATACAGAAACAATACATATAGAGAGGTGAGATAATCATACATCAATACCAGCATGGCAAATAAGAAAATGCCAATACAACAGATATAATAGTTTATACAATATAGCATACCATAACATAATAATACAATTTAATACAGCAATTTTAATACAACAGTATCATATAATATCACAGATAACAATGTTATGATGCATGACATAAAGGCAAATGTAATACGACTCGTTCCTACTCCATGGAGCTAGACACAGACATCAGAGAGAATGACCCGCAAAGATCTATCAGTACCTCAGGTTGCCCAACCAAACTATTGCACTGTCTAACGTTGTGTCTATAGCCCACTGTCTAAACATTGAGTAGTAGCACATAGTCCAAACATCGTGTAACTATAGGCATTGTACTAAAATAGTCTTTACAAGATCTTGATTAAGTATAGTGTGTGTTGAGATCACTAGTGTGTTTCCAGTTACCACGGCCCAAAGGAGCGACCAACTGTTCACATATGGAATACTCTGCACACTAATGCCTCCAAGTGTAATACCCTACATAGGGCATCACATTTTCGACTAAAAACTTAAAACCTGAAAAAAAAAACATTTCATAAAAGATTTGAGTTCTAAAATATGGATTTTAAAATTTCTTTTTGCGGAAACATAAACTTACCGAAGTATAAGTAATATAGAAAATAAACTGAAAAGATTATTACACAGCTTTATTTATACCACATAATATCCAATAAAGAAATAAAACATATAACTTACAGACTCAAAGAAACAGTAGCAAACCCAATGACGGGTACTACTAATAGCACGGTAACAACACTAACGAGAAAAACCCAACATAGATGTTCCGTTTCTCCACCAAACTGCATCCTGTTGAAACTGAGAAGATCACTCCTCGACTCCGTCACCGACCACCGAACATTGCCTCCAATAAGTCTAAGAAATTCGTTTCTCCTACTATATGAATCAATATAAACACAACAAAGCAATACAGCAAAGAGGTGAGATCCCTTTTCACCAATATCAGTACCGTAGTAAAGAATGATACGAATGACAAAGTCATTCTATACACACAGATATCACAAATATAATCATGTTATCAATTTACAAATAATTCAAATAAGCATATATCATAATAGAATGAATAGCAATAATATTACCATAACAGATATAACAATTTATACAATATAGCATACCTTAACCTCATAAATAATAATATAATCTAATACAGAAATTTTAATACAACAGTATCATATAATATCACAAGTAATTATGTTATGATGCATGAAACAAATGCAATACGACTCGTTCCTACTCCATGGAGCTAGACACAGATATTAGAGAGAATGACCCATAAAGATCTATCAGTATCTCAGGCTGCCCAACTAAACTATTGCATTGTCTTACATTGTGTCTATAGCCCACTGTCCAATCATCGTGTAGTAGCACACAGTCCAAACATCGTGTAACTACAAGCATTGTACTAAAATAGTCTTTACAAGATCTTGATTAAGTATAGTGAGTGTCGAGATCACTAGTGTGTTGCCAGTTACACGGCTCAGAGGAGCAACCAACTGTGCACATGTGGAATACTCCGCACACTAATGCCTCCAAGTCCATACGAAGAAATGAACCACACTACGCTTATCACACTGCAACACGGTGTTATTCGCCTCGTCAATTAAATCACCAATTATCAACCAAATTGGCACAACTCAATGCATGAATAAAATTACCAAATTACCCTTAGTCTCAAAATATCCTTATATTTACGCAAATGCCCTCAATGGCAAAAATCTCAAATACAGTACGCTCCCACCTAGCGTACCATATTTTCTACATGTCCAAAATACAGTACGCTCCCACCTAGCGTACCTTATTTTCATATGTCCGGGTCCACCACTTTGGCTCGACAGTAAAACTCGTTGTTCCAATTAATCGTGTAGAAATTTTATCGCGTTTTCACACTTTTGTTGTTTTTACAAACATTTTTAAATCGCGTAAATATATTTTGCTGTTTTTAAAATTGCGTAGTATGTTAAAATCGTTTTCTCAATCGCGTAAGATTTTTAAATCATTTTCTTGATCGAAAAACTTTAAAGTCTCTATTTTAAAATTGCATAAGCTATTTTTAATACTTTTAAATTACGTAGAATATTTTCCTTACGTCCAATTTTTATATTGAAACTTTCTCTATTATTAGTCCATTTCTAATTAATTTTTGGCGACATTTATCTAGAAAATTCATTAAGTGATATTTTCTACGTTTCTATCAAAAATTTACTTTTCTTAATCCTAACTAATAATTATATATCGAAACTTGCTAACGCGTTTCAAAACTCAACGAGTGAACTATACGTTAGTATTTTTCAAGTATTTACACCATTGCTTAAATTCACTGATTTAACTCTAAAAATTAAATTACTTTCCATTGTTTATCAAAAATCTATTTAATTAAGTTCTCATGAAATTAATTTTATAAGTCCATACTTTTAAAATAGTTTTGGATTAAAAACATCATAAGTAGGCATGTTGGCCCAAAATCATTCTATGCATTAAAATCTTATTTAATTGTTTCTCATCATTTAATTTCTTATAAAAATTCTTAATCCAATTTATTATCATTAAAATCATTCTCTTTATATTTCTAAATTTATTAAATTGAGTTCCCTATTATTAAATTACATAATCTACTCTTAGAAAATAATTTAGATCAAAAGTGTCTTAAATTGGCATGTTGGCCAAAATTCACTATGTTTAAATCATTTTTAAATTATCTTCTACTAACTAAGTTCTTGTAAAAATCATTACTAATTAAGTTTATTAATCCTTGCTTTAGAAAATAGTTGAGAACATTTTGGTTCTCTTTAGGATAGTAAAAACCATGAGCTATATGTGTTCTTTGGAACACTCATGCAATTCTTCAACATATTATTCATGTCCTACAATAACTATCATGCATCTATGAACACATACCATATATTAAAGCAATCATAGAACACATACCATATATTTTAAAGCTATAGACATGCTTGCACACAAAATCAATCACAAATAGGAAAACTTTAAACAATCAAGTGAATGAATCCTTATGGATTCTTCACCACCAACACATGGCTGATGAGGGTAATCTCCCTCTTACCTCTTGAAGAAACCTCCAAAGTTCCTTGTATGTCCTCTTGTTGTCTCCTTCAAGAAGAACTTCAACCACCAAGTGCTTTCTTGAAAATCAAAGAAAACATGAAATATTAACATCTAAGGATTAAATAAGAAAAACCATGGATCAAAATATGGTTTAGAAGGAAAGAATGAAATCAATAGTGAAGATTTCATAAACTTCACCTTAAAACTCCAAACCTTGAGCTTGAAGAACAAAGATGAAGATGGATGATTTAGGGAAAATCTCCAACATGAAAGTTCCTTAGAATAGCATGGAGATTCAAGATCTAAGGTTGTTTAGAATTATTGAAGCTTGGAAGATGATTTTGTGGGGTTGGCCATGAGCTTCCATAGAGAGGAAAGGTGAGAGTTATGTGTTTGGTTTTGAAAAAAACTCCTTGAAGATAGGTGATTTTGATCAAGACTCCAACTACAAAGTGTCTTGAAACAAGGTAAGGATCCAAGATATATGGTTGGTGTAAATTATTGAAGAGTGATGGTAGAACCATGGCCTCTTGGCCATGAGCTTGGAGAAGAGAAAGATAGGAGCTTTTGTGTTCTTTGCTTGATAGGAAGATGGAAATGAATAAATCTTGAGAAATTCCTAACACGAAAGTGTCTTGGATTGATAAAAGGATTCAAGAAATGATATTGGTAGGAATTATAGAAATTTGGAGAGTTGTTCTTGGTGCTTGGCGGAATCTATGGAGGAGAGAAAATGAGAGAGTTTTGTTTGCTTGTTCTTGGTTCTTTGGAGAAAAGGATGTGTAAGAGAGCAAGTGAGATGAATGGAAGAAGGTTGTCTTCCATTTGGGTGCTATGGCCATGGAGTACAAGGAGAGAAAATGGGTGAGAGCTTCTGGCTAAAGTTTGCAAATGAATCAAAGCCATCCTATTTATAGACTTCATGAAAAAGATGAAGACTTAAGATATTTTTCAGTATACTGTAAGAAATGAACAATAATTATTACTTATAAAGTCAGTGTCTATTGTCCAATGGATAATAAAATATACCTAGATTTTTCTCTTATTCTAGCTGGGTAGCAACTATTGTTGATCATTTTCTACTGATTGCCCTTGATGAGTCACAGAGCGAGTCATCAAACAGAAACTTCTAGAACATGTTACTAACTACGTTGAGTCAGCATGATGAGTCAGCGTAGATATTTCTAGAACAGGTGAGTCAGCATGGCGAGTCATCAGCTGAGTCATTAGCTGAGTTAGCAATGGTAAGTCATAGCGTTGAGTCAGCATGGTGAGTCGTCAGGGAACCTTCTGGAACGTGTGACTCACTGTAGCGAGTCACAGGGTGAGTCAGCATTTCTTCAACCTTCCAGAATATGGCGAGTCATCGTTTCTAGAATATGGCGAGTCACCGCTTCTGGAACATAGCGAGTCACCGCTTCTGGGAGCTTCTCGAAGATGCTGAGTCATAGGTGCTGAGGTGTCGCGCCACGTGTCAAGTTCCTATTAGTCCTTCGCAATGAGTCATAGCCACTAACTTTGACTGGCTCCTTATTGGTCCATGTGTAAAGTCCTTGATGACTAGGCGCGTGACGATGCGTTTTCTAGAGTCTTCTAGAACAAGCTGGAACATATCAGTCACTAGGCTAGTCACCTAGGTGAGTCACCAAACGATGAGTCATCGTCTAGAACATTCTAGAGTGGGTGACTAGGCTTATGTCTAGAATCATCCACTAGATATTTTTCAAGAAAGATATTATCCAATGGATAATAAAACATATCCCGATTTTATTTGTTAGATAAAATCGTAGGGAAACAAAATGTCAAAAACTATTTCTGATTTCGGGTTTAGTAAGATCCCTCGGCTCCGAATCAACAGTACAAAGCTTTTTGGTTAATAAAATTTTTTATTTTTCCAAGCCCGTCTCGGGCCCACACACAGCCCAAAATATCAGAAATATATTAAATATTCAAAATATATACCAAAATATCAAAAATATAATATAATATTTCAAAATATCTCAAAATATCTTAAAATATCTCAAAATATCTAAAATATAATAAAATATTCAAAATATCTTAAAATATCTAAAATATATTAAAATATTCAAAATATCTGAAATATTACAAAAATTCACAAAAATCATAATAATTGTAAAACTCATGAAAATCAAATCAGATTAGTAAAAATAATTAAGGATTGAGAGAAAGAAATAAAATACGAAGCTTTATATGCACAGTTCAAAAATATTATTAAAATAATAAAAAACGTAAAAACTCCAAAAAATTCTTAAAAATCACAAAAATTATAAAATTCACAGAAGTGGAGTCGGATTACTCAAAATAATTTTGCATCGACCAAAACAAATAAATTACGAATTCTTGGGGTGTTACACCAAGTCCATACAAAGAAATGAATCACACTACGCTTATCACACCGACAACACGGTGTAATTCACCTCGTCAATCAAATCACCAATTATCAATCAAATTAGCACAACTCAATGCATGAATAAAAACTATAATTACTAAATTACTCTTAGCTTCAAAATATTCTCATATTTATGCAAATGCCGTCATTGGCAACAATCTCAAATACAGTACGTTCCCACCTGACGTACCATATTTCCATATGTCCGAGTCCACCACTTTGGCCCAACAGTAAATCTCGCTGTTCCAATTAATCGCGTAGAAATTTTATCGCATTTTCACAATTTTGTCATTTTTACAAACGTTTTTAAATCGCGTAAATATATTTTGCTGTTTTTTAAAATTGCGTAGTATTTTTAAATCGTTTTCTCAATCGCATAAGATTTTTAAATTGTTTTCTTGATCGAAAAGCCTTAAAATAAAGATTTTAAAACTGCGTAAACTATTTCTAATACTTTCAAACTACGTAAAATAATTTCCTTACATTATAAATATATTATAAAATGTTCTCTTTTATTTGTTTATTTTAATAAATTTTGACAGTATTTTGCTTATAAAATCTATTAAAAATGTACTTTCTGCGTTTTTCCTCTAAAAATTCTTTTGTTTATTTTATAACTACAAAATCCACTTTAGTAATTCTCACTATACTTAAAAATTTAAAAGTAAGTATTTTTCAAGGGTTTTATTCATTCTTTTTCCATATCACATTTCTAATAAAATTTTGGTTTACTTCTTTAAATCTTGAAAGTCCATTGCAAATGCATTCTTTTTAAGTAAAACATCAAAGCTACACTTTAGAAAATAAGTTTTGGATTGATTACACATTTACTAGGCATGTTGGCCGAAATTGCTAAAACATTGGCATTTGATCTTTGGATCATTTTCCACCTTCTAAATTATTTTGAAATTCATTAATTTACCTAATTCCATTAAATCTTTCCTTTAGAAAATGGTTGAGAACATTTTGGTCCCCTTTTTCTTGTTGAGGCCGTGAGCCTCTCTTTATGTTCTTTGGAACACTCATGCAAACCTTACATGTTATTCACATCTTAAGTAATAATCATGCATATACCACACATGCAATATATTTCAAAGCTTGTAGACATGCATATAAACAATATCAAACACAAGTAGGAAAGCTTTAAACAATCAAACACAAGTGAATCCTTATGGATTCTTCACATACATACAATCCATTTTCTCATCACCACACATGGTTGATGAGACTAAATCTCCCTCTTACCTTTAAGGAAGATAAAATCTTTCACTCCTTCTTCTAGTGATTTCGTGACTCTCCAAAGAAACCTAAAAGATCTTAAACAAAAATTTACAGAGTTATAACTATAAGAGAAAATCATAAACCATGGATCAATCATGGCTTAGAACCTTAAAAATGAAGTTAAAAATGAAAAACAAGGAATTTCACCTTCTAGGAAAAACCTCCAAAGAAATTTTCCAAGCTTAAGATGATAGATTTTGGAAGAACTCTCAACTAGAGATGTTCTTAGAATGGTGTTTAGGTTTGGAAAAGTAGGTTAGATGAAATTTTAGGTGGTTGGATGGTAGAGTAGGGTGGTTGGCTGAATGGCTCAAAGAAGAGCAACAATGGTGGTTCTTGATTTTGGAAGAGAGAAAGTATAAGCCAAGTGATAGAAATTGAAGTGTAAAATGCTCTCCTAATGGTGCATGGCCGTGGAGCTCACTCTTGAGGAGGTGGCCTCTTTGTTTGACCTCCAAGACTCCATCCTAGCCTTAGCTTTCATCAAGGGCTCACATGCAAAGCTTCTCCCCAAAGCTTGCTTCCTATTGGCTCATTCAAGCCTTGTCACATGCCTTGGCACATGTTCTTGAATGTTCTCCCTTAATGATGATCACTAATTAAGCTACTAATCAAGTTACTAATCTCATTAAGTTTCTACGCACACTTAATCTAGTTTAATTAGGTTAATTGGTTACATTACTAATTAATTAGCATTCTTGAAATCTAAGCTTCAAGAGCCATTGATTAAATCAAGGGTTGGTATTAGGTAATAATATGATCAAATCTAAACCATTAGATCTCATCTCCATGAAATCCTAACCATTAGATTCATCTTCAAAAATAAAGGGTCAAGATCTTCTCTACATTCTTCACATCCAATGGTCACAAATGATTCTAGCTACTTTTGTGAGACCGATCTCCACCGTATAATTGATCAACAGCAAATATCCAAAGCCTTCATTATTAAGCTTATCCTTACAACCATAGATTAGATCAATGGTTGATATTCAAAACTAAACCTCCTCATCCAACGGTGCAAATCAAGTCAAGCCCTCTTGTTGACTTAATTCCTATTGGCTTAAAATAAATCAAGCCACTAATGTTGACTACTTTTTCTAAACGTGGGTCCCGCAAATCAATTGTGGGTCCTACAAACCAAAAGTGGGTCCCATAGACCTTTCTGGGTTCATTGTCGTTTTATTTGTACTGATTAATAAAATAATATTATAATAATATAAAATTATTTTATTGCAGAATTAAATCCTAAAAATTAAACGACTGATACACGTATCATTCAAAATTGGGTTTAGTAAGATCCCCTAGCTCCGAATAATTAAAATGAGATTTTTCCTGACCCGAAAATTATTATTTTCTTGACTCAGAGTAAATCACATAAAACACTCAAATATGAACACAAAACAGTCAAATAAATTTTATATCATACAGAAAAACATAAAACAGCACAATCAGGATATAACGGTCATTTAACCTAAAGTTGGGGTGTTACAACTCTCCCCTACAAATAAAAATTTCTTCCCCGAAATTTGTCGTACATCAAAACAACTAAGGGTATTGCTCCCTCATTTTACCTTCTAACTCCCAGGTAGCATCACCTGTTACGTCATTCCATATCACCTTCACCAGCTCGATCATTTTCCTTCGAAGCTGCTTCACTTTCCTATCTTCAATCCTAACAACAAGTGTCTTATACGTCAAGTTGTCCTTTAGTTGCACTTCGTTAGGCTGTATAACATGCGTCGGATCGGGAATATACTTCCTTAATTGAGACACATGGAATACATCATGCAGATTGGAGAGAAAAGGCGGTAAAGCAATCTGGTAGGCTACAGGACCTATACGACGAATAATCTGATAAGGTCTAATGAACTTAGGAGTAAGTTTCTTGGATTTGATAACCCTTCTGACACCAGTCGTAAGCGTTACTCACAAGAATACATGCTCACCCTCCTCAAACTCTACAGGACACCTTCGCTTATCAGCATAACTCTTTTGTCTGCTTTGGGTCGTCTTCATCTTTTCTTGTATCATCTTCACCTTTTTTGTAGTCTGTTGCACAAGATCTGGTCCAATAGTCATACTCTCTCCATCTTGATACCAACACAAAGGTGTTCGGCATCGTTTTTCATACAGCGCTTCATAGGGTGCCATCCCTATACTTGAGTGAAAACTATTGTTGTAGGTGAATTCTATCAAAGATAAAAATTCATCCCAACTCCCTCGTTGTTCCAATACACAAGCGCGTAACAAATCTTCCAAAGACTGTATAGTCCTCTCCGTCTGATCATCAGTCTGCCGGTGATAAGCAGAACTCAATCGTAGTTTGGTCCCCATGGCTTCCTGCAAACTTCGCCAGAACCTCAACGTAAACCTTGGATCTCTGTCAGAAACTATACACGTAGGTAGACCATGTAGTCTAACAATCTCGCTGATGTATATCTAGGTTAATCTTTCTAATGAATACTTAATATTGATTAGCAAGAAGTGTGCTGACTTTGTAAGCCTATCAACTATAACCCATATCGAATCATGCCCCTTACTTGTTCTCGGCAATCCGGTAACAAAATCCATCGAGATACTATCCCACTTCAACTCTGGAATAGCTAACGGTTGTAACATACCGGCTGGCCTCTGATGTTCCACCTTTGCCTTCTGATAAACCAGACAAGACGCCACACGTTCTGCTACGTCTCTTTTCATCCTTGGCTACCAAAACAACCTTTTCAAGTCTTGGTACATCTTGGTCATCCCCAGATGCAAACTCAAATCACTAGTATGGGCTTCATCCATAACTGCTTTCTTAAGTTCAGGGTCATCAGGTATACAAATTCTTCCCTTGAATCTTAAGATTCCATTTGATCCTTCCTCCACTGTTGCCTTATGACCTTGCTTCAAAAATTCCCTTTCGTTTTACAAAAACCCATCCTCCTCCTATTTATCTCAAATTATATCAAGTCATTCATTCAAGATCACAACCCTACCGAGGCAAATCTTTCCAGGCTCCAACTCCACTGACAACCATAAATCTCTAAACTTGTTAATAAATTCTTCCTCCTTTATCATCATTATAGAAACACTGATCACCTTTCTACTCAGAGCATCAACTATCACATTAGTTTTTCCTGGATGGTATTAGAGTTGAAAATCATAGTCCTTCAAGAATTCCTGTAACACCCCGATGTAGGCGTCACATTTACGACAAATTAAAATAAAAACCTTCTTAAGTTATAAATCGTTTGATAATAAATACAACATGAGTTGTAAAATTTTAGTTGTTAGGAATTTGCGGATCAAAAGTCTCGCAGCGGAATAACAGAATTCCCTCACAGGATCCATGCGAAAAATTCATAATCCGAGTTTTTAAATTTTTACCTCTTGAAGCGTGATAGACACAAGTGAGGTGAATCACCAACACCGTAATAGCGACGATGTTTCTGCGGTATCCACACGAACAGACTTGCAAAAGGAGTCATGCCTCTGTTTTCGTAGTGCTAGCTGCGAAGAGAGGAGAAGAAGACCTCACTATCTCTCACTCACTTTCTGTAGGTGCGGATAGGGTTGTGATGTAACCTGGTAGCAGCCCCTTTAGCAGTACTATTTATAACAGTGGCTGCCTTAAGTGAGTGTGAGCAAGTAGCAAGGTAAGTGGTGCAACCCTAAACCCATCCGTCATGAGTTAGGCCCACAGCTGAATCCGAGTCCAACTTGGATTCGATTACTCCAATTTAGTCTCGTTCTAAGTGTGTGACCTGCAGGTTCTCATGACGTTGGTAGTAATATTAAAATCTCATTTTAATATTACAAACAGTGAGCGGTATCTAGCAACACATCACTGCTACCCAAGTAATGAGAATGTCAGTGATTTGACATAACCTATTTGTGACCAATGTTTCCGTGTAGTTTAGTCCCTTTGTCCAGATATCCAGATTGAACACAAGGCATAGAACGTGTTACCCTTGTTTAGTTCAATCTTCAGTTTCCTGATTCTCGAGTAGACATAGTAATAACAAATAAGATCAATATCTCATATTGACTCATTTGAGCATGGCCATGCATTTCATAGTCTCACTCAATCAGGGGGCCCGAAGATATCGCTCCTGTTATGTAGGAGGGACAAATCCCATCTAGGTCACTCACATCCCTCCACATGTATTGCGGCATGTTTAATAACCAACGTTATAATCATCTTGTTACATATGACGTTTGATGGCATTAAAACACACAACTCCTCATGTAGGAATCGTAGTGATTTCAGGTCAAAGGACCACATACACCATTATCACTATGAGAATCGCTTATGACACTCACGTAACGATCCACGTAGCGTTCTCATGGCGGGTCTGTCCAATACATCATTACTCTAATATGTATCCATGTGTAGACTTGATATCTCATATCCATGACCCGTGAGATGTGGTCATCAGTCTACGCACATACTAGCCTCAATGTATTATTGTTGTCCTAATTAACAATAATACTTGACTAGGGACATTTAAGAATAGTGTTTTATCCAATAGGATCTCACGATCAAGTCATCCACTTGATGTCCTATGGTATCAAACTTATTATTCTAAGGACTTTATTATGTCTACCAAAAAGAACACAATAAATGAAATGCCTCATATAAAATAACATAATATAATGTATGTAAATACAAACAAAATGTATTGGCCACTAGGGCATACACCAACATTAGTTATGTATTCTAAGAAGATCAATAATCATCCTATACAAATCCAATCATCTTCCATTATTGTTTCAACCTTCGTCCTATGGCCATTTCTTCTTGCAGAAAACATTACTAAATAAAATAAAAACAGAACATGAAATAAAATACATTATTACATACATACCATATATCCATATGGTTTTATTTTCAAAAAAATAAAAATTAAATCATAAACCGTTTGACACAAAAGAGTAGATAACAGACTTGCCCAAATCCAACAGACTAAGAAAACCTAAAAAAAATACAGTACAGACATAACCAAAACAAAGCAATCAAGCCAACCAGTAAGGATGATCCAATGGCTCGCCTTCTTCATGCTGGTCCTGGGATTGCTGCTTCTCTCACAGAAAATTAAGAGGTTAATCCTCTTCACCGTCTTTACTGTACATAATAATAATAACATAGAAATACATGCAAAGAGGTGAGATAATCTGTCATCATTACCATCAGGCAGTATAGAAAATGATAAATACAAACAGATATGTCATCAAAACATGTTATTACAACATATATAACATTTCATAGAATATATCAGAATAACATAATATGCAGACTCATAATGCGCATGTACACGACACAAACCTACTCCATGGAGCTAAACACAACCAATCAGAGGCAATGATCCCGGAAGAACCTGCAAGTTAACTCGGCTGCCGCGGGCCATATGCTACACAGTCAAATTCATCGCGACTTGCACAGTACACTGTCAAACTCATCGTGTACTACAGGGATTCTACAAGACCGTCCCCAACAAGATCGTGATTAAGAATAATGCTTTGTTGAGATCATTAGTGTGTCATGTCCGGTACCACAGCCCAGAGGAGCTACCAACTGTCCACATGTGGAATTTCTGCACACCAATGCCTCCAAGTTCAATAAATGGACAACACTACGCCTATCGCACCCAAACAGGGGTGTAATTCATCCTCTTAGGTATAACTCATCAATGACACCAAAAACAGCATATACCTCAATGCATGGTGCAAGACTCAAAAGTTCACATATATCATAATATTATCAAATCACATGGTCAAGTGTCATAACTCGGCAGTACCCCTTTTTCAATATAACCGGGTCCAACCCGACAACATACCACTGTTATTTTCAATTGCATAAATATTTTACCACATTTTGACAATCTCATGATTATTTTCCAATGTTTTCAAATTGCGTAGGTATTTTCCCACGTTTTCTCACCCACGTAAATATTTTTCAACATTTTCAAATAGCGTAGTTATTTTCCTACTTTTTTAAAACCATTTTCTAAATTGCGTAACATTTTTAAATCATTTTATCAATCGCGTAATGTTTTTAAATCATTTTATCAATCGCGTAATTTAAATATCACCATTTTAAATACGCGTAAAGTATTTATACTATTTTTCACCGTATAAAATATTTCTTGACATTCTAAATTTATTTTTGAAACTTTCCGAAATTAAGAATCCTTTTTAATGAAGTACTTAGAGCTCTAAATCAATTTTAAAATGTATTCTCCATTATCATAATAAAATTACTAAATTGAGTTCTTTTTAAATAAATCTTTTAAAACTACCTTTAAGAAAATATTTTTTTTATCTAAACACCAATTCTTGACTTGTTGGCCCAAAATTAATTTATTTTCCATAACCAAATATATAATCATTTCCTATCTCATTTTCCTTTGTAAAAATCTTTAATCCAATTATTTGTTACTTAATCCTCTAAAATCTATACTTGAAAAATAATTTTAGATTAAAAGTATACTGAATGGCATGTGACCGAAATTTACTATGTCTTCAACAAATCAAGCATTTGAAAACACATACATCAAAATCAATCAAACTATAAACAATCAAGTAAATGAATCCTCATGGATTCTTCTCCACACACAATCCACTTTCATATTACCAAAATAGTTGATGAGATTAAATCTCCCTCTTACCTCTTGAAGACTATCCTTCTTGAAAGCTTCCTTAGAGAATTTTGCGTGGCTCCAAGAAAATACCTATCAAGCTTAAACAATTTACAAAATACAAAACTAAGCTTGAGAAAGAATAACCATGGATCAAACATGGCTTAGAAATTTAAAAAAACAAATTTAGAAATAGGAAACAAGAATTTTACCTAATAGGGTAGAAATTTCAACCTTGATTTCCAAGCTCAAGATGGTTGATTTTGAAGAAACTCACAACATGAAAGATGTTTGGAATGGTGTTTAGCTTTAGGAAATGAGGTTGGATAAAATTATTGAAGAGTGGAAGTGTGATTTGGGAGTGGTGGCCGAATAGCTCAAGAAATGGAGAAAGATGAAGTTTTTCTTTGTGTTCTTGTGTTCTTGTAGAAAGAGAATGGAGAGAATAGATAGGAGTGATGGAAAATGAAGTGGAGAGGTCTCCTACACTATATATAGCCATGTGGTGCATTGGAGGAGTGGGTGGAATGATTTGTGATAATTGCGTGATGGAGCACTCAAGGAGACAAGGTGGTGCATGCTAGCTCACTAAAGTGTATGATTAAGTGTGATGGAATCAAAATGATAGCCTAAAAATCATATGCATTGCCTTGGAGTTACATGGAGTGAATGGATGGAAATTCATTGAATATTTGAGTAGGAGACAAGGTAGTTGAAGGATGACTAGACTTCAAGTGATCATGAATGATAGAATGCATTATTATGCATTATTTGAAGAATCATTTGCCTTCTTTAAGAGACATGGTCGTGTGGCCTTGGTGGAATTCACCAACAAAAGAATTCCATTCCATGTTATAATGAGGTGCATGAGTTGTAGGTGGGTCAAAGTGTTTTACCACTTTGGTTTCTAAATTAAACATACTAGGTCCACTAACATGATTATAGAATCTAGGTAAATAGAAAACTTAATTACTAGGGCTAGGTAATTAGGTTTATGATTTCACCTATGGTAAGTAGATTTATAACCTTAACCTAAGGTAAATAGATTTATGACTTTAACCTAGGGTGAATAAATTTTTTATAACTTTAACTGACGGTAAATAAATTTATAACTTTATCCTAATGTAAATAGGTTTATAAATTTAACCTAAGGTGAATATATTTATAATTTACCTAAGGTAAATAGATTTATGATTTTACCTACGTCTATTTCTCTACATAGATTTTAATCGGTAGTTAATTTTGAATTGACAAAAATTACTACATTAAAAACTAATTTTTACTGTCTGAAATTTACTGTGGTAAAAATTAAATAGTAACTAGATAAATTTTCAAACAACGAAGATTTTCGAATACTGTTTTTGGTTTCGGGTTTAGTAAGATCCCTCGGCCCCACGTGAACAGTTCAAAAATTCATCAGGCCTAGGAAAATTTTTATTTTCCTGAGTCGGAGTAATTCATTCACAAAGATAAAGAACATTCACAGAACAATTAAAATAAATTTACAGCATACAGAAATCACAAAACAGTACAATTTAGTCATTACTGTAATTTATAAAAAATTAGGGTGTTACAACTCTCCCCCACTAACAGAAATTTCGTCCCCGAAATTTACCGTACCTTAGAAAAGATGTGGGTATTGTTCCTTCATTTTATCTTCAACTTCCCAAGTCGCATCACCTATTGCTGCATTCCAGATAACCTTCACCAATATAATCTCTTTTTCCCGAAGTTGTTTCACTCTCCTATCCTCAATCTTAACAGGAAGTGTCTCATAAGTCAAATTTTCTTTTAGTTGTACTTCATTGGGTTGTATGACATGAGTTGGATCGGGAATATATTTTCTCAACTAAGACATATGGAATACACTATGAAGGTTGGAAAGAAAGGGTGGTAAAGCTATTTGGTAGGCTACTGGACCTATCCGATGAAAAATTTGGTAAGGTCCAATGAATTTAGGTGTGAGTTTTCTGGATTTGATAACTCTTCCAACACCAGTCGTGGGTGTTACTCGCAAGAATACATGTTCACCTTCCTCAAATTCAAGAGGTCTTCTTTTCTTATATGCATAGCTTTTCTGACGGCTCTGAGTCATCCTCATCTTTTCCTGGATCATCTTCACTTTTTTCGTTGTTTGTTGTACAAGATCAGGTCCAATGGTCATGCTTTCTCCATCTTGATACCAACACCAAGGTGTTCGGCATCATCACCCATACAGTGCTTCATAGGGTGCCATCCCTATGCTTGAGTGGAAACTGTTGTTGTATATGAATTCTATTAGAGACAAGAATTCATCCCAACTCCCCTTCTGTTCTAACACACAAGCTCTCAGAAGATCCTCCAATGACTGGGTAGTCCTTTCCGTCTGACTATCTGTCTATGGATGGTAAGCAGAACTCAGACGTAATTTTGTCTCCATAGCTTCTTGCAAGCTTTGCCAAAACCTCAAGGTAAACCTTGGGTCTCTATCAGAAACTATACAATAGGGTACACCGTGAAGTCTAACAATTTCACTAATGTACACTTGGGTTAATCATTCCATTGAATACTTGATATTGATTGGCAAGAAGTGTGCAGACTTAGTAAGCCTATCAACTATAACCCATATAGCATCATGACCCTTCTTTGTTCTTGGAAAACCAGTAACAAAATCCATTGATATACTATCCTATTTTCATTCTGGAATAGCCAAAGGTTGTAATATACCAGCAGGTCTTTGATGTTCAACCTTTGCCTTTTGACAGACTAGACAAGACATAACTCGATCCGCAACATCTCTCTTCATCCTTGGCCACCAAAACATCTACTTTAAATCTTGATACATCTTAGTCATTCTTGGATGCATACTTAATCTACTAGTATGTGCTTCATCAAGAATCACTTTCTTCAGGTCGAGATCATTAGGTATACAAATCCTACCCTTGAACCTTAAGACTCCATCAGATCCTTCTTCAACAGTTGCTGGATGACCTTGCTTTAAGAATTCCTTCTCGTTCTGTAAAAACGGATCATCATCTTGTTTCTTTCAGATTTCCTCCAACAAGTCATTCAAAACAGTAACCTTACTCAGACGAATCCTTCCTGGTGCCAATTCCACAGATAGTGTCATATCCATAAACTGTGTTACCAACTCTTCTTCCTTTATCATCATAGCTGAGACACTGATCACCTTCCTACTTAAGGTATCTGCCACAACGTTTGTTTTTCCTAGATGATATTGAAGTTAAAAATCATAATCTTTTAAGAACTCTAACCATTGTCTCTGCTTCATGTTCAATTCATTTTGATTGAACAGGTATTTTAAACTCTTGTGGTCACTGAAGACATCGAATGTAGCCCCATAAAGAAAATGCCTCCATATCTTTAATGCAAAAACCATTGCGGCTAACTCCAAATCATGCGTTGGGTAGTTCTTTTCATGTACCTTCAGTTGTCTTGAAGCATAAGCTACCACATTTCTATTATGTATCAGCACACATCCTAATCCCTGGTAAGATGCGTCGCAATACACCTCAAAAGACTTGCTTGGATCTGGTAAAGTCAACACTGGTGCAGTCGTCAATCTTTTCTTCAACTCTTGGAAACTCTCTTCGTATTTATCTGTCCAAATAAAAGCTTGATTCTGCCTCATGAGTTGTGTAAGAGGTCCTGCTATCTTAGAAAAATTTGCAATAAACCTCTGATAATAACAGCTAATCCAACAAAGCTCCAAATCTCAGTCACCGTCTTGGGCCTTTCCCATTGCAGAATTGTTTCCACCTTTGATGGATCCACTGCAATTCCATTCTTAGAAATCACGTGACCCAAAAATTGCACTTCCTCTAACCAAAATTCGCACTTTGACAACTTTGCAAACAAATTTTTTTTTTTCTTTCAGGATCTCAAGAACTATGCTTTGAGATGTTCAGCGTGCTCTTCAGGACTTTGAGAGTAGATCAGAATGTCATCGATAAAGACAACGACAAATCTGTCTAGGTATAGACGAAAGATCCTATTCATGTAATCCATGAATATTGCAGGAGCATTTGTCACACCGAATGGTATCACTTGATATTCATAATGTCCATAGCAAGTTCGGAAAGTTGTTTTAGGTATATCCTCTACCTTGACACGAATTTGATGGTAACCTGATCGTAAATCTATCTTGGAGAAAACCGCTGCTCCATTTAGTTGATCCATTAAATCATCAATCCTTGGAAGTGGGTACTTGTTCTTTATCGTAACCTTGTTCAATTGGCGATAATCCACATAAAGACGAGAAGTCCCATCTTTCTTTTTCACTAACAGCACCGGAGCTCCCCATGGCGACACACTTGGTCGTATAAACTGTTTTTCCAATAGTTCCTCTAATTGCTTCTTCAACTCTACTAATTCTAAAGGCGACATCCGATACGGCGCAATCGAAATAGGACCTATTCCTGGTACAAGATCGATAGAAAACTCTATCTCTCTTTCCGGTGGTAAACCGAGTACATCATCGGGAAAAACTTCAGGAAACTCGTTGACGACAGAAATAACCTTCAAATCCTTTTCACTCTTGACTTCTAAAGAAGATAGCAGCATGTATCCTTGAGCTCCATCTCTCAATAATGATTCGACTTTAGCGGCAGTTAAAAATCCAGAATTCTCATTCTTAGGAAAAATTAAGGTCTTATTGGAATAGTCTAATAGGATATGGTTAGAAGATAATCAATCCATTCCTAAGATTATATCTATGTCAACAAGGGGTAAACAAATTAAATCAATAGAAAAGACTCGATCATGAATGCCAACAGGACAATTCAAACATACTTTAGAAGTAACAACGGGCTTGGAAGTTAGTGTAGAAACAATCAATTGAAACCTCAAAGAAGACACAGACAAACCCAACCGATCCACACAGTCATATGTAATAAATGAGTGAGTTACACCCGAATTATATAGTACAGTTAAAAGATTACCTGCTATGACACCTTCTCCCTTGATAAGATCTTTAGACTGGGAGGCTTCAGCTCCGCTCATCGTATATACCCGCCCTCTAGCTTGTGGTTGAGCAGCACAAACGTTACTCAGTGATGGCTCCTTCTTTGGCTAGTCGCATTCCCTATAAGAATGCCTAGGCTTTCCACATCGAAAGCAAATAAGTCTCTTGATTGAACAATCTTTGGACATATGACCACTCTTGTTACACTTGAAACATTTTGGAGTAAACGCCACCGCTTGCCCTACTTTGTTACCACTAGAACTTCCCCCAAAAGATTGATGTTGGGGTTGGTTCCCTGGAGGTCTCGCATCCGGCTTTCGCTGAAATTGGTTGTTATTGTTGTTTCCTCCTTTTTGGAATCTAGTCAGTCCAAAGTTCCGGTTCCTCGTATCCCTTGACGGCTCTAGCTCCTCGAGTCGTCGACAAGTATCCATCAATGCTGGGAATTGATTTATTCGCATCGGCAGCACACCTCGTTTCAATTCCACTCGTAATCCTTCCTCGAACTTGCGACATTTCCAAACCTCATCAGGTTGGATCTGGAAGTACCTCGAGAACTTAGATAAGCTCTCAAATTTTGCAGCATATTCACTCACTGACATGCTACCTTGACGTAAGCCAAGAAATTCCATTTCTTTGGCATGTCACACACTTTTCAGAAAATATTTTTCCAGAAATACTTCTCAGAATACTTCCCACGTGATTGCTCTTCCCTCGGCTTGCAGTAGCCTCCTAGTTCCTTTCCACCAATTCTCGCCATCACCTACCAGCATGAATGTGGCGTAAGTCACCTTTTGATCATCGGGACATCCTATCCCTTCAAATATCTTCTCCAGCTCTTCAATCCATAGACTAGCCTTCTCTGGATCAAACTCGCCCCGAAACTGCGGCAGATTATTGCATCAAAACTCAGACAAGTTATGAGCATCAATATTTATTTCTTAGTGATTGGCTGTTTGTCGGTTCTGTTGTACTATAACCTCGGCTATTCTTTGGATAGCCTCGATAGTTGCAGTCATCGCGTCGGTGTTACGTCCCGTATTCACGTGTGTTCCTCTTCCACGAGACATGTTGTTCTTTAACAAGTCAAATCAGACAAAATAAAAGTTAGTTGTGTCCGTTCGGAACAAATCACAGAGAATCACACAACACAAGCAAAATAGACCTAACCAGAAATCCCAAAAGACTCTAACTTGGGCTCTGATACCAACTAATGTAACACCCCAATGTAGGCGTCACATTTACGACAAATTAAAATAAAAACCTTCCCAAGTTATAAATTGTTTGATAATAAATACAACATGAGTTGTAAAATTTTAGTTATGTATTCTAAGAAGATCAATAATCATCCTATACAAATCCAATCATCTTCCATTATTATTTTAACCTTCGTCCTATGGCCATTTCTTCTTGCAAAAAACATTACTAAATAAAATAAAAACAGAACATGTAATAAAATACATTATTACATACATACCATAATATCCATATGGTTTTATTTTAAAAAATAAAAATAAAATTAAATCATAAATCGTTTGACACAAAAGAGTAGATAACAGACTTGCCCAAGTCCAACAGACTAAGAAAACCCAAAAAAAATACAGTACAGACATAACCAAAACAAAGCAATCAAGCCAACCAGTAAGGATGATCCAATGGCTTGCCTCCTTCGTGCTGGTCCTCGGATTGCTACTTCTCTCACAGAAAATTAAGAGGTTGATCCTCTTCATCGTCTTTACCGTACATAATAATAATAATACAGAAATACATACAAAGAGGTGAGACAATCTATCATCATTGCCATCAAGCAGTATAGAAAATGATAAATACAAACAGATATGTCATCAAAACATGTTATTGCAACATATATAACATTTCATAGAATATATCATAATAACATAATATGCAGACTCATAATGCGCGTTTACACGACACAAACCTACTCCATGGAGCTAAACACAACCAATTAGAGGGAATGATCCCGGAAGAAGCTGCCTGTCAACTCGGCTGCCGCGGGCCATGTGCTACATAGTTAAATTCATCGTGACTCGCACAGTACATAGTCAAACTCATCGTGTACTACAGGCATTCTACAAGACTATCCCCAACAAGATCGTGATTAAGAGTAGTGCTTTGTCGAGATCGTTAGTGTGTCATGTCTGGTACCACGGCCTAGAGGAGCTACCAACTGTCCACATGTGGAATTTCCGTACACCAATGCCTCCAAGTTCAATAAATGGACAACACTACGCCTATCACACCCAAACAGGGGTGTAATTCATCCTCTTTGGTATATTCGTCAATGACACCAAAAACAACATATACCACAATGCATGGTGCAAGACTCAAAAGTTCATATATATCATAATATTATCAAATCACATGGTCAAGTGCCATAACTCGGCAGTACCACTTTTCAATATAACCGGGTCCAACCCAACAACATACCGCTATTATTTTCAATTGCGTAAATATTTTACCACATTTTCACAATCTCATGATTATTTTTCAACGTTTTCAAATTGCGTAGGTATTTTCCCATGTTTTCTCAACCACGTAAATATTTTTCAATATTTTCAAATAGCATAGGTATTTTCAATTGCGTAAATATTTTTCCCATGTTTCAAATTGCGTAACATTTTTAAATCATTTTATCAATCGTGTAACATTTTTAAATCATTTTATCAATCGCGTAATTTAAATGTCACCATTTTAAATACACGTAAAGTATTTATACTATTTTTCACCGTATAAAATATTTCTTGACATTCTAAATTAATATTTGAAACTTTCCAAAATTAAGAATCCTTTTTAAGGAAATACTTAGAGCTCTAAATCAATTTTAAGACGTATTCTCCATTATCATAATAAAATTACTAAATTGAGTTCTTTTTAAATAAATCTTTTAAAACTACCTTTAAGAAAATATTTTTTTAATCTAAACACCAATTCTTGACTTGTTGGCCCAAAATTAATTTATTTTCCATAACCAAATATATAATCATTTCCTATCTCATTTTCCATTGTAAAAATCTTTAATCCAATTATTTGTTACTTAATCCTCTAAAATCTATACTTGAAAAATAATTTTAGATTAAAAGTATACTGAATGGCATGTGACCAAAATTTACTATGTCTTCAACAAATCAAGCATTTGAAAACACATACATCAAAATCAATCAAACCATAAACAATCAAGTAAATGAATCGTCATGGATTCTTCTCCACATACAATCCATTTTCATACTACCAAAATAGTTAATGAGATTAAATCTCCCTCTTACCTCTTGAAGACTATCCTTCTTGAAAGCTTCCTTAGAGAATTTTGTGTGGCTCCAAGAAAATACCTATCAACCTTAAATAATTTACAAAATACAAAACTAAGCTTGAGAAAGAATAACCATGGATCAAACATGGCTTAGAAATTTAAAAAAACAAATTTAGAAATAGGAAACAAGAATTTTACCTAATAGGGTAGAAATTTCAACCTTGATTTCCAAGCTCAAGATGGTTGATTTTAAAGAAACTCACAACATGAAAGATGTTTGGAATGGTGTTTAACTTTAGGAAATGAGGTTGGATAAAATTATTGAAGAGTGGAAGTGTGATTTGGGAGTGGTGGCCGAATAGCTCAAGAAATGGAGAAAGATGAAGTTTTTCTTTGTGTTCTTGTGTTCTTGAAGAAAGAGAATGGAGAGAATAGATAGGAGTGATGGAAAATGAAGTGGAGAGGTCTCCCACACTATATATAGCCATGTGGTGCATTGGAGGAGTGGGTGGAATGATTTGTGATAATTGCTTGGTGGAGCACTCAAGGAGACAAGGTGGTGCATGCTAGCTCACTAAAGTGTATGATTAAGTGTGATGGAATCAAAATGATAGCCTAAAAGTCATATGCATTGCCTTGGAGTTACATGGAGTGAATGGATGGAAATTCATCGAATATTTGAGTGGGAGACAAGGTAGTTGAAGGATGACTAGACTCCAAGTGATCATGAATGATAGAATGCATTATTTGAAGAATCATTTGCCTTCTTTAAGAGACATGGCCGTGTGGCCTTGGTGGAATTCACCAACAAAAGAATTCCATTCCATGTTATAATGAGGTGCATGAGTTGTAGGTGGGTCAAAGTGTTTTACCACTTTGGTTTCTAAATTAAACATACTAGGTCCACTAACATGATTATAGAATCTAGGTAAATAGAAAACTTAATTACTAGGGCTAGGTAATTAGGTTTATGATTTCACCTATGGTAAGTAGATTTATAACCTTAACCTAAGGTAAATAGATTTATGACTTTAACCTAAGGTGAATATATTTATAATTTACCTAAGGTAAATAGATTTATGATTTTACCTACGTCTATTTCTCTACGTAGATTTTAACCGGTAGTTAATTTTGAATTGACAAAAATTACTGTTGTAAAAACTAATTTTTACCGTCTTAAATTTAGTATGGTAAAAATTAAATAGTAACTAGATAAGTTTTCAAACAATGAAGATTTTCGAATACTGTTTCTAGTTTCGAGTTTAGTAAGATCCCCCAGCCCTACGTGAACAGTTCAAAAATTCATCCGGCCTGGGAAAATTATTATTTTCCTGACTCGGAGTAATTCATACACAAAGATCAAAAACATTCACAGAATAGTTAAAATAAATTTATAGCACACAGAAATCACAAAATAGAATAATTTAGTCGTTACTGTAATTTATCAAAAATTGGGGTGTTACAATTCCAACCATCGTCTCTGCTTCATATTCAATTCTATTTATCAAACAAGTACTTCAAACTCTTGTGATCACTAAAGACATTGAACATAGCTCCATACAGAAAATGCCTCCAGACCTTCAATGCAAAAACCACTGCGGCTAATTCTAAATCATGTGTTGGATAGTTTCTCTCATGAACCTTTAACTGTCTAGAAGCATAAGCTACCACATTCTGGTCTTGCATCAATACGCACCCTAACCCCTGGTAAGAAGCATCACAATACACTTCAAAGGACTTGTTAGGATTTGGTAAAATAAGCACTGGTGCAGTTGCCAGCCTTTTCTTCAATTCTTGGAAGCTCGCTTCACGTTCCTCCGTCCAATCAAAAGCTTGACTTTTCCTTGTCAGTTGCGTAAGCGGTCCAGCTATCTTGGAAAAACCTTCTATGAACCTCCGGTAATATCTGGCCATTCCAACAAAACCTCAGACTTCCATTACTGTCTTAGGCCTTTCCCATTTCAAAATAGTCTCCACCTTAGATGGATCTACAACAATACCTTCCTTAGAAATCATATGACCTAAAAATTGAACTTCCTCCAGCCAAAATTCACACTTTGCCAACTTTGCATACAGTTCCTTTTCCTTCAAAATATGAAGAACTATACCAAGATGTTCAACATGCTCTTCCTTAGATTGAGAATAAATCAAAATGTCATCGATAAAAATGACAAATCTGTCTAAATACAGATGAAAAATCCTATTCATATAATCCATGAATATTGCAAGAGTATTCGTCACTCCGAATGGCATCACCTGATACTCATAATGCCCATAACGAGTTCAAAAAGCTGTTTTAGGCACATCATCAACCTTGACACGAATCTGATGATAACCTGATCGCAGATCTATCTTAGAGAATATCACTGCTCCCTTCAACTGATCCATTAAATCGTCAATTCTCAGAAGTGGATATTTATTCTTTATAGTAACCTTGTTCAGCTGGAAATAATCTACGCAAAGACGTGAACTTCCATCCTTCTTCTTAACTAGAAGCACTAGTGCTCCCCACAGTGAAACACTAGGTCGCACAAACTGTTTCTCCAACAGCTCCTCCAATTGTTTCTTTAACTCTACCAACTCCGCTAGCGACATCCTATATGGTGCAATTGAGATAGGACCTGCTCCTGGTACCAAATCGATAGAAAACTCGATCTCCCTCTCAGATGGCAAACCAGGTACGTCATCAGGAAAAACCTCTGGAAATTCATTAACAACAGGAATAGCATTCACATCCTTCTCACTCTTGACTTCTAGAGAAGATAATAACATATATCCCTGCGCTCCATCTCTCAATAATGACTTGACTTTAACAGCAGTAAAAAATCTAGAACTTTTTTCCTTAGGAAAAACTATGGTTTTGTTTGCACAGTCTATAAGGATATGGTTAGAAGATAACCAATCCATTCCTAATATTACATCTATCTCAATAAGAGGCAAACAAACCAAATTGACCGAAAACATACAATCCTTTATAACAACAGGACAATTCAGACATATCTTGGATGTAACTACAGGTTTAGTAGTTGGTGTAGACACAACCAATTGAAAACTCAAAGAAGTCACAGACAGTTGCAATCGTTCCACACAATCATATGCAATAAATGAGTGTGTCACACCTGAATCATATAACACAGTCATAAGATTACCTTCAATGACACCTTCCCCCTGAATAAGATCCTCAGATTGAGAAGCTTCAGTTCCCGTCATGGTATATACTCGCCCTCCTGACCTCGGCTGAGTAGCACGAACAGTTCTCACAGCAGGTTTCCTTTCCGGCTGAGTACAATCCCTAGATACATGTCCAGGTTGTTTGCAATTAAAACAGATTGTCCCTTTGATTGAGCAATCCGTAGAGATATGACCACTCTTTCCACACTTAAAACACGTTGGCGTAAACGCCACTTTCTGACCAGTTCTATTACCACTAGCACTTCCCCCATTTGGTGGTCGTTGAGGTTGATTTCCTAGTGGTCTCGAATATGGCTTGCGCTGAAACTGGCTATTGTTACTGCTACCTCCTCTCTGAAACCTCGTTGGTCCAAAATTACGGCTCCAACTCCTTAAGTCGTGCACAAGTATCCACCAAAGCATGAAATTGATTCATTTTCAAGGGTAACACTCCTCGTCGCAATTCCACTCTCAACCTTTCTTCAAATTTTCGACATCACCACACATCATTCTGTTGAGTTTGAGTATAGTCTGAAAACTAAGGCAAACTCTCAAATTTAGAAGCATACTCATTAACAGTCATGTTGTCTTGACGTAAACCAAGAAATTCCATCTCCTTGGCATGTCTAGCACTGGCAGGAAAATACTTATCCAGAAATACTTTAGAAAATACCTCCCAAGTAATTTCAGTTCCTTCAGCCTGTAATAATCGGCGGGTTCCTTTCCACCAATGTTCACCATCTCCACTCAGCCTAAAAGTAGCATATGTCACCTTCTTCCCATCTGTGCATCCCATTCCTTCAAATATCTTTTCCAAGTCCTGTATCCATAGACTTGCCTTCTCAGGATTAAACTCGCCTCTAAACTGTGGCAGATTATTTCGCCTAAACTCAGATAAATTTAGGGCATCAGCAGTAGCATCTTGCTGTTGAGCTGCTCTCTCATTTTGTTGAGTTATCACTTCAGCCATCCGCTGCATAGCTTCTACAGCTGCAATCATTAAGTCCACATTACGGTTCACGTTCGCACGCGTTCCTCTTCTGCCAGACATCTTCTTTCTTCAATCATAACAAAGCAAAGTTAGATACATCCTTTCGGAAGTAAATTTCAAAGAATCACACAACACAAGTAAAAACAGACCCAACCACAACCCCAAAAGACTCTAACTTGGGCTCTAATACCAACTAATGTAACACCCTTGTGGGGATGTCACATTTGTAATGCAATAAAATCAAATCTACCCAAGTTGTAAAACATTTGTTACATAAATAATAAGGGTTACAAAATTTTTTCATTTTTATATATAATAACCTTAATTAAAATAACACAGAACAAGAAATAAAACAAACTGTCAGCACACACATAATATACATAGGATTTTGTTCTAAGTTATGCAAATAATTTACAACTACAAAATATTTAAACAAAACAGTAAAGAGTTAATATACAATACAACATCATAAAGTGCCTAAGTGCACATCATAGATTTCTAATCCTCCGATGAATCATCGAAACGATAGAAAATCCAGATGTCTCGTAGCTCTACGGACACAAGTCCGCGCTGTCGACACTTGATAATCACATATTTTATTCATTAAGAAACCCTTATGTTTAGTCATTTACACTCTCCATATTCTTAATTGATTGAGTTTGGTATGATTTTGTGAGTTTAAGCTCAAATTGGTCCTAATTGAATATTTTCAGCATTATTGAGACTTGACACTATTTCTGTATTTTGGCCATAACTTGAGTTCCTAATCTCTGATAAACATGAATTTTACCTTGTAGGAAAGCTAAGAGGAAGCTATACAACTTTGATGAAGAGCTCGAAGTCCTAAACAGATGTCTAAAGGACCTAAGTTTACATGGAAGTTAGAATACGGGTTCTGTCACTAGAATCCGAATGGTGTGCACTCATAAAATCATATCTCAAGATGTAATAATGGAGATGGGCTGAAATTTGGTCAGTTGATAGTCAAGATCCAAATAAACAACTTCCATGAAGAACATTTTTTGAAAAAATGAAGTCTAGTAGGTCAGTTTGAGCTTGCAAGTCGGAACAGAGGTGCTGAAGTTGAGTTTGAGCAACCTGCGGTATTTGGGACATATTTTGGGCTGAAGGAAGCCACATTGGACGAACCAGATATGCATTTTATAGCCAAGACAAAGATCTACAACTTTCATGAAGAGTACTTTTCATGGATCTGAAGTATAGTGGGTCGTTTTTGGCTTCCAAGTCAGACACGAAATTTTCGTCCTCAACCACCCACTCATCCATCCACTAATCCACTCATCCACTCATCCACTCATCCAACCACTCAACCACTCCACCCACTTATCCACTAATCCACCCACTCATCCATCCACTCACCCATTCATCTCCATAATTTCCCACTCACCAAAAGTCCTTTGGCATTTTCCACTCAACCAACCCACTCAACCACTCCACTCAAACACTCCACTCACTCACTCACTCATCCACCCACTCCCCTTTGTCATTTTGTTACCCTAGACTTCTATAAAAGGCACCATTGGTTATCATGAATAAGTTGTATTCTCCTTCATTTCTCTCATAGTTTCTTCTTGTTTCTTCATAGTTTCTCATAGCTTTTGTATATTTTGATGCTCCCCTTCATGGTAATGGAGGGCTAAGCTACTTTCGGTCAATTTAGAACTCTTGAAGAGATTGTGGTTTGGATTCTTGAGATCTTGGTTATGTATTGTATTTGATTTGTAATTGAATTCCTCTTTTCTTCTTCTTGATCTTGAATGCATAATGGTGATTTTATTTATGTTGATCTGATTTGATCTTGGTTTAAGATTGAGATTTGTGATGAAACTTAGAACTGATTGATCTAAATTAATCACAGAATTGAAAGGGTTAGGTTACTGATTTGTGCCTAAGTTAATTGAATTCGGTACTTGAAATTAACATAGATCTTCATGAATGGTGTGATTGCGGATTTGTGATTATCACTTGTTAATTAAATTCTAGACAATCGTCTAGTATGAATTTTGGATTTGATGCAGAGATCTCGGTTAGATCCAAATTAACAATTCAATTGCGCTTCAAGTGTTCTATGAAGGGTCTATGATTGAATCCACCCAATCTTGGATAGGTTTCTAAATTGACTGCTCTTTAATTGTTATTTTTTCATTTAATTTTGTTAAGTGCGATCTTAAACTGTCAAACCCCCATTTGCTAATTTTCACTTGATTTAATTAAATTGCATCTACAATCCTCGTGGAGATGATCCGGTGTTGTCACTGTACTACAAGCTTAGGTAATAACTTCGGTTATAATTTTGACTGAGTTCGGCGCTCGTCAAAATTTTGGCGCCATTGCCGGGGATTAGTAAGTGTAATCTTTTCATTTTAAGTGTTTTTACTAACTTTTGCTTTTTATTAACTTTTCTAACATTTTTATCGATTGTCTAGTGTATTTTGCTTATTTATTTATTTTTGTGTGATGCATAACTAGGTCTGAGCCTGATAACTTGGTTGACTTTGATCTTGAGATTGATAGAACCTTGCATAGGTTGATTAGAGCTCGTAGGCTAAGTGCAAGACTTGCTTCTGAATTTGATCTTAATATTGGAAGTGAACTTGAGATCTTGAATAATTCTGAAACCATGGTTGATAACATGCATAATAGAACTCTTAAGGAACTTGCTGCTCCTGATATAACTAACCAGTCTTTGTGTATTCAATACCCAGATCTTGATGCTGATTTTGAGTTAAAATCTGGATTGATATATTTGTTGCCCAAGTTTCACGATTTTGCAGGTGAGGATCCCCATAAGCATCTAAAGGAGTTCCATGTAGTTTGTTCAACCATGAAGCCACATGGGATCTCAGAAGAGCACATCAAGCTGAGGGCATTTCCTTTCTCACTTGCTGATACAGCCAAGGATTGGTTATTTTATCTTTCACCAGGTTCAGTAACAAGTTGGACTGACATGAAGCGGTTGTTCTTAGAGAAATTTTTCCCTGCCTCTCTAGAGTCATTGCCATTAGAAAAGATATATGTGGCATAAGACAAATGACAGGAGAGACCTTGCATGAATATTGGGAAAGATTCAAGAAGCTGTGCTCGAGCTGTCCCCACCACCAAATCACCGATCAACTCTTAATTCAATATTTCTATGAAGGCTTGCTGCCAAATGACAGAAGCATGGTGGATGCTGCCTCTGGAGGAGCCTTAGTAGACAAGACCCTGCGGCAAGCCGAGAGATTTGATAGCAAACATGGCAGCCAACACCCAACAATTTGGCACATGAATTATTACCTCAACCAAAGGAGTCAATGAGATTCAATCGTCTCATGTAGACCAATAGAGAATGGAACACAGACTTGATGAATTGACTTCTTTGGTGAGGCAGTTAGCAGTGGGACAACAAGCACCAATGCAGATGGCTACAACTGTGTGTGGCATTTGCTCTTGTTCATCTCATCCTACTGATGCATGCCCCACACTTCAGGATGGTGGTTCTATTTTTCCAGAGCAATCTGTTGCAACAACTGGTATTTTTCCTGGTAGACCCCAGTATCAGCAATCACAGTAGCAACCCAGATATGATCTATTTTCTAATACCTATAACCCTGGCTGGAGGGACCATCCCAACCTGAGATATGGAAATTCTGGTCAACAACAACAACAGCCCTACCAACAGCAGCAACCGCAGTTTAGATACTAAGCTACAGGCCCTAGCAACAAGTACCAACCACCTGCATTTAGACAAGCACAACCTGTGCCGCCACCCATGTAGTAGCCCCTCCAACTACCTGTTCCAGCAGCCATTCCAGCTGAGCCACCTTTCGAAGACTTGATGAAACAGTTTCAGCAGAATGTCAATGCCACCATCCAGAATTTACAAACTCAAATTGGGCAGATGGCAACCACTCTGAATGAGATGAAAAGTCAAGGGTCGAACCAATTGCCTTCACAAATAGTCAACAACCCAAGAGGTAATGTAAGTGCCATTAGCTTGAGAAGTGGCAGAGAAGTTGACGGTCCTACTCCACCACAACCTGAACTACAAGTGCAGCAACCAGAAGGTGACCAGAAACAGAAGAAAGTGGATAGCTCAGTCCAAAAATCTATGACACAGAAGAAATGTGCAAAGAATTCAAATCTAGCCATTCCACTACCTTTTCCAAACAGAGTCACACAGTCCAAGCATACTGCGCAAACAAAAATAGAAAGAGAAGTCATGGACACATTCAAGAAGGTGGAAATCAATATTCCTCTCTTGGATGCAATCAAGCAAATTCCTAGGTATGCCAAATTTCTCAAGAAGCTGTGCACTCATAAGAGAAGGTTGAAGGGAAATGAGAAGATTAGCATGGGCAGAAATGTTTCTGCAATGATTCTGCCAAGCATGCCACAGAAATGTAAAGATCCTGGAACTTTCACAATTCCTTGCACGATAGGCAACTCCAGATTTGAACATGCAATGCTAGATTTGGGTGCTTCAATCAATGTCATGCCTATGTCAGTTTATAAGTTATTGAACATTGGCACTTTGCAACCCACTGGTATCGTGATTCAGTTGGGGAATAGGACCACTGCTCATCCAGCAGGAGTGCTGGAAGATGTGTTAGTTCGGGTGAATGAGTTAATTTTTCCAGCGGACTTCTACGTCTTGGACATGGAAGATGAGTCTTCAAAGAAACCATGCTCCATTGATTCTAGGCACACCATTCCTCAAGACCGCCAAGACCAAGATAGATGTGCATGCTGGCACCATTTCTATGGAGTTTGGCGATGATTTGGTACAGTTTAACATTTTTGATGCCATGAGACATCCCCTAGAGGAGCATTTTGTTTTCCATATTGATGTGATTGAGATGCTGGTTGATGATGTTTATGCTGATTTATATGCTGAATTCCCTGATATTGTTGACTTTCTGGATTCTGTTTCTTGTGATACATGTACTGCTTGTGATATTGAGCCGTGTGCTGCATGTGCTGAGATTTATGCTGGTATGAGTGATGATGCAACTGCTGACTTGAATGATACCGCATGTGAAAATAGAAGTCAGAACTGTGCTGAATTTAATGTTGCTGAATTAGTTGTTTCAAATAGCTTGCTGCCTTCCATTGTACAGCCCCCATCCTTAGAGTTGAAGACTTTGCCAGACCATCTTAAATATGCATATTTAGGAGATGGTGAGAAGCTGCCAGTGATTGTTGCTAAGAATCTGCAACCTGAACAAGAAGAAAAATTGTTGTAGGTTTTGAGGCAGAATAAGCAAGCCATTGGATGGACACTTGTAGATCTTCCTGGTATTAGTCCCTCCACATGCATGCATAGGATTTTATTGGAGGAGGACACAAAACCAGTAAGGCAACCCCTAAAGAGAATGAACCCCTTGATTCTAGATGTGGTGAAGAAGGAAGTGACCAAGCTACTTCAAGCTGGCATTATTTATCCCATATTAGACAGTAAATGGGTGAGCCCCGTACAAGTTATTCCCAAGAAATCTGAGGTCACAGTAGTTGAGAATAAGAATAATGAACTTTTACTCACAAGAGTTCAGAACAGTTGGCGGGTTTGCATTGATTATAGGCGGCTTAACCAGGCTACCAGAAAAGATAATTTTCCGCTACCTTTCATTGATCAGATGTTGGAGAGGCTGGTTGGCAAGTCGCATTATTGTTTCCTGGATGGATATTCGGGCTATTTTCAGATTCTTATAGCCCCAGAAGACCAAGAGAAGACTACTTTCACTTGTCCATTTGGCACATTTGCATATAGGAGGATGCCCTTTGGTTTGTGCAATGCTCCGGGCACCTTTCAAAGGTGTATGGTAAGTATCTTTTCTGACTTTTTAGAGAATTGCATGGATGTGTTTATGGATGTTTTTACTATCTATGGCTCTTCCTTTGATGCAAGTCTGGATAGTCTGGCTCAGGTTTTACATAGATGCATTGAAACTAACCTTGTTTTGAATTTTGAGAAATGTCATTTCATGGTAGAACAAGGCATAGTTTTAGGGCATATAATATCTAGCAAGGGTATTGAGGTAGATCCTGCGAAAATAGATGTTATTTCATGCCTATCTTACCCCACATGCGTGCGGGAGGTTCGTTCTTTCCTTGGTCATGCAGGTTTCTATAGGCGATTCATAAAAGATTTCAGCAAAATTGCTCTTCCACTATCCAACTTACTACAAAAAGAAGTGGAGTTCCATTTTGACCAGAAATGCAAGGATGCCTTCAATCACTTGAAGCAAGCATTGATCAGTACACCTATCATCCAGCCACCAGATTGGACACTCCCATTTGAGCTCATGTGTGATGCCTCTAATTATGCTTTGGGAGCTGTTCTTGCACAAAGGGTCGGCAAAATATCTCATGTCATCTCCTATGCTTCAAGAACTTTAGATCCTGCACAAGTCAACTACACCACCACTGAAAAGGAACTTTTAGCAATTGTTTTTGCTTTAGACAAATTTCGATCATATTTGCTTAGTTCTAGAGTGGTTGTGTTTTCAGATCATACAGCTCTGAAGTTTCTCCTGAAGAAGCTTGATGCAAAGCCTAGGTTGATTAGGTGGATTTTGCTCCTCCAAGAGTTCGATATTGAAATCCATGATAAAAATGGAGCGGAGAATTTAGTGGCTGATCACCTAAGCCGAATTGAAAGAGAGGCAGATACTTTTCCTATCCATGATGTCTTCCCTGATGAGCAGCTTTTCAAGCTGCAAGGTAACACTCCTTGGTTTGCTGATTTGATAAATTTCTTAGTTGCTGGTGTTTTCCCTGCACATTTTATTAGGGCTCAGATTGATAAATTGAAGAGTGAGTCAAAATATTATGTGTGGGACGACCCTTATCTATGGAAATTTTGTAGTGACCAAGTCATTAGGAGATGCGTGCCTGATAATGAATTCTATTCTATTCTTAGCTTTTGTCATACACTTGCATGTGGCGGTCATTTTGGTCCCCAAAGGACTGCTAGGAAAGTTTTGGAATCTGGATTATATTGGCCCACTCTATTTCATGATGCATATTTGTTTTGTAAATCTTGTGATCAATGCCAAAGAACAGGAAACACTTCTCGAAGGAATGAGATGCCCCAGAAATCCTTATTGTTCTGTGAGATTTTTGATGTATGGGGTATTGATTTTATGGGACCCTTTCATGTTTCTTTTGGTTTTGTTTACATTTTGCTAGCTGTTGATTATGTATCCAAGTGGGTGGAAGCGAAAGCTACTCGGACTGATGATTCCAAAGTTGTTGTGGATTTTGTTAGATCATAGATTTTTTGCAGGTTTGGAGTTCCGAAGGCCATCATCAGTGATCAGGGTTCATATTTTTGTAATCGAAGCATGGAAGCTTTGATGAAAAAGTATGGGGTCTTGCACGAGTTTCTACACCTTACCATCCCCAAACTAATGGGCAAGCCGAGATTTTCAACAGGAGATCAAGCGCGATACTCCGTAAGATTACAGCTCAACCTAATAGAAAAGACTGGAGCAAGAGGCTTGAGGATGCTTTATGGGCTTACCAAACTGCTTATAAGACACCAATCGGGATGTCTCCGTATCGGATTGTTTTTGGAAAAGCCTGCCACCTGTCGCTGGAAATTGAGCATCATGCATTCTGGGCGGTGAAAAGGTGCAACTTGGACCTAGATCAAGCAGGTATGGAGAGGAAGCTGCAGCTGCAACAATTGGAGGAGATCCGCTTAGAGGCTTATGAAAGTTCCAAACTTTATAAGGAGAAGACCAAAGCCTTCCATGATAAGATGATTCTGAGGAAAACATTTGAGATTGGTCAAAAAGTTCTCCTCTATAACTCCCGCCTCCGACTCATGCCTGGCAAATTAAGGTCTAGATGGGATGGACCATTTATTGTTACTAAGGTTTTTCCTTCTGGTGCTGTTCAGATTAAAAGTGAGGTCACTGCCAAAGCTTTCATCGTAAATGGACACCGCCTCAAACAGTATCATGAACTTCCAGAGAATGCAGAAATGGAGGTGATGAACCTTCTCTATCCGCATTATGAATAAAAAAAAGAAAAAAAAAAGAAAAAAAAAGAAAAGAAAAGAAAAGAAAAAACAGCTGCGTGCCCGACAATGAGGTAGGTAGTGCCATTAAATTTTGTCACTCGGAAGCATGTGGAGGTCATTTTTTTCTTCAGCGACAACAACTGTAAAAATCTTGCAGTATGGATTTTATTGGCCTACTTTATTCAAGGTCTGTTACACCTTTTGCAAAAGCTGCGGAAATTGGTCAAAAAAGTTCTGCTTTGAGATTATCATTTGCACCTACTCCTTGGGAAATTGAGATCTAGGTGGCGCGGTTCTTTTGTTATCAAACACGTGTATCCTCTGGGGCTGTAGATATTGAGGATCCTAGGAATGGTAATGTGCTCAAAGTTAATGGACAGAGACTCAACCATTCCTGGAAAACCAAGTTCTTGAGTTCTTTGTGTTGCCAGTTAAGTGGCGGATACGGTACTCCGTGACTCTCAAGTCGGTTTTTTTTTCAGTTTCCCAAAATAACTGAACCCTTCTTCTCCTTCAAAATGGATGTCATTCTTTCAAACCTGAGAAAACATTTTCCTTCTCTTCCTCAAAATGCTCTGAGAAAAATCTACAAAGTTCGATGTGAAAGATTGAGACTGTTAATGCACAAAGGTATGCCAGAAGATGTACGCTGGATAATTAAAGTAAAGGTCCGATTAGCAGGTGAGTCCTCAATTTCATTTGACTCATATATGCCCGGTCTTGGAAGAAGTTCATATTCTAAAAGGAGAAGAGCAAAAAGGTTACAAGTCCGTCACAAATGTGGACGATGGAACTGTAACAAGCGATGTCGTACTTTGGGGATGGTTTCCGCAAATAGAGAAGATAAAATTTTCTTCATTAAGAATGGACTGAGTAAGGAGTCATTAGATGATATCTTATTGACTCTTGAGACGCATTCTTGTGGATTGGTGCATCGTGAAATTCTTAAATTGTGGAATCTCTTCAAGGATGAAAAAAAACGCTACAGTCTTGGGAATCTGACTCTAAAAGACCCTGTTTGCCAATTCATAAGAAAATTGGATGGGAAGCTTATCCTCGACTCATAGAAGATGTTTAAGCCGTTACTGGACGTTAAACCAGAGGCAGATATGAGCCATATCCACAAACAATCTGTACATATCATCTTCTTCTTCTTCTTCTTCATGTCATCTTTCAAACAAAAAAAAAGAAAAAAATAATTAAAAAATAAAAATAAAAAAATATGTATACGTCTTAGGATTGGCTTTGGTAACACAAATCGTGAATGGGGAAATGCATGCATCCTGATCCAGCCTTCTTAATTGAAAAACAAAGAAGGTAGATTGTATCCCACATGTGAGGCAGCCAGTCGTATTATGGCCACTTGTCCCTTTTGGGAGCCCTATGTTGCGCTGGTCTTGAATGGGTCGAATACTGGTCAACAATGCTTTGGCACAAAGCCGAAAGAGCAGACTACCTCCATCCCAATCTTAAGTAAGTATACACTCATCTTTCATCAAGTTTTTCTAACAATTTCAAAAAAAAAAAATAGACGTGATGTCTACTGCACTCATGACGCGCAGTATAAAGATACGCCATGGAAACTGTACATACAGGTATGTCATCATTTTCTATTTCTTTTATCTTTGTATCATTTTGTTGTATTTTGATTTTTGTACAGACGATCCTTTGAGCAGGGTCCTTCAGGGGTTTCTAGACTTCTTTACCTTGATGGTTTTCTTGAAGTCAAAAAAAAAAAAAGATTCAAAAAAAAAAAAAAAAGATTCTGTGTCTCTTAATTTCAACCTTTTCTGACAACAGCCAACCTACCCTTATAGGTGCAATTATTTCCCTTTCCATTCTTTTTCTTATTTAAACACTCCATTTTCTCCATTTTCCTTCAAACTCAGAAACACTCAAAGGGAGGAAGAGTATAGAATGGGGCCTTCTATTCGTAACCTCAAAAATGTCTGTGTTTTTTGTGGGTCGAGTTATAGGAAGGGATTAGAGTTTGTAAACGCAGCTAGCACTCTTGGTCGATCACTTGCTGCGAGGAATATTCATCTTGTATATGGGGGAGGTTGTCGTGGGTTAATAGGAGCAGTATCACTTGCTGACTTTTTAGGAGGCAGTCAGGTTTTAGGTGTTATTCCTAAACCTTTAGTTGAAAATAACATCACTGGAAGGACAGTTGGAGAAGAAATTCAGGTAACATCTATGCATGGCCGAATGAAAACAATGGTTGACAATTCTGATGCATTTCTTGTCTTACCTGGTGGTTTTGGTACTTTGGAAGAAATTTTTCAAATTGTCTCTTGGGCCGAACTGAACATCCACCATAGACCCATTGGTTTGTTGAATGTTAATAATTTCTTTGATCTTTTGTTATCTTTTCTTGACAAAGCTGTGGAACAAAAAAAAAAAGATTCTGTGTGTCTTAATTTCAACGTTTTCTGACAACAGCCAACCTACCCTTATAGGTGCAATTATTTCCCTTTCCATTCTTTTTCTTGTTTAAACACTTCATTTTCTCCATTTTCCTTCAACTCAGAAACACTCAAAGGGAGGAAAAGTATAGAATGGGGCCTTCTATTCGTAACCTAAAAAATGTATGTGTTTTTTGTGGGTCGAGTTATGGGAAGGGATTAGAGTTTGTAAACGCAGCTAGCACTCTTGGTCGATCACTTGTTGCGAGAAATATTCATCTTGTATATAGGGGAGGTTGTCGTGGGTTAATGGGGGCTGTATCACTTGCAGTTTTTATAGGAGGCTGTCAGGTTTTAGGTGTTATTCCTAAACCTTTAGCTGAAAATAACATCACTGGAAAGACAGTTGGAGAAGAAATTCAGGTAACATCCATGCATGGACGAATGAAAACAATGGTTGACAATTCTGATGCATTTATTGTCTTACCCTATGGTTTTGGTACTTTGGAAGAAATTTTTCAAATCGTCTATTGGGCGAACCGAACATCCACCATAGACCCATTGGTTTGTTGAATGTTAATAATTTCTTTGATCTTTTGTTATTTTTTCTTGACAAAGTCAGTGGAACGTAAATTTATCACTCCTTCGGCAAGACAACTTCTTATCTCTGCTCTCCGCTATTGATGAGCTCATTGATAAATTAGAAGCTTTTGAGTATGTACCGATAAGGTATTAGCTCAGATAGATTGGTCAACAGGAAGCAGCGAAGAAAGTAACAAGAAAAAAAAGCCAGATCTAAAACTTTATCTTTAATGGGTTTGATTTTATTGTACTTTGTTTCTGTTTAAATTTGTGTCAGCTTTCTTCAATAGGTAATATCTTCTATCCTTTACTCATCTATATTTTAACATTGAGGACAATGTTGTGATCTAGTTGGGGGAAGGATAGTTGACCCAAAAAAAAATATAATAAAATAAAAAAAAATAAAAATATAAAAATAAAAAAATAAAAAAATAAAAAAAAAATAAAAATATTTTTTGTTGTTTTGTTTGGAAAGTATGATATGATTGTCATAGACTTATTAAACCAATTATTGATGGCGAGTAAGGAGTAATTTTACTCTTGAGACGCATCTTAATTGGTGGCAGTAGTAAGGAGTTTTTTAGGTAGTAATTAATTAGTATTAAATTGTGGAAGTACTAAAGTTTTATTGTTTGATTTCTTTTCAAGGTCTGATGCGTCACTGACAGTGTGCTTCTTTTTCTCGCTTGGCGTTGATTCACTTCTTATCGTTGTGTTGCTCTTTTCTACATCTCTCTTTCACATTGAAGGCAATGTTATCTTAAGTGTGGGGGAGAGATTTTAGCATTTTTAAAAAAATAAAAAAAAGGGTTCATTGCATGATTGAATAACTTTTCTCCTTTCTTGAACTGATATGCTTGGTGATGGATGATTGAATTGATGAATTGAGTTTGATGGATGCATACGTTGTGAGATTTTGAGCCTAATGGATGGATTCAACATTTATGCCATTCTCTTCTTTCTTGTGTGATTTTCACTCATGTTAATGACCACTCTAGAACTTGCTTTGATTCTTTTTGAAGCTACATTTCACTTGCATGCATGAACATGATTGAGGCCCTTTTTCTTAATTAGCTAGTTTAACCAAATAGCCAACCTTGTTTTCAATATGATATCAAGCACTCTTTTGACTTCTTGAAAATTCTCTGATTCCTGCCAACCTTGTATATTTTCCTTTGCTTAACCCATTTGAGCTTATTTGACCATTCCTTGTTTCTAGCTCATTATGTGCCTTAAATGAAAAATCGTGTTCTTACTTTACCTTAGGGAATAAAAGAATATTAACTTGGTTAATGGATGAGTTTTTGAACAAGTGTGGGGTTGTGTGTACAAAATGGTTGTTGAAAAAGGAAAGAATGCCTAAAAAAAATGTATGTATATAGTTATGTTCATATTAAAAAAAAAGATTGGGAAATGAATATGTAAAGGGATATACATTAGAGTTGGGATGAACTTTTATGCTTGTTATTTGAACTTAGCTCTCATTTGCTTCTATTCTCTTTGGTATTTATCTTCTCATATCCATTTTATCCTCTTCTATTACCTTGACCTCACTACAACCTTGAATAAAGTCCTCATGATTTGTGTGTGCATGTGTTTTGAGTAGTGGAGAAGTAGAAGATAAGCAAGCTTATGGTAGTGCAATTTTCATGGGTTGAATTGAGTGAAATACCTACCTTTTAAACACTTGAGAGATTGAGAGGGAATCTTGTGAAGATCTATCATTCTCGATTCATGTTGAAGATACCTTGCTTGTTGGTTTGAGATGTGGAGAATTGTTAACTCATGAATGTTTTCATCCCTTGAACCTTTGGTTGTTCTTCTTGATTGTAAAATTTTGGTCTTGAGTTTTGCCCAGGAGTGCAAAAAGCTAAGTGTGGGGGAATTTGATAATCACATATTTTATTCATTAAGAAACCCTTATGTTTAGTCATTTACACTCTCATATTCTTAATTGATTGAGTTTGGTATGATTTTGTGAGTTTAAGCTCAAATTGGTCCTAATTGAATATTTTCAGCATTATTGAGACTTGACACTATTTCTGTATTTTAGCCATAACTTGAGTTCCTAATATCTGATAAACATGAATTTTACCTTGTAGGAAATCTAAGAGGAAGCTCTACAACTTTGATGAAGAGCTCGAAGTCCCAAACTAATGTCTAAAGGACCTAAGTTTACATGGAAGTCAGAATATGGGTTTTGTCACTAGAATCTGAATGGTGTGCACTCATAAAATCATATCTCAAGATGTAATAATGGAGATGGGATGAAATTTGGATAGTTGATAGTCAAGATCCAAATAAACAACTTTCATGAAGAACATGTTTTGAAAAAATGAAGTCTAGTAGTCAGTTTGAGCTTGCAAGTCGGAACAGAGGTGCTGAAGTTGGGTTTGAGCAACCTGCGGTATTTGGGACATATCTTGGGCTGAAAGAAGCCAAATTGGACGAACCAGATATGCATTTTATAGCCAAGACAAAGATCTACAACTTTAGTGAAGAGTACTTTTCATGGATCTAAAGTATAGTGGGTCGTTTTTGGCTTCCAAGTCAGACACGAAATTTTCATCCTCAACCACCCACTCATCCATCCACTAATCCACTCATCCACTCATCCACTCATCCAACCACTCAACCACTCCACCCACTTATCCACTAATCCACCCACTCATCCATCCACTCACCCATTCATCTCTATAATTTCTCACTCACCGAAAGTCCTTTGGCATTTTCCACTCAACCAACCCACTCAACCACTCCACTCACTCACCCACTCATCCACCCACTCCCCTTTGTCATTTTGTTACCTTAGACTTCTATAAAAGGCACTATTGGTTATCATGAACAAGTTGTATTCTCCTTCATTTCTCTCATAGTTTCTTCTTGTTTTTTCATAGTTTCTCATAGCTTTTGTATATTTTGATGCTCCCCTTCATGGTAATGGAGGGCTAAGCTACTTTCGGTCAATTTAGAACTCTTGAAGAGATTGCGGTTTGGATTCTTGAGATCTTGGTTATGTATTGTATTTGATTTGTAATTGAATTCCTTTTTTCTTCTTCTTGATCTTGAATGCATAATGGTGATTCTATTTATGTTGATCTGATTTGATCTTGGTTTAAGATTGAGATTTGTGATGAAACTTAGAACTGATTGATCTAAATTAATCATAGAATTGAAAGGGTTAGGTTACTGATTTGTGCCTAAGTTAATTGAATTCGGTACTTGAAATTAACATATTCTTCATGAATGGTGTGATTGCGGATTTGTGGTTATCACTTGTTAATTAAATTCTAGACAATCGTCGAGTATGAATTTTGGATTTGATGCAGAGATCTCAGTTAGATCCAAATTAACAATTCAATTGCGCTTCAAGTGTTCTATGAAGGGTCTATGATTGAATCCACCTAATCTTGCATAGGTTTCTAAATTGACTGCTCTTTAATTGTTATTTCACTTGATTTGATTAAATTGCATCTACAATCCTCGTGGAGATGATCCGGTGTTGTCACTGTACTACAAGCTTAGGTAATAACTTCGGTTATAATTTTAACTGAGTTCGGCGCTCGTCAACACTATACTGATCTCACTAAAGATGCAGAACATCCCTCCCCAGTGACGCCTCAGATCCAACGACATCTCCAACTGTAGATACAAAGTCGTAGTAAAAGCAGGCTTAATATCAAACTCTGCTCGTAGGGACACAGTCAGACGTCCCACGTAAATAACCGATCCTCAATCCTCTTGCAGACACCAGGCCTCTGAACCTCCGTGAAACTCTAGTCTCACGAACCTAAGAAATCCCGGTAATGCCATACTCATAAGTCAGTCCAACGGATGTGGATGATCGGAAGGTTCGCACTCGTCGAACTGATCCCCCGTCTGCTGCTGCTCTTCCTCCTCAGGATACTCACAATCTAAAGGCTATTCCTCTTCCTCAAACTTTTTTATAACATAAATAATAATACAGAAACAATACATATAGAGAGGTGAGCTAATCATATATCAATACCAACATGGCAAATAAGAAAACGCCATTACAACAGATATAACAGTTTATACAATATAGAATTGATCAGATGTTGGAGCGGTTAGCAGGCAAGTCACATTATTGTTTCCTGGATGGATATTCGGGCTATTTTCAGATTCATATAGCCCCAGAAGACCAAGAGAAGACTACTTTCACTTGTCCATTTGACACATTTGCATACAGGAGGATGCCCTTTGGTCTGTGCAATGCTCCAGGCACCTTTCAGAGGTGTATGGTAAGTATCTTTTCTAATTTTTTAGAAAATTACATGGACGTATTTATGGATGATTTTACTATCTATGGATCTTCTTTTGATGCATGTTTAGATTGTCTGGCTCAGGTCTTGCATAGATGCATTAAGACTAACCTCGTTCTAAATTTTGAGAAATGTCATTTCATGGTAGAACAAGGTATAGTCTTAGGGCATGTGATATCTCGTGAGGGTATTGAGGTAGATCCTGCAAAAATAGATGTTATTTCATGCCTATCTTACCCCACATGCGTGCGGGAGATTCGTTCTTTCCTTGGTCATGCAGGTTTCTATCGGCGGTTCATAAAGGATTTCAAAGAAAAATTGCACTTTCGCTATCCAACTTACGCAAAAAGATGTGGAGTTTCACTTTGACAAGAAGTGTCGGGATGCCTTCAATCAATTGAAGCAGGCATTGACCAAGACACCTATCATCCAACCGCCGGATTGGACACTTCCATTTGAGCCGATGTGTGATGCCTCTAATTATGCATTGGGAGTCGTTCTTGCACAAAGGGTCGGTAAAGTATCTCATGTCATTTCCTATGCTTCGAGAACTTTAGATCATGCACAAATCAACTACACCACAACTGAAAAGGAACTTTTAGCAATTGTTTTTGCTTTAGATAAATTTCGATCATATTTGCTTGGTTCTAGAGTGGTTGTGTTTTCGATCATGCAAAGATTAAAGTTTCTCCTGAAGAAGCCCAATGCCAAGCCCCGGTTGATTAGGTGGATGTTACTCCTCCAGGAGTTTGATATTGAGATCCGTGACAAGAGTGGAGCGGAGAATTTGGTGGCCGATCACTTGAGTCGAATTGAAAGGGAGGCAGATGTTTTTCCCATCCATGATGTTTTCCCTGATGAGCAACTTTTCAAGCTGCAAGGCAACATCCCTTGGTTTGCTGATTTGATTAATTTCTTGGTTGCTAAAGCAATACCTGCACATTTCACAAAGGCTAAGATTGATAAATTGAAAAGTGAGTCAAAGTATTATGTGTGGGATGATCCTTACTTATGGAAATTTTGCAATGACCAAGTAATTAGGAGATGTGTTCCTGATGATGAATTCCATTCCATTCTTAGCTTTTGTCATAAACTTGCATGTGGCGGTCACTTCGGTCCTCAACGGACTGCTAGGAAAGTTTTAGACTCTGGATTATATTGGCCCACTTTATTTCATGATGCATATATGTTTTGCAAATCTTGTGATCAGTGCGAGAAAGGGAATACTTCTCGTAGGAATGAAATGCCCCAGAAACCCTTATTATTCTGTGAGATTTTTGATGTTTGGGGTATTGACTTTATGGGTCCTTTTCCTGTATCATTTGGTTTTGTTTACATTCTCTTGTGTGGATTATGTATCTAAATGGGTGGAGGCTAAGGCCACTCGACCGATGATTCTAAAGTTGTTGTGGATTTTATTAGATCACAGATTTTCTCGTAGGTTTGGAGTCCCGAGAGCCATCATTAGTGATCAAGGTTCACATTTTTGCAATCGAAGCATGGAAGCTTTGATGAAGAAGTATGGAGTCCAACACAAGGTTTCTACACCCTACCACCCCCAAACCAATGGGCAAGCCGAGGTCTCCAACAGAGAAATTAAGCAGATACTCCAGAAGACAGTTCAACCTAACAGAAAGGACTGGAGCAAGAGGCTTGAGGATGCTTTATGGGCTTATCGGACTGCTTATAAGACACCAATCGGGATGTCTCCGTATCGGATTGTTTTTGGAAAAGCCTGCCACCTACCGGTGGAAATTGAGCATCGAGCATTTTGGGCGGTGAAAAGGTGCAACTTGGACCTAGATCAAGCAGGTATGGAGAGGAAGCTGCAGCTACAGTAATTGGAGGAGATCCGCTTGGAGGCTTATGAAAGTTCCAAACTTTATAAGGAGAAGACCAAAGCCTTTCATGATAAGTTGATTCTGAGGAAAACATTTGAGATTGGTCAAAAAGTTCTCCTCTATAACTCCCGCCTCCGACTCATGCCTGGCAAATTAAGGTCTAGATGGGATGGACCATTTATTGTTACTAATGTTTTTCCTTCTGGTGCTGTTCAGATTAAAAGTGAGGTCACTGCCAAAGCTTTCATCGTAAATGGACACCGCCTCAAACAATATCATGAACTTCCAGAGAATGCAGAAGTGGAGGTGATGAACCTTCTCCATCCGCATTATGAATAAAAAAAATGAAGAAAAAAAAAGAAAAAAAAAGAGAAAAAAAAGAAAAAAAAGAAAAGAAAAAAAAAAAACAGCTGTGTGCCCGACAATGAGGTAGGTAGAGTCACTCGAAGCATGTGGAGGTCATTTTTTTCTTCACGACAACAACTGCGAAAATCTTGCAAGTATGGATTTTATTGGCCTACTTTATTAAAGGTCTCATTACACCTTTTGCAAAAGTCTGCGAAAATTGGTCAAAAAGTTCTCGCTTTGAGATTATCATCCGCACCTACTCCTTGGAAAATTGAGATCTAGGTGGCGCGGTTCTTTTGTTGTCAGACACGTGTATCCTCTGGGGACGTAGATATTGAGGATCCTAGGAATGGTACTGCGCTTAAGTTAATGGACAAAGACTCAACCATTCCTGGAAAACCAAGTTCTTGAGTTCTTTGTGTTGCCGGTTAAGTGGCGGATACGGTACTCCGTGACTCTCGAGTTGGTTTATTTTTCAGTTTCCCAAAATAACCGAACCCTTCTTCTCTTTCAAAATGGATGTCATTCTTTCGAACCTGAGAAAACATTTTCCTTCTCTTCCTCAAAATGCTCTGAGAAAAATCTACAAAGTTCGATGTGAGAGATTGAGATTGTTAATGCACAAGGGTATGCCAGAAGATGTACGTTGGATAATTGAAGCAAAGGTCCGATTAGCAGGTGAGTCCTCAATTTCATTTGACTCATATATACCCGGTCTTGGAAGAAGTTCATATTCTAAAAGGAGAAGAGCAAAAAGGTTACAAGTCTGTCACAAATGTGGATGATGGAACTGTAACAAGCGATGTCGTACTAAGGGGATGGTTTCCACAAATAGAGAAGATAAAATTTTCTTCATTAAGAATGGACTGAGTAAGGAGTCATTAGATGATATCTTATTGACTCTTGAGACGCATTCTTATGGATTGGTGCATCGTGAAATTCTTAAATTGTGGAATCTCTTCAAGGATGAAAAACAACGCTACGATCTTGGGAATCGACTCTAAAAGACCCTGTTTGCCAATTTATAAGAAAATTGGATGGGAAGCTTATCCTCGACTCATAGAAGACGTTTAAGCCGTTACTGGACGTTAAACCAGAGGCAGATGTGAGCCATATCCACAAACAATCTGTACATATCATCCTCTTCTTCTTCTTCATGTCATTTTTCAAAAACAAAAAAACAAAAAATACAAAAAAAAAACAAAAAAAAATGTATACTTCTTAGGGTTGGCTTTGGTAACACAAACCGTGAATGGGGAAATGCATGCATCCTGATTCAGCCTTCTTAATTGAAAAACAAAGAAGGTAGATTGTATCCCACATGTGAGGCAGCCAGTTGTATTATGGCCACTTGTCCCTTTTGGGAGCCCTATGTTGCGCTGGCCTTGAATGGGTCGAATACTGGTCAACAATGCTTTGGCACAAAGCCGAAAGAGCAGACTACTTCCATCTCAATCTTAAGTAAGTATACACTCATCTTTCATCAAGTTTTTCTAACAATTTCAAAAAAAAAAAAAGGACGTGATGTCTACTGCACTCATGACGCGCAGTATAAAGATACGCCATGGAGACTGTACATACAGGTATGTCATCATTTTCTATTTCTTTTATTTTTGTATCATTTTGTTGTATTTTGATTTTTGTACAGACGATCCTTTGAGCAGGGTCCTTCAGGGGTTTCTAGACTTCTTTACCTTGATGGTTTTCTTGAAGTCAAAAAAAAAATTCAAAAAAAAAAAGATTCTGTGTCTCTTAATTTCAACCTTTTCTGACAACAGCCAACCTACCCTTATAGGTGCAATTATTTCCCTTTCCATTCTTTTTCTTATTTAAACACTCCATTTTCTCCATTTTCCTTCAAACTCAGAAACACTCAAAGGGAGGAAGAGTATAGAATGGGGCCTTCTATTCGTAACCTCAAAAATGTCTGTGTTTTTTGTGGGTCGAGTTATAGGAAGGGATTAGAGTTTGTAAACGCAGCTAGCACTCTTGGTCGATCACTTGCTGCGAGGAATATTCATCTTGTATATGGGGGAGGTTGTCGTGGGTTAATAGGGGCAGTATCACTTGCTGACTTTTTAGGAGGCAGTCAGGTTTTAGGTGTTATTCCTAAACCTTTAGCTGAAAATAACATCACTGGAAGGACAGTTGAAGAAGAAATTCAGGTAACATCTATGCATGGCCGAATGAAAACAATGGTTGACAATTCTGGATGCTTTTTTTTTCTTACCTGTGGGTTTGGTACTTTGGAAGAAATTTTTCAAATTGTCTCTTGGGCCGAACTGAACATCCACCATAGACCCATTGGTTTGTTGAATGTTAATAATTTCTTTGATCTTTTGTTATCTTTTCTTGACAAAGTCAGTGGAACGTAAATTTATCACTCCTTTGGCAAGACAACTTCTTATCTCTGCCTCCACTATTGATGAGCTCATTGATAAATTAGAAGCTTTTGAGTATGTACTGATCGGTATTAGCTCGAGATAGATTGGTCAACAGGAAGCAAATAAAGGAAGTAACAAGAAACAAAAGCCAGATCTGCGACTTCATCTTTAATGGGTTTGATTTTATTGTACTTTGTTTCTGTTTAAATTTATGTCAGCTTTCTCTAACAGGTAATATCTTCTATCCTTTACTCATCTATATTTTCACATTGAGGACAATGTTGTGATCTAGTTGGGGGGGAAAGATAGTTGACCCAAAAAAAAAATAAAAAATAAAAAAATAAAAAAATAAAATAAAATAAAATAAAATAAAAAAATATATAAAAAAAATAAAAATAAATTTGTTGTTTTGTTTGAAAAGTATGATATGATTGTCATGTACTTATTAAATCAATTAGTGATGGCAGAGTAAGGAGTAATTTTACTCTTGAGACGCATCTTAATTGGTGGCAGAGTAAGGAGTTTTTAGGTAGTAACTAATTAGTACTAAAGTTTTATTGTTTGATTTCTTTTCGTGGTCCGATGCAGATCGACAAGCAGTTTCTTTTACTCGCTTAGCGTTGATTCACTTCTTATCGGGTTGTGTTGCTCTTTTCTATCTCTTTCTTTCACATTGAGGACAATGTTATATTAAGTGTGGGGAGAGATTTTGCATTTTTCTGTTTCTTTTCGTTTGTTAAAAAAAAAATTCAAAAAAAAAAATTTTCAAAAAAAAAAAAGAGGTTCATTGCATGATTGAATAACTTTTCTCCCTTCTTGATCTGATATGCTTGGTGATGGATGATTGAACTGATGAATTGAGTTTGATGGATGCATACCTTGTGAGATTTTGAGCCTAATAGATGGATTCAACATTTATGTCATTCTCTTCTTTCTTGTGTGATTTTAACTCATGTTAATAACCACTCTAGAACTTGCTTTGATTCTTTTTGAAGATGCATTTCACTTGCATGCATAAACATGATTGAGGCCCTCTTTCTTAATTAGCTAGTTTAACCAAATAGCCAACCTTCCTTTCAATATGATATCAAGCACTCTTTTGACTTCTTGAAAATTCTCTGATTCCTGCCAACCTTGTATATTTTCCTTTGCTTAACCCCTATGAGCTTATTTGACCATTCCTTGTTTCTAGCTCATTATATGCCTTAAATGAAAAATCGTGTTCTTACTTTACCTTAGGGAATAAAAGAACATTAGCCTGGTTAATGGATGAGTTTTTGAACAAGTGTGGGGGTGTGTGTACAAAATGGTTGTTGAAAAAGGAAAGAGTGCCTAAAAAAAAAAAAAGGGAAAAATGTATGTATATAGTTATGTTTATATATATATATATATAAAAAAAAAAAAGAGAAAAGGATTGGGAAATGAATATGTAAAGGGATATACATTAGAGTTGAGATGAATTTTTATGCTTGTTATTTGAACTCATTTCTCATTTGCTTTTATTCTCTTTGGTATTTATCTTCTCATATCCATTTTATCCTCTTCTCGATACCTTGACCTCACTACAACCTTGAATAAAGTCCTCATGATTTGTGTGTGCATGTGTTTTGAGTAGTGGAGAAGTAGAAGATAAGCAAGCTTATGGTAGTGCAATTTTCATGGGTTGAATTGAGTGAAATACCTACCTTTTAAACACTTGAGAGATTGAGAGGAATCTTGTGAAGATCCATCATTCTTAATTCATTCTTTTCAACGGAAGTTTCCTTGCTTGTTGGTTTGAGATGTGAAGAAATGTTACCTCATTTATGCTTTGATCCCTTGAATTTCTTATTGCTCTTCTTGCTTCATTGAGTCCTTTAGAGTTTTTAGCTTTTAAGTTTGTGTCGTTTGTCTTTGTCTTCTAACTTTAGTTTTATATGTTTTGCCCAGAGTGCAAAAAAGCTAAGTGTGGGGGAATTTGATAATCACATATTTTATTCATTAAGAAACCCTTATGTTTAGTTATTTACACTCTTCATGTACTTAATTGACTGAATTTGATTATGTTTTGTAAGTTTGAACTCGAATCGGACTTAATTGATTTTTTCAGCATTATTCGGGTCTTACACTGTTTCTGTATTTTAGCCATATCTTGAGTTCTAAATGTCTGATAATTATGAATTTTACCTTGTAAGAAAGATAAGAGAGAGCTCTACAACTTTGATGAAGAGCTCAAAGTCAATTTCAGACATCTAGTGGAGCTAATTGGGCATGGAAATCAGAATACGGGATTTGTGACTGGAACCCGAATAGTGTGTAGTAACCAGAACATAATTCGAGTTTGGACATATAAAATGGGCTGAAAATTTGTAATATGAAAGTTAAGACCCATATGTACAACTTTCATGTCAAGCACAAAACTTGATTTGGGCTCCTTGATGGAGATATTGGGTCTGAAAGTCAAAACAGAGGTGCTGAAACTGATCCTGAACAGTCTGTAGTAATTGAGTCATATCTTGGGCTGTAGGATGAATTTTTGGGTGTTTCTAGAGCCATTGGAAAGCTTAGACAATTTCTTAGAACTTTCATGAAGACCACTTGGCTCAGAAATGACGAAATCAATGAGTTCAGCAATAAAGAATTTTAGAGACAAGGTAGCTCACCTACTCACCCACCTACTCACCCACCTACTCATCCACCTACTCATCCCATCTACCCATCTACTACTTCTCTGAATCCTCTATAAAAGGAAGCATGTGGAGAGCTCTAGGAACAACACACACTTGGTGTTAGAGATAGCTTTTCATAGTTCTTGTATATTTTTCCTTCATTGTAATGGAGAGCTAAGTCACTTCTAGTCAATTCGGGACTCTTGAAGAGATTGTGGCTTGGATTCTTGAGACCTTGGTTATGTAATGTATTTGATTTATATTTGAATTTCTCTTCTCTTCTTCTTCTGTTCTCTTGATCTTGAATGCATGAATGGTGATTCTGTTTATGTTTGATCTGATTTGATCTTGGTTTAAGATTAAGTATTGTGATGAAATTTAGAACTGATTGATCTAAATTAATCACATAACTGAAGATTGAGATTTATGATGAAACTTAGAACTGATTGATCTAAACTAATCACGTAATTGAAGAGGTTAGGTTACTGATTTGTGCCTAGGTTAATTGAATTCGGTGCTTAAATTGACATATATTTACATGAATGGTGCGATTGCAGATTTGTGTTTATCACTTGTCAATTGAATTACGACGATTGTCTAGTATGAATTCTGGATCTGATGCAGAGATCTCGGTTAGATCCAAGTTAACCATTCAAATGTATTTCAAGTGTTTGTTGAAAGGTCTATGATTGAATCCACCCAATCTCGGATAGATTTCTAAATTGACTGTTCTTTTAATTGTTATTTTTCTTCAGATCTTGTCATTGTAATCCTTGAACAATCAAAACCTCCCCTTTCTAACTTAACTTAATTTGATAAAATTGCATTTACGATCCTTGAGGAGACGATCCGGTGTTGTTCACTATACTACAAACTTAGTTAATAACTTCGGTTATAATTTTAACTGAGTTCGGCGCTCGTCAAAATTTTGGCGCCATTGCCGGGGATCTCGTAGGTGTAATCTTTTCATTTTGAGTAACCTTACTAATTTTTGTTCTTTCTTACCTATTCTAACAGTTATTTTTCATTTACTAACATTGTTCATACCATACTAACGTTTTTATCTTAGCTTTTGAATTTTTCTCGATTTAGGAAAGACGGAAAACAGTGATTACGGGTAACTATTGCAATTTTCGAATCAAACATGCCCGAATGAGTGAAACTTGGTCGGTTGAAGGAAAACAGCCTGATAAACAAGACTCATAGTAAATTGTGAGGTCACCCCTGGTTTTTCGAAATTCTATCTTTTAGACCACTTTTTCAATTTTTTAATATTTTTTATTGCATTTTCTAATTTCATTTTTATGTAGATTTTGTTCAGTGCTGATTCCATAATTTTTAAAAATGTTTAGAGATATTAACTAGATTTATTTTTGCATATTTTGAGTGTTGTTTTGTGTATTTTGCTTAGTTGCAGTTTTTGTGTTTTTGTGCTTTAGTTGATGCATGACTAGGTCCAATCCTGATATCTTACTTGATCTTGATCCTGAGATTGATAGGACCTTGCATAGATTAATTAGAGCTCGTGTGATAAGTTCTAGAGTTAATTCTGAACCTAATTTTGATTTTGGGAGTGAACCTGATAACTTAAGTAATCCTGAAATCATGGCTGATAACATGCATAATAGAACCCTCGAGGAACTTGCTGCTCCTGATGTATCTTACCAATCTTTGTGCATTCAATATCCTAATCTTGATGCAGATTTTGAATTGAAATCTGGTTTGATACACTTGTTACCAAAGTTTCATGGTCTTGTGGGTGAAGATCCTCATAAGCACCCGAAAGAGTTCCATGTTGTGTGTTCAACCATGAAGCCACAAGGCATCTCTCGAGGAACACATCAAGTTAAGGGCATTTCCCTTCTCACTTGTCGATGCAGCCAAAGATTGGCTATTTTATCTTTCACCAGGTTCAGTCAGAAGTTGGAATGACATGAAGAGGTTGTTCCTGGAGAGATTCTTCCCTGCCTCTAGAGCTGCTGCAATTAGGAAGGATATATGTGGCATCAGACAGATGTCTGGTGAAACTTTGCATGAATACTGGGAGAGATTCAAGAAGTTGTGTTCGAGCTGCCCTCATCACCAAATTAGTGAACAACTCTTGATTCAATACTTTTATGAGGGTTTACTGCCAAATGATGGAAGCATGATCGATGCTGCCTCTGGAGGAGCCTTAGTAGACAAAACTCCTACCGCCGCAAGGGATCTGATAGCAAACATGGCAGCCAATACCCAACAGTTTGGCTCGCGGATCATCACCGCAACCAGAGGAGTTAATGAAATTCAAGCATCTCATATGGACCAACAAAGAATGGAACACAGACTAGATGAATTGACTTCTTTGGTAATACAGATAGCAGTGGGTCAACAACCACCCATGCGGATGACCGCATCGGTGTGTGGAATTTGCTCTAATTCATCTCATCCTACCGATTCATGCCCTACACTTCGGGAAGATGGTTTCGCTTTTCCGATCAATGTGTTCTTTGCCGCACCGGTGTTTTTCCTGGTAGACCCCAATATCAAAGAACAACAAAGAACAATCTAGATATGATCCATTTTCTAGTACTTATAATCCTGGTTGGCGAGACCATCCCAATTTGAGATATGGGAATTCTAGCCAGCAACAACAGCCCCACCAAAGAAGAATAACAAATTTCCCACCAAAAAACAACAATTTAGATACCAAGCTGCAGGTCCAAGCAACAAATACCAACAAATACCAACAAATACCCCCTGTATTCAGACAACAGCAACCTGTTCAGCAGTCTGTCCAATCCACTCCAGCTGAGCCATCATTGGAAGACCTGATGAAACAAATGGCCACAAATAACATTCAGTTCTAGCAGAACGTCAGTGCCAACATTCAGAATTTACAAACTCAAATCGGGTAGCTGGCAACCACTGTGAGCGAGCTAAAGAGTCAAGGTTCTAGCCAATTGCCTTCACAAACAGTCAACAATCCAAGAGGCAACGTAAGTGCAATTACCTTGAGAAGTGGCAAAGAAGTTGATGTTCCAACCTTACAAAGAATCGAAATTGACCAAAAACGGCAGAAATGGATAATTCAGTCCGTAACTGTACATCAAGAAAATTGCGAGAGAATTCAGATGTTACCATTCCATTACCTTTTCCAAATAGGATCACACAATCCAAGAGAACAATGCAAGCGAGAAATGGAAAAAGAAGTCATGGAGACATTCAGAAAGTGGAAATCAATATTCCCTCCTAGATGCAATCAAGCAAATTCCAAAATATGCTAAATTTCTCAAGGAGTTGTGCACTCATAAGAGAAGGTTGAAAGGGAATGAGAAGATCAGCATGGGTAGAAATATTTCTGCAATGATTCTCGCAAGCATGCCACAAAAATACAAAGATCCCGGAACTTTCACAATTTCTTGCACAATTGGCAACTCTAGATTTGAGCATGCAATGCTAGATTTGGGTGCTTCGATCAATGTCATGCCCATGTCAGTTTATAAGTGTTTAAACATTGGTACTTTGCAACCCACTGGTATCGTGATTCAGTTGGCAAATAGAGCCACTTTGCTCATCCTGCAGTGTGTCTTGGAAGATGTGTTAGTTCGGGTGAATGAGTTGATTTTTCCAGCAGATTTCTACGTTCTGGACATGGAAGATAAGTCTTCAACAAACCATGCTCCATTGATTCTAGGCAGACCATTCCTCAAGACCGCCAAGACCAAGATAGACGTGCATGTTGGCACCCTTTCTACGGAGTTTGGCGACGATTTGGTACAATTTAACATTTTTGATTCCATGAAACACCCCCTAGAGGAGCATTCTGTTTTCCATGTTGATATGATTGAGATGCTGGTTGATGATGTCTATACTGATTTATATGCTAAATTCCCTGATATTGTTGACTATCTTGGTTCTGTTTCTTGTGATACATGTGCCACTTGTGATGTTGAACCATGTGCTGCATGTGCTGAGATTTATTCTGTTATGAGTAATGATACAATTTGTGCGATGATGCAACAATTGCGAATGAGAGTCAATACCATGCTTGAAATTAATGTTCTTGAGTTAGTTGTTTCAGATCACTTGTTACCTTCCATTGTGCAACCTCCATCCTTGGAGTTGAAGACTTTACCAGACCATCTTAAATATGCATATTTGGGAGATGGTGAGACACTTCCGGTGATCATTGCTAAAAACCTACAACCTGATCAAGAAGAAAAATTACTGCAGATTTTGAGGCAGAATAGGCAAGCCATCGGATGGACTCTTGCAGATATTCCTGGTATTAGCCCCTCCACATGCATGCATAAGATTTTATTGGAAGAAGGAATTAAACCAGTTAGACAGCCACAAAGGAGACTAAATCCCCTGATTCTAGATGTGGTAAAGAAAGAAGTTACAAAGCTGCTTCAAGCTGGCATTATTTATCCCATATCTGACAGTCAATGGGTGAGCCCCGTGCAAGTGGTTCCCAAGAAATCTAGGGTCACAGTGGTTGCGAATCAGAACAATGAGCTTGTGCCCACACGAGTTCAAAACAGTTGGCGAGTTTGCATTGATTATAGGCGGCTTAACCAGGCTACCAGAAAGGATCATTTCCCGCTGCCTTTCATTGATCAGATGTTGGGCATGGAAATCAGAATACGGGATTTATGACTGGAACCCGAACAGTGTGTAGTAACCAGAACATAATTCGAGTTTGGGCATATAAAATGAGCTGAAAATTTGTAATCTGAAAGTTAAGACCCATATGTACAACTTTCATGTCAAGCACAAAACTTGATTTGGGCTCCTTGATGGAGATATTGGGTCTGAAAGTCAAAACAGAGGTGCTGAAACTGGTCCTGAACAGTGTGTAGTAATTGAGTCATATCTTGGCCTGTAGGACGAATTTTTGGGTGTTTCCAGAGCCATTGGAAAGCTTAGACAATTTTCTAGAACTTTCATGAAGACCACTTGGCTCAGAAATGACGAAACCAATGAGTTCAGCAATAAAGAATTTCGGAGACAAGGTAGCTCACCTACTCACCCATCTACTCACCCACCTACTCATCCACCTACTCACCCACCTACTCACTCACCTACTCATCCACCTACTCATCCCATCTACCCATCTACTACTTCTCTGAATCCTCTATAAAAGGAAGCATGTGGAGAGCTCTAGGAACAACACACACTTGGTGTTAGAGATAGTTTTTCACAGTTCTTGTATATTTTTCCTTCATTGTAATGGAGAGCTAAGTCACTTCTAGTCAATTCGGGACTCTTGAAGAGATTGTGGCTTGGATTCTTGAGACCTTGGTTATGTAATGTATTTGATTTATATTTGAATTCCTCTTCTCTTCTTCTTCTTCTTCGTTCTCTTGATCTTGAATGCATGAATGGTGATTCTTTTATGTTTGATCTGATTTGATCTTAGTTTAAGATTAAGTATTGTGATGAAATTTAGAACTGATTGATCTGAATTAATCACATAACTGAAGATTGAGATTTGTGATGAAACTTAGAACTGATTGATCTAAACTAATCACGTAATTGAAGAGGTTAGGTTACTGATTTGTGCCTAGGTTAATTGAATTCGGTGCTTAAATTGACATATATTTACATGAATGGTGCGATTGCAGATTTGTGTTTATCACTAGTCAATTGAATTCTGGACGATTGTCTAGTATGAATTCTGGATCTGATGCAGAGATCTCGGTTAGATCCAAGTTAACCATTCAAATGTATTTCAGGTGTTTGTTGAAAGGTCTATGATTGAATCCACCCAATCTCGGATAGATTTCTGAATTGACTGTTAGTGACTTAGCTCTCCATTACAATGAAGGAAAAATATACAAGAACTATGAAAAGCTATCTCTAACACCAAGTGTGTGTTGTTCCTAGAGCTCTCCACATGCTTCCTTTTATAGAGGATTCAGAGAAGTAGTAGATGGGTAGATGGGATGAGTAGGTGGATGAGTAGGTGGGTGAGTAGGTGGGTGAGTAGGTGAGCTACCTTGTCTCCAAAATTCTTTATTGCTGAACTCATTGATTTCGTCATTTCTGAGCCAAGTGGTCTTCATGAAAGTTCTAGGAAATTGTCTAAGCTTTCCAATGGCTCTGGAAACACCTAAAAATTCGTCCTACAGCCCAAGATATGACTCAATTACTACAGACTGTTCAGGACCAGTTTCAGCACCTCTGTTTTGACTTTCAGACCCAATATCTCCATCAAGGAGCCCAAATCAAGTTTTGTGCTTGACATGAAAGTTGTACATATGGGTCTCAACTTTCAGATTACAAATTTTCAGCCCATTTTATATGCCCAAACTCGAATTATGTTCTGGTTACTACACACTGTTCGGGTTCCAGTCACAAATCCCGTATTCTGATTTCCATGCCCAATTAGCTCCACTAGATGTCTGAAATTGACTTTGAGCTCTTCATCAAAGTTGTAGAGCTCTCTCTTATCTTTCTTACAAGATAAAATTCATAATTATCAGACATTTAGAACTCAAGATATGGCTAAAATACAGAAATAGTGTAAGACCCGAATAATGCTGAAAAAATCAATTAAGTCCGATTCGAGTTCAAACTTACAAAACATAATCAAATTCAGTCAATTAAGTACATGAAGAGTGTAAATAACTAAACATAAGGGTTTCTTAATGAATAAAATATGTGATTATCAAGCATACCATAACATAATAATACAATTTAATACAGCAATTTTAATACAATAGTTTCATATAATATCACAGATAATAATGTTATGATGCATGATATAAAGGCAAATGCAATACGACTCGTTCCTACTCCATGGAGCTAGACACAAACATCAGAGAGAATGACCTGCAAAGATCTATCAGTACCTCAGGCTGCCCAACCAAACTATTACACTATCTAACGTTGTGTCTATAGCCCACAGTCCAAACATCGTGTAGTAGCACACAGTCCAAACATCGTGTAACTACAGGCATTGTACTAAAATAGTCTTTACAAGACCTTGATTAAGTATAGTGTGTGTCGAGATCACTAGTGTGTTGTCAGTTATCACGGCCCAGAGGAGCGACCAACTATCCACATGTAGAATACTCCGCACACTAATGCCTCCAAGTCCATACAAAGAAATGAACCACACTACGCTTATTACACCGACAATACGGTGTAATTCGTCTCGTCAATCAAATCACCAATTATCAAGCAAATTGGCACAACTCAATGCATGAATAAAAACTATAATTACTAAATTACCCTTAGCTTCAAAATATTCTCATATTTACGCAAATGCCCTCAATGGCAATAATCTCAAATACAATACGTTCCCACCTGACGTACCATATTTCCACTTGTCCAAAATATTGTATGTTCCCACCTAACGTACCATATTTCCACATGTCCGGGTCCACCACTTTGGCCCAACAGTAAATCTCGTTGTTCCAATTAATCGTGTAGAAATTTTATCGCGTTTTCACAATTTCATCGTTTTTACAAATTTTTTAAATCGCGTAAATATATTTTGCTATTTTTTAAAATCACGTAGTATTTTTAAATCGTTTTCTATATCACGTAAGATTTTTAAATCGTTTTCTTGATCGAAAAGCTTTAAAATAAAGATTTCAAAATTGCGTAAACTATTTCTAATACTTTCAAACTACGTAGAATAATTTCCTTACGTTATAAATATATTATAAAACGTTCTCTTTTATTTGTCTATTTTTAATAAATTTTGACAGCATTTTGCTTATAAAATCTATTAAAAATGTACTTTCTACGTTTTTCCTCTAAAAATTCTTTTGTTTATTTTATAACTACAAAATCCACTTTAGTAATTCTCATTATACTTAAAAATTTAAAAGTAAGTATTTTTCAAGGGTTTTATTCATTCTTTTTCCATATCACATTTCTAATAAAATTTTGGTTTACTTCTTTAAATCTTGAAAGTCCATTGCAAATGCATTCTTTTTAGATAAAACATCATAACTACACTTTAGAAAATAAGTTTTGGATTGATTACACATTTACTAGGCATGTTGGCCGAAATTGCTAAAACATTGGCATTTGATCTTTGGATCATTTTCCATCTTCTAAATTATTTTGAAATTCATTAATTTACCTAATTCCATTAAATCTTTCCTTTAGAAAATGGTTGAGAACATTTTGGTCCCCTTTTTCTTGTTGAGGCCGTGAACCTCTCTTTGTGTTCTTTGTAACACTCATGCAAACCTTACATGTTATTCACATCCTAAGTAATAATCATGCATATATCACACAAGCAATATATTTCAAAGCTTGTAGACATGCATACAAACAATATCAAACACAAGTAGGAAAGCTTTTAAACAATCAAACACAAGTGAATCCTAATGGATTCTTCACATACATACAATCCATTTTCTCATCACCACATATGGTTGATGAGATTAAATCTCCCTCTTACCTTTAAGGAAGATAAAATCTTTTACTCCTTCTTCTAGTGATTTCGTGACTCTCCAAAGAAACCTAAAAGATCTTAAACAAAAATTTAAAGAGTTATAACTATAAGAGAGAATCATAAACCATGGATCAATCATGGCTTAGAACCTTAAAAATGAAGTTAAAAATGAAAAACAAGGAATTTTACCTTCTAGGAAAAACCTCCAAAGAAAATTTCCAAGCTTAAGATGATAGATTTTGGAAGAACTCTCAACTAGAGATGTTCTTAGAATGATGTTTAGGTTTAGAAAAGTAGGTTAGATGAAATTTTAGGTGGTTGGATGGTAGAGTAGGGTGGTTGGCTGAATGGCTCAAAGAAGAGCAACAATGGTGGTTCTTGATTTTGGAAGAGAGAAAGTATAAGCCAAGTGATAAAAATTGAAGTGTAAAATGCTCTCCTACTGGTGCATGGCCATGGAGCTCACTCTTAAGGGGGTGGCCTCTTTGTTTGACCTCCAAGAATCCATCCTAGCCTTAGCTTTCATCAAGGGCTCACATGCAAAGCTTCTCCCCAAAGCTTGCTTCCTATTGGCTCATTCAAGCCTTGTCACATGCCTTGTCACATGTTCTTGAATGTTCTTCCTTAATGATGATCACTAATTAAGCTACTAATCAAGTTACTAATCTCATTAAGTTTCTATGCACACTTAATCTAGTTTAATTAGGTTAATTGGTTACATTACTAATTAATTAGCATTCTTGAAATCTAAGCTTCAAGAGCCATTGATTAAATCAAGGGTTGGTATTAGGTAATAATATGATCAAATCTAAACCATTAGATCTCATCTCCATGAAATCCTAGCCATTAGATTCATCTTCAAAAATAAAGGGTCTATTACCAAGTGGCCTCTATACTCAAGAGGGTGGGTGAATTGAGTATGTAAAATATTTTTGTAAATCTTTCGCAAAACGTTTGATTAACAATTTTCGTTGAAGCTATTGGATGATTGAAGTGAATAGATAAACGAGATTGAACACTTCACTCACAAATAAACAACTCAAGATAGAAAGAATTCAAGCAAAGCAAAATATCGAACTCAACTTAAGTAAATATAATTAAAGCACAAAGTAAAGAGATAGAGTTGAGAGGAACAAACACAAGATTTATCCTGGTTCAGCCACCAATCCACTTGTGACCTACATCCAGTCCTCAAGCAAACTACTCGAGATTTTCCACTAAACTTCAAGCTTGAACGGGTGCTTGAAAACCTTAACACAAAAGAGCACTCAACTCCTTGGGATGCCTCACCCTTGAGCTTGAGCCTCAAACCAGGGATGCCTCACCCTTTTCACTAGAGGGATACCTCACCCTCTTTACAACCTTTGAAGGATGCCTCACCTTCAACAAGGGATACCTCACCCTTTACAAACTTTGAGAGATACCTCACTCTCTTTTTCTCTAGAGGGATGCCTCACCCCCTTTACAAAGAATCAAAGTGTTTATAAAATGAAAACTCTCACAAGAGTAGATGATACAAATTGAAGCCCTATAATGCTCTTCAAGAATATCTCAACAATATATACAAAAACAGAGCAAAAGTGATTTAAGGATGAATCTCAGATTATAGTGATTGAAAGATGTTTCTCAAGTGTTGTTCAACCACAAATGATGCCCCAAGATGAGTATTTATAAGTTATTGGAACAAAAGAGCCGTTGGGGGCTTTAATGGGCAACATTACAAGCCAAATAATATAGTCGTTCGGCTTGTCAGAATGCTGGTAATCGATTACAGGGTTCTGGTAATCGATTACATGACAGTTAAAACGTGTTCTTGGCTTTCTGGGTTTGTGGTAATCGATTACATGACTTGTGTAATCGATTACACGGCCTCTGACTTTCTGGTAATCGATTACAATATTGATGTAATCGATTACATGGCCTTTTTGATCGTGTTCTTGGATTTACAAACATGGTAATCGATTACATGGATCTTTATGTCGAATCGACAAGTCCTCGACTTCTTGGTAATCGATTACCAAGAGTGTGTAATCGATTACATTCCACTTTGAACACATTTTTCAATCCCAATTAAGTCTCTAGGCCATTTTTATCATTTGGGTACTTGGACAAAACAAGATTTGCAAATGTTTACCATAATCCAAGACTGAAATCAACATTTCTTTAAAATATGAACTTTGAAAACAAGTTGATTTATGAGATCTTTGAAAAACCATTTGAATATAATTGAGATACCTTGAGAGCATTTCACATTGATGTTCTAAGACCTATATCTAATATACCTCTTTTGATCTTGGTCTCCTTCTCTTGGTCTTGATCTTTTCTTTTGATCTTGAACTTTTCTTTTGATCTTGGTCTTTTCTTTTGATCTTGGTCTTCTTCTCTTGGCTTTGTTATCATCAAAAACTTATTTGATATGCTTCATGACATAAGCATTCACAGGGTCAAGATCTTCTCTACATTCTTCACATCCAATGGTCACAAATGATTCTAGCTACTTTTGTGAGACCGATCTCCACTGTACAATTGATCAACGGCGGATATCCAAAGCCTTCATTATTAAGCTTATCCTTACAACCATAGATTAGATCAATGGTTGATATTCAAAACTAAACTTCCTCATCCAACGATGCAAATCAAGTCAAGCCCTCTTTGTTGACTTAATTCCTATTGGCTTAAAATAAATCAAGCCACTAATGTTGACTACTTTTTCTAAACGTGGGTCCCGCAAATCAATTGTGGGTCCTACAAACCAAAAATGGGTCCCACAGACCTTTCTGGGTTCATTGTTGTTTTATTTGTATTGACTAATAAAATAATATTATAATAATATAAAATTATTTTATTACACAGTTAAATCCTAAAAATTAAAAGACTGATACACGTATCATTCAGAATTGGGTTTAGTAAGATCCCCTAGCTCCGAATAATTAAAATGAGATTTTCCCTGGCCCGAAAATTATATTTTCTTAACTCGGAGTAAATCACACAAAACACTCAAATATGAACACAAAATAGTCAAATAAATTTTATATCATACAGAAAAACATAAAACAGCACAATCAGGACATAACAGTCATTTATCCTAAAGTTGGGGTGTTACAACTCTCCCCTACAAATAAAAATTTTGTCCCCGAAATTTGTCGTACATCAAAACAACTGAGGGTATTGCTCCCTCATTTTACCTTCTAACTCCCAGGTAGCATCACCTGTTACGTCATTCCATATCACCTTCACCAGCTCGATCATCTTCCCTCAAAGTTGCTTCACTTTCCTGTCTTCAATCCTAACAGGAAGTGTCTCATACATCAAGTTGTCCTTTAGTTGCACTTCGTCAGGCTGTATAACATGCGTCGGATCAGGAATATACTTCCTTAATTGAGACACATGGAATACATCATGCAGATTGGATAGAAAAGATGGTAAAGCAATCTGGTAGGCTACAGGACCTATACGATGAATAATCTGATAAGGTCCAATGAACTTAGGCGTAAGTTTCTTGGATTTGATAACCCTTCCGACACCAGTCGTAGGCGTTACTAGCAAGAATACATGCTCACACTCCTCAAACTCTAGAGGACGCCTTCGCTTATCAGCATAACTCTTTTGTCTGCTTTGGGTCATCTTCATATTTTCTTGTATCATCTTCACCTTTTCTGTAGTTTGTTGCACAAGATCTGGTCCAATAGTCATACTCTCTCTATCTTGATACCAACACAAAGGTGTTCAGCATCATCTTCCATACAACACTTCATAGGGTGCCATCCCTATACTTGAGTGAAAACTATTGTTATAGGTGAATTCTATCAAAGATAAAAATTCATCCCAACTGCCTCGTTGTTCCAATACACAAGCACGTAACAAATTTTCTAAAGACTATATAGTCCTCTCTGTCTGACCATCAGTCTACGGGTGAAAAGCAGAACTCAATCGTAGTTTGGTCCCCATGGCTTCCTGCAAACTTCACCAAAACCTCGACGTAAACCTTGGATCTCAGTCAGAAACTATACACGTAGGTACACCATGTAGTCTAACAATCTCACCAATGTATATCTGAGTTAATCTTTCTAATGAATACTTAATATTGATTGGCAAGAAGTGTGCTGACTTCGTAAGCCTATCAACTATAACCCATATCGAATCATGCCCCTTCCTTGTTCTCGACAATCCGGTAACAAAATCCATCGAGATACTATCCCACTTCCACTCTGGAATAGCTAACGGTTGTAACATACCGGTTGGCCTCTGATGTTCCACCTTTGCCTTCTGACAAACTAGACAAGACGCCACATGTTCTGCTACATCTCTTTTCATCCTTGGCCACCAAAACAACCTTTTCAAGTTTTGGTACATCTTGGTCATCCTCGGATGTGTAACGCCCCAATTTTTAGAAGATATTCTGAATGTACTGTTTTCTGTTTTTCATGCTTTTGTATGAATGACCGCGGTGTCCCTGTTTTTTTCTGTTCTTGAATTTTGTATGAAAACAACTACGATAATACAGGTTCAAATTTTATTTGATCGTTTTACGTAGTTTGTTTCGAGACGGTAAAATAAAAATTTTTCTGAGCTACTGTATTAATTTTTCTGAAAGATATACAGCTAAATAATACTGCTGGATATTTTATTTGAACGTTTTGGACGATTACCTACGTTGTGGAAAAAAATGAGAAAATGACCGTTACGTCCCGAACGTACTGTTTTCTCTGTTTTTGTCTGTTTTTAATTGTTTTCTTCTTGATTTAATGCCAGAAAATACTGTCTGTGATTTTATATGAACTTTTTGTGTGATTTGCTCGAGGCAGGAAAATAATATTTTTCGGTAGGGGAAAATCTTATTTGATTATTTAGAATTGGGGGATCTTACTTAACCCGATTCTGAATAAGACTAAAAATAATCTTTTAATTTTTAGGATTTAATCACAAATAAAATAATTTTATATTATTATAATATTATATTAGTCGGTATGTTTTAGTGACAAAGTGGACCCTAAATATTTTGCGGGACCCACAATTAGCGAAACGGTTAGATCGGTAGCTTAATTAATCACCGTAAGGCTGTAGAACTTTCCGAACAGTGACTCACTAGTCGACTCAGTGAGCATTTATTACGCAGATGTGACTAAGCCATGTGAGTCACCTGGGAACCAACCAATGAGAATTAGGCTTGCTCACCAAGGCTTAATCTTAGCCTTTGATTCATCCAATGGCTTGGATGAAGCCAAGCAAGGAGCCACCTTGCATGCCCTTAGAGAGCTACGGCCAAGTGAAGGAGGAAGGACCAAAAATCACTTTGTCTTCATCACTTTTCTCTCTTCTCTCTCATCAAGAACCCTAGCCACCATTCTTGCCCATTTTCTTCACCATATTCGGCCAAGCTTATTTCCTAACCATCCAACCATCCAAAAATTTTTCTAACCAAGTTTCCTTAACCTAAACACCATTCTAAGAACCTTTGTAGTTGGGAGTTTCTTCAAATTCTTCCATCTAAAGCTTGGAAACCAACCTTGGAAGTTTTACCTAGAAGGTGTTTGGTGGAGTGAAAACCGTGACCTAGGAGGTGAGAAAGCAAGCTTTTTGTCTTCATTTAAGGTAAGAGGAAGACAATTCTTATCATCCCTTGATGGTGGTAAGAAGATGAGTTGTTTGTAGAATCCATAAGGATTCGGTTGTGGTGTGTTTATTGATGTGTATTTGTTAATTTTTGTGGTTGCTAGTAGCTTAAGTGTTATGTGTTAGTAGCTTTCTTATTTGGTAATTGTAATAATTTTGCATGTCTAATAGCTTTTGATTGTATGTCTATAAGCTTTAAATTAGGTTTTTTTTGTGTTAGAAATATTTTGCATGTGTTAGAAATATTTTGCATGTGTTAGAGATATAAATGCATGTGTTAGAATTGTATGATAAGGTTTAGGATGTGAATAACATGTGTAAATTTGCATGAGTGTTCCAAAGAGCACATCCAATAGCTCACGGCAATGACAAGTTTGGAGGACCAAAATGTTCTCTTGATTTTTCCTAAAGTGTAGCTTAATTAACCTAGGAGAATCAAGAAAGTTTCTAATTGATTTGATCAAAGAAAAATGCATTTAGAAATCAAATGGTACAAACTTAGTATTTTGGGCCAACATGCCTAAAGGATTAAATTGACTATAGATAACTATTTTCTAAAATGATTTAATGAACTTAGACTATAGAATACATTTGATATGATTTAAAAGGTGAAAGACATTTTGGAAATCAAATGCAAAAGTTTTATGAAATTTGGCCAACATGCCACTATAGGTAATCATGATTTTTAAAACTTGATTCTAAACCTTTTTCAATTAAAAAGAAACAATACAAGTTAAGAAGAAATTTTCTATAATGATTTATGAAGGAACCAATTGATTAAAAGTAAGTCTAAAGGGTTAAAATTCATAATTTTATCAGTAGGAAGGAAATACAAGAAATGTTAAGAAATTTTCTAACATATAGCTCACTTTTGGTTTTGAAGCATGTTAGAGATTTCAAAAAGAATTTAATGAAATGGTTAAAAATTTAGGTAAATAGAAATTTTATGGAAAATTTAGAAAATCATTATTATAAGTTTCTAAACAAAATATCATTCAATTTTTAGTAAAAATGAACCTATAAGATAGTAAAAATATCCTAATGACAAGATACGGTATGAAAAATTATTCTACGTAGTTTAAATGTACTAAATATTATTTCTATCTGTTTAAATGGTAATTTTAAGGGCATTCAAATAAGAAAATGATTTAAAAATCCTACGCGATTGAGAAAACGTATTAAAAATGCTACGCGATTTTAAAAACAAAAAATATCTTTACCCGATTTTTAAACGTTTGTAAAAACGACGAGATTTCAAAAACGCGATAAAATTTCTACGCGATTGACCGTTCTACCGTATTTATTTTTCGGCTGCTTTGGGGAAAATGTGAACCCGTACAGGTTTTTGATGTTATTTCGCTGTCGGGAAAATGTGAACTCGTACAGGCTTTCTGCCATTGAGGGCATATATTTTTATCTTAAGGGCATTTTCGTAATTTCATATATTTGGAATTATGTTTTGTCTTTATACCGATTTTTGGTGTTTTGGGTTGACGAGACGAATCACATCGTGTTGTCGATGCGATAAGTGTAGTGTAGTTTATTGTTCTAATAAACTTGGAGACTTTAGTGTACGGGATCCCACATGTGGACGGTTGGTAGCTCACCGTGGTAGCCGTGGTAAACCGATAGCACACTAATGTACTCGACATTCACTATATTTAATCGAGGTTTGTAAAGTCTAGTAGTACATTGCCTATAGTGCCACAACGGAGATCATGTGAACTATACTACGCTGGATGGTGGATTCCCAAGGTGTCGTAGGCTATTGACGCAACGTGTGATCGCGTAATAGTTGGTTGGGCAGCCGTGGTACTAATAGATTTTGCAAGTCATTCTCTCGATATCTGTTTGGGTTTAGCTCCATGGAGTAGGGTTGTGTTTTGGTGTATTTGAGTATATCTTGGATAATATTCCATTTTTCTCTAGTTATCTTTATCTGGTAACATCTTGGATGTTTTTACATTTTCTCTATTTGTATTTATCTGATAATTTTTATGTTAGTTGTCTATTTCTTATCTTAGTTTATCTGTGAAATTGATTTATCTGTGTGAATTTCTTTATTTGTGTTATAACTGTGATGTTCTGAAACATTAGGATATTTAATATGTATTACTGTTATAGTTTCTTCGTATTGTATAAACTGTGTAGTAGTTAATTGTCGTCTTCTTATTTGCCATGTTGTGATGATTTTATGTTGTCTTACCTCTTTATTGTATGTGTCTATTGTCTATTTATTTTATGCGGTAAAGAGTTTGAAGAGGAAGAAGAGGAACAACCTCTTGAGATCGTGTACCCTGAGGAAGAGGAAGGTCAGCAAGCCGACGATCAGTCTTACGAGCAAGAACCATCCGATCATCCATACCCTCTGGATTGATTGTGTGGGGGATGGCGACGCCTTGCATTTTTGGGATTCATAGAGCTGATATTCCATGGAGGTGATCTGGCTTGGCATTTACGAGGAGATCGTGCTTCTGTTACCTATGCTGGACGTATGACTGTGATTCTACGTCATCAGTTTGATGGAGAACCCATTGTGACTACGACGCTTTTTCTGCATTTAGAGTTACCCTTATCCATTAGGCGTTATTGGGGTGCTGAAAACCCTGAGCCTAGTGAGATAAGCATCGTATCGACTGCGCGATCCCGTTATCGCCGTGTGTCGAGACATCGAGGATATTTATCTCCGATGATCATTTTCACACCGAGAGTGATCCATCGAGGATTAGATAACCATGATGTTTTTTTTTTGGGCGCGTCAACATGTATGTACGTATATATTAACTCTTTTATTGCTTTCTTTCTTGTTTTCGTTTAAATAGTAGTAGTCTTAGTTGTAAATTATTTGTACATGAGTTTATAACTTAACCATATGTATATTATTAGTGATGATGTTTTTTTTTTATTTCATATTTTTCGTATTATCTTTTTATTACATACTTGACCTATCGAAATTATTTTACAACCCGTAATAATATTTATCAAATGTTCCGCAACTTGGGTAGATTTTATTTCTATTTATTTTATTTTCTTTTATGTGTGACATCCTCCAAAGGGGTGTTACATTAGTTAGTATCGAGCCCAGTTAGAGTCTTTTGGGGTTGTGGTTGGGTCTGTTTTTGTTTGTCTTTGTGTGATTCTCTGTGATGTTTGTGATTTATATCCTTTCGGAAATATCTAGAAGGATGTATCGACTTTGATTTGTTATGTTTGAAGAAAGAAGATGGCTGGTAGAGGTAGAGGACGTGCTAACGTAAATCGAGATGAGGACCCGATGTTGGTTCTTCTTGAGGCTATCGGCGAGATGGTCGAGGTGATAACTCAAGAAAATTTGAGAAAGCACCCAACAACAAGATGCTACGGCAGATGCCCTAAATTTATCCGAATTTAGGGGTCATAATCCGCCACAATTTAGAGGCGAGGTGGATCCGGAGAAAGCGAGTCGGTGGATGCAAGATTTAGAGAGAATCTTTGAGGGATGAGATGTACGGATGAAAAGAAAGTAACTTATGTTGTTTTCATGTTTGAGAGGAGATGCGAGAACATTGGTGGAGAGGAATCCGCCGAGTGTTGCAAGCTGAAGGACCGAGATCACCTGGGAAGTGTTTTCTAATACTTTTCTGGATAAATATTTTCCTGCGAGTGCTAGGCATGCCAAAGAAATGGAATTTCTTGGTTTGCGACAGGGGAATATGACGGTGAATGAGTATGCCACAAAATTTGAGAAGTCTCAATTCTCAGATTATGCTCAGACACGACAAGATGATGTGTGGAGATGCAGGAAGTTTGAATCAGGTTTAAGGGTGGAACTGAAACGAGGAGTGGTATCTTTGAGGATGACTCAGTTTCATGCTTTGGTGGATGCTTGTGCTCGACTTGAAGAGTTGGAGCCATCTAGAGATCAGAGGAATCGGAATTTTGGACCGACAAGGTTCCAGAGAGGTGGAGGTAGTAATGCAAATCGGTTTCAGCGTAAGCCGTATACCAGGCCAACAGGAAGTCAATCTCAACGACCATCTGTTAGTGGAAGTGCAAGTGGTAGTGGAGCTGGACAGAGGGTGGCGTTTACGCCAACATGTTTTAAGTGCGGGAAGAAAGGTCATATTTCTCCCGAGTGTACAGTTAAAGGTGCAGTTTGTTTCAATTGTAAACAACCTGGGCACATAGCAAAGGATTGTCCACAAATGTAGGAGAGGAAACCTGGTATTCGGTATGTTAAAGCTAATCAGCAAAAATCTGGAAGTACTCAACCGAGATCTGGAGGACGAGTATATACAATGGTGGGATCTGAGATTTCTAAGTCTGATGATCTTATTCAGGGAGAAGGAGACATTGGAGGTAATCTTCTGACTGTCTTGTATGACTCGGGTGCTACACACTCGTTTATTGCATATGATTGTGTAGAAAGGTTGAAGTTGCCCATATCTTCTCTGAATGTTATGTTGAATGTATCTACGCCAACTGCTAAACCTGTAGTTACTTCTAAGATCTGTTTGGATTGTCCTATTGTTGTGAAGGGCCGTTTGTTTTTGGTCGATTTGATTTGTTTGCCTCTCATTGAGATAGATGTAATATTAGGGATGGACTGGTTATGTTCTAACCATATCCTCATAGATTGTGCGAAGAAAACTATAGTTTTTCCTAAGGAAGAAGAGTCTGGATTCTTAACTGCTGTTAAGGTCAAGTCTTTATTGAGAGATGGAGCGCAGGGATATCTGGTATTGTCTTCTCTAGAAGTTAAGAATGAGAAGGATGTGAATACTATTCCTGTTGTCAACGATTTTCCGGATGTTTTTCCTGAAGATGTACCTGGTTTACCGCCTGAGCGGGAGATCGAGTTCTCAATTGATGTAGTACCGGGAACAGGTCCTATCTCAATTGCACCATATCGTATGTCGCCAGTAGAGTTGGAGGAGCTGAAAAAGCAATTGGTGGAACTGTTGGAAAAAGAATTTGTACGACCTAGTGTTTCCCCATGGGGTGGGCCAGTACTTTTGGTCAAGAAGAAGGATGGAACGTCATGACTTTGTGTAGACTATCGACAATTGAACAAGGTGACTATCAAGAATAAATATCCGCTTCCAAGAATCGACGATTTGATGGATCAATTGAGAGGAGCTGTGATATTTTCCAAGATTGATTTGCGATCAGGTTATCACCAGATTCGTGTGAAAAGGGAAGATGTGCCGAAAACTGCTTTTCGAACTCGTTATGGACATTATGAGTATCAGGTAATGCCATTCGGGGTGACGAATGCTCCTGCCATATTTATGGATTATATGAACAGAATATTTCGTCCATATCTAGACAGATTTGTCGTTGTCTTTATCGATGACATTCTGATCTATTCTCAATCGAAGGAAGAACATCTTTGAACATCTGAGTGTTGTTCTTCAGATTTTGAGGGAGAAGCAGTTGTATGCGAAGTTGTCTAAGTGTGAGTTCTGGTTGGAAGAAGTTCAATTTCTTGGTCACGTAATTTCTAAAGAAGGTATAGCGGTGGACCCATCGAAAGTGGAGACTGTTTTACGGTGGGAGAGACCTAAGACAGTAACAGAAGTTCAAAGTTTTGTTGGACTTGCTGGTTATTATCGGAGGTTTATCGAAGGTTTTTCCAAGATTGCTGGACCACTTACACAACTGACGAGGAAAAGTCAAGCTTTCGAATGGACGGAAGAGCGTGAAGCTAGTTTTCAAGAGTTGAAGAAAAGGTTAACAACTGCGCCGGTGTTAATCCTACCAGATTCGACAAAATCTTTCGATGTGTATTGTGACGCTTCTTATCAAGGACTAGGATGCGTGTTGATGCAAGACCGGAACGTGGTAGCATATGCTTCTCGACAATTGAAGATTCATGAGAAGAATTATCCTACGCATGATTTAGAATTGGCTGCGGTAGTTTTTGCTTTGAAGATATGGAGACACTTTCTCTATGGAGCAACGTTCAATATTTTCAGTGATCACAAGAGTTTGAAATACTTGTACGACCAGAAGGAGCTGAATATGAGGCAGCGAAGGTGGTTGGAATTTCTGAACGATTACGATTTTCAACTTTTATACCATCCTGGTAAGGCGAATGTCGTGGCCGATGCCTTGAGCAGGAAGATTATTAGTGTGTCTGCTCTAATGATCAAGGAAAAGGAGCTCATTGAACAGTTTAGAGATGAGTGGTCATTTGTTGAGTTGAAACCGGGGAAGATCTGTATTAGCATGGTTACTATCTCGAGCGAGGTGATGGAAGACATAAAAGAAAAGCAAAATGCCGATAAATTTTTGCAAGGAATAAGGGAGCAAATGAAACAAGGCGAGACACTAGAGTTCAAGGAAGGAACGATGGAATTCTCAGATTTCGGGGTAGAGTCTGTGTTCCTCGTAATCGAGAGTTGAGAAGATATATTGTGAAACATGCCCATACTAGTCTATTGAGTATGCATCCGGGCATAACAAAGATGTATCAAGACTTGAAGAAGTTATTCGGTGGCATGGAATGAAGGGTGATGTTGTTAGATGCGTGTCAACTTGCCTAGTTTGTCAAAAGTCGAAAGTTGAACACCAAAGACCAGTGGGATGTTGCAACCATTATCGATTCCGAGAATGGAAATGGGACAAAGATTTCTATGGATTTCGTTCTTGGTTTGCCAAAGACAAAGAGAGGTCATGACGCAATATGGGTTATAGTCGATAGACTTACGAAATCGGCTCATTTCTTACCGATCAATATCAAATATTCATTGGAAAGATTAACCCAATTGTACATCAGTGAAATTGTCAGACTACATGGTGTACCGACAAGTATAATTTCTGATCGTGATCCGAGGTTTACGTCAAGATTTTGGCGAAGTCTGCAAGAAGCTATGGGAACTAAGTTACGACTGAGTTCAGCGTATCATCCGCAGACTGACGGTCAGACTGAAAGAACTATACAGTCTTTGGAGGATTTATTGCGTGCTTGTGTTTTGGAACAACGGGGAAGTTGGGATGAATTTTTATCTTTGATAGAATTCACCTACAACAATAGTTTTCACGCAAGCATCGGAATGGCACCTTATGAAGCATTGTATGGAAGACGATGTCGAACGCCGTTATGCTGGTATCAAGATGGAGAAAGTATGACTGTTGGACCGGAGCTTGTACAACAGACTACGGATAAAGTCAAGATGATACAAGAGAAGATGAGGACGACGCAAAGCAGACAAAAGAGTTACGCGGATAAGCGAAGACGACCTCTTGAGTTTGAGGAGGGTGAGCATGTGTTTCTGAGAGTTACTCCTACGACCGGGTGTCGGAAGAGTAATTAAGTCTAAGAAGCTTACTTCTAAATTCATTGGACCATATCGATTATCCGACGTATAGGTCCCGTAGCATATCGATTGCTTTGCCGCCGTTTCTATCCAATTTGCATGACGTGTTTCATGTGTCTCGATTACGGAAGTATATGCCGATCCGACACATGTTATACGGTCGGATGACGTCTGATTAAAGGAGAATTTGACTTACGAAACTTTACCTGTCGGGATAGAGGACGAGAAAGGTAAAGCGACTTCGAGGGAAGATGATCGAGTGGTGAAAGTTATATGGAATGATGTGACGGGTGAAGCTACTTGGGAACTGGAAGATAAAATGAAGGATCGGTATCCTCATTTGTTCGGATGAACATCGAATTTCGAGGACGAAATTTTTATTTGTTGGGGAGTGTTGTAACGCCCCAATTTTTAGAAGATATTCTCAATGTCTTGTTTTTCATTTTTCATGCTTTTGTATGAATGACCGCGTGTCCCTGTTTTTTTCTCGTTCTTGAATTTTGTATGAAAACAACTACGATAATCTGAGGTTCAAATTTTATTTGATCGTTTTACGTAGTTTGTTTCGAGACGGTAAAATAAAAATTTTTAGAACTCTTGTATTAATTTTTCTCGAAAGATATACAGCTAAATAATACTGCTGGATATTTTATTTGAACGTTTTGGACGATTACCTACGTCGTGGAAAAAAACGGGAAAATGACCGTTACGTCCCGAACGTACTATTTTCTCTATTTTTGTCTGTTTTTAATTGTTTTCTTCTTGATTTAATGCCGAAAAATACTGCTGTGATTTTATATGAACTTTTTGTGTGATTTGCTCAGAGTAAGGAAAATAATATTTTCCTGGCCGGGAAAATCTTATTTGATTATTTAGAATTGGGGGATCTTACTTAACCCGATTCTGAATGAGACTAAAAATAATCTTTTAATTTTTAGGATTTAATCACAAATAAAATAATTTTATATTATTATAATATTATTTTATTAGTCGATGTTTTAGTGACAAGATGGACCCGAAAATATTTTGCGGGACCCACAATTAGCAGAACAGTTAGATCGGTAGCTTAATTAATCACCGTAAAATTTGTAGAACTTTCCGAAACAGTGACTCAATAGGTGACTCAAGAGCATTTATTACGCAGTGTGACTAAGCCATGTGAGTCACCTGGGAACCAACCAATGAGAATTAGGCTTGCTCACCAAGGCTTAATCTTAGCCTTTGATTCATCCAATGGCTTGGATGAAGCCAAGCAAGGAGCCACCTTGCATGCCCTTAGAGAGCTACGGCCAAGTGAAGGAGGAAGGACCAAAAATCACTTTGTCTTCATCACTTTTCTCTCTTCTCTCTCATCAAGAACCCTAGCCACCATTCTTGCCCATTTTCTTCACCATATTCGGCCAAGCTTATTTCCTAACCATCCAACCATCCAAAAATTTTTCTAACCAAGTTTCCTTAACCTAAACACCATTCTAAGAACCTTTGTAGTTGGGAGTTTCTTCAAATTCTTCCATCTAAAGCTTGGAAACCAACCTTGGAAGTTTTACCTAGAAGGTGTTTGGTGGAGTGAAAACCGTGACCTAGGAGGTGAGAAAGCAAGCTTTTTGTCTTCATTTAAGGTAAGAGGAAGACAATTCTTATCATCCCTTGATGGTGGTAAGAAGATGAGTTGTTTGTAGAATCCATAAGGATTCGGTTGTGGTGTGTTTATTGATGTGTATTTGTTAATTTTTGTGGTTGCTAGTAGCTTAAGTGTTATGTGTTAGTAGCTTTCTTATTTGGTAATTGTAATAATTTTGCATGTCTAATAGCTTTTGATTGTATGTCTATAAGCTTTAAATTAGGTTTTTTTGTGTTAGAAATATTTTGCATGTGTTAGAAATATTTTGCATGTGTTAGAGATATAAATGCATGTGTTAGAATTGTATGATAAGGTTTAGGATGTGAATAACATGTGTAAATTTGCATGAGTGTTCCAAAGAGCACATCCAATAGCTCACGGCAATGACAAGTTTGGAGGACCAAAATGTTCTCTTGATTTTTCCTAAAGTGTAGCTTAATTAACCTAGGAGAATCAAGAAAGTTTCTAATTGATTTGATCAAAGAAAAATGCATTTAGAAATCAAATGGTACAAACTTAGTATTTTGGGCCAACATGCCTAAAGGATTAAATTGACTATAGATAACTATTTTCTAAAATGATTTAATGAACTTAGACTATAGAATACATTTGATATGATTTAAAAGGTGAAAGACATTTTGGAAATCAAATGCAAAAGTTTTATGAAATTTGGCCAACATGCCACTATAGGTAATCATGATTTTTAAAACTTGATTCTAAACCTTTTTCAATTAAAAAGAAACAATACAAGTTAAGAAGAAATTTTCTATAATGATTTATGAAGGAACCAATTGATTAGAAGTAAGTCTAAAGGGTTAAAATTCATAATTTTATCATTAGGAAGGAAATACAGTAATGTTAAGAAATTTTCTAACATATAGCTCACTTTTGGTTTTGAAGCATGTTAGAGATTTCAAAAAGAATTTAATGAAATGGTTAAAAATTTAGGTAAATAGAAATTTTATGGAAAATTTAGAAAATCATTATTATAAGTTTCTAAACAAAATCTTGTCAATTTTTAGTAAAAATGAACCTATAAGATAGTAAAAATATCCTAATGACAGTATACGGTATGAAAAATTATTCTACGTAGTTTAAATGTACTAAATATTATTTCTATCTGTTTAAATGGTAATTTTAAGGGCATTCAAATAAGAAAATGATTTAAAAATCCTACGCGATTGAGAAAACGTATTAAAAATGCTACGCGATTTTAAAAACAGAAAAATATCTTTACCCGATTTTTAAACGTTTGTAAAAACGACGAGATTTCAAAAACGCGATAAAATTTCTACGCGATTGACCGTTACCGTATTTATTTTTCGCTGTCGGGAAAATGTGAACCCGTCATGAGTTTTTGATGTTATTTATTGTCGGGAAAATGTGAACCCGTCTGTGCTTTACGCCATTGAGGGCATATATTTTTATCTTAAGGGCATTTTCGTAATTTTATATATTTGGAATTATGTTTTGTCTTTATACCGATTTTTGGTGTTTTGGGTTGACGAGACGAATCACATCGTGTTGTCGATGCGATAAGTGTAGTGTAGTTTATTGTTCTAATAAACTTGGAGACTTTAGTGTACGGGATCCCACATGTGACGGTTGGTAGCTCCATTGGGCCGTGGTAAACCGATAGCACACTAATGTACTCGACATTCACTATATTTAATCGAGGTTTGTAAAGTCTAGTAGTACATTGCCTATAGTGCCACAACGGGAGATCGTGAACTATACTACGCTGGATGGTGGATTCCCGGTGTCGTAGGCTATTGACGCAACGTGTGATCGCGTAATAGTTGGTTGGGCAGCCGTGGTACTAATAGATTTTGCAAGTCATTCTCTCTGATATCTGTTTGGGTTTAGCTCCATGGAGTAGGGTTGTGTTTTGGTGTATTTGAGTATATCTTGGATAATATTCCATTTTTCTCTAGTTATCTTTATCTGGTAACATCTTGGATGTTTTTACATTTTCTCTATTTGTATTTATCTGATAATTTTTATGTTAGTTGTCTATTTCTTATCTTAGTTTATCTGTGAAATTGATTTATCGTGTGAATTTCTTTATTTGTGTTATAACCGTGATGTTCTCAAACATTAGGATATTTAATATGTATTCTTGTTATAGTTTCTTCGTATTGTATAAACGTGTAGTAGTTAATTGTCGTCTTCTTATTTGCCATGTTGTGATGATTTTATGTTGTCTTACCTCTTTATTGTATGTGTCTATTGTCTATTTATTTTATGCGGTAAAGAGTTTGAAGAGGAAGAAGAGGAACAACCTCTTGAGATCGTGTACCCGAGGAAGAGGAAGGTCGACAAGCCGACGATCGAGTCTTACGAGCAAGAACCATCCGATCATCCATACCCTCTCGGATTGATTGTGTGGGGGATGGCGACGCCCATTTTGGGATTCATAGAGCTGATATTCCATGGAGGTGATCGGCTTGGCATTTACGAGGAGATCGTGCTTCATTACCTATCTTTGGACGTATGATATGACCGTGATTCTACGTCATCAGTTTGATGGAGAACCCATTGTGACTACGACGCTTTTTCTGCATTTAGAGTTACCCTTATCCATTAGGCGTTATTGGGGTGCTGAAAACCCTGAGCCTAGTGAGATAAGCATCGTATCGACTGCGCGATCCCGTTATCGCCGTGTGTCGAGACATCAGGGATATTTATCTCCTGATGATCATTTTCACACCGAGAGTGATCCATCAGAGGATTAGATAACCATGATGTTTTTTTTTGGGCGCGTCAGCGTATGTCTGTATATATTAACTCTTTTATTGCTTTCTTTACTGTTTTCGTTTAAATAGTAGTAGTCTTAGTTGTAAATTATTTGTACAGTTTATAACTTAACCATATGTATATTATTAGTGATGATGTTTTTTTTTTATTTCGTATTTTTCGTATTATCTTTTTATTACATACTTCAGCCTATCAGGAATTATTTTACAACCCGTAATAATATTTATCAAATGTTCCGCAACTTGGGTAGATTTTATTTCTATTTATTTTATTTTCTTTTATGTGTGACATCCTCCAAAGGGGTGTTACAGGATGCAAACTCAAATCACTAGTATGGGCTTCATCCATAGCTGCTTTCTTAAGTTCAGGGTCATCAGGTATACAAATTCTTCCCTTGAATCTTAAGATTCCATCTGATCCCTCCTCCACCGTTGCCTTATGACCTTGCTTCAAAAATTCCCTTTCATTTTGCAAAAACGCATCCTCCTCCTGTTTATCTCGAATTATATCAAGTAATTCATTCAAGATCACAACCCTACCAAGGCGAATCTTTCCAGGCTCCAACTCCACTGACAACCATAAATCTCTAAACTTGTTAATTAATTCTTCCTCCTTTATCATCATCGTAGAAACATTGATCACCTTTCTACTCAGAGCATTAGCTACCACATTAGCTTTTCCTGGATGGTTTTGGAGTTGAAAATCATAGTCCTTCAAGAATTCCTGTAACACCCCGATGTAGGCGTCACATTTACGACAAATTAAAATAAAAACCTTCCCAAGTTATAAATCGTTTGATAGTGAATACAATATGAGTTGTAAATTTTAGTTATGTATTCTAAGAAGATCAATAATCATCCTATACAAATCCAATCATCTTCCATTATTGTTTCAACCTTCGTCCTATGGTCATTTCTTCTTGCAGAAAACATTACTAAATAAAATAAAAACAAAACATGAAATCAAATACATTATTACATACATACCATAATATCCATATGGTTTTATTTTAAAAAATAAAAATAAAAATTAAATCATAAACCGTTTGACAAAAAAGAGTAGATAACAGACTTGCCCAAGTCCAACAGACTAAGAAAACCCAAAAAAAATATAGTACAGACATAACCAAAACAAGCAATCAAGTCAACCAGTAAGGATGATCCAATGGCTCGCCTCCTTTGTGCTGGTCCTCGGATTGCTGCTTCTCTCACGAAAAATTAAGAGGTTGATCCTCTTCACCGTCTTTACCGTACATAATAATAATAACACAGAAATACATACAAAGAGGTGAGACAATCTGTCATCATTACCATCAGGCAGTATAGAAAATGATAAATACAAACAGATATGTCATCAAAACATGTTATTACAACATATATAACATTTCATAGAATATATCAAAATAACATAATATGCAGACTCATAATGCGCATGTATACGACATAAACCTACTCCATAGAGCTAAACACAACCAATCAGAAGAAATGATCCCGGAAGAACTTGCCTGTCAACTCGGCTACCGCGGGCCATGTGCTACATAGTCAAATTCATCGTGACTCGCACAGTACACAGTCAAACTCTTTGTGTACTATAGGCATTCTACAAGACCATCCCCAACAAGATCGTGATTAAGAATAGTGCTTTATCAAGATCATTAGTGTGTGATGTCCGGTACCACGGCCCAGAGGAGCTATCAACTGTCCACATGTGGAATTTCCGCTCACCAATGCCTCCAAGTTCAATAAATGGACAACACTACGCCTATCGCACCCAAACAGGGGTGTAATTCATCCTCTTAGGTATAACTCGTCAATGATACCAAAAACAACATATACCTCAATGCATGGTACAAGACTCAAAAGTTCACATATATCATAATATTATCAAATCACATGGTCAAGTGCCATAACTCGGCAGTAACACTTTTCAATATAACTGGGTCCAACCCGACAACATACCGCTGTTATTTTCAATCGCGTAAATATTTTACCGCATTTTCACAATCTCATGATTATTTTCCAACGTTTTCAAATTGCGTAGGTATTTTCCCATGTTTTCTCAACCACGTAAATATTTTTTTTTATCTAAACACCAATTCTTGACTTGTTGGCCCAAAATTAATTTATTTTCCATAACCAAATATATAACCAATTCTTTAATCCAATTATTTGTTACTTAATCCTCTAAAGTCTATACTTGAAAAATAATTTTAAATTAAAAGTATACTGAATGACATGTGACCGAAATTTAATATGTCTTCAACAAATCAAGCATTTGAAAACACATACATCAAAATCAATTAAACCATAAACAATCAAGTAAATGAATCCTCATGGATTCTTCTCCACACACAATCCATTTTCATACTACCAAAATAGTTTATGAGATTAAATCTCCCTCTTACCTCTTGAAGACTATCCTTCTTGAAAGCTTCCTTAGAGAATTTTGTGTGGCTCCAAGAAAATACCTATCAACCTTAAACAATTTACAAAATACAAAACTAAGCTTGAGAAAGAATAACCATAGATCAAACATGGCTTAGAAATTAAAAAAAAAAAACAAATTTAGAAATAGGAAACAAGAATTTTACCTAATAGGGTAGAAATTTCAACCTTGATTTCCAAGCTCAAGATGGTTGATTTTGAAGAAACTCACAACATGAAAGATGTTTGGAATGGTGTTTAGCTTTAGGAAATGAGGTTGGATAAAATTATTGAAGAGTGAAAGTGTGATTTGGGAGTAGTGGCCGAATAGCTCAAAAAATGGAGAAAGATGAAGTTTTTCTTTGTGTTCTTGTGTTCTTGAAGAAAGAGAATGGAGAGAATAGATAGGAGTGATGGAAATGAAGTGGAGAGGTCTCCTACACTATATATAGCCATGTGGTGCATTGGAGGAGTGGGTGAAATGATTTGTGATAATTGCTTGGTGGAGCACTCAAGGAGACAAGGTGGTGCATGCTAGCTCACTAAAGTGTATGATTAAGTGTGATGGAATCAAAATGATAGCCTAAAAATCATATGCATTGCCTTGGAGTTACATGGAGTGAATGGATGGAAATTCATTGAATATTTGAGTAGGTGACAAGGTAGTTGAAGGATGACTAGACTCCAAGTGATCATGAATGATAGAATGCATTATTATGCATTATTTGAAGAATCATTTGCCTTCTTTAAGAGACATGGCCGTGTGGCCTTGGTGGAATTCACCAACAAAAGAATTCTATTCCATGTTATAATGAAGTGCATGAGTTATAGGTGGGTTAAAGTGTTTTACCACTTTGGTTTCTAATTAAACATATTAGGTCCACTAACATGATTATAGAATCTAGGTAAATAGAAAACTTAATTACTAGGGCTAGGTAATTAGGTTTATGATTTCACCTATGGTAAGTAGATTTATAACCTTAACCTAAGGTAAATAGATTTATGACTTTAACCTAGGGTGAATAAATTTTTTATAACTTTAACTGACGGTAAATAAATTTATAACTTTATCCTAATGTAAATAGGTTTATAACTTTAACCTAAGGTGAATATATTTATAATTTACCTAAGGTAAATAGATTTATGATTTTACCTACGTTTATTTCTCTACGTAGATTTTAACCGGTAGTTAATTTTGAATTGATAAAAATTACTGCTGCAAAAACTAATTTTTACTGTCTGAAATTTACTGTGGTAAAAATTAAATAGTAACTAGATAAATTTTCAAACAACAAAGATTTTCGAATACTGTTTATGGTTTCGGGTTTAGTATGACCCCCCAGCCCACGTGAACAGTTCAAAAATTTATCCGGCCTGGGAAAATTATTATTTTCCTGACTCGGAGTAATTCATACACAAAGATCAAAAACATTCACAGAATAGTTAAAATAAATTTACAGCACCCAAAAATCACAAAACAGTACAATTTAGTTATTACTGTAATTTATCAAAAATTGGGGTGTTACAATTCCAACAATCGCCTCTGCCTCATATTCAATTCTTTTTTATCAAACAAGTACTTCAAACTCTTGTGACCACTAAAGACATTGAACATAGCTCCATACAGAAAATGCCTCCACACCTTCAATGCAAAAACCACTGTGGCTAATTCTAAATCATGTGTTGGATAGTTTCTCTCATGAACCTTCAACTATCTAGAAGCATAAGCCACCACATTTTGATCTTGCATCAATACGCACCCTAACCCCTGGTAAGAAGCGTCACAATACACTTCAAAGGACTTGTTAGGATCCAGTAAAATCAGCACTGGTGCAGTTGTCAGCCTTTTCTTCAATTCTTAGAAGCTCGCTTCACGTTCCTCCTTCCAATCAAAAGCTTGACTTTTTCTTGTGAGCTGCGTAAGCGGTCCAGCTATCTTGGAAAAACCTTCTATGAACCTCCTGTAATATCTGGCCATTTCAACAAAACTTCAGACTTCCGTTACTATCTTAGGCCTTTCCCATTTCAAAATAGTCTCCACCTTAGATGGATCTACCGCAATACCTTCCTTGGAAATCATATGACCTAAAAATTGAACTTCCTCCAACCAAAATTCACACTTTGCCAACTTTGCATACAGTTCCTTTTCCTTCAAAATCTAAAGAACTATACCAAGATGTTCAGCATGCTCTTCCTTAGATTGAGAATAAATCAGAATGTCATCGATAAAAATAACGACAAATCTGTCTAAATACAGACGAAAAATCCTATTCATATAATCCATGAATATTGCAGGAGCATTCGTCACTCCGAATGGCATCACCTGATACTCATAATGCCCATAACGAGTTCGAAAAGCTATTTTAGGCACATCATAAACCTTGACACGAATCTGATGATAACCTGATCGCAGATCTATCTTAGAGAATACCACTGCTCCCTTCAACTGATCCATTAAATCGTCAATTCTCGGAAGTGGATATTTATTCTTTATAGTAACCTTGTTCAGCTGGCGATAATCTACGTAAAGACGTGAAGTTCCATCCTTCTTCTTAGCTAGAAGCACTGGTGCTCCCCACGGTGAAACACTAGGTCGCACAAACTATTTCACCAATAGCTCCTCCAATTGTTTCTTTAACTCCACCAACTCCGCTGACAACATCCTATATGGTGCAATTGAGATAGGACCTGCTCCTGGTACCAAATCGATAGAAAACTCGATCTCTCTCTCAGGTGGCAAACCAGGTACATCATCAGGAAAAACCTCTGGAAATTCATTGACAACAGGAATAGCATTCACATCCTTCTCACTCTTGACTTCTAGAGAAGATAATAACATATATCCCTACGCTCTATCTCTCAATAGACTTGACTTTAACAGCAGTCAAAAATCCAGAACTTTCTTCCTTAGGAAAAACTATGGTTTTGTTTGCACAGTCTATAAGGATATGGTTAGAAGATAACCAATTCATTCCTAATATTACGTCTATCTCAACAAGAGGCAAACAAATCAAATTGACCAAAAACATACGATCCTTTATAACAACAGAACAATTCAGACATATCTTGGATGTAACTACAGGTTTAGCAGTTGGTGTAGACACAACCAATTGAAAACTCAAAGAAGTCACAGATAGTTTCAATCGTTCCACACAATCATATGCAATAAATGAATGTGTCGCACATGAATCATATAACACAGTCAGAAGATTACCTTCAATGACACTTTCCCCCTGAATAAGATCCTCAGATTGAGAAGCTTCAGTTCTTGTCATGGTATATACTCGCCTTCCTGACCTCGGCTGAGTAGCACGAACAGTTCTCACAACAGGTTTCTTTTTCGGCTGAGCACAATCCCTAGATACATGTCCAAGCTGTCTGCAATTAAAACAGATTGTCCCTTTGATTGAGCAATCCGTAGAGATATGACCACTCTTTCCACACTTGAAACACGTTGGCGTAAATGCCACTTTCTGATCAGTTCTATTACCACTAGCACTTCCCCCAATTGGTGGTCGTTGAGGTTGATTTCCTGGTCGTCTCGAATACGGCTTGCGCTGAAACTGGCTATTATTACTGCTACCTCATCTCTGAAACCTCGTTGGTCCAAAATTACAGTTCCTTGGATCCTGTGACGGCTCCAACTCCTCAAGTCGTGCACAAGTATCCACCAAAGCATGAAATTGATTCATCTTCAAGGGTAGCACTCCTTGTCGCAATTCCACTCTCAACCCTTCTTCAAATTTCTGACATCTCCACACATCATTCTATCGAGTTTGAGCATAGTCTAAGAACTGGGACAAACGCTTAAATTTAGAAGCATACTCATTAACAGTCATGTTGTCTTGACGTAAACCAAGAAATTCCATCTCCTTGGCATGTCTAGCACTGGCAGGAAAATACTTATCCAGAAATACTTCAAAAAATACCTCCCAAATAATTTCAGTTCCTTCAGCCTGCAATAATCGGCGGGTTCCTTTCCACCAATGTTCACCATCTGCTCTCAGCATAAAAGTAGCGTACATCACCTTCTTCTCATCTGTGCATCCCATTCCTTTAAATATCTTTTCCAAGTCCTGTATCCACAGACTTGCCTTCTCAAGATTAAACTCGCCTCTAAACTGTGGCGGGTTATTACGCCTAAACTCAGATAAATTTAGGGCATCAGCAGTAGCATCTTGTTGTTGAGCTGCTCTCTCATTTTGTTGAGTTATCACTTCAGCCATCCGCTGCATAGCTTCCGCAGATGCAATCATTGGGTCCACATTACGATTCATGTTCACATGCGTTCCTCTTCTGCCAGACATCTTCTTTCTTCAATCATAACAAAGCAAAGTTAGATACATCCTTTCAGAAGTAAATTTCAGAGAATCACACAACACAAGCAAAAACAGACCCAACCACAACCCCAAAAGACTCTAACTTGGGCTTTGATATCAACTAATGTAACACCCTTGCGGGGATGTCACATTTATGATGCAATAAAATAAAATCTACCCAAGTTGTAAAACATTTGTTACATAAATAATATGGGTTACAAAATTTTTTCCTTTTTATATATAATAACCTTAATTAAAATAACACAGAACAGGAAATAAAACAAACTGTCATCACACACATAATATACATAGGATTTTGTTCTAAGTTATGCAAAAAATTTACAACTACAAAATATTTAAACAAAACAGTAAAGAGTTAATATACAATACAACATCATAAAGTGTTCAAGTGCACATCATAGATTTCTAATCCTCTGATGAATCATCGGACGATAGAAAATCCGGATGTCTCATAGCTCTACGGACACGAGTCCGCGCTGTCGACACTATACTGATCTCACTAATGATACGGAACATCCCTCTCTAGTGACACCTCAGATCTAACGGCATCTCCAACTGTAGATACAAAGTCGTAGTAAAAGCAGGCTCAACATCAAACTCTGCTCGTAGGGACACAGTCAAACGTCCCAAGTAAATAACCGATCCTCGATCCTCTCGCAAACGCCAAGCCTCTAAACCTCCATGAAACTCTAGTCTCACGAACCCAAGAAATACCGGCAATACCATACTCACAAGTTAGTCCAACGGATATGGATGATCGGAAGGTTCGCACTCGTCGAACTGATCCCCCATCTGCTGCTGCTCTTCCTTCTCAGGATACTCACAATCTAGAGGTTGTTCCTCTTCCTCAAACTCTTTTATAACATAAATAATACTAATAAAACAATACATATAGAGAGGTGAGATAATCATACATCAATACCAACATGGCAAATAAGAAAACGCCAATACAACAGATATAACAGTTTATACAATATAGCATACCATAACATAATAATACAATTTAATACAGCAATTTTAATACAACAGTATCATATAATATCACAGATAATAATGTTATGATGCATGACATAAAGGCAAATGCAATACGACTCGTTCCTACTCCATGGAACTAGACACAGACATCAGAGAGAATGACCCGCGAAGATCTATCAGTACCTCAGGCTGCCCAACCAAACTATTGCATTGTCTAACGTTGTGTCTATAGCCTACTGTCCAAACATCGTGTAGTAGCACACAGTCCAAACATCGTGTAACTATAAGCATTGTACTAAAATAGTCTTTACAAGATCTTGATTAAGTATAGTGTGTGTCGAGATCACTAGTGTGTTGCTAGTTACCACGGCCCAAAGGAGCGACCAACTGTCCACATGTGGAATACTCCGCACACTAATGTCTCCAAGTCCATACAAAGAAATGAACCACACTACGCTTATCACACCGATAACACGGTGTAATTCGTCTCGTCAATCAAATCACCAATTATCAATCAAATTGGCACAACTCAATGCATGAATAAAAACTATAATTACTAAATTACCCTTAGCTTCAAAATATTCTCATATTTACACAAATGCCCTCAATGGCAATATTCTCAAATATAGTACGTTCCCACCTGACGTACAATATTTCCACATGTCCAAAATACTGTACGTTTCCACCTGACGTACCATATTTCCACATGTTCGGCCACATTGGCCCAATCGTAAATCTCGCTGTTCCAATTAATCGCGTAGAAATTTTATCGCATTTTCACAATTTCATCGTTTTTACAAACATTTTTAAATCGCGCAAATATATTTTGCTATTTTTTAAAATCGCGTAGTATTTTTAAATCGTTTTCTCAATCGCGTAAGATTTTTAAATCGTTTTCTTGATCGAAAAGCTTTAAAATAAAGATTTTAAAACAACGTAAACTATTTCTAATACTTTCAAACTACGTAGAATAATTTCTTTACATTATAAATATATTATAAAATGTTTTCTTTTATTTGTCTGTTTTTAATAAATTTTGACAGCATTTTGCTTATAAAATCTATTAAAAATGTACTTTCTACGTTTTTCCTCTAAAAATTCTTTTGTTTATTTTATAACTACAAAATCCACTTTAGTAATTCTCACTATACTTAAAAATTTAAAAGTAAGTATTTTTCAAGGGTTTTATTCATTCTTTTTCCATATCACATTTCTAATAAAATTTTGGTTTACTTCTTTAAATCTTGAAAGTCCATTGCAAATGCATTCTTTTTAGATAAAACATCATAGCTACACTTTAGAAAATAAGTTTTGGATTGATTACACATTTACTAGGCATGTTGGCCGAAATTGCTAAAACATTGGCATTTGATCTTTGGATCATTTTCCATCTTCTAAATTATTTTGAAATTCATTAATTTACCTAATTCCATTAAATCTTTCCTTTAGAAAATGGTTGAGAACATTTTGGTCCCTTTTTTCTTGTTGAGGCCGTGAGCCTCTCTTTGTGATCTTTGGAACACTCATGCAAATCTTACATGTTATTCACATCCTAAGTAATAATCATGCATATATCACATATGCAATATATTTCAAAGCTTCTAGACATGCATACAAACAATATCAAACACAAGTAGGAAAGCTTTTAAACAATCAAATACAAGTGAATCCTTATGGATTCTTCACATACATACAATCCATTTTCTCATCACCACACATGGTTGATGAGATTAAATCTCCCTCTTACCTTTAAGGAAGATAAAATCTTTCACTCCTTCTTCTAGTGATTTCGTGACTCTCCAAAGAAACCTAAAAGATCTTAAATAAAAATTTAAAGAGTTATAACTATAAGAGAAAATCATAAACCATGGATCATTCATGGCTTAGAAACTTAAAAATGAAGTTAAAAATGAAAAACAAGGAATTTTACCTTCTAGGAAAAACCTCCAAAGAAATTTTCCAAGCTTAAGATGATAGATTTTGGAAGAACTCTCAACTAGAGATGTTCTTAGAATGGTGTTTAGGTTTAGAAAAGTAGGTTAGATGAAATTTTAGGTGGTTGGATGGTAGAGTAGGGTGGTTGGCCAAATGGCTCAAAGAAGAGCAACAATGGTGGTTCTTGATTTTGGAAGAGAGAAAGTATAAGCCAAGTGATAGAAATTGAAGTGTAAAATGCTCTCCTAATGGTGCATGGCCATGGAGCTCACTCTTGAGGAGGTGGCCTTTTTGTTTGACCTCCAAGACTCCATCCTAGCCTTAGCTTTCATCAAGGGCTCACATGCAAAGCTTCTCCCCAAAGCTTGCTTCCTATTGGCTCATTCAAGCCTTGTCACATGCCTTGTCACATGTTCTTCCTTAATGATGATCACTAATTAAGCTACTAATCAAGTTACTAATCTCATTAAGTTTCTATGCACACTTAATCTAGTTTAATTAGGTTAATTGGTTACATTACTAATTAATTAGCATTCTTGAAATCTAAGCTTCAAGAGCCATTGATTAAATCAAGGGTTGGTATTAGGTAATAATGTGATCACATCTAAACCATTAGATCTCATCTCCATGAAATCCTAACCATTAGATTCATCTTCAAAAATAAAGGGTCAAGATCTTCTCTACATTCTTCACATCCAATGGTCACAAATGATTCTAGCTACTTTTGTGAGACCGATCTCCACTGTACAATTGATCAATGGCGGATATCCAAAGCCTTCATTATTAAGCTTATCCTTACAACCATAGATTAGATCAATGGTTGATATTCAAAACTAAACTTCCTCATCCAATGGTGTAAATCAAGTCAAGCCATCTTTGTTGACTTAATTTCTATTGGCTTAAAATAAATCAAGCCACTAATGTTGACTACTTTTTCTAAACGTGGGTCCCACAAATCAATTGTGGGTCCTACAATCCAAAAGTGGGTCCCACAGACCTTTCCGGGTTCATTGTCATTTTATTTGTACTGACTATTGAAATAATATTATAATAATATAAAATTATTTATTACACAATTAAATCCTAAAAATTAAAAGACTGATACACGTATCATTCAGAATTGGGTTTAGTAAGATCCCTAGCTCCGAATAATTAAAATGAGATTTTCCCCGGCCTGAAAATTATGATTTTCTTTACTCGGAGTAAATCACACAAAACACTCAAATATGAACACAAAATAGTCAAATAAATTTTATATCATACAGAAAAACATAAAACAGCACAATCAGGACATAACGGTCATTTGTCCTAAAGTTGGGGTGTTACAGTACGTCCGGTTGACCTTTCATGGAGGACCCGATTGCTTGCACTTACATGTGCAGACGGACCGATGCGTCTACCACGAGGAGCTGACGGTGTCTTTAGCTTGGGGTCGTTATGACGCTCCTATTTTTTATTTTTCTACTTTTGTCATTTTGGAATTTTACCTACCCGTTAGGGATATGTGGACTGATGTGTTCTACACTCCACAAGAGGACTCTTTCCTCTCCACTGCTCGGGCTTCTACTTGAAATTCGGTCACTCCGATGGCAATCTCATCGGATGAAAAGGACCTTGAGGAGGACCCAGCTATGGTCCCTTCTCGTCAGTCTTAGGGGCTGATACTGTAAGTGGCTTCTGATGGCTAACTGTTTATCTTTTTGGGAAAACCAGATGTTTTGCTAGTTTATGGGTGTAAATTTGTAACTATCTTGGGTGGGTAAAGCCTTTACTTTTTGTATATTTTGTGATGTAACTAAATAGGTTGACGCATAATATATATATATATATATATATATATATATATATATATATATATATATATATATATATATATATTGTGAATGTATGGTTTTTAGTTTACGTTGATTTTATTGTATCTGTAGTTATTCTTATTTCCTTTATTACAAAAAAGAAATGTAGCACGTATTTCAATGATCAATTATTTCGCTATCAAGATGAAAAATATTTACTCTAACGACATATACAAACCGGGTCTAAATAAATTAACGAAATTACATCTTTCCATATTTTTTATTTATTTTATTTTGTTCACGTTTTAATTCACAATGGTGTGGCATTCTTTCTTCACGAGTTAAGAAAAAGGGGAGTTACAATAATCCAAATGATACAAACTTCTGTACAATTTGGCAGCTTGTCCAATGAAGATCCCAACACTCATCTCTCTAATTTTCTGGAGATTTGCAACACCTTTAGGCACAATGGGGTATTTGAGGATGCCATTCGCCTAAGGCTCTTCCATTTTTCTCTCAAAGACAAAGCCAAGAGCTGGTTGCAATCTCTACCTACGGGATTGATAACAACTTGGTCTGACATATGCAACAAATTTCTTAACAAATATTTTTCTCCGGCCAAGACAGTTGAGATGGTGAATGATATCACATCATTCACCCAAATAGAATCAGAATCCTTGCATGAAGCTTGGGAGAGGTACAAGGATCTGCTCAGGAGATGTTCACATAATGCTATACCACCATGGCATCAAGTCTATTCATTTCATAAAGGCTTGTTGTCGCAACATCGTCCAATAGTGGATGCTGCAGCATAAGGCTCTTTATTAAGTAAATCATTTGATGATACTTTTCAACTATTGGAGGAATTGGAAGCTAATAACTACCAATGGCCCTTTGCTAGAAATACTCCACGGAAGGTGGCTGGAGTGCATGAGGTGGATGCTATAACATCGCTGTCAGCTCAAGTGGCAGCAATTGCAAGTAAACTGGACAGTATGGGACAAAGCTCTCACTAGAGCCCATTTGTGTTATGTGACAAGTTTAGTGACAACCATGCGAGCGATAGGTGTCCTTCTATGTTAGAAAGTGTGCAATATGTCGGTAAATATTGCCCTCAACACAATAACTCATACTCAAACCAGTATAACCCTGGATGGAGGAACCATCCCAACTTCTTTTGGAGGGATAACCAAGGAGCTTCCTCCTCAGCACCTAGAAATAAGAGACCTTACAATCCTTCTAGATTTCCCTCCCAGTTAAGACAGCCAATGCAAGATAAGAAACCATCTCTTGAAAACATGTTCATGCAGTTGATGGTTAAGACTAATTCCTTCATGACAAAGACTAATGATCATCTAGCAAATAATGATTTAATGATTCAGAGCCAAATGGCTTCGAAGAGAGCATTAGAGACATAGGTAAGGCAGTTGGCAAATACAATCAATAACAGGCCCCCAGGCACCTTTCTAAGTGACATGATCAATAATCCAAAAGGTGCCTCCAATAAGCACTGCAAAGCTATCTCACTAAGAAGTGGGAAGGACATAGAAGGGAATCCAAAGACAAAGTTGCTTGAGGAAGAGGTTGAAGTGAGTAAGGACCAGGAGATAGTGAATGAGGAAGTGGAAAAGAATGAAGAAGTTATCCAGAAGATGGTAGAGGACAAGAAGGTAGAGGGCATGCCCTATATACATCATCTACTATTCCCTAATAGACAAGTTAAGCATAAAATGGATGCACAATTCAAGAAGTTTTTAAGAAGCTTCACATTAACATCCATTTTGCTGAAGCATTGGAGCAAATGCCCAGTTACGTCAAGTTCCTGAAAGATATTTTGTCAAAAAAATAGAAATTGGGTGAGTTTGAAACTGTAGCACTGTCGGAGGAATGTAGTGCTATTCTGCAACAAAAGCTTCCTCCAAAACTAAAGGATCCAGGAAGCTTCACAATCCCGTGTGCCATAAGTGATCAATTCTTTGGACAAGCTTTATGTGATATGGGGGCAAGCATTAATCTCATGCCCCTATCCATTTTTCAGAAGCTAAGTTTGGAAGAATGCAAGCCACATCAGTAACCCTCCAACTAGCTGATCGTCCCTATATATACCCGAAGGGAATTGTGGAGAATGTTTTAGTTAAAGTGTACAAGTTCATATTTCCCATTGACTTTGTCATTCTGGATATGGAGGAGGATCGTAAGGTGCCTCTATATATACCCATTGACTTTGTCGTTCCTATATATACCCATTGACTTTGTCATTCTGGATACTAGGATGATGTTTTTGATTTTATTAAACGCCTTGATGCAGTTCCTAAGTATTTCAGGTCACCCAAGTTTGAAACTTTCATGTTCAATGCATCTAAAGAGACATCGGAGCCTTCCATTGAAAAACCTCTAAAGCTTGAGTTGAAGCATTTGCCTAACCATTTGCAATATGCTTATTTGGGAGCAACATCTATTTTGCTGGTAATCATATCATCATCCCTCACTGATGATTAAGAGGAGGAGCTTCTTCGTGTGCTCTAGAAGTACAAACATGTCATTGGGTAGACTATTGCTGATATTCATGGCATTAGCCCCTCTATCTGTATGCACAAGATTTTGTTAGAGGACAGTCATACTGGGGTTGTGGAGCGCCAAAGGAGGCTTAATCCAATAATGAAGGAAGTAGTAAGGAAAGAGATAATTAAATGGCTTGATATAAGCATAGTCTATTCCTTTTCTAACAGCCCATGGGTTTCACCAATCCAATGTGCTCTGAAGAAGGGTGGTATGATGGTAGTCACCAATGAAAATAACGAGCTCATCCCTTCTCGCAAGGTTACTAGCTGAAGGGTATGCATGGACTACCAAAAATTGAATAAGGCCACTCGAAAATATCATTTCCCGCTCCTTTTCATTGACCAAATGCTGGATAGGTTAGCTAGAAAGGCTTATTATTGCTTCCTTGACAGTTACTCTAGATATAATCAAATTGCCACAGCACCTGAAGATCAAGAAAAAATGACATTTACTTGTCCCTATGGTACATTTGCTTTTTGGAGGATGCCATTTGGGCTATGCAATGCACCAGCAACCTTTTAACATTGCATGATGCCCATCTTTGCAGATACGATAGAGCATGGCCTTGAAGTCTTTATGGATGACTTTTTAGTGTTAGGAGATAATTATAGTAGTTGTTTGCAGATTCTCTCATCTTTGCTGAAAAGATGTGAAGAGACCAACCTTGTCATAAATTGGAAAAAATGGCACTTCATGGTCCAAGAAGGCATAGTTATTGGCCATAAAGTTTTTATCCAAGGGATAGAGGTTGAAAGGGCAAAAATAAAGGTAATGGACAAGCTTCCTCCACCAAATTCAGTTAAAGGAACTCACAATTTTCTTGGTCATGTTGGTTTCTACTAGAGGTTCATTAAAAGACTTTTCTAAGATTGCTAAGCCTCTTTGCAACCTTTTGGAGAAAGACATTCAATTTACTTTTAATGAATCATGTCAGGTTGTATTTGAGGAACTGAAGAAGAAACTTGTGTCAGCTCCAATGATTACCACTCCAGATTAGGAATTACCTTTTGAACTAATGTGTGATGCTAGTGATTATGTTGTGGGTGCAGTTTTGGGGCAAAGAAAGGACAAGATGTTTTGCTTCATTTATTATGCTATCAAAATACTTAATGATGCACAACTAAACTGCACCACAATGGAAAAAGAGCTGCTGGCTGTTGTATTTGCATTCAATAAGTTTCGAACATATTTGGTGGGCACTAAGGTGGTAGTTTATACAAATCATTCCACAATTAAATACTTGGTGAGCAAGAAGGATATAAAACCGCGGTTGATTCAGTGGGTCTTACTGTTGCAGGAATTTGACTTGAAAATTTGTGATAAGAAACAGGGCAGAGAATCAAGTAGCAGACCACCTTTCTAGGCTAGAAAAGTGAAGAATGTCAAGCTGAACCGTTCACAATTAGAGAGACATTTTCGGATGAGCAGCTATTTGTTGCCACAACTTAATCATGTCCATGGTATGCAGATTTAGTGAACTATATAGTGGATGGTGTGTTGGCCCCTAATCTGACCTCTCACCAAAAGAAGAAATTTTTATATGATGTCAGGCACTATTTTTGGGATGAGTTATTTTTGTTTAAACAATGTCCAGACTATATGTTGAGAAGGTATGTGCCTATGGAGGAAGTGGAGCAGATTTTGAACCAATGTCATGCTTCTCCATATGGTGGATATTATAGTGGTGAGAGGACAACTGCTAAGGTGCTCCAGTTTGGCTTTTATTAGCCATCTATCTTCATAGATGTGCATTTTCATATGCAAAGATGTGATCAGTTTCAAAATTCAGGGAATATCTCGAGGAGGAATGAGATGCCCCTCAATTCCATTTTAGAAGTTGAGATTTTTTACGTTTGGGGCATTGACTTTATGGACTATTTTATCCCCTCATTTAGGAATCAATATATTCTTATGGGAGTGGACTACGTGTCCAAGTGGGTGGAAGCATGTGCATTTCCTACCAATGATTCTAAGGTAGTGATTAACTTAATGAGAAAATAGATCTTCACCCAGTTTTAGAACACCTAGGGCCATAATTAGTGATGGAGGGTCACATTTCTGCAATAAACATTTTGAAGCTCTCCTCGCCAAGTAAATGGTAATGCATCAGATTGCCACTACTTATCACCCATAGACAAATGGGCAAGTGGAGGTATCCAATTGCAAAATCAAATGAATCCTAGAAAAGGCGGTGTGTCCATCCCAAAAGGATTGGTCAAGAAGATTGGATGATGCACTATAGGCTTATAAGACAACTTATAAGAGTCTCATTGGTATGTTTGCATACAAGTTGGTATTTGGGAAGGCATGCCATCTGCCATTTGAGCTTGAACATAATGCTTATTGGGCAATAAAGTGGTTAAACTTCAACTTACAAGCTGCCGGTGAGAAAAGACTATTGCAGCTTAATGAACTTAATGAATTTAGGCTGCAAGCCTATAAGAATGCAAAATTGTACAAGGAGAAAGTGAAATTCTGGCATGACAAGAAGATTATATAGAAAAGATTTAAAGAAGGTTAGCAAGTCCTCCTTTACAACTCCAGGCTCAAGCTATTTCCTAGAAAGCTTAAATCAAGGTGGTCAGGACCATTTGTGGTGATAAAATTGTTCCACCATGGACCCGTAGAGATTGCTCCACTGGATAGCTTATCAAGCTTTAAGGTTAATGGCCAGCGCCTAAAACCTTATTATGGAGGAGAGATTGATAGGGGGAAGACCTCCTTCACTTTGACAACTCCAACTTGAGGTCTACAAAGTCTTGTCGGGACTATAAATAAGGCCCCTTTTTGGGAGAGAACCCAAATGTTTAATCCTTTGAATTTTAAATCATTAGTATGTTAATATGTTGATTTTGTAGTTTGATTAAGTTTTTGTTGTACGAATTGTGATTTAACCTTTTCGATAAGTTTTGTAGGTGATGGAGGCTAGAAAGCTGCAAAAATAGCTACAAAATGCATTTTTTTGCAAAATTATGTAGATAGACCTCTCACGCTATGATGTGAGATTTGTCACGCCACGACGTGAGAGGTCATTACTGGTGCATTAGCCAAAATCCAGAAAATAGAGCACCGCGACGTATGAATGTTGCACGCCAAGTCGTATGTGTAAAAAAATATAATAATTAAATAAATATTAATAGTTTATTATTATTATTTTCTAGTGAGAATTAATGCACGCCGCAACGCATATATGTGAACGTCGCAGTACGCAAGGTCAATTAGTGTTAAATGCCGCCATGTTTCGTGCTTCTTTCGCAGTTTCTCTCTAGATTTCTTTCAGTTTCTCAATTTTTCTATCTTTCTTTCTTGATTCCTACAATCTTCTCCCTCTTTTTCAGCCTTAATAATTTATTTTTCAAGGTAAGTGGTGTTTTAATTTACTTATTTTGCTAAATGGTTGTTGTGTTCGTATTATTTTGTGCTTAAGTTAATTTTGGTGCTTGCACCGCGACATTGTTCATATAACATCGCGGCATTTGTTTGAATTTTGATGAGTGCCGCAGCGTGGAGCAACTATGCCATGACGTAACGATGAATTTTGTTGAGTGTCGCAGTGTGCCATGTTAGCGTCGCGGCGTGGGTTCGAATTTGATTGAATGTCGCGGTATGACACATTAACGTCGTCACGTGCTATGAGTTTTGGCTTGAATGCCACGGCGTGAGTGCTATGCACCATGGCGTATGTTTAAATTTGTATGAATGTCGTGGCACAGGTTTGAAAGTCATAGCGTGAGAACCCAATTTTTGCAGAATTGACTATTTTACATGTGTTCTTACTTTTGAATCCTCAATTCTCATATTTTGCTTCTTTTGGAAGGTTTAGGTACATATTAGAGACAATGTTTCCTAAACGGCTAAAAGGATCTAGCAGTCAAGGCAATAAGGAGCCTTCTCACCCTCCTCCTGAGTATGATAGGAGGAAATTTGTATAAGTAGTTGCGGCTTAAAAGTATATAGTCCTGGTTACTAAACCCCTTATACCGGAGCACAGATTCTCCTTTTCCAAGGCTATACATAAGGAAATCGAGGGGTTGCTCAACCAGCTCAACTGGAGCCAGTGTGCGAGGCACCTAGAGTCTTCTACAGTCTTCCCCATTATTCTATGGGTACGCTGCCTTCACTGGAGAGGGGAGTGCAATTATGCGCGTGCGGGGGAGGAACATTTCTTACACTATGGTAGCTATTCGAGTCACCTTGAGTTTTCCTGAGCCCCCTGTCATCTGTGAGTATGATGCATTCAACCGCTTGGATCCAGAAGAAGGCATAGACCTTACCATAGTCACTTCCAGGACTTGCATGGTTGAGTCTCGGCCCGTGGTTTGGACAATGAGTGTCTAGACAAATAGACCGTGGTTCTTCCCCAAATCTTACTTGACACCGAAGACCAGGGTCTAGTACCACTTCATTAGCACCTACATCCTGCCATTAAACAACCTATCAGAGATGACATATGACCGAGCCATTCTCATTTATACTATCTTGGAGCACCAGTCCATTGATGTCGCCCAGATTATACTCGACAATATCAAGAAGGTGATACAAGAGCAGAGGAGCCTCTTCTTCCCATTTCTGATCCACAGGCTCTGCAGTTGCCAACATATGGAGTGGGGGCCATATGAGAAGCCCTCAGATGTTAAACACCCTCTCAACGATTCTTTTATTGAGAGGGTGGGAGCAGCTGCAGCCCCAAAGCCTGCTAGACAGAGACAGGCTCGTAGAGAGCCCAGAGTGGCTCCTCTGCCTGATGAGGTTGACTTGTAGGCTCATATGGCACAGTTGACTACCATGCAAACCTACATGATTTAGACTATCTGGTGGATGGCAGAGCAGTTGAGGCTTCTGATGGATGAATTCCTTGTTCCCGAGTTCCTATGCAGCCCCAGAGCCTTCCAGATAGAGACAGGCTCGTAAAGAGCCCAGAATGGCTCCTCCACCTGATGAGGTTGACTTACAGGCTCATGTGGCACAACATACTGCCATCCAAACCTACACAATTTAGACTATCTGGTGGATGGCGGAGCGGTTAAGGCTTCTGATGGATGACTTCCCTGTTCTCAAGTTCCTATGTCAGGCTATAGCTGACCCTCCCCAGCCACAGTAGGATCTGTAGGAGGCTGATCAGGATGATGATGAGGAGGAAGAGGACGAGGACGACTAGCCCTATTCTATATATGGCATTTTCTTTCATTGTATTTTCATTCTACTTTGTGTGCAGTGGGGACACGGTTTCCCATAGGTTTTGGGGAAGGCATTATAACATATTTGTATGATTTTGGGAATTATATGTTTTTAAGGTTAAAAAGCATGTTATAATGTTAGAAAATTTTTATGATTGCTGGATATTGTATATATTATTATGCTTGTATTTAGTGTTTTAGTTAATTATGTTGTGACTATATGTGTTAATGCCTAATAGCCTAATGAATGCATGTTTTGAATATTCAACTCAAAGTTAAATATGTTAAAATGCATCACAATGGGCCAAATGTCATATGAAGGAACATATAAATGTGAAAATCATATTCAAGATACAATTGTCGTTCCCTTTCACATTATAGGTCGAATGTATATCACTTTTGTGCATATCATGGTTTATATGTATGATTGAAAATGTTGGAAAGATTTTAATGTATATCATATGCCAATTGCTAGTGAGGTTTTGATTGTCCTATGATATTAGTGTTTGCGATTTGTTAATTTTTAAGCGAAATCATATGCAATCAAAAAGCATGTTTAACAATCTAGTCACTTTTCTAATGCATGATTTAGATCTCACTCGTGTGCTTGTGTAACTTTGAATATGATATGAGTGTTGTCTAGAGAATGTTTATGAATAGTGCATGTTGAAGTTTTGATTATCTTTGAAATTTTGTTTAAACTCTCTTGAATCGAAATCCTAGATTGTGCATGATTGAGGAAATAATTAGGGCATTATTTGGACTGATTGAGCTTGAAAAGATTACCTTTAGATGATCATATCCATAGGTCCTTTTGAAGCTTGATAAATGTTTGGCCTTATATATTTTTCATCACCTACATATTCCTTACCATGTAACCATTCTAATGCATGTGAAAACATTGCATTCTTTCTCCTATCATCATTGTTTGTTGAGTGCATAATATATTATTTCTTGACTTGAGTCTTGTGATTGAAGGGTATGCGTGTCTGTGTTAGTACAAAAGTGATTTGAAGGAACCATATGTTGTGAAATAAATTGGTTAAGGAAAAGAAAAAAGAAAAAGAAAGAGAAAAGAAAAGAAAATCCAAAACCAAAACCCAAAAGGCAAAACCAATGAAAGAATGGTTCTGGAGAGTCTTATTAGTTCACTTTGTATATCCTAATTGTATTAGTTGGTAACTCAAGTCTTGAAATCACGTGTTTATGTTTCTCAATGTTTGTATTTTATCCTTCCACTTTATTCTTTAACCCATAACCATTGACCTTACATTACAAGCTTTTGAAGTCCCTTTTGATTCTTAATTATGTGTGATTTATATTAGTGGAGAGAGAGTTTAAAGACAATCTTGTGGATTATTTGATTCCTATGCATGTATGTTCATAAACTTATTCGAATGAGTGTGACTTGATTAGGAGAAGTTTAACTTGCATGTTTGTGGGAGATGTGATTTGCATGAAAAGAGATTTTGAATGTTTACATGTTGAAAATTATATATGTATGGAGTTGATTGTGTAGCATTAGCAATCTTTGAGGACTTAAACAATCATTGTTCACTAGTTGTGGTTTCAGTGAAGTTCGAATTCATGATAATTGTTGAATGTATGTTGAAACATGTGTTGTTAAGCAGGTTTATTTAATCATACTTTGTTTTGCTCGAGAACTAGCAAAAACCTAGGTTTGGGGGTGTGGTAACTCCATAAAATGTAGTTATTTATACCCTATATATGTGCTCTATTGATTGCTTAGTCCTTGTTATCATGCATATATGGAAGATTTTAGGCTTATATTCTTTGAATTCAATTGTGATATCTTCCTATATGATCTTGGGCAAATTGGTATAATTCTTCATGTGATTATGTGAATTCACAATTGTGATTAACTTGGTGATTTCTTTATTGCAGGAAATGCTCCAATCAAGCAAAAATTTAGAGAATTTGGACCAACATTATAAGAGAAAGCTAAGTGTGAAATTCAACATCTCACGTCGCAGCGCAGGCATGTTAACGCTGCAACGTGGTGTGTTCAGAAAGCTGTATACTAAAACCCAAGGCTTTAGCGTCGCGGTGCAAAGGAATGAATGTTGCAGCATGGTGACCTAATTTCAGCATGCACCACGGCGCAAGGAGGTTCACATCGTGGCATGATAGTGAAAATTTCAGCCTATAAATATTGTTCCATCAGATTTCATAAAGAACCAACGTGGGAAAAAGGAGAAAATGAAGCTACGGTTTACATTTCATCATTTTGAGAGCAACAAAGGGAGTGGAAGTGGAAGCCATCATTCTTCAAGGAGGATCAAGCATCCAAGGGATTCAATCATAATGTCTTCTATCTTTTTTCTTTTTTCTCTCTTATTCTAGGACATGGGCATGAATCTTTTTATGAGATTTTCGTGTTTCATGGCTAGCTAAGTTGTGTATAGAGATTTTTTTGGATCATCCTATGGATATTGAATGATTTTGTAATCCTTTGAGTTTATATAGATGATTTGGTTTTGTTCAATCATATGAATCTTAATGCTCTTGATTGTTTGATCAACTTTTGAGTGATTTGTTGAAATCTAATGAACCTAGACATAGGAATTTAGATTTGAGATCATAGGTATAGTTGATGCATGTTTAATTTCATTCTAATGATAGGGTGAGTTACTTCGCTAATGTGATAGAAATATACCTCTTGGTCATGTATAGTAATTGATTGAGAATAGATCTTAATGAGTAAACTTTGCACTAGTTCTCATGGAAACATAGCGAATTAAGTAAATGAAGCATGATTGATAAACCTAGACATAAGTTTTTCAAAATATTAAATATATCTATTTTTTATTAAATACTTTTTGTATTAAATATTAAAAGAATTATTAAAAAGATATATTAAAAAATATACAAAACTATTTTAAATTAGAGGTAAGCAACTCTAAGAGTAGCTAAAAGTCTGCAACTACTTAAAAGGATGGTTTATGCTAATATACACTCTCGTAGGTTATAGTGCATGGATACACCTTTGAATTTACTACCTACTAGAGATTGCATCTCATTTTTACTTGTTTATTGTTATTTTAAAAGCAACGCCAAAACTTTATCAAATGACAATTTAGTCTCTATTACCAAGAACTCATACCCATCTTCTCCATCATACATAATTATTGTGTCTGTCTAATACGAGAACCAACAGCACTTTTTTTGGTTCAAGAAATATTTATACTTAGAATATTATTTTTGAATTTCGACAAATTCTTCAACTCTAAACCAAATAATTAAAATATTCAACTTCTCTAAACCAAGTAATTAAACAAGCTTAATTACAAAAAAAAAAAGAAGAACAAATTCACAATTTGAAAACATTCCATTCAACTCTCAAAAACTTAGCACAACGTCCATGGCTGTGACCTTATTCCAGTGCTAACCTCTATGACTGGCACAACAAAATAGAAATATTTATATGTAAAAATTTTGTGTAGCTGATTTTGGATTTTTCAGAAGATGATGAACATTTGGGTATCCCCCTCCTTCTCCTCCAACACCCACACCCACAGCCTGCCCCTAACCTCCAGTGCATCACCCAACCATCTTTCACCGATCCAATGGCCACCACCCCCTTGGGCGCACCATGTTCCCCTGCTTCGCCATGCACACATTGTTTAGAAGTCCCTCTCTATTGTCTTGTCCTCCCCGACTCGCTGAGTCAACTCACATCCATTGTTGAATGACCTCACGAGCTCTGCCAAGACTATCCTTAAATGAGGCTTGCCTTTGTTAAGTGCTTTGCCTTGGTGTGAGGTAGTAATACGAAAATAAAGAAATGAAAAAAAGCCAGAAACGGGGAGTCCAAGTGTTCGACTCAATGGTTGTGAGGGACTTTAACTCCGACGACAATCCTCCATAAGTAGCAACAACGGGGACTCAAAAACGGCAACAATAATCATCCACAACGTGGCTGCAAGTGTAAGCAATACTGACAATGACAAGGAGTACTTGGTGTTGGAGGATGAAAGCTTGTGAGAATGAAAAGAAAATGAGAATGCAATAGCAGCCAAATGGCAATTGTGATTATTCCATTAATTTACCATACACTAAAATTAAAAAGAAAGAAATTATAGTATAAATATCAATTCATCCAGTTTCAAGTTGTTCTGGACCGTGATTCAGGATCCTAACTAATAGGATCAACTAGCACGTGTACTACCAGACTCCACCATCAATAGCTCGGTCAGAGCCTTATGACTATGGAACATAGCATTGGATTATAATGACAGATCATCAAATCTGTGCAAATTCTCATAACTGTCAATCATGATCTTACGAGATTGTAGGATCCATAACTACCTCTAACAATGGATAATCACTATATCTACGTTCCTACATTATAGGGACGCTCTCCAATGATAAAAAGGAAGACAATCCTTAACATGATACTAATCATATATACTTGCATTTAATACTGATCTTATTACGATTCTAGTCACGCTCTATAAATACTAGGCTAAATCAACCTAATTAGGTATCTGTTATCTCACTGCATAAACCATAGTTGTGCACTGCTTGACTTGAGCATTTGAGTCCTTTTGGAGGTACCTACTCCCCTAGTTCGACAGGCTCTATTGCAACTGCATAAGGAGGAAATCACCATTTACGTGCCCATCTTAGGTACCCTCTGAATCTACTTCAGAACATTGACGTCATTTGTGGGAACTATAAACTTATATTCCCATGTCAACTATGGTGAGCACAAGACAAAATCAAAGGAAAGGAAGCACTGCACACGTTGCCCCTACCTAAGGACAAGGCCCAGTGGCACAACGCGATCCTCCATCTGTCGCACCACTGGAAACCTCCGCTGCTAGAAGCAGGCTTGTTGTCGTGGAAACTCTTAAAGAGAGACACGAGACTTCGACTTCTGCTGAAAGCTCTGCCCCATCGCGAAGGATCTCGAGCCAACAACCCAAATTAAGGAGCAAGGATCCCCGTGCATGCACATCTAGGGACCTCAAATAACAATGTCAACCATGCATCCCATTATGTAGACAATGCCCAGTCGGACATGACAAAGAATGGCCTTCAAGAGTTATTGCGCCAACAAACAGCACAAATCGATAATCAACGACGTCAATTGGAAGAACAACTTCGTCGGCTAGAGGATCTCGAAAGTTCTGTGAGGGCGGAGAAAGGCAACAGAGAACGAGACGTGGTCCATAACGAACAAGCAGCCCAACGTGTCGGCGCCAAGGTTGTTAGAAATAATAACTCAGCCTTCGGCCGCCAGCAACAATTCTCTGACGCCTTGATGGCATACAAAGTCCTGAGGAATTTCAAACCTTCAAGCAATTTGAAGCCTTATGATGGGATAACAAATCCTCATGGGCACTTGGACGTCTACACTTAGTCCATGCAACTCTACGGATATACCCCAGAATTGTTGTGATGTGCTAAGTCAGTATCAACCGCTCTTTTGCTAACTACTCTTTTGCTAACCGCAAGTGCACAAGTCACTCAAGTAATAAAAATAATTAATAGGATCGTCTCCACAGGGACCATGGTAATTTCTAAAGCTAAAAATTAATATACAGCCTCATTAATTCTTTTCAAGCAAACGAAAAGTAGGAAATGATTTGATAAATGAATTACATAACACAAAGAAAAGCAAAGATAGATCGAAAACCTAGAAAATCCTTTTTCACTCCTTATTTCAATTGATAATATGCAATCGTTATAAGCATATAAACGATTAGATTAGGTTAGCCTGAGAAACGAGCCTAGTTAAAAGCATATGTCTAGGACGATTAACCATATGTTATTTACCTAGTTCACTATGCGTCCATGAGAACCAGAGCAAACAACAAGCATTAAGATCGATTCTCAACTAAGACTATCCATGACTAATAAGTATATGTTTATCCTATTAATGAATCAATCCACTCCGCCATTGGAATGAAATCGAACATGCATCTACCATACAATTGATCTAAAACCTAAAGTCCTATGTCTAGGCTCAATAGATTTCAACAAATCACTCACAAGTTGATCAGACAAATAAGAGCTTTAAGTACAATATAATAGAACAAAACCCAAATCTTTCATATAAACTGAAAAGGGGCACAATTCATTCAATGTCAAAGGGAGATTCAAAGAATAATCTAAACACAACTAGTTACACAATGAATACGAGAATGCCATACAAAAATTCGTATTCAAGATAAATGGAAGAGAGAGAAAAGAAAAAACAAAAGAAGAAGCCTCAACAGTTTGAGTCTTGAAGCTTGAATCTTGATTCCTTCAACCCTCTTTCACACCGAAATGCCCCCTAGCTGATGGATTCTCCAATGGACAAAAGCCCCAAAATGTACTAAGAGAGACGGAGGAAAGAAAAATAAGAGAACCTAAGAGAAAAAGAGAAAAATTCAAGAGCCCCCAACTGAAGTTTGAGCTTCAGTATTTAAACGCGGACAACTCACATCGCAGCGTTAAACATTATACGTCACGGTGCGTAAAACTTAGGGCACTAACGTCATGGCATAATCTTCCTCGCGCAGCGGCGCTCAAGCCTCGGGCTCATCAGGGTCAATAGACAGAGAGTGGAATGTCGTGGCGTGTAGTTCCTTGCACCGCGATGTGATGTCCTGGAGCTTGTCAAGTGATTTCTTTTCCAATGCAGGGCCTTGACATCAATTTGGTTCTTTTAGGCTCATCTTACAATAGAGAAATCAACCATTCAAATACAAATGCAGTCAAACTCAATCCACCTAAAGATTAGAAAGGATTAAAGCAAGATTAGAGATGAAGACTTCAATCATGAAATTTATGAGAAAATAGGGCTAAAGTCTTCCAACAATGCATCACAACAAGGACAAAGCCATCAATAGTGCATAGAGATAGGGCACAAATAATTACATTCTATGGAGTTATCACACCCCTAAACCTAAGATTTTGCTAGTCCTCGAGCAAAACAAAGTCAGACTACACTTTACAACGACAAGCTCAGATTCAACACCAGTGTATGATGATTGCATTAAACCTCAAGGAATATATATGCCTCAAAATCTGGTCCACACATACACAATCCTTCTCATAACAACAATTAAAGATTCAAATCGTGCATGGTTTAATTCCCAAAAACATGCAAGCAAAGCTTCTTCATTTCAAATCATATTTAACTAGATAGGCTTATAAGAAAACATGTGGAGATGAATCAAAAGAATCCATAAAATTGTAAAGCAACTCTCTCTCCACTAATGTAAATCACACAGGATTGAGGATCAAAAGGGTCTTTATCAGCTTGTAATGTAAGGCCATGGTTATGGGGTAAAGAAGAAAGGATAAAGGGTAATACGCAAACATTGGGAACAAGAGTATACAATTTCAAGAATTGAGAACCAGTGAAAATAGCTGGGTATTCAACAGTGAAAGATTAAAACTTGCCAGAACCATGCAATGTTTTTTATTTTTAACTTCTCTTCTTTCTTTGCATGCTTTGTTTTTCTCTCTTCTCTTTTTCTTTCTTTTTATTCTTACAAAGCAATTTCTTTTTCTTGTATTGCATTTGGTTCCTTCAGGCATATTTTTTGGAGTGAACATATTACTACCCCTAATCACTGAACTCACTTTAAGAAACAACATATCATGCACTCAACAGACATTGGAAGTAAGAAGAAAATGCAATGCTTTCACATGCATTAGAATGTTTAACAGGTGATAGAACACAATGGTAGTGAAGAATAAGTAAGGTCAAACAATTAACATGCTTCAAAGGGGACCAATGGATATAATCATTTTAAGGTAAGCTTTTTAAGGCTCAAATGGTCCACATAATGCCCTAATCATTTCCTCAAGCATGCACAACCTAGGATTTTACTTCAAGAGAGTTACAAAACAATTTCATATATACAAGACATATCCACATGTACTAACCATAAGTATTCTCTAGAAAAGCACTCAAATCCAATTCGAAGCCAAACAAGCATAGGAATGAAAAACTTATCATGCATAAAAAGAATCAAGATTGATTGGCATGCACCAAAGATCACATAGGGATTCACAGAAAAATTTGAGGTGAATTTGCATCCCTAAATATCATTGGGCAATCAATACACTAGCTAATGGCATCATGTTATCCATTCAAATAATTTCATAAGAAACAATCATGCAAATCAACCATCATGTGTACCAACTCATATAATGAACAAAAATAATATATCCAAAAATATTAATACTTATGCTCAAGAAATGAAAATGAATAGTGACTATATATAAAAATACTAAAACCAGTCAGTATATAACAAAATATAAAGACACCCCCCAAAACCTGGGGGAAACAGTGTCCTCACTGTACACATACATCAATAAAATAAACAATAGTAAAATCATAGAGACTGCCCTGAATATATCAATCTACTCAGCATCATCGACATTAGGAAGGACCTCAGTGTCTCCACCACTATCATCATCACCTGGAAGTGGATCAGTGTCGCCACCACTATCATCATGGTAGGCTGCAGGATCTTGATACTGATGAGAAGGGCCTGCTCCATCAAAAGGAGGGTAGGGTTGGTGGTAGTGGTGGTGGTGAGAAGATCTGGCACCATTGAAGGGCTGGTATAGTGGAATGGGGAAATCATTAATGGAGATCTGAAGGTGTTCCACCAGCCATCGGATGTTGTCGATGGTGTATGCCTGCATAGCAGTAAGCTGGCGAAGCTCAGCACTCATTACGACAGCCTCGTGGGATATTTAGGGCTCTCATGTGTGCTTTGCGAGGGACTGCTACCTCTGGAGGAGCTGCCTTAACCCTCCTAATGAAATACTTATTGAGAGACTGTCTAACAATGGTAAGCTCCTCATTGTGACCGATATAACACCCCAAAAATTATGTATATTATGATAAATATTTATTTTATAATATTTATGATTTTTAGAAATTTTTATGAAATTATTTGAATTACTTGAATATTTTAATATTTTCTTGATTTGCGTGCATACTGAGCGGAGCTGGGAAAATAAAATATTTTTTTCGGGGCTGGTAAACCTTGAACTGTGGAAACGTTGATGGGGAATCTTACTAAACCCGAGGCTGGGCATAGTTTATGAGGTTTACGTTTTTCAAGATTTTTATCTGATAAATAAAAATCACAGAGTAATTTTATTATCCGTTGGACAATAAATACTGGTTTTTGTTAACTGTAACTTCTGTCCACTGATAATAAACTTGATACAGTGATAGTCATATTTTAGAGAACACTTTAATAACATCATAATGGTGACATCATTACCATGACATCACTTTGACTTTTCAAAAAGTGGAAACTTGGCTTGTTAGAGAAGCTTAGAGGAAGCTTCCTAACAACTTCCTCATGGCTTGTTGGAGAAGCCAATTCTCTTCCCCCCTCCTCACAGCTCCACGGCAATGTGGAGAAAAATGTGACAAAATGTCACTTTTTCTGTTTCACCTATCACACTTCACTTTCATTTCAAAACACTTTTCTATCTCTTTCTCTCTCCACTTTCCATTTTCTCTCATTTTCTCTCTTCTTTTCTTCTCCTACCTCACGGTCACCACACCTTTTTCCACCTCCACCCTTGCAAAAATTTCATCCAATCACATTTTCTTAATCTCCATTATATTCTAAATACTTTTCTAGTTAAAATCATTTCCAAAAGCTTCTACCTTTATCATCTTTCTTCAAGAGCAAAGCTTGAAGCTTTTGAGGTGAATTTTTTATCTTCACTTTTCGTCTTCATTTTCGTGTTCATGGTCTTTCTTGTGACGATTGATTTACTCTTTTCAAAACTTGGAATATTGATTTGTGAGTTGAAAATTCTAGGGTTTGTTGGAGGCTTGGACGAAATCTTCAAGGGCCATTAAGGAAGCATTTTTCTTGTCACTTTCTTTGCTAAGAGGGAGAATATTCTCATCAACCACACATGGTGGTGGGGGATGAATTTTGGTGTTGATGGTGGAGGATCCATGTGGTGATCTCTCCACTTGAATGTTTGTTTTCAATGATTTGTTGTTATGTTATTGTATAGTGTTGTTGTATGAGGTTGATATATTATGTGTCATTGGTATTTTGTATTATGTTGTATACTTGAAATCATATTTGAAAGATTAAGAGCACCTTGCTTCTTGATGTGTGGCTCACGACCTTGTGGCCTTAAAATGAGAACCAAAATGAGATTATTGCCCTAAATTGAAACTTGATGAGTTAATGCATGAAGTGATGAAAAATATGGACTTAAGACCTTAGGTGAGGTAATGACCAAGAGGAAGAAAATAAGGAAAACTTATGACTAAATTGGTAATGACTTGGAACTTATGAGCTTAAGTGAAAAATGAGTTGATTGAGGAATCAAAACAATGGATTAAGAAGATAAAATGAAATTCAATGAACCTAGGGTTCATGGTTAAGAAGAAGGAATATATAGAAGTGTTGGATAAATCCTAAAGTAATTTGGAATTTAGAAGAATTAGGTTAAAAGTGAGATAATTAAAGAACTGAAATAAATAAGCAAGAAGAAGAATTTTGGAAATTAAGAATATTTGTGTTTTTGGACATTTAAGGAGATCAAGAAGAAAAATTGTAACTAAAGTAAAGCTTGAATCACCAAGTGACTTAATACTAAAATGAGAATTCATAAGATAGGAAAATAAAAGAAATGAGGACTTTAATATAATACTATAATGACTTATGATCTTTAAAGGGAAATGAGTGTAAGTGAGACTTTGAGACTCATAAGACTTTAAATAAACAAATTTTATTAATGATAAAGAGAAATGTAAACTTGAATAGAGAAACAAGAATCGAAATGATAATGGAAACCATGAGGTTGAGATTAAATGATAATGCTATTATCGTGCCTGTAAGTGAAATCTTGATGTATTGATAATTACCGTGAATTATGATGGTGTTTGATCATGGATTGCATGATATTGATGATATTATGTATGCGTGTGTGCATTGAGTCATTCATCATACCTTGTGAAGTCATGTGGACTGTTGTATGTTGTATGAGCTAAGGAGTTGAATTACACCTTAGTGCAGGTGCGATGAGCCTAGTGTAGGTTTTTATTGACCTTGGGGACGTCGGGGTGTAGGGTGTCCACAATGGCCAACTGGGTAGCTCCCCTGGGCCGTGGATGAAACCAATGCAAATACACCGACGATCCAAACCGAGACACTCACCCCAATCAGGATCTGGTATAGAATGTCTTGTATAAAGCCTTGTTGCGCAAACATTGATTTTATTGAAAGCACTTGATTTATGGTTGACGAGATACAGACATATCTTCCGATCATTCTCTCCGAAATATTTGTCTAGGTCCATAGAGTAGGAATTGAGTACATTGTGTACATGTGTAGTGGGTCTTCATACCCTCATGACATTTCATATATATTTATATATTTGACACTGATTGACTTATTAAACTATATATTATTAATATTATTCCTACTATTGATATTTTTTATTGCTGATTTTTGTATTTGGATGGTATTTCTATCTGTACTGTCTTTACACTATTTGTTGGTAATTATGTCAAATTTCTTACCTCTATATGGCGTTGTGTTATTTCACTGTATATTCTGATTAATTAAAGACCAAGAAGGACTTGAAGAGGAACTACGCCCTCTTGATCTGTGATAGCTGCTGTACTAAGATGACGTCAAGACTGCGTATTTTGGGTTATGTTCGTGTGTACTTTCATGGTGGAGCTGACGCATGGTCAGTCAGCTTGGCTAACGAGAGAGTTACCTACACTGGAGATCTGACATTAACTTTTCGTGGGGATCTTTAACACCCCTTGTCTTATCTTTTTCTGTATCTATTTAGTTAGTATTTAACATACTTATCCGAGAATGGTGGAGTAACTTACACTATACTCCTCATAAGGATAGTGTTGTGTCCTCTGGGCGGATGCCTGTCCGTCAGGGTATACCTCCTACTGTGGTTATTTTTTTCGACAAATCGGAAGAGGATCCCTCTGAGGACCCTATGGTTTAGGTATGTAGGACTTGGGTTAGTCGTGTCTTTTTGCTAGTCAGTCTTCATTGATCACCTGTACATTTTGAGTGCGCATATGTATTTGGAGCACCATTCTTTTTGTAAGTATTTTGGGATATAGAATTGTACATGATCCACACGAACCAGATGATGTGAACACTTATGCAATGTAATATATATATATATATATATATATATATATATATATATATATATATATATATATATATGATTTATCTGCTTGTCTGATATGTTATCCACAAGTAAAAGAATATTTTACGTCAAATATTATGGTTTTAATAATTACTGATTTTATAACTTGGGTTAAATTTATTTCATACTCTACGTTAATTTGATTGAAATTTTGAATTCGAAAAGTCGTGACGCCCTCTTCCTTCCAATGAAGAAAAGGGGTGGCCTATCATAACCGAGGGGTACACCTTGCCTCTAACATAGCCGATGGATGAGGGAGGGGAAGAAAAGGCTGCGCGGCTCCATGGTGACCTTTCACAGTTGCAGGTATAGGATGTAAGTGATATCAACCGAGCATCATTGCAGGATGGCATAAATCTGTTACCCAAGTGGCTTCAGTACTCAAGAGGGGGGGTGAATTGAGTAATTAAGGATTTTTCACAAAAGCCTTAAACAAATAAATTATACTGAATTTAATTATTAAAAGTCGTGAATGAGATGAAGATAAGAAGAACAATTAATAATTAAATTGCAAGAATAAATAAAGTGCATAAAGATAAAAGATTAAGGGTAGAAAAGCGAGGCACGATATTTATCCCGGTTCGACCACCAACCACTTGTGGCCTACGTCCGATCCCAGAAACACGGTTCGAGATTTTTCACTATTCAATACAAGCTTAACAACGGTGCTTGCAACCTTTACACAATAGAGCACTTTTCACACACGGGAAACTCTACCCTTGTGCTAAAGCCTCGGCCTCAGGATACCTCACCCTTACACAAACTTTAGAGGATACCTCACCCCTTTGAAGGATACCTCACCTTCTTTACAACAAGGGATACCTCACCCTCACAATTTCACTAAGGGATACCTCACCCTTTTACAAAGAAATAGAATATAGATGAAGAGAAACTCTCACAAAGAGCAAATGTTACAAATTGAAGCACTAGGAAGCTCTCTTATGATATCTCAAGGTTTTGGCGAAAAGAGCACAGAAAATATGAGAAAATAGAGAATCACGTTTTTGGCACAAGCAAAAATAGTTCAGATCATGGGGCTGGTGTAAAAGATGACCAAAACCATGTATTTATAGTGTTCCAAGAAAAAGAGCCGTTGGGTATTAATTTCATTCATTAAAAGCTCCAAAAAATAGCCGTTACGTGATTTCTGGGTTGTGGTATTCGAATACCTCTTGTGGTATTCGAATAGATCCTTCAAAAATGTGTTTTGGAACGTTTTCTATGTTGTGGTATTCGAATACCTTGTGTGGTATTCGAATACCTTGTGTGGTATTCGAATAGATCCTTAAAAACACGTTCTGGAGACATTTCTGGGGTGTGGTATTCGAATACCTATATGCTGTATTCGAATACACCACTCTGATTTTGAAATCCAACTTTAAATGGTCATAACTTCTTCATTTCTTATCCGTTTAAAGCAAATGACCAGTCATTGGAAAGATATTTAAGTCTATTTTCAAATGAAATAAGTTTCAAAACAAAAATCAAATTATTTTGAAAGTTATGATCAAAAGAGTAATCAAAGGTCAGATTTTCAAAACTCAAACTTTGCTATTTTTCATAAATTTGAACTACCATCATAACTAAACCTTCAAAACTTGTTTGTTGGGTATTTTAATATGTGAAAATCATTTTTAAATATTTGAAAACATATTTGAGATATCTAGAGGGCTTCTTACAAAAAGACCTTAAGTCCTATAAGCTATACCATTTAATCTTCCTTTGGACTTGGTCTTCGACATGATTTTGTTGTTATCAAAACCTTCTTCTCTGTGAGTTAAGCATAAATCAGATTTTTGCTTTCTTGTTACAATGCTTACTCTTGGTACTTGAACTATACATCATCTTCATCATGTTTGTTATCATCAAAACTATTTTCCATGTCAGCTAGCCAATTACAAAATCAGGATGGCACAGTCATGCGTGACCTCTAAGAGGTTGCCAAAGGGTAGGATCCTGGTGTTGATGAAATGGTACCAGACTCTGGCCTCTGCAGTCAGGCAAGCATGGGGGGAGAATCGGGCATGCCCCTGCCGTGAAAAGGTCCATGGGACCAGTTGTGATTCGGTTGTGCATATGCAGGCGATGACCGTCTGTAGGTCAATCCCCTCTACCAGTTCCCATCTGATAAACTCCTGGTAATCACATATCTCAGGGGCATGAGACAGGGATAAAATAGTTTTGATGGACTCAAGGGAGAAAGAGACTCTGCATCTCCGTACATTAACAGTGGCAGACTCCTAATGAATGAAGGCCAAGAACTCGTGAACCAACGGTACTAGAGCCCTGTCAAGGAGTTTAGCAAACTCTTCCCACCGGAAATGATGGATGATGGCCTCTATATCTAGCTGCAAGGAGTCCCTGAAACTAAAGCCCCTCTCAACAATCACCTTCTTTGAGACTAGGGTCCCATAGCGATCCTGTGCCTCAGCAGACATAAATTTGGAATGATCAAAAGCACAGGGAGAAGATGGCTCCCTAGGCTGCTCGCCTCTCTCGTGCCTAACTCGTTTAGGACCCATGTGTAGAATATAAAGACCTGAAAATGAGATGAGAGGGTCAGAATTGAGTAATCAAATGAATATGATAGTTTAAAGCATTTAATTTTTCTGGAAAAATAAGGCAGGAACCACGGCGTTTATTCTAGTGTCGCGACACTCAAAAAGTTCATCCAGCATTGCGGCGTTACATGCCAACGCTGCGGCATTCAAATGAAATTCATACATACACCGTGACGTAAACAATCCACGCCGCGACGTTGTTGACGAACAACACTTAACCTGCAGCCCACAACAATCCCAACCCCACAATGCAAAGCATTAATCAACCAAAAACAAGCAGAAGCTAAGTAAAATACTCAAAACTATCTAAAAATCTACCTAATAATAACCTAAAACTAGAAAAACATGAAAACATAGATAGAAGAATGAAAATAAAATAAAAGAAAAGAAAAGGAAGAAAATTACATATCGTAAATTGAGATGGATGAAGGGGATGCGAAGGAAATGCACGAAAGTGCAGGAAACAAACAATTCAAAGGAGAATGGGTGAGGGGGATTTAAGAGAAAATATAGAGGGGAGCTGAAGGGTTTGCATTGTGGCGCAAACCTTGCTACTTATTTAAGCAAACCACGCTTAGAGTGTCGCAGCATTCATATGCCAACACCGCGGCGCGCGTTTGTGTGCAGATGGTTCAAATTTTCATTTTTTTTAAATTACCGGAACAGGACGCTGTAGTGTACAGTTTCCACACCACGACGCTATGCTCTCTGTCCCAAAAACCTGATAAGACAAAGCCAAGAACGTTGCGGCGTGACAATTCCAATGTCGCGGTGTGAGAGGTCTGACTGCATAATTCTGCAACCAACTCTACACAATAGCCACCTTGCCCTCAGTGAGGCCCCAAACACCAATAAAAATTGTCTAGCCTATTGAACACATGCATATAACAACAAAATAACATGAATTATCAAAATCAAACATACTACTATTAGACTTTAAAACTTAAGAAATTAATGCAAAAAGGTGGATACATCCAAAAAGGCGCCTTTTTATAGTCCAGGCAAGACTTTTTTTTTGTCTTCAACTAAGGGGAGCCTGTTTGAAAGAGGCCTTCCTGTCATCATTGTAACACCCTCCATAGGGCATCACATTTCCAACTACAAGCTCATAATCTGAAAATCAGTTCATATAAGGTTTGAGTTATAAAACATGGGTTTTAAAATTTCTTTTCGAGGAAACATAAACTTACTGAAAATTTATAGATAATACCCAAAAATAGATTTAAACTGATTAATATACATCACTGATACCACATAATATTTAACATTTATTCAAAAAAACATAAAACTTACAGACTCAAGTTTTAACAGTAGCAAACCCCATAACGGGTCCTACTTAATAGCACGGTAAAACACTAACGAGAAAACTCAACATACTTATTTCATCTTGTATCCATCTTGATGCGTCATGTATCTGTTCCTCCTCAAATCTGCACACTAACTAGTCTGGGATGGTCACTCCTCGATCTTGACATCGAACTCAGAATATTTGCTTCCAGTCAAGTCTAAGAAACTCGTTCCATCTACTATACGATTTTAACAATCCAAACACAACAAAATAATAAACAAAGAGGTGAGATCACCTACGCCAATACTAACATGATAGCATGGAGATAACACAAATAGCACATCATACAAGCATATCATACTGTAATTACAATCATGCCCTCATCATTATTTATCATCACAACAGACGTAATAAATAGTAATTACGATCCTGCCTTCAACATTCTCCAAATATTTAACAATTCAATTATCATAAACAATAGTTATGATAATGCCCTCAACATTATCCAAACATTCAACAATTCAATTATCATACCGATAATTACGATAATGCTCTCAACATTATCTAATATTCCTCAATTAATATATCACACAGATATAGATATTCAGATTATGCATGTGCATAAAGACTCATTTTCCTACTCCATGGAGGTTTTCACAATTTTGAGAAAAATGCTTTGGTTAATTGTCCAGCCTTAGCCCACAAAAAATTTCCAGTCTTTCTGGTTAATCATCCAGCCTTAGCCCACAGACAATCTCCAGTCTTCGAAAAGAATCATGTTCTTGTCGGGTATCGTCAATGCGTTGCAACGGATTGCATCGCCATGTGGCATAGGGTACTTGCCACTGCCCACTAGATCGACCGCCGTGCCTTGACGCCCCCAAGATCCATCATAGATCTCACTTTTCAATTCTCATTCTCTCTTCGACCACGAAGGCCATAATAGCTATCAGCTATTTTTCATTCAATGCACGAATATCTCAATGCAAGGTTTGTTCAATTTCATCATATGCCTCAATGCATATCTTTCAATTTCATCATATGCCTTAATGCATATCTTTCAATTTCATTATTAAAAAGGTTCCCTTTCAGTACATCAATTCCTTATAGTATCTTTACTGTTTTTTCAATCGCGTATCATATTTAACGTGTTTTCACAATCGCGTAACACTTTTGTTACGTTTTCAAATCTCATAATCATTTTTTGATGTTTTGTCAATCGCATAAAAATATTTACACGTTTTTAAAATCGCGTAACTTAAAATCATACTTTTAAGTCGCGTAAACCATTTTTCCATCATTTTTCAATCACGTAGTGATTTTTCAACAATATTTCAATCGTGTAAAAATATTTAAATGTTTTCCAAATCATGTAAAAATATTTAAACGTTTTTCAAATCGCGTAGCGATTTTTCATCGTTGGAAACCATCAACTAAATATTTTTCCTTCTAAATCAACTAAATTCCATTCTTGTTTTTACACAAACAAAACCATTAAAATTCCTTAAAAAATTGTGAGACACTTAGTCTTTGAAATTAAATCATTTGTTCAGTTTCCTTGCTTTTCTAAACATCCAATTTTGTCATCCATGAAAATATTAATTTGTGAACACTTATTTTGAGGTGTCTTGGCCGAAATTCACATGGTCCTTGGAACCAAAAATTTATTTTCCTTTCCAACAATTTTTATGGCATACATAACATATAATCAACATATTATATTTCAAGCATACCATAAAAGCAATAAAAATCATACTAATCATGCAAGCACAAATAAATCATGCAAAGCACATAAACCACATAAACACCCACAAATAATTACACAACTATGGATATGAATCCTCACATGGATTCACCATCAATCAAATACGAATTTATCTCTCACCACCATACTTGGTTGGTGAGATGGATCTCCCTCTTACCTCTTGAAGAACCTCAAAAGCTCCTTGCTTTGCTTCTTTTTCAAGTCCTTCACCACCAAAGGTTTCTTAAACACAAAACAAAATATATATTTATTAGCATATTAAGATTGAACAAGGTAAACCATGGATCAAACATGGCTTAGAACATGAAAAAGAGATAAGAAGTGAAGTTTCCTTACACTTCACCTTAAAAACCCTATAACTTTGCTCTTGAAGAAAGTCCTTGAAGATGATAGATTTAGAACTTGGTGTAAACTACAAAGTGTCTTAGATTGAGGTATAGATTCAAGAAGTAAGGTTGTTTGAAATTTTTGAGTGATGGAAGGTGGTCTTAGGTGTCATGGCCGAAACTTGCTTGAAGAGAAAATGGAGAGAAAAGTTTGAAGAGCTTAGGCCTTGGAATGATCAAGAATGAGTAATAATGGTCTTGCAACTTTGCTATGCCCTTAAACAACCACAAAATTGTCCCCACAAAATCGTTCCCACGAGGACTATTACTAATTCAGAACTAATTATTAACCAATAGTTTAATAATTTCTATCTAAGAACATTCAAATTAAAGGAGTTGTGCGTAAATCAATGGAAAGATTTAAATGCTAGCTAAATAGAATTACAGTTGTTAATTAAAGAATAGGGAATCCTTCTTCACCTTCTACTTCAATTGATGATATGCTAACCTCTTTATCAACATATATGACGTGGAATTTGTTGGCTTGAGAGACTTATTTAATTAAAAGCCTATGTCTAGGTCATTAAATCATGCTTCGTTTACCTAGTCTCTATGTGTCCATGAGATCTAGATTAAATTCCACTCATTAAGAGCAAGTCTCAATAATAGCCATGCATGACTAATAGGTATATTTCTATCCTATTAGCTAATGAATTTATTCAAGCTAATTGAATGAAATTAAACATGCATCAACCATATATATGATCTTAAATCCAATCTCCTATGTCTAGGTTCATTAGATTAAATCAAAACATATTAAATATTGTCCAAATATTCAAATTCATTAGGGGCAATATGATTGAACAATTCCTAACCACATATATTAACTTCAAGGTTTACAAAATCATTAATATTTATAGAAGGATCCAAAGAAATCCCTATACATAGACTAGCCACTCATGACAAATGAAAATATTGCAAAAATACTCATTGTCATGATCTGAATAGAAAAGAAGTTGAAGGAGAGGAAGTTGCAAGCTCAATAATGGTAGTCCTTGGTGCTTGAATCCTCCTTGTGGAAGGATTTGGCCTCCAAATTTAGTCATTTTCGCTTCCTTTCAGTCTCCCAAATAAACCCTAGCAGTTGTGTTTTAAAACTCAAAAAGTTCTTCTTTTAAAATCTGATAGAACAGTATTTATAGGGCTCTAGAAATCTATTTCACGCTGCGGCGCTCCACATGTCACGTCACGGTGCGTATGGAAATTAGGTTAAGCACACTGTGGCGTTCATTCTTCATGTCCCGGTGCTCCAAAATGCGTAGCTCTCTACCTGAATAAGGGATTGCCACACGCCACAGTGCTAACTTGCCCACGCCGTGGCGCTGAGTGCTGAACTTCATCTAGTGCATTCTTTTCTAATGCAACTCTAAGTCCTTGATTATTATCCTCCTTTTGAACCCTTCCTGCAATTAAGAAGTCACCAGATTAATGACAATAGTAAGTTCACAAAATCATAGGAAGAATTATACCAATTTGCTCATGAAACATATAGGAAGATATCACAATTGAAATCAATTAATTTAACTTAAAATCTTCCAATTATGTCTGATAACAAAGACTAAACAATCGATACAACACAGATATAGGGTCACAATAACACCATTTTATGGAGTTATCACACCCTAAAACCTAGGATTTTGCTAGTCCTTGAGCAAAACAAAGTTTGATTAAGCAAACCAACTAAACAACACACACACCACATTCACTTAGCATTTATCAAGAGTTCCCAGTAATACTAAAACCACAAGTAGTGTATCAAGATTGATTAAATCCTCAGAGATTGTTAATGACATACCATCAAATTCACACATATGTACCCATCAACATGCAAATATCCAAAATCTTTTCTCAAGCAGAACACATATCCACTAGCATGCTAGTTAAACTTATCCTAATCAAATCACATTTATCCAGATAAGTTTATGAACATACATGCATCAGAATCACATAATCCACAAAATTGTATGCAAACTCTCTCTCCACTAATATAAACCGCACTTAATTGAGGATCAAAAGGGACTTCAACAGCTTGTAATGATAGGCCAATGGTAATAGGATAAAGAATAACATGGAATGGATATAATACAAACATTAAGACACATAAACATGCTATTTCAAGACTTGAGCCTCTAAGTGACAATATCTGGGTGATCAATAAAATTGAAAGATTAGAACTCTTGAGAACCATTCAATGCTTTTAGGAATTAACTTTTCTTTTTCTTTTCTTTTGTTTTGCTTGTCTCTTTTCTTTTCTTTTATAGTTACACAAAGCTCTTCTTTTTATTGGTGTATGCCCTAGTGGCCAATACATTTTGTTTGTATTTACATACATTATATTATGCTATTTTTTATATATGAGCCATTTCATTTATTGTGTTCTTTTTTGTAGACATAATAAAGTCCTTAGAATAGTAAGTTTGATACCATAGGACATCAAATGGATGACTTTATCGTGAGATCCTATTGGATAAAACACTATTCTTAAATGTCCCTAGTTAAGTATTATTATTAATTAGGACAACAATAATGCATTGAGACTAGTATGTGCATAGACTAATGACCACATCTCATGGGTCATGGATATGAGATATCAAGTCTACACATGGATACATATTAGAGTAATGATGTATTGGACAGACCCGCAATGAGAACGCTACGTGGTTCATTACGTGAGTGTCATAAGCGACTCATAGTGATAATGGTGTATGTGGTCCTTTGACATGAAATCACTACGATTCCTACATGAGGAGTTGTGTGTTTTAATGCCATCAAACATCATCTGTAACAAGATGATTATAAAGTTGGTTATTAGACATACCTAGATGAGATTTGTCCCTCCTATATAACAGGAGTGATATCTTCGGGGCCCCTGATTGAGTGAGACTACGAAATGCATGGCCATGCTCAAATGAGTCAATATGAGATATTGATCTCATTTGTTATTACTATGTTTACTCGGTAATCAGGAAACTGAAGATTGAACTAAACAAAGGTGACACGTTCCATGCCTTATGTTCAATCTGGATATCTGGACAAAGGGACTAAACTACACAGAAACATTGATCACGGATAGGTTATGTCAAATCACTGACATTCTCATTACTTGGGTAGCAGTGATGTGTTGCTAGATACTGCTCACTGTTTGTAATATTAAAATGAGATTTTAATGTTACTACCAACGTCATGAGAACTTGCAGGGTCGCACACTTAGAACAGACTAAATTGGAGCAATAAGGATCTAAGTTGGACTCGGATTCAATTGTGGGCCTAACTCATGACAGATGGGTTTAGGGTTGCACAGCTTACCTTGCTACTACTCACACTCACTTAAGGCAGCCACTATTATAAATAGTACTGCTAAGGGGGCTGCTACATACATTACATCATAACCCTAGCCGCACCTAAGAAAGTGAGTGAGAGATAGTGAAAGGTTCTTCTCTTCTATTCGCAGCTAGCATCGCGAAACAGAGGCGTGACTCCTTTTTGCAAGTCTATTTGTGTGGATACCGCAGAAACATTGTCGCTATTACGGTGGTGGTGATTCACCTCACTTGCGTTCATCATGCTTCAAGAGGTAAACTTTTAAAACTCGGATTATGGACTTTTCGCATGGATCCTGTGAGGGAATTCTATTATTTCGCTGTGAGATATTTTAATCCACAATTCCCAACACTTTTTCTTTAACAACAGATGGTTCTTTCAAGCTCAATTGACATTGAACATTCACCCATACCCTTTAAACACAGGACTCAAGTCAAGAAATAACTTATTATGCACTTAACAAACTATGATGGTAGGATAGAATTGCAATGTTTTCATATGTATTTAGGTTAGTTACATGGGTAAGGAATATATAGGTGATGAAAAATATGTAAGGCCAATTATACATCAAGCTTCAAGGGGGACCTATGGATATGCATATATCAGGGTAAGCTTTTTAAGGCTCAATCAGTCCAAATAATGCCCTAATCGTTTCCTCAATTATGCACAGTGTAGGATTTCGCCTCAAGAGAGCTTAAACACAATTTCAAGATAATCAAAACTTCAACATGCACTTATTCATAAACTCTCTCTAGACAACACTTATATCATGATCAAAGTTGCATCAGCACACAAGTGGAATCTTTTGAAAAGCGACTGGATTATCAAACATACTTTTTTATTACAAATGGTTTCACTCAAAAAATGGCACTTCGCAAGCAATAATATCATGGGACAATCAACACTACACTAGCAATTGGCACATGATGTACATCAAAGTATTTCAACATTTCCAACCTATCATGTAAACCATCATGCACCATAGTGATATACATCAGATTCATACTGTAAAAGGGAACGACAATTATATTTTGAATGGGATTTTCACATTTACATTCTCCTTCAAATGATATCATACTAACTAGTATTTAGTTGACCCAGAGTAATGCATTTCAACATATTCAAATTCAAATATTCAAAACATGTACTCATTTGGTTCAATTAGGTATTAAAATATAAAACTAAATATTCACAATTTATTTACTCAGAATACTAAATATAAACACAATAATAACATAATAATCACTAATTATCAAAACAAAAAGTCTAACATTATAACATGCTCTTAAACATTAAAAACATACACCCATACATGTTACAATGCCTACCCCCAAACCTATAGAAAACAGTGTCCCACTGTTCAAAAATAGAATGAATGACAATGAAAGAAAGTGCCCTGTATGAAATAGGGCTAGTAATCTGTGTCCTCGTTGTCACCATCATCATCATCAAAGGCATCCTGCTGCTACTGGGGTGGGTCAACTACCACCTGGGGTTGGAACTGTGGCACAGGATAGTCATCCATGGGGAGCTAAAGACGCTCGGCCATCCATTACTGAGTCTGGAGGCTGTAGGAGACCATGGCTGTAAGTTGCTCGATCTGAGCGCGCAGGTCTCCCTCAACAGCTGGGGCAGTAACTCTGGGCTGCCGGCAGGCCTGCCACTGTCTGGCTGGGGCTAGGGCTATAGCTCCTCCCATGCGCTCCATGAATGAGTCATTGAAAGGCTTTTTATCGTTCGCAAGCTCCTCATGCAGCCCCCACTACACCCGCTGCCAGTTGCACAAAGTGTGGATCAGGTATGGATAGAATAGGCTGGTCGGCTCTCGAATGCACCGATCATGCATAAATAAAGATGGAGTAAATAAGGATGGCCCGATCACGCGTAACCTCAGATAGGTTAGTAGACGGAAGGATACGGGTGGTGATAAAATGAAACCAAACTCACGACTCCGATATCAAACATGATCGGGGAAAGTACCGAGGTCAGTTGGTCTGGATGCTCATGACCCACTGCACCAGCTGGGAATCAGGCCGATAGATCCAAGATGTGACAATAGCAAGATCGATGCCCTCAACTGACTCCCACTGGCAAAAAGCAGCATAGTCGCACAAGAGTGGGGGCTCAGGCAATCCCAAAGCAGCTCTGACAGCAACAGTGGTGTAAGATACATTGCGCCCCTGAACGCGCACAATAGAAGTTCCCTCGATAGCATAGAGGGCGTTCGCATAGAATTCGCGAACGATCGGTAGAACAACAAAATCCTCTAGATGCCAAGCAAACTAGCTCCAGTTGAGCTCGTTGAGGAGACCCTCAAGCTCAGGGTGGATCGCCCTAGAGAAGGAGAATCCACGTTCAGCTATAATGGTCTGAGTGATCGTGACCCTGTACGTCTGAGCAGCAGCGGCTGAGATAAAAATCCTTCTGTCAAAATCTGGAGGTAGGGGAGAAGGCTCCCTGCGCTGATGACTACTCTCTCCTCTCTGACGTTTAGGACCCATGGTACCTATCAAAAAAATATATATGTTAGAATTAAATTGATAAGATAAAAGAAATAGTAAAAAGAATCAATTCTGTAAAATTTGAGATCATGCGCCATGACGTTCATAAAAGCGTTGCGACATTCAAACAATTTCATGACACGCCGCGGTGTTCACAGGGCAAGCCGCGACATTCGAAACAATATTCACATAACGCCGCGGCATTACAGGTACACATCGCGGCATTCCAACAAAATTCAACCTCATGCCGCGGTGTCAAAAGGACACGCCACGACATTATTCAAAATTAACCACAACGTCGCGACATTACATGGTAAATTCACAGCGTTGATGCAAAAATCAACAAAAACACAAAAAAATAATAGAAAATAAGAACAATACATCAAAATAACTAAGATAACTTATACATACCTTGTTAAAAAGTGGAGAAATGAGGAATAACGGGAGGGAAGGCAAGAAAACATGAAGAAGAAGGCAGAGAATCACAAAGAAACAGAGAAGTTTAGCAGAAACGTAAAAAGGATAACCAAACGCCGCAGCACTTAAACCTAAAGGTCGTAGCGCGCCGTGGCATAGGTTGTGTAACACCGCGGTGTGCATTAATTGCCACAGAATTTATCATTATTTTTTTTCTTTTTTTTAATACGCCATGGCGTTGAACATTTTTGTGTTGCGGCGCTTTAGCCTCTGGAATTTGGCTGATGCACCACAGGCATCGCGGCATACCAACTACCACGCCATGGCGTGAGAGGCCAACCTGCAGAATTCTACAGAATTTTGCATTCTGCTACTATTTTTGCACATTTCCAACCTCCAACACCTAAAAAACTTACTCAAAAGGTTAAAACATAGTTTGTACAACAAAACTTAATCAAACTACAAAAATCAACATATTAATAATTAAAGACTTAAAACACCTAACATGAAACATTTGGGTTCCCTCCCAAAAAGGGCCTCATATATAGTCCCAACAGGACTTTCCAAAGCTCACGCTGGAGTTTTCAAAGTGAGGGAGGTCTTCCCCTTTTGAATCTCTCCTTCATAGTACGGTTTTAGGCACTGGCTATTAACCTTAAAGCTCGATGAACCATCCAGAGGAGCTATCTCCACTGCTCCATGAGGGAGCACTCTCCTTACCTCAAAGGGCCCCGACCACCTAGATTTAAGCTTTCCTGGAAACAATTTAAGCCTAGAGTTGTAAAGGAGAACTTGTTGACCTTCTTCAAACCTCTTTTGCATGATCTTCTTATCATGCCAGAATTTCACCTTCTCCTTATACAACTTTGTATCCTCATATGCTTGATGACTAAATTCATCAAGCTGATTGAGTTGCAATAATCTTTTCTCCCCAACAGCTTGTAAGTCAAAGTTTAGTTGCTTAATTGCCCAGTATACGTTATGTTCAAGCTCAACAAACAGATGACATGCCTTCCCAAATATCAGCTTATATGGGGACATACTAATGGGACTCTTATAGGCAGTCCTATAAGCCCACAGTGTGTCGTCCAGTCTTTTTGACAAACCCATTCTAGAAGGACACACTATTTTCTCCAAAATTCGCTTAATCTCACGATTAGACACCTCTGCCTGCCTACTTATCTGCGAGTGATAAGCAATGGCAATCCTATAGGTTACCCCATACTTAGCAAGAAGAGCTTCAAATGACTTGTTGCAAAAATGGGACCCTCCATCACTTATAATGGCTCTAGGTGTTCCGAATCGGGTGAAGATGTGTTTCTTTAGGAAGCCTACCACTACCTTAGCATCATTGGTAAGAAAAGCACATGCTTCCACCCATTTGGACACGTAGTCCATAGCCACGAGAATATATAGGTTTCATAGGAGGGAATGAAGGGGCCCATGAAATCTATGCCCCAGACGTCAAAGACCTCAACTTCTAAAATGAAATTTAGGGGCATCTCATTCCTTCTTGAGATATTACCCGACTTTTGACACCGCTCACATCTTTGCACAAAGAAATGTGCATCCTTAAAGAGAGATGGCCAATAAAAGCTAGATTGGAGCACCTTTGTAGCTGTCCTCTCACCACTATAGTGTCCACCATATGGAGAAGCATGACATTGATTCAGGATCTGCTCCATTTGTTCCATAGGTACACACCTCCTAAGCATCTGGTCAGAGCACTGTTTGAACAAAAATGGCTCATCCTAGATCTAGTGCTTGACATCATGCATGAATTTCTTCTTCTGGTGAGAAGTTAAATCATGAGGCAACACACCACAAACTATGTAGTTGACCATGTCTGCATACCATGGACATGATTGAGTGATGGTTGCAAAAAGCTACTTATTTGGAAATGTTTCCCTAATTATGAGTGGTTCAACTTGATGGTCATCATTCTCAAGTCTTGAAAGATGATCTACAACTCGATTCTCTGCACCTTTCTTGTCACGGATCTCTAGATCAAATTCTTGTAATAGCAAAACTCACTTGATCAAATGTGGTTTTGTATCTTTCTTGCTGACCAAATACTTAATGGCAGAGTGATCAGTATAAACAATCACCTTAGTCCCTACCAAATAAGCTCGAAACTTATCGAATGCAAAGACCACAGCCAGCAGCTCTTGTTCTGGTGTGGTGTAGTTTAGTTAGACATCGTTTAGTGTTTTGCTCGCATAATAAATGGAGCGAAACACCTTGTCTTTTCTTTGACTCAATACTGCACCCACAACATAGTCGCTAGCATCGCATATGAGCTGAAACGGTAAGTCCTAATTTGGAGTGATAATTACTGGTGCTGAGACCAGTTTCTTTTTCAACTCCTCAAATGCAACCTGATATGATTCATCAAAGATAAACTAGATGTCTTTCTCTAGCAGGTTGCGGAGAGGCTTAGCTATTTTTGAAAAGTCTTTTATAAACCTCCTATAGAAACCCGCATGGCCAAGAAAACTGTGGATTCCTTTGACAGAGTTAGGCAGAGAAAGCCTCTCAATCACATCTATCTTTACCTTGTCCACTTCCATCCCCTTGATAGAAACCTTATGACCAAGAACTATGCCTTCTTGGACCATAAAGTGGCATTTTTCCCAATTGAGGACAAGGTTGGTTTCTTCATATCTTTTCAGCACGGAAGATAAGGTCTGCAAACAGCTCTCATATGTATCTCCAAATACTGAAAAGTCATCCATAAACACTTCTAGGCCATGGTCAATTATATCCGTGAAGATGGACACCATACAACGTTGAAAAGTTACAAGAGCATTACATAGCCCAAATGGCATTCTTCTAAATGCAAATGTACCATAGGGATAAGTAAATGTTGTCTTTTCTTGATCCTTTGGACCTATGGCAATTTGGTTATATCCAGAATAACCATCCAAGAAGCAGTAATAGGTCTTTCTTGCCAGACGATCCGACATCTGGTCAATGAAAGGAAGCGGGAAGTGGTCCTTCCATGTGGCCTTATTTAGTTTACGGTAGTCCATGCATACCCTCCAGCCTATGACCTTCCTAGAAGGAATGAGCTCATTGTTTTCATTGGTGACTACCGTCATGCCACCTTTCTTTGGCATGCACTGAAATACCCAAGGGGTGTCTGAAATAGGGTAAATTATCCCAGCATCCAACCACTTGATTATTTCCTTCCTCACCACTTCTTTCATTATTGGATTCAACCTCCTTTGGTGTTCCACAACACCATTTTGATCGTCCTCTAACAAGATCTTATGCATACAGATGGAGGGGCTAATGCCTTGGATATCAGCAATAGTCCATCCAATAACATTCTTGTATTGCCTCAGTACACAGAGAAATTTTTTCGTTTGATCATTTGAAAAGGTTGATGATATGATTACCGGCAGGGTGGAGGTTGCTCCCAATTATGCATACTGCAAATGATTGGGCAGAGGTTTAAGTTTAAGCCTCGGGGGTTCCTCAATGGAGAGCTTAGATGCTTCCTTTGTTGGATCAGACTCCAAGGTCTCAAACTTTGGCGACTGATATTGCTTAGGGACCACATCTAGGCACTTGACAAAATCTGACACATCGTCCCCAAGTTCTTCATCATTATAAGTTGATGAAGCCAACGCCACAACAAAGGATTCTTCTGGGATATTGGCTTAGAATGCGTCATGAATGATGTTATCCAATATCCCAACATAAGAACACTCTTCCTAATCTTGAGGAAACTTAATTGCTTTGAAAATGTTAAAAGTTACCTCTTGATCTTGAACCCTCATAGTCAATTCTCCTTTTTGCACATCTATGAGTGTTCTTCCCATGGCTAGGAACGGTCTGCCTAGGATCAAAGGCACCTTTTGATCCTCTTCCATATCCAAAATCACGAAGTCCATAGGGAACATGAACTTGTCCACTTTCACCAGGACATCCTCCACAATTCCCTTAGGATAAGTATAAGAACGATCAGCTAGATGGAGGGTTATGGATGTGGGCTTGCATTCCCCCAACCCTAACCTCTAGAATATGGATAAGGGCATGAGATTAATACTTACCCCCATATCGCACATTGTTTGGCCTAGGAAGTTCTCTTTTATGGCACAAGGAATAGTAAAGCTCCCCGGATCCTTTAACTTAGGGGGAAGCTTCTGTTGCAAGATAGCACTACATTCTTTAGATAATGCAATCGTTTCAAACTCACCCAGCTTACGTTTCTTTGAAAGAATATCCTTCATGAACTTAACGTAACTGGGCATCTGCTCTAAGGCTTCAACAAAATGGATGTTTATGTGAAGTTTCTTGAAAACTTTTAAAAACTTCTTGAACTGCTCATCCATCTTATGCTTAATTTGCTTGCTTAGAAAAGGTAAAGGATGAATATAAGAAATATCCTCTACCTTCTTGTTATCGACCTTCTCTTCACCTTTCTTTTCCACTTTTTTATGGACAACTTATTCTTCCTTTGGGCTTTCTTTATCCACTTTCTCCTAGTCTTTACCATCAACCTCTTCTTCCAACAGTCTTTAGTTTGTTGAGGATGTTGTCACACCCACGTTGATTTTTGGATTATACTCGAGTGACTTTTCACAGAGGTCCTGACTGTTGGCACATAAATGTGCAGACAGATCAATGCGTTTATCGTGGGGAGCTGACGATGTCTTAGCTTGGGGTCATTATGACCAGCCTATTTTTGATTTCATTGCTTTTGTTCTTCTGGAATTTTACTTGCCTGTCAGAGATTTGTGGGAGGATCTTTATCATACCCCACAAGAGGACACTTTCCTCTCTATTGCTCGGGCTTCTGCCCGAAATTTGATCACTCCGATGGCAATTTCATCGGATGAGGAGGACCTTGCTACGGTTCTTTCTCGTTAGTCTTAGGGACTGATACTGTCGATGGCTTCTGATGGCTATCTATTTATCTTTTTGGGAAGCCTGATGTTTTGCTAATTTGATGGGATGTAAATTTGTAATCATCTCGAGTGGGTAAAGCCTTATATTTTTTGTATATTTTGTGATGTAACTAAACAGGCTAATGCATATATAATATATATATATATATATATATATATATATATATATATATATATATATATATATATATATATATATAAATATGTTGTGTATGAATGTATGGTTTATTTATGTCAATTTTTAATGTGACCATTTTAACTATTGTCTCGCTACAAAAAGTACCTTTAAGTAAATTCTCATGACACTTCTTGATAATATTACAATTCAGTACAATAAGCAACGACAAAAAAAAATGTAATGTCATTTAGAAAGGAACCTATATGTCTAAAAAATGAACTGGGTCAATGAGTTTTGAAGTAATTATTATTTTTCACAATTTATATTTCATTGTTCACCTCACTATGGTGTGATGTTCCTTCTTCGTGTTCTAGAAAAAGGGGCGTTACACTATCTTGGTATCAGAGCCCTGGTTTAAGTTTTCTTTTGGGTCATGTGATTTTGGACTGTCCTGTTTGTGCTATGTGATTCTCTATGTTTAGTATTATGCAAGGATACATCTGACTTTCTCTATGTTTTGTATAGCTTGATCTGAAAGGAGGCATGGCTCACAGAGGAGATATGACTGCTGCAATTGAGGCAATTCAGAAGATGGCTGAGGCTATGCTGCAACAAAACCAGCAAACTACTCAACAACAAAAGAGGACTGCATAATAATTAGAAGCTACTGTTGATGCCCAGAATTTGACAGAATTTCGTCGCACTAACCCTCCACAATTTAAGGGAGAATTTGATCCTGAGAAGGCTACTCTTTAGATCAAGGAACTAGAGAAAATATTCACGGGTATGAACTGTGCTAACAATAAGAAGGTGACTTATGCTGCGTTTATGTTGATTAGAGACGCAGAAGATTGGTGGAACAGAGAACAGAGATTGCTAGAGATAGAAGGTCGAGAAATTACTTGGGCAGTGTTCAAGGAGAAATTCTTGAATAAATATTTCCCAGAAAGTGCCAGACATGCTAAGGAGATGGAGTTTCTTAGTTTGTGGCAAGAAAATATGATTATAAGTGAGTATGCTGCTAAATTTGAGAGGTTATCGAGGTTCTCAACCTACTTTCAACATCAACCGAACGAAGCATGGAAATGTCAAAAGTTCGAGGAAGGCCTAAGACACGATGTGAAGAGGGTGGTTATCACTCTGAAGATTAACCAGGTTTCAGAGTTACTTGATACGTGTCACTGGGTGGAAGACTTAGACCAGGCACGGGACATAAGAAACCACAACTTTGGACCTTTCCAGTCTCAAAGAGAAGGAAGCAGTAATGCTAATCGTTACAAGAAAAAGCCTTATTCTAGACCACCTGGAAATCAGCAACAAAGACCACAAGGTGGAAGTCTTAGAGGAAGTCTAGGTAGAACAAGTTAAATAACGGCGTCTACGCTGAGATGCATAAAGTGTGGAAAGGAGCACTATATGAGGGACTACACTATTAAAGGAATTATCTGCTTCAGGTGCAGGAAACCTGGACATGTTTCTCATGACTGCAATCAACCTAAGGCGGAACCTTCAGTCAACGCTGCTAGAACTGCGAAACCGTAAGCTGGAGGTAGAGTTTACACCCTGAGTGGTGCTGAAGCCTCTCAATCCGAAGATCTTATACAAGGGGAAGGTCTCATAGAGGGTAATCTTTTAACTGTATTGTATGACTCTAGTGTAACTCATTCTTTTATTTCCTATGACTGTGTGAAAAGGTTTGCTTTACCTGTGTCTTCTTTGCCTTTTGATTTCACTGTTTCAACTCCTACTGCTAAACCCGTTGTTACTGCCAAAGTCTATTTAGATTGTCCCTTAATTATTGAAGGTCGAATCTTTTCTGTTGATTTGATCTGTTTGCCACTATCTCAATTAGATGTGATCTTAGGAATGGATTGGTTATCTACTAACCATGTCTTGTTAGATTGTTCTAGAAAAACTATAGTTTTTCCTTTGGATGAGAATTCTAGATTTTTGGCGGCCAACCAAGTGAAAGCTTTCTTGAAAGAAGGAGCTTGGGGTACATGTTGTTGTCTTCTTTGAAAATCGAGAATGAGGTAAATGTAAGCACAATTCCAGTGGTTAGAGAATTTCCTGATGTTTTTCCAGAAGATGTATCTGGTTTACCACTGGAACGAGAGATTGAGTTTACCATTGACCTTGTGCCTGGAGCTGGTCCTATTTCCATAGCGCCTTATAGAATGTCGCCAGCAGAGCTAGTTGAGCTCAAGAAAAAATTAGAAGAACTTTTGGAGAAACAATTCGTTAGACCCAATGTATCACCTTGGGGAGCACTAGTATTACTAGTTAAGAAGAAAGACGGTACTTCGAGATTGTGTGTGGATTATCGTCAGTTGAACAAAGTCACAATCAAGAATAAGTATCCATTGCCAAGGATAGATGACCTAATGGATCAACTGAAAGAAGCAGCAATGTTTTCTAAGATCGATTTGCGATCGGGCAACCATCAGATTAAAGTAAAAGTGGAAGACATTCCCAAAACGGCTTTTCATACTTGTTATGGACACTACGAGTACTTGGTGATGTCTTTTGGTGTGACTAATGCACCTGCTATTTTCATGGATTATATGAATAGAATCTCACGTCCTTATTTGGACAAATTCATTGTTGTCTTCATCGATGACATCTTGATCTATTCGTAAAATCAGGAGGATCATGCTAAACATCTCAGTTTAGTTCTTCAGATTTTGAAGGAGAAAGAGCTATATGCCAAGTTGTCGAAGTGTATGTTTTGGTTGAACGAAGTTAAATTCTTAGGCCATGTGATTTCAAAGGAAGGAATTATTGTAGACCCATCCAAAGTGGAAGCTGTTCTGCAATGGGAAAGGCCAAAGATGGTGACAAAAATTCGAAGCTTTGTGAGATTAGCCAGATATTATAGGAGATTCATTGAAGGATTCTCTAAAATTGTCGGACCTCTCACTGAACTTACGAGGAAGAATCAAGCTTTTGAATGGACAGATGCCTGCGAAGGAAGTTTTCAAGAGCTAAAAAGGAGACTAACTACTTCACTAGTATTAGTTCTACTTGATCCAAGTGAACCATTCGAAGTGTATTATGAAGCTTCCTATCAAGGATTGGGCTGTGCCCTTATGCAAGGCGGAAAAGTGGTGGCTTATGCCTCAAGACAATTGCGAGTGCATGAGAAGAACTACCCAACGCAGGACTTGGAGTTAGCTGTTGTTGTATTTGCTTTGAAGATATAGAGACATTATCTATATGGAGCAACGTTCAACGTCTTCAATGACCACAAGAGCTTGAAGTATTTGTATGACCAGAAAGAGTTGAACATGAGACAGTGAAGATGGTTGGAATTCCTAAAGGACTATGATTTCTAACTTCAGTATCACCTTGGAAAGGCCAATGTTGTGGCCGATGCCTTAAGCAAGAAAATGATCAGCGTTTCTACCATGATGATCAGAGAAAATGATTTGATAGAACAATTCAGAGACATGTGGTCTTTTGTGGAATTAATGCTAGGAAAAATTTGCATGAACATGGTCACTATTTCGAATGATTTGATGGAAGATATCCGAGAAAAATAGAAGGTTGACAAATTCTTGCAAGAAGAAAGGGAACTGATGAAGCAGGGTGGTATGTCAATATTAGAGGAAGAAAGCAATGAAATTTTAAGATTCCAAGATAGAGTCTGTGTGCCTAAGGATGAAGAACTCAAGAAGTATATACTCGAACATGCCCATACGAGTCAGTTGAGTATGCATCCTGGAATGACCAAAATGTACCAAGATTTGAAGAAGTTATTTTGGTGGCATGGAATGAAAAGAGATATTGTGAGATGCGTATCTTCCTGTTTAGTTTGTCAAAAAACAAAGATCGTTCATCAAAGACCATCTGGAATGTTACAACCCTTGACTATTCCTGAATGGAAATGGGATAGTATTGCCATGGACTTTGTTATAGGATTGCCAAACACCAGAAAAGGATATGATTCAATATGGGTAATTGTGGATTAACTTACGAAGTCAACACATTTCTTACCGATCAACATAAGATATCCATTGGAGAAGTTGACTTAGTTGTACATCGGTGAAATTGTCAGACTACATGGTGTGCCTACAAGTGTCATTTCTAACAGAAATCCTAGATTTACATTGAAATTTTGGTAAAGTCTTCAAGAAGCAGTGGGGACAAAGCTACATCTGAGTTCTGCTTACCATCCTTAGACTGACGGTCAATCAGAGAGGATAATTTAATCATTGGAAGATTTGCTGAGAGCTTGTGCCCTAGAACAGACTGGAAGTTGGGATGAAATTTTGCCATTGGTAGAGTTTACCTATAACAATAGTTACCATTCAAGTATAGGAATGGCTCCCGACGAGGCTCTATATGGGCAAAGGTGTAGAACACCTTTATGTTAGTATCAGGATGGAGAGCGGCTCACAGTTAGACCTAATCTTATTCAGCAGACGACTGAGAAGGTCAAGATGATTCAGGAGAAGATGAGAATGGCACAAAGTTGACAAAAGAGCTATGTGGACAAAAGGAGGAAACCTGTTGAATTTGAGGAAGGAGAGCATGTGTTCTTGAAAGTCACGCCTACGACTAGGGTCGATTGGGTTCTCAAATCTAGAAAGCTCACTCCTAAATTCCTTGGACCTTACCAAATTCTTCGTTGGGTAGATCCTGTTGCTTATCAAATAGCTTTACACCTTTTCTTTCAAACCTCCACAATGTTTTTCATGTGTCACAACTTCGAAAATATATTCCTAGCCATGATTATGTCATAGCACCTGATTCAATACAATTAAAGGAAAACTTGACTTATGAAACGACTCCTGTAAGGATTAAGGATAAGAGAATAAAGCAACTCAGAGGGAAGAACATCCCATTAGTGAAAGTGATCTGGAATGAAATAATCGGAGATGCGATGTGGGAACTAGAAGACAAGATGAAGGAGCAATACCCACAATTATTCTAAAGTATGAAAATTTCGAGGACGAAATTCTTATTTGATGGGGAGAGTTGTAACACCTCAAAATTTATTTATTTTATTATAAATATTAATTTAATAATATTTGTGATTTTTAGAAATTTTTTTGGATTTTTCTGATATTGCAAAATATTTTAATATTATTTCTCATTTTACGTATAAACTGAGCGGAGCCAGGAAAATGAGATATTTTTTTCCAAGAACCTTGATTTGTGGAAACATCGACTAGAGATCTTACTAAACCTGAGATTGGACATGATTTACGAGGTTTTATATTTTTCAAGAAATTTTATCTGATAAAATAATAAATCGCTGTATAATTTTTATCCGACAGACAATTAATACTGACTTCTGTCAACTGTAACAATAGTCCATTGGATAATAGTAAGTATTTAAAACCCTATCACATTATCCTAATGTAATCCACTTTATGTCTAATCAAATCCACTTTAATTCAAATATGTTGTATTTTAATCAAAGCTTTTTTGAGAAGCTTTGACCACTAAATGACTCATGTACCCTTGGCTTGTTGGGGAAGCCAATTTTTCCCCTTCTCTCTCTCCCATTGCCGCGGCAATGCATGCCCAAGGGTAGCAAATTTTTGCTCCCACACTTAACACATTTTATCAAAATATCTCTCATTTCATCCTACATTTTCTCTCTCTTCAAGTTTCATCTTCATTTCTCTCCACCTTCTCTCTTCTTCTTCTCCTTCCCTCGCAGTTTTGGCAGCCCATTGGTGACCATTTTCTTTCACTTTTTCACCTCACCAACATCATTTCTACACTCCCCTTAACATCCTCTACACTTTTTATTTTAAAAGTTTCTTCAAAATCCATCATCTCCTCCATTGTCTTCGAAGACCAAGCTTCAAACTTTAAGGTAAAGTTTCCATTTTTTCTTTTCCTTTTGTTCATTGTGTTCCATGGTCTCATTGGAGACCAAAGATCCATATTTTTCTAAGCTTGGTGTTGATTCTTTGTGTTTGAAATTTCTAGGGTTTTGGACCCCAAAACCGAAACCACCAAGAAGCAACTAGGAGGTCATTTTCATGTTCTTCCTTTAGGTAAGAGGGAGATTTACTCACTTCAACCATTATTGGTGGTGAGAAGACCCTTGTGTGATTGTTGATGGAGAAATCCATATTTGAATGCTTACTTTGTTTGATGATTTTGTGTAACACCCCAAAATTTACTTTTCTACTATCAGAATTCATTCTAAAATATTTGTGATTTTTTAGAATTTTTTTGGAATTTTCTAAGAACGCGGAATATTTTAATATATTTTTCGTTTTACGTATGTACTGAGCGGAACCGGAGAAATGAGATATTTTCTCCGAAAGCCTTGAACTATTGGAAACGTCGACGGGGGATCTTACTAAACCCGAGACTGGACATAGTTTGCAAGGTTTCACACTTTTCAAGAAATTTAACAGTAATAATAATGAAACGCTGTGTAGATTTCATCTGTCAGGTAAATTAATGCTGACTTCTATCAACTGTAATAATTGTCTACTAAATAATAACATGTATTAAAAACATTATCCTACTATCCAAAATCTACTTTGTATCACATCCATTAGCTTTAATTCCAAAAAGAATGATTAAATTAATTAAGCATGTCAAGGGAAGCTTCTTAGAAATTTTCCAAATAATTTATTTTCTCTCTCTTCACTCCACACACTTATTCCCACAGTAGATGACTATTTTGGGAGCCTAAAATACCCACTTTTCTCATTCTCACTTTTATCACTCCACTCTCACACTTCAAACACTCTTCTTTTCTTCTCCTTGCTTCACCACCGTACACACACACTCATTGGAGATCATCTCCATTGTTTGCTACAACTAAACTCATTTCGTGTTTTCTTCCACCATTCCAAGACCATCCTTTGGTTCTTCTTCTTCCACTATCCACCATTGAAGCTAAAGCTTTGAGCTTAGAGGTAAAGTCTTCACCTTTCTTTCACTTTCTTCTCATTTTTGTTTTTCTTGGTCACCTATGTGATCAAGAACTCATTTTTCCATGGTTTGAGTGGACATTATAGAAATCACTCACATTGGTGTTCTTCTTGAAGGGGAAAACGAAAATCTAGGGCAAGAAGAGGTAACACCTTGTGTTGTCTTCCAAATAGGTAAGAGGGAGATGATCCTCTTCAACCAATCTTGGTAGTAAAGGAATGTCTTGTATGTGTGTTGTTATTGATTTCTGAATCCATGTACAAAGTTCTCTCATTTTTATGTTGTTCTTCATGATAGTGCATTTTGTTGAGTTTGTATGATTTATTGATGCCTCTTACATGATTTGAAGATATATTTGAGTAACTTGTTGATTAAATATGATAATGATTGGTTTGGTTTGAGTTAAAGGACCTGGAGAACTTTGTTTTCTGTAAGTTTACGCATGGTAATCGATTACACGGAGCTTGTAATCGATTACCAAGCTCTTAAGGGTACGAAATCGTGATTCTGGAAATCTGGTAATCGATTATGTCTTGTGTGTAATCGATTACAGAGATTCTGTCTAGCTTGTAATCGATTAATAGAGTTGTGTAATCGATTACCAAGCCTCTGATGTCACGAAATGGTGCTTCTGGGAATCACGTAATCGATTACAACTTGTGGGTAAACGATTACGGAGGTTCTGTCCAATTGGTAATCGATTACCAGGGTTGTGTAATCGATTACCAGGGTTGTGTAATCGATTACCAGGTCCTTGAAATTACGTATCGTGGTTCTGGAAATCACGTAATCGATTAAAAAGATTGTAATCGATCACAGAGATTCTGTTACGCTGGTAATCGATTACCAGGGTGATGTAATCGATTACCAAGACCAAAAAATGAGATTTTTGAGCTGGAAATGATTGAAATTATGGTTCTTTGCCCTTTGTAACTCAAACATAACCTAAAAACCATGGATTCAAGGATTTTACTTTACTTAAATGCGATAGGAATATGTATTCATACCAATAGAGAAGAAATGATTTTTAAAATAGAATTCTTGGATCCATGACATGGAAACTGTGGTATGTGTGTAATAAGGAACATATATTGATACTGAGAATTATTGATGCAAGTGTGATTCCCTATGTGGGTTATGCACTTATTGATTTAGTGCTCAATGAGATAAGAATGATGATATGCCATTGAGGCAATGTTTTAATAAATGTATTGTTGATATGTCATGTTGGACATTGACTAATGCTTATGTGCCATTGAGGCAATGCTTATGTTGAATGCATCATTGATGAACATACATGATTGGACATTGTGTCATCATGCATGTGTGTTGTCCGTTGGACATTGTTGAGAAGGCCATGTTACCTAGGAGTTTGAATAACACCTTTGTGCGGGTGTGAGTAGACTAAGCGTAGGTGTCATACGTTGTTGACCTTGGGTGTGTTGGGGTGTGGGTGTCTCACAATAGATAGCGGTAGCTCCACTGGGGCCGTGGGATAGACCGATGCGATACACCAACGATCCTGTCTAAGACGCTGTCCTATATCGTGATCAACTGTTGAGGTACCATGTATGAGCCATTGCGCAAACAATTTTATGAAAGAAAGCACACTGTATTTTAAGGCTACTGATATACTGGTATTACTCCTTGATCATTCACTCCAAAAATGTTTACGTCTAGCTCCATGGAGTAGGAACTTTGGTACCCTTGTTGCATTGTGAGTTGTCAGTCACATGGTCCATTGAGCATTTATAATTGGATAATGTGTTTACTATCATGACTGCGATATTTATTTGACTTTTGGTAATGCTAATGTTGCTAGCTGGCTATGGATAATGTTAACTATTGTTCTTTGCTGCTTTACTCTCATTAATTGCTTTCGGGTATTACTGCACTTGTATATATTAATTATGTCTTATGTGGGCATTCGACGCCGTTTATTTTCTTGCTGCCATGTTGGTACTGAAAGCTGGGAATCTCACCTCTTTCGGTAATTTCTCTATTTTGGATTTTGGTTGGATCGTCTGCTCTCGAGAAGACGCTCGTGAGAAGGACAAGGAAACCACTGAGTTTCAGGGTTTTCTGGCCTTATCTCGATTGAGATCGAAGTTGTTGAGGATGTCATTTCGGCTCCATGGACTTTTTGGCTATGTGCGGATCAACTTTCTTGGAGGTCCTGACTGCTGGCATATCAACGTGCAGACTGATCGAAGTGTATACTACGGCGATGTGACGGTGTCCTTAGCGTGGAGACGTTATGGCGCTCATATTCTAGATTTTCATGCTTTTGTATGGCTAGAGTTCTATATGCCCGTGAGGGACATGTGGGGTGAAATGTATTATACCCCTCGTGAGGATTCCTATTTGTCTACTGCCCGGGCTCTTGCCCGCTGTTCTGTCGTCCCGATCGATGTCTCGTCGGACGACGAGGACCCTGAAGAGGATCCATCTACGATTCCTTCTCGTTCTAGGCAGTCTTAGGGTTTGTTTTAATTGATGGCTACTGATGGCTGTCCGTTTATTTTGAGGGAGCCTGACGTACTACTGGATTAGTGGGTGTATATATTTGTATCTCTTGCGGTAGGTACACATTTTGCCTTTTGTATATTTTTGGAAATGTAATTTAAACAGGCTTGTATTTCTGGTACAAAGTATGTAATTATCCATATTGTGAATGGTCGTATGTTACATTCCACGTTGATTTCTCTTTGACCTTTTTGACAGAAGTTTTATTGGAAAGAAGAACTTTTAATTTTAACTCAATCATGCGATATATTCATAAACAGGTGTATATGTACATTAAATGGAAGTTTTAACCGGATTCATGTTAAGCAAAAAAAATGTTCAAATTTTCCGTAATCATTTGTATGTCGTTTCACTATAGTGCGACGTTCCTTCTTCTTACCCATTATGACTAAGGGAGAAAAAGGGGCGTTACACTGTCTTATTATAAGAGCTCCCGGTTATGTTTTCTTTGGGTCGTGTGGTTTTGGACTGTCTTGTTTTTACTGTGTTACTCTCTGTGACTTTGTTGTTCGGTATTCATAAGGATACATCTGACTTTCTCTGTATTTTGCATAGCTCAACTGGAAAGGAAACGATGGCTCGTGGGGGCGATATGGCTGCTGCCATAGAAGCAATACAGAAGATGGTTGAGGCAATGTTACAGCAGAACCAACAGACAGCTCAACAACAGGCTAGGGCTGCACAATAGCTAGAGGCTACAGCGGACGTTCAGAACTTGGAAGGATTTCATCGCGCTAATCCTCCACAGTTTAAAGGGGAGTTTGATCCGAAGAAAGCTACATTGTGGATCCAAGAGTTGGAGAAAATATTTACGGGTATGAATTGTGCTGATGATAGGAAGGTGACCTATGCCGCATATATGCTGATGGGAGACGCTGAACATTGGTGGATGGGAGAACAAAAGCTACTGCAAGCCGCGAACAGAGTGATAACTTGTGAAGTGTTCAAGAAAGGTTCTTGAACAAGTATTTTCCTGAAAGTTCTAGGCACGCAAAAGAAATGGAATTTCTGAGGTTGCGACAAGGAGGTATGACTGTGAGCGAATACGCCACCAAGTTTGAGAACTTGTCCAGATTTTTGACCTATTTTCAACTTCAACCCAATGAAACTTGGAAGTATCAGAAGTTTGAGGAAGACCTGAGGCATGATGTGAAGAAAATTGTGATAGCCTTGAAGATTTCTCAGTTTTATGAGCTACTCGACACTTGCTGCCGATTGGAAAGTGTGGAACAACAACGTGAGGCAAGAAACAGAAACTTCAGGCCCGTTCGATCCCAAAGAGGAGGTGGTGGTGACACGAGTCATTATCAAAAGAAGCCTTATTCCAGACCCTCTGGAAGCCAACAGCCACAAAAATTTCAAGGAGGAAGCCCAACTGGAAGCCCTGGAAGGATGGGTCAGAATGCTACAACTACTCCGAGATGTATGAAATGTGGGAAGGAGCATTTCACAAGAGAATGCACAATCAAAGGATTTATTTGCTTTCGGTGCGAGAAACCTGGTCACGTTCTCGAGACTGCCATCAGACCAAGGCAGAACCATCCGTCAATGTTGCTAAGACTTCTAAACCACAAGTTGGAGGCAGAGTCTACACCCTGAGTGGTGCTGAGGCCTCTGAATCTGAGGATCTGATACAAGGAGAAGGTATCATTGAAGGTAATCTTTTAATTGTACTGTATGACTCTGGTGCTACTCATTCTTTCATTTCACATGACTGTGTGAAAAGACATGAATTGCCTATGTCTTCTTTGCCTTTCGATTTGACTGTTTCGACTCCTACTGCAAAACCTGTCATCACTACTAAGGTGTGTCTAGGTTGTCCTTTAATCGTGGAAGGTCGGATCTTTTCTGTCGATTTGATCTATTTACCAATATCCCAACTAGACGTGATATTAGGAATGGACTGGCTATCTGCCAACCATGTCTTGTTAGATTGTTCTAGAAAGACAATAGTTTTCCCTTTGGATGAGGATTCTAGATTTTTGACCGCCAACCAAGTGAAAGCTTATCTGAAAGAAGGAGCTTGGGGATACATGCTATTATCTTCTTTAAAAGTCGAGAGTGAAGTTGATGTGGATGCAATCTCTGTTGTTCGAGAATTTCCTAAGGTTTTCCCTGATGATGTACCTGGTTTGCCACCTGAACGAGAGGTCGAGTTTGCTATTGACTTAGTACTAGGAGTTGGCCCTATTTCTATAGCGCCTTACCATATGGCACTAGTAGAGTTCGTGGAACTTAAGAAGCAGTTAGAAGAACTTCTGGAAAAATGATTCGTGAGACCCAGTGTGTCACCTTGGGGAGCACCTGTGTTGTTGGTTAAGAAGAAATATGGGACTTCAAGATTATGCGTGGACTACCGTCAGTTGAACAAAGTTACGATCAAGAACAAGTATCCATTGTCGAGGATAGATGACTTGATGGACCAATTAAAAGAAGCTGCTTTGTTTTCCAAGATTGATCTATGATCGGGTTATCACCAAATCAGAGTGAAAGTGGAAGATATTCCCAAGACGGCTTTTCGTACTCGTTATGGTCATTGCAAGTACCTGGTGATGCCTTTTGGTGTGACAAATGCACCTGCGATATTTATGGACTATATGAATAGGATCTTTTGTCCATATTTGGACAAATTCATCGTTGTTTTCATTGACGATATCTTGATCTATTCGAAAAATCATGAGGACCATGCTGAGCACCTCAGCATAGTTCTCCAGATTTTGAAGGAAAAGAAGCTATATGCGAAACTATCCAAGTGCGAGTTTTGGCTAGATGAGGTGAAATTCTTGGGTCATGTAATCACAAAGGAAGGAATTGCAGTGGATCCTTCAAAGGTAGAAGTCGTACTACAGTGGGAAAGACCAACGATAGTGACGGAAATCCAAAGCTTCATCGGGTTAGCCATATACTACCGGAGGTTTATTGAGGGATTTTCTAAAATTACTGGACCGCTCACTCGACTCACCAAGAAAGACCAAGCTTTTGAATGGACAGATTCCTGTGAAGGAAGTTTCCAAGAGTTAAAAAGGAAGCTGACTACATCACCAGTGCTAGTCTTACCGAATCCTAGTGAACCATTTGAAGTGTACTGTGATGCTTCGTATCAAGGTTTGGGGTGCGTTCTCATGCAAAACAGAGGGGTGGTAGCTTACGCCTCAAGACAATTGCGAATGCACAAAAAGAACTACCCAACACATGATCTAGAGTTAGCTGCAGTGGTGTTTGCATTGAAAATATGGAGACATTATCTGTATGGAGCCACATTCAACGTCTTCAGTGACCACAAAAGTCTAAAATACCTGTACGATCAGAAAGAGTTGAACATGAGGCAACGAAGATGGCTAGAACTTTTGAATGACTACGACTTCCAACTTCAGTATCATCCTGGAAAGGCGAACGTAGTGGCCGATGCTTTGAGTAGGAAGACGATTAGTGTTTCTACTATGATGATTAGAGAAAAGGACTTGATAGAGCAATTCAGAGACATATGTTCATTTGTAGAGTTAACACCGGGTAAAATCTGCATGAATAAGATCACTATCTCGAATGACCTGATGGATGATATTCGAGAGAAACAAAAGATCGATAAATTTCTGCAAGAAGAAAGAGAATTGATGAGGCAGGGTGGTGTATCAACGTTGAAGAAAGGAAGCGATGGAATTCTGAGATTCCAAAGAAGGGTCTGTGTGCCTAAAGATGGGGAACTCAGAAAGTACATACTTGAACATGCTCACTCGAATCAGTTAAGTATGCATCCTGGAATGACCAAGATGTATCAAGACTTGAGGAAGTTGTTTTGGTGGCATGGGATGAAAAGAGACATCGCTAGATGCGTGTCATCTTGTTTGGTCTACCAGAAAATGAAGATTGAACATCAAAGACCAGCTGGACTGTTACAACCCTTGTCTATCCCCGAATGGAAATGGGATAGTATTGCCATGGACTTTGTTGTCGGGTTGCCAAGGACTAAGAAAGGAAATGACTCAATATGGGTAATTGTGGATCGGCTTACAAAATTAGCTCACTTTTTGCCAATCAACATAAGATATCCATTAGAGAAGTTGAGTCAGATATACGTTGGTAAAATTGTCAGACTTCATGGTGTGCCCACAAGTATCATTTCCGACAGAGATCCAAGGTTTACGTCTAAGTTTTGGAAGAGTCTTCAAGAAGTTATAGGAACGAAGTTGCGATTGAGTTCGGCATACTATCCGCAGACTGATGGCCAATCAGAGAGGGCAATTCAGTCATTAGAGGATCTGTTGAGAGCTTGTGCGATAGAGCAAACTGGAACTTGGGATGAAATCTTACCGTTGGGGGAATTCACCTACAACAACAGTTATCATTCAAGTATAGGGATGGCGCCCTATGAGGCTCTATATGGGCAGAGGTGTCGGACGCCTCTGTGCTGGTATCAAGATGGAGAACAGCTTACCATTGGACCTGAACTCATTCAGCAGACAACTGAGAAGGTTAAAATGATTCAGGAGAAAATCAAAATGGCTCAGAGTCGGCAGAAGAGTTATACGGACAAAAGAAGGAAACCTCTTGAGTTCAAAGAAAGAGAGCATGTCTTCTTGAAAGTCACACCTACGACTGGGATCGGTCGTGTCCTCAAGTCTAGAAAACTCACTCCAAATTTTCTTGGACCTTACCAAATTCTTCGTCGGATAGGTCTTGTTGCTTACCAAATAGCTTTACCCTCTTTGCTTTCAAACCTTCATAACGTCTTTCATGCGTCACAACTCATAAAATATATCCCAAGTCCTAATCATGTCATAGCACCTGATTCCGTACAATTAAAGGAAAACTTGACTTATGAGACAACTCTTGTAAGGATTGAGGATAAGAGGACAAAGCAACTCAGAGGAAAGGACATTGCACTAGTGAATGTAATCTGGAACGAAGCAACTGGAGATGTGACGTGGGAGCTGGAGAACAAGATGAAGGAGCAATATCCCGAATTGTTTTAAGGTATGGAAAATTTTGAGGACGAAATTCTTATTTGTTGGGGAGAGTTGTAACACCCCAAAATTTACTTTTCTACTATCAGAATTCATTCTAAAATATTTGTGATTTTCTGAAATTTTTCTGGAATTTTCTGAGAACGCGAAAAATTTTAATATATTTCTCGTTTTACGTATGTACTGAGCGGAACCAGAGAAATGAGATATTTTCTCCGAAAGCCTTGAATTATGGAAACGTCGATGGGGGATCTTACTAAACCCGAGACCGGACGCAGTTTGCAAGGTTTCACATTTTTTAAGAAATTTAACAGTAATAATAATGAAACGCTGTGTAGATTTCATCTGTCAGGTAAATTAATGCTGACTTCTATCAACTGTAATAATTGTCTACTAAACAATAACATGTATTAAAAACATTATCCTACTATCCAGAATCTACTTTGTATCACATCCATTAGCTTTAATTCCAAAAAGAATGATTAAATTAATTAAGCTTGTCAAGGGAAGCTTCTTAGAAATTTCCCAAATAATTCATTTTCTCTCTCTTCACTCCCCACACTCATTCCCACGATAGATGGCTATTTTGGGAGCCTAAAATACCCACTTTTCTCATTCTCACTTTTATCACTCCACTCTCACACTTCAAACACTCTTCTTTTCTTCTCCTTGCTTCACCACCGTACACACACACTCATTGAGATCATCTCCATTGTTTGCTACAACTAAACTCATTTCGTGTTTTCTTCCACCATTCCAAGACCATCCTTTGGTTCTTCTTCTTCCACTATCCACCATTGAAGCTAAAGCTTTGAGCTTAGAGGTAAAGTCGTCACCTTTCTTTCACTTTCTTCTCATTTTTGTTTTTCTTGGTCACCTATGTGATCAAGAACTCATTTTTTCATGGTTTGAGTGGACATTATAGAAATCACTCACATTGGTGTTCTTCTTGAAGGGAAAAACAAAAATCTAGGGCAAGAAGAGGTAACACCTTGTGTTGTCTTCCAAATAGGTAAGAGGGAGATGATCCTATTCAACCAATCTTGGTAGTAAGGGAATGTCTTGTATGTGTGTTGTTATTGATTTCTGAATCCATGTACAAAGTTCTCTCATTTTTATGTTGTTCTTCATGATAGTGCATTTTGTTGGGTTTGTATGATTTATTGATGCCTTTTACATGATTTGAAGATATATTTGAGTAACTTGTTGATTAAATATGATAATGATTGGTTTGGTTTGAGTTAAAGGACCTGGAGAACTCTGTTTTCTGAAAGTTTACGCGGGGTAATCGATTACATGGAGCTTGTAATCGATTACCAAGCTCTTAAGGGTACGAAATCGTGATTCTAGAAATCTAGTAATCGATTACGTCTTGTGTGTAATCGATTACAGAGATTCTGTCTAGCTTGTAATCGATTACTAGAGTTGTGTAATCGATTACCAAGCATCTGATGTCATGAATTGGTGCTTCTGGGAATCACGTAATCGATTACAACTTGTGTGTAATCGATTACGGAGGTTCTGTCCAATTGGTAATCGATTACCAGGGTTGTGTAATCGATTACCAGGTCCTTGAAGTTACGAATCGTGGTTCTGGAAATCACGTAATCGATTACAATGAGATTGTAATCGATTACAGAGATTCTGTTACGCTGGTAATAGATTACCAGGGTGATGTAATCGATTACTAAGACCCAAAAATGAGATTTTTGAGCTGAAAATGATTGAAATTATGGTTCTTTGCCCTTTGTAACTCAAACATAACCTAAAAATCATGGATTCAAGGATTTAACTTTACTTAAATGCGATAGAAATATGTATTCATACCGATAGAGAAGAAATGATTTTGAAAATGGAATTCTTGGATCCATGACATGGAAACTGTGGTATGTGTGTAATAAGGAACATATATTGATACTGAGAATTATTGATGCAAGTGTGATTCCCTATGTGGGTTATGCACTTATTGATTTAGTGCTCAATGAGATAAGAATGATGATATGCCATTGAGGCAATGTTTTAATAAATGTATTGTTGATATGTCATGTTGGACATTGACTAATGCTTATGTGCCATTGAGGCAATGCTTATGTTGAATACATCATTGATGAACATACATGATTGGACATTATTGAGAAAACCATGTTGCCTAGGAGTTTGAATAACACCTTTGTGCGGGTGCGAGTAGACTAAGCGTAGGTGTCATATGTTATTGACCCTGGGGGCGTTGGGGTATGGGTGTCTCACAATAGACAGTGGTAGCTCCACTGGGGCTGTGGGATAGACCAATGCGACACACCAATGATCCTGTCTGAGATGCTGTCCTATATCGTGATCAACTGTTGAGGTACCATGTATGAGCCATTGCGCAAACAATTTTATGAAAGAAAGCACACTGTATTTTAAGGCTGCTGATATACTGGTATTACTCCTTGATCATTCACTCCAAAAATGTTTACGTCTAGCTCCATGGAGTAGGAACTTTGGTACCCTTGTTGCATTGTGAGTTGTCAGTCACATGGTCCATTGAGCATTTATAATTGGATAATGTGTTTACTATCATGACTGCGATATTTATTTGACTTTTGGTAATGCTAATGTTGCTAGCTGGCTATGGATAATGTTAACTATTGTTCTTTGCTGCTTTACTCTCGTTAATTGCTTTCGGGTATTACTGCACTTGTATATATTAATTGTGTCTTATGTGGGCGTTCGACGCCGTTTATTTTCTTGCTGCCATGTTGGTACTGAAAGCTGGGAATCTCACCTCTTTCGGTAATTTCTTTATTTTGTATTTTGGTTGGATCGTGTGCTCTCGAGAAGACGCTAGTGAGGAGGACAAGGAAGCCACTGAGTTTCAGGGTTTTTTGGCCTTATCTTGATTGAGATCGAAGTTGTTGAGGATGTCATTTCGGCTCCGTGGACTTTTTGGCTACGTGCGGATCAACTTTCTTGGAGGTCCGGACTGCTGGCATATCAACGTGCAGACTGATCGATGTGTATACCACGGCGATGTGACGGTGTCCTTAGCATGGAGACGTTATGGCGCTCCTATTCTAGATTTTCATGCTTTTGTATGGCTGGAGTTCTATATGCCCGTGAGGGACATGTGGGGTGAAATGTATTATACCCCTTGTGAGGATTCCTTTTTGTCTACTGCCCGGGCTCCTGCCCGTTGTTCTATCGTTCCGATGGATGTCTCGTCGGACGACGAGGACCCTGAGGAGGATCCATCTACGGTTCCTTCTCGTTCTAGGCAGTCTTATGGTTGGTTTTAATTGATGGCTACTGATGGCTGTCCGTTTATTTTGAGGGAGCCTGACGTACTACTGGATTAGTGGGTGTATATATTTGTACCTCTTGGGGTAGGTACACATTTTGCCTTTTGTATATTTTTGGAAATGTAATTTAAACAGGCTTGTATTTCTGGTACAAAGTATGTAAATATCCATATTGTGAATGGTCGTATGTTTCATTCCACGTTGATTTCTCTTTGACCTTTTTGACAGAAGTTTTATTAGAAAGAAGAACTTTTAATTTTAACTCAATCACGCGATATATTCATAAACATGCGTATATGTACATTAAATGGAAGTTTTAACCGGATTCATGTTAAGCAAAAAAAAATGTTCAAATTTTTCGTAATCATTTGTATGTCGTTTCACTATAGTGCGACGTTCCTTCTTCTTACCCATTATGACTAAGGGAGAAAAAGGGGCGTTACACTGTCTTGGTATCAAAGCTCCCGGTTATGTTTTCTTTGGGTCGTGTGGTTTTGGACTGTCTTATTTTTACTGTGTTACTCTCTGTGACTTTGTTGTTCGGTATTCATAAGGATACATCTGACTTTCTCTATATTTTGCATAGCTCAACTTGAAAGGAAACGCTGGCTCGTGGGGGTGATATGGCTGCTGCCATAGAAGCAATACAGAAGATGGCTGAGGCAATGTTACAGCAGAACCAGCAGACAGCTCAACAACAGGCTAGGGCTCACAATAGCTAGAGGCTACAGCGGACGTTCAGAACTTGGAAGGATTTCGTGACGCTAATCCTCCACAGTTTAAAGGGGAGTTTGATCCGAAGAAAGCTACATTGTGGATCCAAGAGTTAGAGAAAATATTTACGGGTATGAATTGTGCTAATGATAGGAAGGTGACCTATGCCGCATACATGCTGATGGGAGACGCTGAACATTGGTGGATGGGAGAACAAAAGCTACTGCAAGTCGCGAACAGAGTGATAACTTGGGAAGTGTTCAAAGAAAGGTTCTTGAACAAGTATTTTCCTGAAAGTGCCAGGCACGCAAAAGAAATGGAATTTCTGAGGTTGCGACAGGGAGGTATGACTGTGAGCGAATACGCCGCCAAGTTTGAGAACTTGTCCAGATTTTTGACCTATTTTCAACTTCAACCCAATGAAACTTGGAAGTGTCAGAAGTTTGAGGAAGACCTGAGGCATGATGTGAAGAAAATTGTGATAGCCTTGAAGATTTCTCAGTTTTCTGAGCTACTCGACACTTGCTGCCGATTGGAAAGTGTGGAACAAGAACGTGAGGCACGAAACAGAAACTTTAGGCCCGTTTGATCCCAAAGAGGAGGTGGTGGTGACACGAGTCGTTATCAAAAGAAGCCTTATTCCAGACCCTCTGGAAGCCAACAACTACAAAAATTTCAAGGAGGAAGCCCAACTGGAAGCCCTGGAAGGATGGGTCAGAATGCTACAACTACTCCGAGATGTATGAAATGTGGGAAGGAGCATTTCCCAAGAGACTGCACAATCAAAGGATTTATTTGCTTTCGGTGCGGGAAACCTAGTCATGTTCTTGAGACTGCCATCAGACCAAGGCGGAACCATCCGTCAATGTTGCTAAGACTTCTAAACCACAAGTTGGAGGCAGAGTCTACACCCTGAGTGGTGCTGAGGCCTTTGAATCCGAGGATCTGATACAAGGAGAAGGTATCATTGAAGGTAATCTTTTAATTGTACTGTATGACTCTGGTGCTACTCATTCTTTCATTTTACATGACTGTGTGAAAAGACTTGGATTCCCTATGTCTTCTTTGCCTTTTGATTTGACTGTTTCGACTCCTACTGCAAAACTTGTCATCACTACTAAGGTGTGTCTAGGTTGTCCTTTAATCGTGGAAGTTCGAATCTTTTCTGTCGATTTGATCTGTTTACCATTATCCCAACTAGACGTGATATTAAGAATGGACTGGCTATCTGCCAACCATGTCTTGTTAGATTGTTCTAGAAAGACAATAGTTTTTCCTTTGGATGAGGATTCTAGATTTTTGACCGCCAACCAAGTGAAAGCTTTTCTGAAAGAAGGAGCTCGGGGATACATGCTATTATCTTCTTTGAAAGTCGAGAGTGAAGTTGATGTGGATGCAATCTCTGTTGTTCGAGAATTTCCTGAGGTTTTCCCTGATGATGTACCTGGTTTGCCACCTGAACGAGAGGTCGAGTTTGCTATTGACTTAGTACCAGGAGTTGGCCCTATTTCTATAGCGCCTTACCATATGGCACTAGTAGAGCTCGTGGAACTTAAGAAGCAGTTAGAAGAACTTCTGGAAAAATGATTCGTGAGACCAAGTGTGTCACCTTGGGGAGCACCTGTGTTATTGGTTAAGAAGAAAGACGGGACTTCAAGATTATGCGTGGACTACCGTCAGTTGAACAAAGTTACGATCAAGAACAAGTATCCATTGCCGAGGATAGATGACTTGATGGACCAATTAAAAGGAGCTGTTGTATTTTTCAAGATCGATCTATGATTGGGTTATCACCAAATCAGAGTGAAAGTGGAAGATATTCCCAAGATGGCTTTTCGTACTCGTTATGGTCATTACGAGTACCTGGTGATGCCTTTTGGTGTGACAAATGCACCTGCGATATTTATGGACTATATGAATAGGATCTTTTGTCCTTATTTGGACAAATTCGTTGTTGTTTTCATCGACGATATCTTGATCTATTCGCAAAATCATGAGGACCATGTTGAGCACCTCAGCATAGTTCTCCAGATTTTGAAGGAAAAAGAGCTATATGCGAAACTATCCAAGTGCGAGTTTTTGCTAGATAAGGTGAAATTCTTGGGTCATGTAATCACAAAGGAAGGAATTGCAGTGGATCCTTCAAAGGTAGAAGTCGTACTACAGTGGGAAAGACCAACGACAGTGACGAAAATCGGAAGCTTCATCGGGTTAGCCGGATACTACCGGAGGTTTATTGAGGGATTTTCCAAAATTGTTGGACCGCTCACTCGACTCACCAAGAAAGACCAAGCTTTTGAATGGACAGATTCCTATGAAGGAAGTTTCCAAGAGTTAAAAAGGAAGCTGACTACGTCACCAATGCTAGTCTTACCGAATCCTAGTGAACCATTTGAAGTGTACTGTGACGCTTCGTATCAAGGTTTGGGGTGCGTTCTCATGCAAAACAGAGGGGTGGTAGCTTACGCCTCAAGAAAATTGCAAATGCACGAGAAGAACTACCCAACACACGATCTAGAGTTAGCTGCAGTGGTGTTTGCATTGAAAATATGGAGACATTATCTGTATGGAGCCACATTCAACGTCTTCAGTGACCACAAAAGTCTAAAATACCTGTACGATCAGAAAGAGTTGAACATGAGGCAACGAAGATGGCTAGAATTTTTGAATGACTACGACTTCCAACTTCAGTATCATCCTGGAAAGGCGAACGTGGTGGCCGATGCTTTGAGTAGGAAGACGATTAGTGTTTCTACTATGATGATTAGAGAAAAGGACTTGATAGAGCAATTCAGAGACATATGGTCATTTGTAGAGTTAACACCGGGTAAAATCTGCATGAATAAGATCACTATCTCGAATGACCTGATGGATGATATTCGAGAGAAACAAAAGATCGATAAATTCCTGCAAGAAGAAAGAGAATTGATGAGGCAGGGTGGTGTATCAACGTTGAAGAAAGGAAGCGATGGAATTCTGAGATTCCAAGGAAGGGTCTATGTGCCTAAAGATAGGGAACTCAGAAAGTACATACTTGAACATGCTCACTCGAATCAGTTAAGTATGCATGCTGGAATGACCAAGATGTATCAAGACTTGAGGAAGTTGTTTTGGTGGCATAGGATGAAAAAAGACATCGCTAGATGCGTGTCATCTTGTTTAGTCTACCAGAAAATGAAGATTGAACATCAAAGACCAGCTGGACTGTTACAACCCTTGTCTATCCCCAAATGGAAATGGGATAGTATTGCCATGGACTTTGTTGTCGGGTTGCCAAGGACTAAGAAAGTAAATGACTCAATATGGGTAATTGTGGATCGGCTTACAAAATCAGCTCACTTTTTGCCAATCAACATAAGATATCCATTGGAGAAGTTGAGTCAGATATACGTTGGTGAGATTGTCAGACTTCATGGTGTGCCCACAAGTATCATTTCCGACAGAGATCCAAGGTTTACGTCTAAGTTTTGGAAGAGTCTTCAAGAAGTTATAGGAACAAAGTTGCGATTGAGTTCGGCATACCATCCGCAGACTGATGGCCAATCAGAGAGGGCAATTCAGTCATTAGAGGATCTGCTGAGAGCTTGTGCGATAGAGCAAACTGGAACTTGGGATGAAATCTTACCGTTGGTTGAATTCACCTATAACAACTGTTACCATTCAAGTATAGAGATGGCGCCCTATGAGGCTCTATATGAGCGGAGGTGTCGGACGCCTCTGTGCTGGTATCAAGATGGAGAACGGCTTACCGTTTGATCTGAACTCATTCAACAGACAACTGAGAAGGTTAAAATGATTCAGGAGAAAATGAAAACGGCTCAGAGTCAGCAGAAGAGTTATACGGACAAAAGAAGGAAACCTCTTGAGTTTGAAGAAGGAGAGCATGTCTTCTTGAAAGTCACACCTATGACTGGGATCGGTCGTATCCTCAAGTCTAGAAAACTCACTCCAAAATTTCTTGGACTTTACCAAATTCTTCGTCAGATAGGTCCTGTTGCTGATCAAATAGCTTTACCCCCTTTTCTTTCAAACCTTCATAACGTCTTTCATGTGTCACAACTCAGAAAATATATCTCAAGTCCTAATCATGTCATAGCACCTGATTCCGTACAAGTAAAGGAAAACTTGACTTATGAGACAGCTCCTGTAAGGATTGAGGATAGGAGGACAAAGCAACTCAGAGGAAAGGACATTACACTAGTGAAGGTAATCTGGAACGAAGCAACTGGAGATGTGACGTGGAAGCTGGAGAACAAGATGAAGGAGCAATATCCCGAATTGTTTTAAGGTATGAAAAATTTTGAGGACAAAATTCTTATTTGTTGGGGAGAGTTGTAACACCCCAAAATTTACTTTTCTACTATCAGAATTTATTCTAAAATATTTGTGATTTTCTGAATTTTTTCTGGAATTTTCTGAGAACGTGAAATATTTTAATATATTTCTCATTTTACGTATGTACTGAGCGGAACCGGAGAAATGAGATATTTTCTCCGAAAGCCTTAAACTATGGAAACGTCGATGAGGGATCTTACTAAACCCGAGACTAGAGGCAGTTTGCAAGGTTTCACATTTTTTAAGAAATTTAACAGTAATAATAATGAAATGTTGTGTAGATTTCATCTGTCAGGTAAATTAATGCTGACTTCTATCAACTGTAATAACTGTCTACTAAACAATAACATATATTAAAAACATTATCCTACTATCCAGAATCTACTTTGTATCACATCCATTAGTTTTTATTCCAAAAAGAATGATTAAATTAATTAAGCTTGTCGAGGGAAGCTTCTTAGAAATTTCCCAAATAATTCATTTTCTCTCTCTTCACTCCCCACACTTATTCCCACGGCAGATGGCTATTTTGGGAGCCTAAAATACCCACTTTTCTCATTCTCACTTTTATCACACCACTCTCACACTTCAAACACTCTTCTCTTCTTCTCCTCGCTTCACCACCGTACACACACACTCAATGGAGATCATCTCCATTGTTTGCTACAACTAAACTCATTTCGTGTTTTCTTCTACCATTCCAAGACCATCCTTTGGTTCTTCTTCTTCCACTATCCACCATTGAAGCTAAAGCTTTGAGCTTAGAGGTAAAGTCTTCACCTTTCTTTCACTTTCTTCTCATTTTTGTTTTTCTTGGTCACCTATGTGATCAAGAACTCATTTTTCCATGGTTTGAGTGGACATTATGGAAATCACTCACATTGGTGTTCTTCTTGAAGGGGAAAATGAAAATCTAGGGCAAGAAGAGGTAACACCTTGTGTTGTCTTCCAAATAGGTAAGAGGGAGATGATCCTTTTCAACCAATCTTGGCAGTAAGGGAATGTCTTGTATGTGTGATGTTATTGATTTCTGAATCCATGTACAAAGTTCTCTCATTTTTATGTTGTTCTTCATGATAGTGCATTTTGTTGGGTTTGTATGATTTATTGATGCCTCTTACATGATTTGAAGATATATTTGAGTAACTTGTTGATTAAATATGATAAAGATTAGTTTGGTTTGAGTTAAAGGACCTAGAGAACTCTATTTTCTGTAAGTTTACGCGTGGTAATCGATTACACAGAGCTTGTAATCGATTACCAAGCTCTTAAGGGTACGAAATCGTGATTCTGGAAATCTGGTAATCGATTACGTCTTGTGTGTAATCGATTACAGAGATTCTGTCTAGCTTGTAATCGATTACTAGAGTTGTGTAATCGATTACCAAGCCTCTGATGTCACGAAATGGTGCTTCTGAGAATCACGTAATCAATTACAACTTGTGGGTAATCGATTACAGAGGTTCTGTCCAATTGGTAATCGATTACCAAGGTTGTGCAATCGATTACCAGGTCCTTGAAGTTACGAATCGTGGTTCTAGAAATCATATAATCGATTACAATGAGATTGTAATCGATTACAGAGATTTTGTTACGCTGGTAATCGATTACCAGGGTGATGTAATCGATTACCAAGACCCAAAAATGAGATTTTTGAGCTGGAAATGATTGAAATTATGGTTCTTTGCCCTTTATAACTCAAACATAACCTAAAAACCATGGATTCAAGGATTTTACTTTACTTAAATGCGATAGGAATATGTATTCATACCAATAGAGAAGAAATGATTTTGAAAACGAAATTCTTGGATCCATGACGTGGAAACTGTGGTATGTGTGTAATAAGGAACATATATTGATACTGAGAATTATTGATGCAAGTGTGATTCCCTATGTGGGTTATGCACTTATTGATTTAGTGCTCAATGAGATAAGAATGATGTTATGCCATTAAGACAATGTATTGTTGATATGTCATGTTGGACATTGACTAATGCTTATGTGCCATTGAGGCAATGCTTATGTTGAATGCATCATTGATGAACATACATGATTGGACATTGTGTCATCATACATGTGTGTTGTCCGTTGGACATTGTTGAGAAGGCCATGTTGCCTAGGAGTTTGAATAACACCTTTGTGCGGGTGCGAGTAGACTAAGCATAGGTGTCATATGTTGTTGACCCTGGGGGCGTTGGGGTGTGGGTGTCTAACAATAGACAGTGGTAGCTCCACTGGGGCCATGGGATAAACCAATGCGACACACCAACGATCCTGTCTGAGACGCTGTTCTATATCGCGATCAACTGTTGAGGTACCATGTATGAGCCATTGCGCAAATAACTTTATGAAAGAAAGCACACTGTATTTTAAGGCTACTGATATACTGGTATTACTCCTTGATCATTCACTCCAAAAATGTTTACGTCTAGCTCCATGGAGTAGGAACTTTGGTACCCTTGTTGCATTGTGAGTTGTCAGTCACATGGTCCATTGAGCATTTATAATTGGATAATGTGTTTACTATCATGACTGCGATATTTATTTGACTTTTGGTAATGCTAATGTTGCTAGCTAGCTATGGATAATGTTAACTATTGTTCTTTGCTGCTTTACTCTCGTTAATTGCTTTCGGGTATTACTGCACTTGTATGTATTAATTGTGTCTTATGTGGGTGTTCGACGCCGTTTATTTTCTTGCTGCCATGTTGGTACTGAAAGCTGGGAATCTCACCTCTTTCGGTAATTTCTTTATTTTGTATTTTGGTTGGATCGTGTGCTCTCAAGAAGACGCTCGTGAGGAGGACAAGGAAACCACTGAATTTCAGGGTTTCTGGCCTTATCTCGACTGAGATGGAAGTTGTTGAGGATGTCATTTCGGCTCCGTGGACTTCTTGGCTACGTGCGGATCAACTTTCTTAGAGGTCCGTACTGCTGGCATATCAACGTGCAGACTGATCGATGTGTATACCACGGCGATGTGACGGTGTCCTTAGCGTGGAGACGTTATGATGCTCCTATTCTAGATTTTCATGCTTTTGTATGGCTGGAGTTCTATATGCTCGTGAGGGACATGTGGGGTGAAATGTATTATACCCCTCGTGAGGATTCCTTTTTGTCTACTGCCCGGGCTCCTGCCTGTTGTTCTGTCGTCCCGATGGATGTCTCGTCGGACGACGAGGACCCTGAGGAGGATCCATCTACGGTTCCTTCTCGTTCTAGGCAGTCTTAGGGTTGGTTTTAATTGATGGCTACTGATGGCTGTCCGTTTATTTTGAGGGAGCCTGACGTACTACTGGATTAGTGGGTGTATATATTTGTACCTCTTGGGGTAGGTACACATTTTGCCTTTTGTATATTTTTGGAAATGTAATTTAAACAGGCTTGTATTTCTGGTACAAAGTATGTAAATATCCATATTGTGAATGGTCGTATGTTTCATTCCACGTTGATTTCTCTTTGACCTTTTTGACAAAAGTTTTATTGGAAAGAAGAACTTTTAATTTTAACTCAATCACGCGATATATTCATAAACATGCGTATATGTACATTAAATGGAAGTTTTAACTGGATTCATGTTAAGCAAAAAAAAATGTTCAAATTTTTCGTAATCATTTGTATGTCGTTTCACTATAGTGCGACGTTCCTTCTTCTTACCCATTATGACTAAGGGAGAAAAAGGGGCGTTACATTTTGCATGTTCATGTGTTCTTGATTGAGGTTGATGATTGAATGATGATTTTGAATGCATTGGGGGTGTTGGAATGTTTGATAATGTTAGAATTAATAAATAGAAAATCTGAGGGTTTCCTACACTAATGTGAGGCCACGGTTTTGGTCTTAGATTTTAAGGGATTAGATTGATTTTGTGTTAGATAAGATTTGAGTGATTAGGTATGAAGTGATTAATGCGTAAAATGGAAAAAAATTGGAACTTTGAAGACCTAGGGAGGCCACGGTTTTTAGAGAAAAATTTTGGGTTCAAATGATGCCTTGGTGCATTTTTGGAAATTAAGGACTTAGAGATGTACATAATCTATAATGAGATGGAAGAATTAAATTGAGTAATAACTCTTAAGAGAGCCACGATTTCTAAGGGTTATTTAACCTAAAATTCTCATAATTGATCAAAACTTAAGACATTGGAAGTGTGGATCCATAGGATGGACTTGTGATAATTGATGAACCACATATAAATAAATGTTGATATTGAGAATTAGTTCTATGTTATTATGAGTCCCTATGTAGGACTAAGTACTTGATGAAATTATGACATGTTGATATTGAGAAATGATCATATGCCATTGTGGTATGCTTTATGATTAATGTATCATTGATAAACACACATAATGTATATTGTGTCGTCATGCATATGTGTTGTCCGTTGGATATTATGGGAAAGACTATGTATGCCTAGGAGATTGAATAACACCTATGTGTGGGTGCGAGTAGACTAAGCATAGGGTCATAGTGGTTGGCCTTGGGGGCGTTGGGGTGCAGGTGTCTCACAATAGACAGTGGTAGCTCCACTGGGGCCGTGGGATAGACCGATGCAAACACATCAATGATCCAGACTGAGACGTTGTCCTATATCGCGATCAACTGTTGAGGTGCCATGTATAAGCCATTTGCGCAAATATTTTTATGAGATGTAGCAGCACCAACAAATGATAGAGAACCGACAAGGTCACCATTTTACTTGCCAAGAGACGCAAGCAAATGTGTTATCCAAGATAATGCTAGCAATGACTATTTAGATGAACATGGACATAGAGCACTATCCTTTAATGCGTCTGCCCGAGCCAGATACAGATGAGGACATGAAAGATAACATGCGCTTTGATTAGTATTTCATCACCACTTAAGGGAGTTTTCTTTTCTTTTCCTTATTTGTAGTTGGTTGTTGATGTTTAGGTTGACTTTTATTTTCTAGTTTTAGTGTTGTGTCTTCTTGTTGTTACTATTTGTAGCTGTGTTACATTTGGGACAATGTGGACTTTTAAGTTTGGGGGTGTTTTGGGTGTTTGAAGGGAAGTGTGAATTTGTATAGAAAAGCTTTGGATTGAACTTGTAATGTTGTGTTGAATGGTTTTCCAACCCCATGATAAGATTAAATTGTTGACATGCTTGACTCTTTTGAATCCTAAGTGTTGTTTGAAATGTGTTGATTTTGTTAAGCAAATTGAATGGTTAATTGAGTAGCTTATCTTTTTGAACATGGTCCTTTTGCTTAACTTTTGCTTGATCATTTAGAGAAGGATTATGTAATGTGAGTCTCCTAGGTTTTGGTATTTAGGATTGATTATCAAGTTTCCTCAAAGCAAAATCCTAGGTTAGACTTGATGTGCAGAGATGATTTAGGCCATGTTTGGATCGTTTGAGCCTTTCAAGCTTAACCTTGACATAAATGTATCCATAGCACCTTGTTTGAGCCTAGTGATGTTTAAGTCTTGTGATTTTGTTCTATGAACCCATGATTACTGAAGCTTTTGAGCTATGCATTTAATATCACACCTTGTGCTTTGGATAGTGGTTCATTATGTCTCTAAGTACTTGTGTGATTACGGGCCAAGTTGATATGTGTCTCTGCAAGATAAAGTTGTGAAGTGTTGAATTGAAATGTTTATGTATTTGTGGTGATTATTCAAAAAAAAATTTGCATAAAAAGAAAAATAAAGTGATTATGAAAGGAAAATCATTTGAAAAGTTTGAACAAATTTGTGAAGTGATTAAGAGGCATGGAATATACAGTATGGCCCTTGTGTTAGCATCCATTGAGGAAATTAGAGGTGCATTTGATCATTATCTGAGGTTTTTGGTTTATCCTATCCTTTGTTCATAACCCCACCTTGGCCTATCATTACAAGCTCAATAAGACCTTTTGATTTATATGTCATGTTCATCCTACATTAGTGGAGATAGGGTGGAAGTATGATTTTCTAAGTTTCATCATTCTAGGATCTCTTTTGCATAATCTCATCCTAATGATTAGTAAGGCTTAGTGATTGGACCGCACACACACATATAAGAAACTCAATTTAACCATCAAAGTTGTTTGTGAGTGAAAATGTTTGAGTATGATGCTTGGGACGATTATGATGCCAAGTATGGAGACAATGTTTTGAGGGTTAGTTGGCAATTGTTTTTCACAACTTACAAGTTTATTTTTAACATATCATGCCAAAGTGAAAGTGTTGAGATTTTTATTGTTTTGCTCGAGGACTAGAAAAATTCTAAGTTTGGGGGTGTGATAACTCTATAAAAGTAGAGTTAAATGATCACTGATTGTGTTAAGTTGTGTTAGCTTCTTCGTATTTTCTTGATATATTGGGCTTGAAGTTGATTTTTTTGGAGCTATAGTGGAGTTAGAACCTATTGAGCGCTCTTTTGATCAATATTAAAAAGTTTTAATGAAATATTTTTGGAATTAGTACTAACGTGATTTTCATGCTTGATAGGTGATTGAATTCCATGATTCATGAAGAGTTCGAAGAATTCATATAAAGCTTTAAAGAAGAGAATTGAAGAAAAGGAAGAATGTGAAAGCTCAAGAAGAATCATTGAATTGAGGGAACAAGATAAGAGGCCTAAGAAGTCAAGTATTGGTTGCATTTTGATGAAGAAAAAGTGTTTGAATGGAATCCATATTGTAATAACCCTTAAACACATGTTAGACTGGTGAATGGTTGCCAAAGGTACCATTTGACTTGTTTAGCATGCCGGTGAAGTTTTATGACAAACTGAGTTCGTTTAGGCACTTAATTGCAACACAGAAGTTGAAAAGTAGCTTAAAATGACTCAGATAATAGCATAAGTTGCTAAGTTGAGGGAAATAAACATAGAGAGTTTGTTTCTAGGTCACAAATAAGCCAAGTAAGATGTGGTAAAAGTTTCAAGAGAATCAGAGTCAGTTTAGTATTTTTAGGCATATTGGGTGTGCATTTTAATACCGAATGACTAGCAGCAGATATAGAAAATGATGAGAATTATGAAACAATAATTTAGATGAATCAAATGATTTATTCTAAAGTTGTTGGAAGCTGAAAAACTTGAATTAGCATAATTCGAGTATTCTTCGCAGATATAAGTTTCAGTGTAGAAACTTAAGTTAATCTTTTCCCTTAATTCTCTCCATATCCTACCCCCTATTTCTATCTTCTCTCGCGGCAAAATGAGAAAAACAGAGACAGAAAGAAATGGAGGAGAAACGAAGGGGGAGAAAGAAGAAAAAGGAAGAAGGGAAGAAAGAGAGGAAGAAGATCAAGGATCGAGCTTCAAGATCAAGAGCCTTCAAGAGGTAGGGGTTTAAGACTTCTACTCATTTACTTTCTCTATATTCTCTATGTATGCATATAAACAACCTAATATGCTAAATGGAGTTCTAGAGATGCTAGTTGTGTTTGGTTTGCATGGATATATTTCTTAGATCAATTATGACTTGTTCATGTCATAAAATGAATTCAAAAACCTAGAAATATTCATTTAAACCATGGATGCCCATTTTAGGATTTAGGGTCAAGTATGCATGATTTTGGTTCAAGAATCCAAATCAAGAGGTTTAGAATGGTGATTAATGTTTCCTAAGTGTTAATAAACTAGTTAGGAACTTAGAATCACTTAGAAATTGATTGGAAATGGCCAAAATCCATGCAAATAACCATTGGAACTGTACCACGTCCTACAGAATTATGCAGAATCGTGCTTCTGTCATGGGCGCCGCAGCGTGGGAAGTGTGGAGCCGCGGCGTGAGTCTTGAAAACCAGAACAGAAAAAATTCTGAACAGCTTACAGTGTTTGTTGCATAACTTGGGCTTTAGATATCAGATTGACCTGATTCTAGTGGCATTTTAAAGCTAAGACATAAGGCTTAATTTGGTAAAAATTTCAGAATTTTCTACCAAGCCAATTAATACCAGATTCTATTTGAATTTGAGACAAATTCTACAGAAAGGCATTCTGGTAGCCAATAAACCAGATTACATAATTTCTTACTCCGATGTTGTATGGACATGAAACTAGTGCCATTTTAAAGATAACATGAAGGGCTTATTGCCTGTAAAATTGTAGATTTTTTCCACTTGTGGTTTGTTCCCAATTATAATTTAAAGTCAGGTCAAAATTGGGTGAATTAGAAAATAACCTGTTTTGGCTCCTACAAAATGTCACATAACTTTGGCTACATTTATCCAAATGGGGTGAGGTTTATGGCATTTGAAAGATATGAGGGAAGGCTATATGACTGTAAAGTATCAAAATTATTGAAGTTAGTATGTGCATTTAGTGCACTCATGAAAGACAGCCTTTTTAGGCAAAAATTAAGGGGTTTTTGAGAAAGTTTGGACCCTAGAAACTTTAGTAGCTTCTTTAATAGTTAAAGTTGAATTACGAAAGTGTGGTAGAAATGTGTTTTCTCCTTTATGTGCTAAACTTGAATTAAATGTCCCTTTATTAAGCTTGGAATGAAATGTATGCATGATATTGATGTATTAATGTAACAAATTGAATGACTTATGAAGTAAATCATTATATGCACTTAGTATGAAATGAATGACATATGTGAATGATGTTGATGTTATAATACATTGAATATACCATGTATGGTATGGATAAGGTTGATGAACATGATATTGGGAAGCAATATAAAAGAAAAGGTAAAGATAGATGAGGTTGAATGAGTCCCTCTCTACAAACTTGTATAGTAATGTACAATGGAAAGTTTAATGATTATGGTAATTGCTTCCCTATTATGTAAAGAAAAGTATGATTATGTAAAAAGTGAAGGAAGGAAAGATTTTAATACTTTTGCATGTTTTGTTTTCAAACTTTTTATTTGATGTTTCCATGTATTGTAAATTTATGCTTGGACAAAAGGGCTCCAAGTGGTTTGGACAAAAAGGCTCCAAATGCCAAAGTTATGAATGTTTGGTAGTGCAAGGAACAAAAAAAGGTGTCTTGCCTACCCAGAAAATAATACAAGGAGGCGTTCTCCTTCGGGAGAAACAAAAGGCATGGTCCTAGGTTTGGTCCCAATGAAAGGCTATAACCTGAAGGAAGGGATTCAATAATCTCAATGAAGGGTTGTAGTCCGAAGGAGGGGATTTAATATCGAACCATGTGAACAATATGGAGTAGATTAACACAGCTTCCTGGGAGTTGGAGCTCTGGCTGGGGGTGTTACATTAAAAGATGCTTCCTGGAACAAAAGGGCTTCCTAGAAATATTCAAATAACATGAGTTTTCTAAAATAAAATCATTTCAAAGAATCATTTCATGAGCATACTTTAGGATCCTCATTAGACATAATCATACATTATCATGCATTGCATAAAAATTGACGATTGTATGGGCAATTGTCTTGTTTTGATTCAATGTGAAGGTTAAGGTTAAAAGCTTATTATAAAATATTGAAATTAATATTTAAAGTGAATTAAGTGTTGTTTATAGTATGATGATAAATGTTTACGGTACATGCCATTTAAGTTGTGATGTTTGAATTGATTTGTTATGATATAAATGAATTATTTTGTAATTGAATGAACTGTTTGCTTTAGGAAAAGAAAGGACTGAGTTTTAGCTATGACACATTTCCAAATAATTAAGTATAATTTGTGTTTTATCCAAATTAATTATATTAATAGTTCTGTAATTAAATGTATGTAATTAATTTGTGAAGATTTGTAATATCAGACATATCAGATAGATTTCTAGTAAAGAGCAAGTTTCCAGAGGTGTAAAATGTCTTACTCTCTTACTACCTTAAAGGCTCTATATATTTATCCGTTAAATAGATATTAAACAGGTTATAAATTACGCTTTAGTTAGAAAAGTGGCATACTAATTCTGTATACTTAGTATACCTAAGGTATACTATAGTATCTAGGATTGGGATGGTACACATATACTATGCCTAGGCCTTCTAAACTATGCTTAGGCCTTCTAAACTATGCCTAGGCATAGTATATCAGTTTGGGGAGCACTATCGCAGGAGGCCACGACATCCTCTTCCAAGGCCGCAACATAATGTTGTGATTTTGTGCATCATAGAAATCTACGCACCAGGAGGTCACAACACACCTCCATGTTAGGCAAAATCCGCAAGTGCACGGGTCAACAAGTAATATATGAGAATTAAAGTATCGTGTCCCAAAGGATTAACTATTAGAAAGGATGCTAATGCTTAACAAATTTTCACAAATTCTTACCCAAGCAATCAAAAATTGAGAGTGGTTGCAATTGAATTAACAAATTAAATGAAACAAACTAGAATATACCAAACACTAAATTCACAAGAGAAAGATGAGAATGATTAAGGCCTAGGGGTTCCTATTCACTTGCTACTTCAATGAATAGCTTGTAATTCACAAGCATCTAACAATGAGTTGGTTTTACTAGTTAAAACAAGCAATAGGCAAAAGCCTATGTCTAGGACAATTACCAATATGAAATCTATCCAATCCACTGTGTGTCCATGTGAGTTAACATAGGAATCATTCATTGAGACCATTTATCAAATATTTGCTATGCATGACCAAGGAGTATGTTTTCATCCCCTTAGTTGATCAACACACCCAACCCAATAGAATGTAATTGAACATGCATCAACCATACCATATCTATATTAACAATACCCTATCTCTAGTTCTATTAGAATACTAAAATCATGCAATTGATGGCCAATCAATAACAAGCATTAAGCATAGATATAGAAGAACAAAACTAATTTCATTGAAAGAATACTCAACTAATTACAAGGTAATCAAATCCATAGCAAGATCCTAGAGAGCCCCTAGATTAAAGTTTAGTTACACATCATGAAAGAGGAGAGAATTAATGGAGTCATGAAACCCATCAAATTACAAATCAAGAGAGAAAAGGGAAAGAATGAACAAGAATGGTGAGAATCCAATGCTTGATCTTCCTCCTTGATCTTGATTATTCCTTTGAATCACTTCTATCTTCTAAGAATTTCTCCTCTTCTCCCTTCCTCTATGAAGTTTGCGCTTAGTAAAAATAGAAAATCCTACTTCCCCTTTCAAAAATCAGATAATAAGGGCTAATCTCGTGTGTCAGGATTTTTCCCACACCTAGGCGTGGTTATAAAACACGTGCTGTCATATGCTGGCCACGCTTAGGCGTGGGTTTCTCAGTCTGACACAGCTGAAAAACTGAAAGTTCCATGCCTAGGCGTGGCTCTTCCACACCTAGGCGTGGATGTCTCTACCTTGAATTTCTGCAAAACTGATAGTGCCATGCCTAGGCGTGGATTTGTCATGCCTAGGCGTGGGTTGGCAACCCTTCCTTCTCTCTTGCATCCTTCCCCATTTGAGCTCCTCTTTGCTTCCTCGTCTTTTCCAAGGTATTTTTATCTTGAATATCTGCTTCAAAACAATATCAAAGTCCATCAGACCATGATCAATTCAAATCCCTAAATAGAATCATCAAACATTTGATTCTTAAGCAATTGAGACCACAAGCTTAAATCATCAAAATTATGCATGAATGGAACCCTTGAACTTAAAAACTTGAATATAGCATGCTCATATTCATTCAAAATTAAGTGAAATAACTTCATTTCTTGAAGTTATCACAACCCCAAACCTAAAGATTTGCTAGTCCTCGAGCAAACTAATCCAAGCAAGGGAAAAAGAAATACAATCCAATACAAAAATCATGAAGCAATTGAATTAGAGCATATCCAGCTTCCAATTATAATTCATATCCTTAGAGATCACTTCTCAACCTCACGACAAGGTCCACATATGCAAGAGAATTCAAACAATCATGATTACCCTTGAATGTCATTTTTGTGTATGAAAGATTTCCTACATTTATGTGTTTGAGACCCTTTCCTAATCATGAAGAGCAAGCTAGATGAATTTATAAGAAGAACACATGCACTCTCGAAAGAATGTCTTTCATCCCTTTCTCCACTAATGTAGGCAACACAAAATCAAGGATCATAAGGGTCTTTCAAGCTTGTAATGTAAGGCTAAGGGTAATGGCTAAGAGAGAAGGGGAAGGATTTCAAATCAAATATTGAATACATAATCACATAATTCCATTGAGTCAAGCCCAACATGTGAAATGCAACAAAGGATCCAATTATGAAGAAGCAACCCTCTTTATTCATCATTTTTTTTAATTTTATTTTATTTGAACCCATGTACATATATACTTTCTTTGTAAAAAGGGAGCTTTATTTTTGTACAACAGCTTACACACACATTTTTTTTTAATTGGAATTAAGAGTTGGTTCTTAATTAATCCTGATTTTCAACTACCATGCACAATGATTTAGCTCAATTCAACAACAATGCCTAACCATGTATTCAATAAGGGACATGTCATGAAGGTATGAGACTTTTCACAAAAATGGGTGAAGAGGATGGAGAGATTAGGTTTAAAGAAGGAAAAAATTAGGCCACACACACGCATACTAGGCTTCAAAGGGGTACTAGGGATATAATTCACTCAAGGTTGACTTGAAAAGCTCAAACGGTCCAAACAAGTGCCCTAGTCATTTCCTCAAAAATACATTGCCTAGGATTTCGCCTCAAAAAGGAATTAGACAAACCTCTAAGATGCAAAATTGACTATACACATGCCTTTTATAAATTTTCTCAAATCATGCATTTCATTCATATTCCAAGATCCACCACACATACAACAGGGAAATACACTTACACACATTTATAACAAAAAGTGTAAGCACAAAATTTGAATTTTTTATATGTAATTTCCCATGCAGTGAGGCATATCCTTAATCCACACAATCATTGGATACTCAAATCAGAGTCCAGGCACGCACAAATTCAACTTGCCTCTAAGCACACTTATCATTCTAAAACAAATTCAAAATCTCAGGCAACCCAATAAGCCTAATCAATCTCACTCAGGCCCTCAATTACACAGTAAGACAAGATCACCAATATTTCCAGAGAGTTAGAATGTACAAAAGAAAACTAATTCATCAAAATGTATTGTTCTATTATCAATGCCAAAAGCAAGGCAATGGAAGGGGTTCAATGTACATCACCAGAAATAAGTAAGCAAAAACCTCAAAAAAATACTAATGTTTCCCCCCAACCTAAGTCATGCAGTGTCCCACTGTATACAAAAGAAATAAAGTATCTAATAAAGTACGTACAGTGAACTGAAAATAAAAATATAAAAATAAAGCAGAAAAGAGCATGAAAGCAATAGGCCCTACTGCCTTAGGTCCTCCTCATCAGATAAGTCATCTCCCTCAGCGCCCATCTCCGTATCACTAGTAGGTGGTGGAGGTGGAGGAGAAAGAGAAGCTGCAACCGGTGGAACTGCAAAAGGTGGCAGTGCCGGGAAGTCATCCAATGGGTGTCCTTGACCCAATACTAACCAATGGATGCCATGATAGATCGCAGCCAGCATCGCCTGATGCTGATTCAGGCGCTGATCAATAGAAGCAGCCCAAACAACATCAAATACTAGAGCAGGTTATGGGGCTGGTGCAGGAGCTGGCTCAAGAGCTGCAACTGTTGGCTAGACTGGTGGGGGTGCCTACGCTTCTCTTAAGCAGTCATGATGGTCTAAACTACCCTCTCCGTCATAGAGGTCTTCAACTTCACCCAAACCTCAGTGTCTTTCCAAGACACGTGAGCTCTCTCAAAGAGCTGACAAATGAGGAATGGAAAAAGTAGTGATTTAAGCCTGGAAGTGATGCATAATCTAATTTGGTCATAGAGTATCTGAGCAGTGTCCACTTGTTGCAGATTGTGGGTCGCATACAATATATATGCCCGCTCAGGATAGATCTCTGATCCATGCTTAGTGGGGAGCAAGCAGGAATGCATAAAGTGATTCAATGGACGTAGCTTACAACACAAGCTCTCCTATTTGATGAATTAGATGGAGTGATCTGAGTTCTACTAAACATGAATAAGGAAGTTAGGATCATAGATACTGTTCATGACTATGCTAAAGGGGGTTCCTCCTTCCTCCTTAGGTCACTGTAGTGTCCGGTAGCATAATAGAGTGGAGGAGGGCCTATGTCCATAACCTGGTGAATGCACTCCACATAATAGTCAACCACCTTCCTTCTGACTCTGGTAGTTTTAATAGAACGCTTCTCAGCATGAGCATTTGCATAAAATTCCTTAACTATTGCAGCTATAGGCTCCTCAGTGGGATGCTCTACAAAAGTCTTCCAGTATAGTGCTTCAGTGGCATCAGAAATAGCAAGATAGCGCGCCATATTGATACCATGGAACCCCCTCTCTAGAATTATGTTGATCTTGCGCAGATGCTACCAGAAGCAGTCAAAGGCATCCTGAGATGTGAAGAAGGTTAGGTCAAAGACTGGGATCTCATTAGTGTCCGCAGTATGGCTTGGCCCAGCTTCAATAATTTTACGCTGATGCTTTGACGTAATTGGAGCATATCTGAAAAGAAACAAGGCCTAGTTATTACCATTGAATAGTAATCAAGCAATCAATATAATCAGCCAAACCTAGTAAGAACAATTTGCAATGCTATCAAGTAACCTAATCAATTACACATGTCAACTCATGCAACTTAGTTAGTTCAAAGCTCACCCAATTCAATAAGCAACCAATAATGCAACCAGATCATAGTCATGCAGCAGGCACAACCCAGATATGCAGAGGGCACAATTGCAAACCAATCAATGCTAATCCTTAGTGTAGCTAACTCCTAGTCAAACCTAGTCACTACCCAACCAAGCCACAAGGTTAACCAAATCTTAGCCCGAGCAATAATCACAACTCCTAGCATGCAATAGGGTACAACCTTAAACCAAGCATTACCAATTAACAACTTAGATAAATCATATCAATTAACACAATCCAATGCACAACTGAACTAATCCGCATCCAATTCACACTCCAACCAATTCAAAAATCAACCAAAGCATTGCCTAACCAAACCAATTAACATAGCCTAAATGATTCAAAAATTAATCAAATCCCAATTCAACCAGTTCAAAATCAAACAAATTATAACTCAACCCTAAAAGTGGCAACAGATCCTTTAGAAAAATCAATATAGTGATTCAAAATTAATCCAGATCTCAAGCAGTATATCAACAGAAATTAACATATTTGTCAGCAGAACCTCCAGCCAACAATCCCAACAAAAATCAGAATTGGGCAATTAACTAGCAACTAATTTAATAAGCACTGAGACAAATTGACAATTGATAAGCATTTACAAAGTGTTCTAGGTATGTACAATCTGTCACTTATGGAAACAAAATATATCCTAACCAATTTAATCACAACACCACCACATTAATCACAACACAACCTGGTTAAATTTCAGCTCATGCAATTGACTCACAATTTAATTATAGCACATCATAACCAAGTGTAACAATATAGAAATGGAGAGAAGAGTGTACTGACCTTGGACGAAGCAACAATTTGCATAAAGCACCCAAAAGCCACGTAGCAAAGAAGACAAAACTCAAAACCAAAACCAAAACCAAAAAGAAACTGGGAAATGGGTTACAAAGGAATGAGAACGGTGAAGATGTGGTGGGTGGGTTATGGGTATGACTAATGCGGTGAGGTTTGTGGAGGAAGGGAAATAGGGGGGTTGGGATGTTAGGGGTGCGTGGGATAGGATTTGGAAAAAGGACAGGAGGGCTAGTGTACAGTGGTTGCTTGGTAGGGAGGGTGGTGGTGGCAACCGTGGGGTGGGGTTATGGGGTGAAGGATTTGAGGAATGGGTGTTGTGGCTATGGGGGAAGGAGAAGGTTGGGCACAATGGAGATGGAATAATGGGTAGGAAGTTACAGTGGCTATGGGGGAAGAGAGGAAATTATGAGGAGGATTGTAACATCCCAAAAATCAATAATTTTGTGATAAATAATCATTTTATAATATGTGTGATTTTTGGGAATTTTTCTGGATTTTTCTGAAAATGTGAAATATTTTAATATTATTCTTCGTTTTACGTACACGCTAAGCGGAGCCAGAAAAATGAGATATTTTTCTCAAGAACCTTGAACTGTGGAAATGTCAACGGGGGATCCTACTAAACTCGAGGGCAGACACGATTTACGATGTTTCACATTTTTTGAGAAATTTCATCTGACAGAATAGTAAATTGCTGTGCAATTTTTATCCGTTGGACAATTAATACTGACTTCTGTTAACTGTAACAATTGTCCATTGAGTAATAGCATGCATTAGAAATCCTATCACATTATCCTAATGCAATCCACTTTATGTCTAATCAAATCCACTTTAATTCAAATTAGTGTACTTTCTTTAAAGCTTCTTTGAGAAGCTTTAACTACCAAATGACCAAGCTACCCTTGGCTTGTTGGGGAAACCAAATTCTCCCCCTTTTACCCTCTCAATGTCGCGGCAATGGGCCCATGGGGAAGCAAAAATTTTGCTTCCCCCTTTTAGGGGTGCGTGGGATAGGATTTGGAAAAAGGACAGGAGGGCTAGTGTACAGTGGTTGCTTGGTAGGGAGGGTGGTGGTGGCAACCGTGGGGTGGGGTTATGGGGTGAAGGATTTGAGGAATGGGTGTTGTGGCTATGGGGGAAGGAGAAGGTTGGGCACAATGGAGATGGAATAATGGGTAGGAAGTTACAGTGGCTATGGGGGAAGAGAGGAAATTATGAGGAGGATTGTAACATCCCAAAAATCAATAATTTTGTGATAAATAATCATTTTATAATATGTGTGATTTTTGGGAATTTTTCTGGATTTTTCTGAAAATGTGAAATATTTTAATATTATTCTTCGTTTTACGTACACGCTAAGCGGAGCCAGAAAAATGAGATATTTTTCTCAAGAACCTTGAACTGTGGAAATGTCAACGGGGGATCCTACTAAACTCGAGGGCAGACACGATTTACGATGTTTCACATTTTTTGAGAAATTTCATCTGACAGAATAGTAAATTGCTGTGCAATTTTTATCCGTTGGACAATTAATACTGACTTCTGTTAACTGTAACAATTGTCCATTGAGTAATAGCATGCATTAGAAATCCTATCACATTATCCTAATGCAATCCACTTTATGTCTAATCAAATCCACTTTAATTCAAATTAGTGTACTTTCTTTAAAGCTTCTTTGAGAAGCTTTAACTACCAAATGACCAAGCTACCCTTGGCTTGTTGGGGAAACCAAATTCTCCCCCTTTTACCCTCTCAATGTCGCGGCAATGGGCCCATGGGGAAGCAAAAATTTTGCTTCCCACACTTAACTCACCTCACCCAAAATATCTCATTTCCTACCATCACTTTCTCTTTCTAACTTTCACCTTCAAATTTCTCTCCTCCTTCTCTCTTCTTCTTCTTCTAAACCATGAAATTCTAGCCACCATTAGAGACCATTCTCTTCACTTTTCTCTTCATAAATACCATTTCTATACTTCCCTCAACCTCCTCTACAACTTCTATTTGGAGGGTTTTCTTCAAAAACTAACTTTTCCTCCATTGTCATCCAAGACAAAGCTTCAAGCTTTAAGGTAAAGTTCTCATTTTTATTCCTTCTTCTCTTCATTTTTGTGTTCTATGGTCTCATTGGAGACCAAATATCCATCCTTTACTAAGCTTGATGTTGATTCTTTGTGTTGGAGATTTTAGGGTTCTTGGTGACCCCAAAACCGAAATCTTCAAGAGGCAAGTAGGAGCCCATTTTCATGTTCTTCCTTAAGGTAAGAGGGAGATTACTCACTTCAACCATTATTGGTGGTGAGGAGACTTTGGTGTGTTTATTGATGGAGGAATCCATCTTTGTATGCTTACTTTGTTTGGTGATTTTGCATGTTTGTGTATCCTTGATTGAAATTAATGCTTGGATAATGATTTTGAAAGTATTGGATGTGTTAAATATGTTTGATCATGTTAGGGTTATTAAATAAAAAATTTGGAGTTTCCTACCCTAATATGGTGCCACGGTTTTGACTAGAAATTCGGGTTGTAAATTGATTTTTGTACACTAGTGAAATGAAGCTTATGTAATTAAAGGTTGAATGATAATATTAAAATTAATGAATGGAAAGTTTTAAGGGTTTAATACCAAAGAGGGAGGCCACAGTTTTGGCTTGGAACCATGAGGGATTGAATTGATTTTGGGTGAACAAAATTTAAGTGATTTGATATCAAGAGACTAGTGCATAAAAAGGAATTAAATTGAAACTTTGAGGACTTGAGGGGCCACAGTTTTGACCGAAAATAATAAGAGTTTGGATCAAACTAGTGAGTAATAACTCTCATGTAATTGGACATTAAAGAATTGATGATCATAATAGAATTGATTATGAAAAATTTAGTTTTTCTAAACACCTATGGAAGTCACGGTTTTAATAAGAACTTTGGGATGTAAATTTGATTTGGTATTAAATGATTAATACATAAAATGGAAGGAAATTGGAGCCTTGAAGGCCTTGAGAGGCCACAGTTTTAGAGTAAAAATTGGATACAAGTGATGCCTTGGTGCATCTTTAGTAATCAAGGACCTAGAAACAGGCATAACCTATAATGAGGTGAAAGGAAATTAATTGATTAGTGACTCTTAAGAGAGTCATGGATTTTAAGAGTTATTTAACCTAAGGAATTTCATAATTGATCAAGACACAAAACATTGTAAAGGTTGAATTCTATAATATGAAATGGTGATAATTGATAAACTATGAATACATATTGATGTTAGAAATTGGTTCTATGTTGTTGTGGGTCCCTTATGTAGGGCTAAGTACTTGTTGATTTGGTACTTGATGAGATATATGATATGTTGAAATTGAGGAATGTTCATGTGCCATTGAGGCAATGCTTTTGATAAATGTATTATTGATATGATATGTTGATATTGAAGAATGCTCATGTGCCATTAAGGCAATGCATATAATAAATGTATCATTACTATGATGTATTGACATTGAGAATGATTATATACCGTGTGGTATTACATATGATAAATGTATCATTGATAAACATACATGATGTATATTGAGTCGTCATACATATGCGTTGTCCGTTGGACATATTTGAGAAAGGCGATGTATGCCTAGGAGTTTGAATAACACCTATGTACGGGTGTGAATAGACTAAGCGTAGGCTCATAGTGGTTGGCCCTGGAGGCGTTGGGGTGCGGGTTCCTCACATGGACAGTTAAGAGCTCCTCTGTGCCGTGGGGTAGACCGATGCAAACACACCGACGATTTGAGATGTTGTCCTATATCGCGATCAACTGTTGAGGTGCCATGTATAAGCCATTGTTGTGCAAATATTTTATGAGATGAAGCACACTATTTTTAAAGGCTAACGATATACTGGCATTACTCCTTGATCATTCACTCCGAAAATGTTGATGTCTAGCTCCATGAAGTAGGATTTGTTGTACCATAATGCATTGTGCACTGTTCATTATCGGTCTCATAAATTGTTGAGCATGAACACTTATGATTGTGAAAATATCTGTTCTATTTCTATAATAATTATCTGGATATTGTACTGATTACTTGAGATATTATTGTGACCTGCCTGTTGTTATTGATTCTTACTATTGCTTATAATTGTACTGCTTTGCTATAAATTCTACTATTACTGTTAATGAATATATGAACTATATTGCTATGTGGGTGCTCTGCGCTATGTTGTTTTCTTACTGCCATAATGGTAATGAAATATGAGTGTCTCACCTCTTTATTTCATTACTCTGCCTTATGTTGCGTTGAATAAAGACTGTGAAGAGCCCACGTTAGATTTACTTAGTTTATTGTTGGAGAATCGACTTTTGTTTCATTGTAATGGCGTCTGGACAAGCTCCCCTCATTTGTACGTGGATACAGTTTCATAGAGGCTTGGAAGCTTAGCATCTCGACCGTGACACGGAGCGTGTTACTCGCATTGGGGATGTAACTCTAGTTCAGTGTGGTACTGATCCTGGAGTTGGTATGAACATCTCTTATGTTCCTATATGTGTGGAGTTCCCTATACCTATTGGGGAGATGTGGGATAACCACCGTCTCTTCCCTAGAGAGGTTTCGGTTATGACGTATGTTCGTACTCCCATCCATCTGGACGTGTCGCAAGGGCGAATATTACCTGTCGGGAATGCTAAGGAAGATCAGGTGCAGGACCATTCCCTCCATGTGTTAGATTTCGGGGAAGGTTGAACTTTTATATGGTAGTTATGTAAAACCTAAGTTTAAATATTATTGTAAGCTTATTTATGTATGTGTTCTAGATATGTATTTTATATTAAATTGATGTTGTATTTGGATTGTAAGTCAATATAACTATATTTCATATCGTGGCTCGTAATTACCATTTATGCATAATGGAAACAACTTTAAATTTTGAAAAATTTCTATTATTGAGGTTGTGACACACCTGGGTTTAGTGACTATGGTGTAATGACGATTGTGCTGCGATTATTAGATCACGGTGCGTTACAAGGAAGAAGAGTAGGGGAAGGTGGAAGTCGCGGGGTTGATGGAGATGAGGGGATTTTTGAATTAGGGATTTAGGATAGGAAGTGTGAAAGGGGAATTAGGGAAAGGGGTGCTGCGTTTTGGGCAGCAGCAGACCCCTCACGCCTAGGTGTGACTTGTCCACGCCTAGGCATAGTTTTTTTTAATTTATTTATGAATTTTTTTTGAAACAGCAACACCACGCCTAGGCGTAGAATATTCACACCTAGGCGTGATACTCGCAGCCAAAATTTCTTGTTGAGGTAGAGACCCCCATGCTTAGGCATGGGTAAACCACGCCTAGGCGTGGTTATCTTTGGAAATTTGCACCTGATGAGGCTGAGGCCTCCATGCCTGGGCATGGACTTCTAGACTTTCAGACTATGCAGGATTAGCCCTATGACCCATTTTTCATGCAACTAAAACCCCTTTTCCTCACTCAAATAACTAAAAAACATTATCTACAATATGTACACTAGCAAGGCATCAATTTGAGAAACAAAGGCTATGAAACAATCAAAAACAAATTCAACACATGAAACAAAATTTGAAACCATGTATAAAAGTATCCCAAGCTAAGAGATAGGGTTAAGAAATTTGGTTGTCTCCCAACAAGCGCTTTATTTATAGTCTTGGTTGGACTTTGCAGACTCTCAAGATGGAGGAGCAAGTGTGAGTGAAGTTTTCTGTCTCTCCACCTCACCACCCAAGTAAAGTTTAAGCCGTTGGCCATTGACCTTGAAGGTTGACTTTGAAACCAGGTCTTCTAGGGTTATGACATTATGAGGAAACACTTCCACAACCAAAAATGGACCAGACCACCTTGATTTAAGCTTGTTAGGAACTAGTGTAAGTGTAACACCCTCCGTAGGGCGTCACATTTTAAATAAAATATAAAATCAACTGAAATCATTTTATAAAAGTTTTGATTGTTAAAAGATGAATTTTAAAATTTCATTTCGCGGAAATATAAACTTACCAAAAATTATAAAAAAACCGAAATTAAATTGAATTGACTAATATACATAATCTAAATACCATCAAATATTCATTATAGAAGTAAAACATGTAATTTACAGACTCAGAAAAACAGTAGTAAACCCAATGAAGGTTACTACTAATAGCACGGTAACAACACTAACGGAAAAAAAAACCCAACCTACAAGATCCATGTCTCCACCAACTGCATCCTGTTGAAGTCTGAAGGTCACTTTTCAACGCCGTCCAGAATATGGCCTCCAATAGGTTTACTCCGCCTACTATACGATTTTAACAACACAACACAGCAATACAGTAAAGAGGTGAGATTCCCTTTTACCAATACCAGTACGGTAGCAAAGAATGATTCGAATGACAAAGTCATTCCATACACACAGATATCACAATTATAGTCATGTTATCAATTTACAAATATTTCTAATATGCATATAACCTAATAAAATAAACAGCAATAACATTATCAGGATAGATATAACAATTCATACCATATAAAATATCATAATAGTACAATATAAAAGAAAGATCAAATGTCATAACAACAAATATCACAAATGAAAGGTCACAGATAGAAATCACAAATCACAAATAAAAATCACAAATAAAAATATAATAGATAAAAGATAACAAATAAAAGATAATGAATAAAAGATTACGATAAAAATAACAAATACAAGAAATAACAAATAAAAGATAATAGATAAAAATAACAAATAAAAGATAACAATGCACCACATATACAATAAGACACAATCCTACTCCATGGAGCTAAAAACATACAGACATCAGAGAGAGAATGATCCGCAAAATCTATTAGTACCACGGCTGCCCAACCAAACTATTGTCTTTGTCACACGTTGCGTCTATAGCCCCACGACACTTTGGAATCCACCATCCAGGTGTGGTGTAGTTCATTGTCTCCCGTTGTGACACTACAGGCAATGTACTATTAGACTTCACAAGATCTCGATTAAACATAGTGTGTGTCGAGTCCACTAGTGTGTTGCCATTTACCACGGCCCAGAAGAGCAACCAACTGTCCACATATGGATTTATGCACACTAATGTCTCCAAGTCCATTCAAAATCGAACCACACTACGCTTATCGCATCGACAATACGATGTGATTCACCTCGTCAATCAATCCACCAAAATACCCTCGAGAAAATATATCCTCAAAGATAAAAATATGCCCTCAATGGCAGAAAAATAGAAAGCCTGTACGGGTTCACATTTTCCCGACAGCGAAAGCTTGCCCTCATTGGCAACAAATATATATATATATATATATATAAAGAAAACCTGTACGGGTTCACATTTTCCCGACAGCGAAAAATACAGTAACGTTCAATCGCGTAGAAATTTTATCGCATTTTCACAATTCCATCGTTTTTACAAACATATATAAATCGCGTAAATATATTTTACTGTTTTCAAAATCGCGTAAAATTTTTAATACGTTTTCTCAATCGCGTAAGATTTTTAAATTGTTTTCTTGTCCAACTTCCTTAAAATAACTGTTTAGAACAAACAGAAATAATATTTAGTACTTTTAAATTACGTAGAATATTTTTCATAGCGTATACTGTCTTTTGCTCATCTTTTTTGCCTTATTTGTCTGTTTTTAATAAAAATTGACAGTATTTGATTTAGAAAAAAATTATAATAATGGTTTTCTAGGTTTACTGTCAAAACTCCTTTTATTTTTATTACAACCAATTAATTACACTTTTGAAAATTACTAACGTGCTTCAAAACACATAGGGAGCTATACGTTAGAAATTTTATAAAGCTACTGTATTTCTTCTTACAGTAAAAATCATTAGTATTAACCTCTTAAACTTAATTCTAACCACTTTATTTCTTTAAAACTCATTGTAGAAAATTTATTTTAACTTGTATTGCTTCTTCTTGATTGAAAATAGCTTGGAATTAATTTTAGAAATCATGAATATCTAATTTGGCATGTTGGCCGAATTTGATAAAAACTTTGCATTTGATTTCCAAATTATTTTTCACCTTCTAAATACATGTTAAATCTCTTGTATTGTCTACATTGATTAAATCATTACCCTAGAAAATAATTTTAGAAATCAAAGTGTTTAAGTTAGACATGTTGGCCGAAAATGTAAGGTTATGCCATGTGATTTCCAAATTCATTTTTCTTGATCTAAACAAATGGATATCTTACCAATTCTCCTAGGTTAATTAAATCATATTTTAAGAAAATTAAGAGAACATTTTGGTTCCCCATTTGGATCATGGCCGTGAGCCTTGTTAGTGTGTTCTTTGGAACACTCATACAATCCTTGACATATTATTCACATCCTATATTTTATCATGCATTTCTAACACATGCAATATTATCAAAGCTTGTAGACATGCAAATTAAAGCTTGTAGACATGCAATTTATTACAAACATCAAATAAGAAGGCTACTAACAAATACACAACAACCTACTAACAAACACAAAATTTACAAACACACAAATAATAAACACATAAATAATTTACACACATAATCAATCACAATTAGGAAAAACTATAAACAATCAAGTGAGTGAATCCTTATGGATTCTTCACCACAACCACAAACATTCCTCACCACCAACACATGGTTGATGAGGGTAATCTCCCTCTTACCTCTTGAAGAACCTCCAAGCTCCTTGTATGTCTCCTTCAAGCCAATCTTCTTCACCAAGAGCTTCTTGAAAATCAAAGAAAACATACAATATTAATACCTAAGGCTCTAAACTACAATAATCATGGATTAAAATCATGATTAAAACTTTGAAATGGATAGAAATATGAAGATCAAAGAACCCTACCTTCAAGACTTCAAACTTAAGCTTTGAAGAACAAGATAGAAAATGAAAGATTTAGGCTTAGGTTTCAACTACAAAGAGTCTTGAAATGAAGTAAAGAAGCAAGAAATAAGGTGGTTTAGAATTATAGAAGAATGATTGATATACTTAGTGTGGAGGCCGTAAGGTTTGAAGAAGAAAAAGAGAAAGAAAAGTTGAGAGCTTTTGCTTTATTTGATGTATTTGGAGAACGATGAAGACTTTGAGTAATAAAAACAAGTCTCCTTTGGCTTTTCTAAGCTTTGGCCGTGAGATGATTTAGAATATAGGAAAAAAAATGAAGACAAAGTGAGATTTCCTTCCACTAAGCATGACTTGCCGTGGATCACTTTTAGAGTAGGTGAGAATGATATTTAGTTTTGCTTCCTCCAAATGCATGGTTGTAAATGCATAGGAATAAGAATGAAATAAAATATAATATTTGTCTCCCTAAATCATGCATTGCCGTAGAAGCGTGAAGAGAAGAATGAATTGAAATGCAATAATTGCTTTCCCAAAGCATGCAATTGCGATAGATACAAGTGAAGAGAAGCCACCAAAATTGACTTGGTCTCACTTGATGAATTTAATTGAAAGATAGGAAGAATTGAATGGAAATATTAGCTTCACACAAATTGCTTTGCCGTAGAATGAAATCAAAGAGAAGAAACCAATGTTGACTAGTCTTTATTTGGTTAATTTGGCTTTCTAAATGAATTTCCTAAAGCTTTCTACGTAAACTTCACTTTGTGAATTTGGCTATTAGAGCAAATTGCTCTTTCCTCCTTTACGTAGAACCATTCAAATTCAAGAAGTCCAAACTCATTTGATAGCTTGCTTCCTATTGGTCCTTAAAGAGTCAAGCCATTTTTATTGACTAAATTACATTGGTTAAACATTTACTAACTTGATTCCTATTGGTTGCTATTTTTGTTGACCAATTCCTATTGGTGCACATTGTATATTTTCTAACATACTTTAACCAATAAACAATAATTATATAATAATTACCGTTTATAAAGTCAGTATATATTGTCCAATGGGTAATAAAATATACATAAATTTTTATTTTAGACCAACAGAGTAGCATTTATTATTGATCATTTTTTTTCTACTGATTACCCTTGATGAGTCATAAAGCGAGTCATCAAAGAGAAATTTCTAGAACATGTGACTCACTACGATGAGTCAGTATGATGAGTCATCGTGGAATTTTCTAGAACGGGTGAGTCAACATGGCGAGTCAGCGTAGATATTTTCTAGAGCAGATGAGTCAGCATAGATATTTTAGAAAACAAGTGAGTCAGCATGGCGAGTCAGCATGCTGAGTCACTGACTGCATCACAACTGCATCATTGGCTGCGTCATCAATGGTGAGTCACAGCGTTGAGTCATCAGAGAAGCTTCTAGAACTGGCGAGTCACTGCGGTGAGTCACAGGCCGAGTCAGCACTTCTGGAACCTTCTAGAAGCTGCTGAGTCATGATGTTGAGGTGTCACGTCACGTGTCATCGTCCTATTGGCCCGTTGCGATGAGTCATAGCCATCAATTTTGACCAGCTCCTCATTGGTCCACGTGTACAGCACTTGATGACTAAACGTGGGTCCCGCAAAATATTTCCGGGTCCGCTGTCACTTATTTGTACTGACTAATAAAATAATATTATAATAATATAAAATTATTTTATTTGACAGTTAAATCCTAAAAATTAAAAGATTAATTTTAGGCTCATTCAGAATTGGGTTTAGTAAGATCCCCCACCTCTGAATAATTAAAAACAGATTTTCCCGGTCCGAAAAAATATTATTTTCCTACCCCGGAGCAAATCACACAAAAAGTCCATATAAAATCACAGACAGTAATATTGAGCACTGTATCAAGTAGAAAACAATTAAAAACAAGAAAAAACAAGAAAAATGAAGACATTCGGACGTAATGGTCATTTTCCCATTTTTTCCCACAATGTAGCTAAATATCCAAAACGTTCAAATAAAATATCCAAAGAATATTATATAGTACTGTATATTACACGAAAAAATTTAAAACAAATAATTCAAAAAAATTTTATTTCACTGTCTTGAAGAAAAATACGTAAAACGATTATATAAAATACCAGACAGTATTATACATCTGTTTTTCACATGGAAAAATTTAAAATAGTAATTTGATAAATTTTTTATTTTACTGTATCGAAACAAATTATGTAAAACAACCAAATAAAATAACAAACAATATTATTTTTCTGTAATGAACCATGATGCAATGAACCTTGAATTTCAATTGTTGCAGACTCATAAACTTCACAAATCTCAAAACATCATTGGAAAACAATTAAAAATACATTTTTTTTATTTTTTTTATTATTCCATCCCCTCCCCCACACTTGAATTTCACATTGCCCTCAATGTAAAGCATAGAAAAATCCAGAATGCAAATCACCAAAATATTTATGGCAAGTAAAATAAAAGTGTGGTAAGGGCCTCCCTCATCATCCATCAGTGTAAATGGCATTGAGCACATCCATCACTTCCACATTGTGCTCTTGATAATCCTCATGAAAATGCTTAAGTCTATGCCCATTGACCTTGAATGTTTTCTTTGTTGTCACATCTTGGAGTTCAACTGCACCATAAGGAAAAACATTAGTAACAACAAATGGTCCATCCTATCTAGACCTTAATTTCCTGGGCATTAACTTAAGATAGGAATTGTAAAAAAGAACTTTTTGACCACTTTTGAATTCTTTTCGAACAATCATTTTATCATGGAAGGCTTTGGTCTTCTCCTTGTAAATCCAGGAGTTCTCATAAGCCTCCATCCGAAGTTCTTCAAGTTCTTGGAGTTAGAGCTTCCTTTGAGATCTAGCTAAGTTCAAGTCAAGATTGCACTTTTTTACTGCCCAATATGCCTTGTGCTCAATCTCCACCGGAAGGTGGCATGCCTTACCAAAAACGATTCTGTAAGGAGACATCCTAATAGGTGTTTTAAAGGCAATCCTGTAATCTCAAAGAGCATCCTCAAGTCTCAAGCTCCAATCTTTCCTGTTAGGTTGTACAGTTTTCTCCAGGATTTGCTTGATTTCTCTGTTTGAGATTTCTGCTTGCCTATTCATTTGAGGGTGGTAAGGTGTGGAAACCTTATGCAAGATCCCATACTTCCTCAATAAAGCTTCCATGTTCTGATTGCAAAAGTGTGAACCCTGATCACTAATGATGACCCTCAGAATGCTAAACCTGCATAGGATGCAAGACTTAACAAAATCTATAATAGCTCGAGAATCATCAGTTGGAATGGTCTTAGCCTTCACCTATTTAGATACATAATCCACAGTAAGCAGAATGTAAACAAAACCAAATAATACAAGAAAAGGTCCTATAAAGTCAATACCCTAGACATACAAAATCTCACAAAACAGTAAAGGTTGCTGGGGCATTTCATTCTTGCGAGAAATATTACTTGCTTTCTGGCACTGTTCACAAGACTTACAAAATATATATGAATCATGAAATAGGGTAGGCCAATACAAACTAGAGTCCAAGACTTTCCTAGTTGTATCTTGGGGCCCAAAATGGCCACCACATGCAAGTGTATGACAAAAGCTAAGAATAGAATGGAACTCATTATCACGTGCACATCTCCTAATGACTTGGTCACTACAAAATCTCCACAAATGAGGGTTATCCCACACATAATATTTTGATTCACTTTTTAGTTTATCAATCTATGCCTTAGTGAAATGTGCAAGTAGTGCTCTAGTAACCAAGAAATTAACCAAATCTGCAAACCAAGGAATGTTACATTGCAGCTTGAAAGACATCGTGGATAGGAGAAGAATCTGCCTTTCTCTCAATCTGACTCAGGTGATCAGCCATCAGGTTCTCTGCTCCACTCTTATTGCGAATTTCAATATCAAACTCTTGGAGTAGCAATATCTACCTAATCAACTAGGGCTTTGCATCGGGCTTCTTTAGGAGCAACTTCAGAGCTACATGATCTGAAAACACAACCACTCTAGAACCAAGCAGATATGATCAAAATTTATCTAAAGCAAAAATAATTGCTAAAAGTTCCTTTTCAGTTGTGGTGTAGTTGGCTTGTGCAGAATCTAAAGTCCTCGAAGCATATGAGATGACGTGAGGTACTTTACTGACCCGCTGTGCAAGAACAACTGCCAATGCATAATTAAAGGCATCATACATGAGTTCAAATAGGAGTGTCCAATCTGGTGGCTGGATGATAGGTGTACAGGTCAATGCTCGCTTCAGGTGATTGAAGGCATCCTTGCACTCCTAGTCAGTGTGGAACTCCACATCTTTTTGTAGTAAGTTGGATAGTGGAAGGGCAATTTTGCTGAAATCCTTTATGAACCGCCTATAGAAACCTGGATAACCAAGAAAAGAACGAACCTCCCGCACGCATGTGGGGTAAAATAGGCATGAAATGACATCTAATTTTGCAGGATCTACCTCAATACCCTTGCTAAATACTATATGCCCTAAAACTATGTCTTGCTCTACTATGAAATGACATTTTTCAAATTCCAGAACAAGGTTAGTCTCAATGCATCTATGCAAAATCCGAGCTAAACTATCTAGACATGCATCAAAGGAAGAGCCATAGACAGTAAAATCATCCATAAACACATCCATGTAGCTCTTTAAAAACTCAAAAAAGATACTTACCATACTCCTTTGAAAGGTGCCCGGAGCGTTGCACAGACCGAAGGGCATCCTCCTGTATGCAAATGTGTCAAATAGGCAGGTGAAAGTAGTTTTTTCTTGGTCTTCTGGGGCTATATGAATTTGAAAATAGCCCGAATATCCATTCAAGAAACAATAATGCGACTTTCCAGCCAGCCTCTCTAACATCTAATCAATGAAAGGCAACGGGAAATGATATTTCCTGGTGGCCTGGTTAAGCCGTCTATAATCAATGTAGACCCGCCAGCTGTTCTGAATTCTTATAGGTAGAAGTTCATTGTTCTAATTTGCAACTACTGTGATCCCAGATTTCTTTGGAACAACCTGCACAGGGCTCACCCATTTACTACTGGAGATGGGATAAATAATGTCAGCTTCTAGCAGCTTAGTCAGTTCCTTCTTCACCACATCCATAATCAAGGGGTTGAGTCTCCTTTAGGGCTGCCTCACTGGTTTGGTACCCTCCTCCAATAAAATCCTATGCATGCATGTGAAGGGACTAATGCCAAGAATATCTGCAAGAGTCCATCTAATGACTTGCTTATTCTGCCTCAAAACCTGCAGTAATTTTTCTTCTTGTTTAGGTTGCAAATTCTTAGTGATAATCACCGACAGTTTCTCACTATTTCCCAAATATGCATATTTAAGATGGTCTGGCAAAGTCTTCAACTCTAAGGATGGAGGTTGCATAATGGAAGGTAGTAGGCTATTTGAAACAACTAACTCAGCAACATTAAATTCAATATATTTCTGACTCTCATTTTCATATGTTGCATCATTCAAGTTAACAACTGCATCATCACTCATAACTGCATAAATCTCAGCACAGGCAGCACATGGTACAATATCACAGCTAACATATGTATCACAAGTAACAAAATCCAAAAATTCAACAATATTAGGGAATTTAGCATACATATCATCATAAGCATCATCAACCAGCATCTCAATCACATCAACATGGAAAATAGAATGCTCCTCTAGTGGATGTCTCATGGCACAAAAAATGTTAAACTGTACCACACCATTGCCAAATTCCACAGAAAGGGTGCTAGCATACACATCTATCTTGATCTTAACTGTCTTGAAGAATGGTCTGCCTAGAATCAATGGAGCGTGGTTTGTTTAAGGCTCATCTTCCATGTCCATAATGTAGAAGTTTGCAGGGAAAATTAGCTCATTCACCCGAACTAACACGTCTTCTAGCACTCTTGCAGGATGAGCAGTGGTCCTATTCACCAACTGAATCACTATACCAGTGGGTCGCAAAGTGCTAATGTTCAAAGACTGATAAACAGACATAGGCATGACATAAATCGAAGCACCCAAATCAAGCATTGCATGTTCAAATCTAGAGTTGCATATCATGCAAGGGATTATGAAAGTTCCAGGATCTTTGCATTTCTCTGGCATACTTGACTGAATCATTGTAGAAACATTTCTTCCCATGCTAATCTTCTCAGTATCCTTAAGTCTTCTCTTGTGAGTACACAACTCTTTGAGGAATTTGGCATACTTGGGAATCTGCTTGATTGTATCAAGGAGGGGAATATTGATTTCCACCTTCCTAAATTTCTCTATGACTTCTCTTTCCATTTCTGCTTGCGCTGTCTGCTTGGACTGTGCGACCCTGTTTGGGAAAGGTAGTGGAATGGCCAGATCTAAATTTTTTGCACATTTCTTCTGTGTCATGGATATCTGGACTGAGCTATTCACTTTCTGCTGTTTCTGGTCACTCTCTGGTTGTGGTGGAGTAGGACCATCAACTTCTCCATCACTTCTCAAGGTAATGGCACCTACATAGCCTCTTGGGTTATTGACTATTTGTGAAGGCAATTGGCTCGACCCTTGACTTTTCAGCTTACTCATAGTGGTTGCAACTGCCCAATCTGAGTTTGTAAATTCTGAATGGTGACATTGACATTCTGCTGATACTGAATGTTGTTATGGCCATCTATTTCATCAAATCTTCTAATGATGGCTCGACTGGAGTGGCTTGGATAGACTGTTGCACAGATTGTTGCTATCTGAATGCAGGTGATTGGTATTTGTTGCTAGGACCTGCAACTTGGTATCCAAATTGATGTTGCTGCTGCTGTTGGTGGGGCTATTTTTGTTTACCAGAATTCCTATATCTCAGGTTGGGGTGGTCCCTCCAGCCAGGGTTATAGGTACTAGAAAATGAATCATATCTGGGTTGCTGCTGTGACTACTGATATTGGGGTCTACTAGGAAAAATACCAGCTACTGCAACAGATTGCTTTGGAAAAACAGAACCACTATCCTGAAGTGTGGGGCATGCATCAGTAGGATAAGATGAATAAGAGCAAATGCCACATACAGTTGCAAACATCTACATAAGTGGTTCTTGTCCCACTGCTAATTGTCTCACCAAAGAAGTCAATTCATCCAATCTGTGTTCCATTCTTTGTTGGTCTACATGATACACTTGAACCTCATTAACTCCTCTAGTTGAGGTAATGATTCGTGTGCCAAATTGTTGGGTGTTGGCTGCTATGTTGGCTATCAAATCTCTTGTTGTAGTAGGAGTCTTGTCTACTAAGGCTCCTCTAAAGGCAACATCCACCATGCTTCTGTCATTTGGCAGCAAGCCTTCATAGAAATATTGAATCAAGAGTTGATCATTGATTTGGTGGTGGGGACAGCTTGAGCACAGCTTCTTGAATCTTTTCCAGTATTCATACAAGGTCTCTCCTGTCGTTTGTCTTATGCCACAGATGTCTTTTCTAATGGCAGCAACTTTAGAGGTAGGAAAGAATCTCTCCAAGCGCAACCTCTTCATGTCATTCCAACTTGTGACTGAACCAGGTGAAAGATAAAATAACCAATCCTTGGCTGCATCAGCAAGTGAGAAAGGAAATGTTCTCAACTTGATGTGCTCCTCAGAGATCCCATGCGACTTCATAGTTGAACAAATCACGTGGAACTCCTTTAGGTGCTTATGAGGGTCCTCACCTGGAAGACCATGAAACTTGGGTAACAAGTGTATCAATCCAGATTTTAACTCAAAATCAACATCAAGATCAGGGTATTGAATACACAAAGACTGGTAAGTTACATCAGGAGCAGCAAGTTCCTTAAGGGTCCTATTTTGTATGTTATCTGCCATGGTTTCAGAATTACTTAAGATCTCAGGTTCACTCTCAATTTCAAGATCAAAATAAGAAGCAATTCTTGCACTTAGCCTACGAGCTTTAATCAACCTATGCAAGGTCCTATCAATCTCAGGATCAAAATCAACCAAGTTATCAGAATCAGACCTAGTCATGAACTAATCAGGGCTATAGAAGTGTCAGAATGCCAAAAACACAAAAACATGCAAATCTACACTACAAAAATGGCTAGAAAAAATAAAATAAAAACACATCAAATGAATTTTAAAAATCATAGGACCACCACAGAATGAAAACTACCATTTTTTTAGAAAATTATAATGTAGAGAAAATATTTTAAAAATTGAAAAAGTGGTCTAAACAATGGAATTTGGCTAAAATCAGAGTGGATAAACCCTACAAGGGATTGCTTTTCTTAGAATGGTGATTTAACATTAGGGACCAAGTTTCAGTTCAAAACTCCACAGCCAGAATTGCACTAGTCTCCCCTACACCAAAAAAAATCAAAAAATGTTGAAAAAGTACTAGCAGGGTATGAAACAGTGTTAGGAAGTTGGGAACACGTCCAAAATGATTGGTAAGAACAAGAGTTAGTATGGTTACTTAATATGATCAAATTACAATTAACAATTCCCCAACAACGACACCAAAATTTTGACGAGCACTGAACTTAATCAAAATTATAACTGAGTTATGCCTATGACTTGTAGCGTAGGAAACAACATCAGATCGTTTCTCAAAGGATTGTAAGTACTATTTGATCAGATCAAGCAAATATTAGGAAAGGAGTTTGACAACTCAGAAAATGAAATTAACAAAGCAATTAACAGAATTAAAGAGAGAAATTCAATTGAAAGAGCAATCAATTTAGAAATCTATCCAAAATTGGGTTGATTCTATCATAGATCATTCAATAAACATTTGGAGTGCATTTGAATGGTTAACTTGGATTTAACAGAAATCTCTGCATCAAATCCAGAATTCATACTAAACAATCATCTAGAATTCAATTAACAATTGAAACATAAATTTGCATTTGCACAATTCATGTTGGATTTGTGTTAATTTTAAGAACCAAATTCAATTAACTTAGACACAAATCAGTAACCTAACCTCTTAATTCATGATTAATTGAGATTAATCAATCATAAATTTCATCACAATTCTTAATCTTAAATCAAGATCCAATAAGATCAAACATAAATAGAATCATCATTCATGCATTCAAGATCAAGAAGAAGAAAAAGAGGAAATCAAATGCAAATCAAACACAAACAGAACCAATGATCTCAAGAAACCAAACCACAATTTCTTCAAGATTATCTAAATTAATTACAGAAGTTTAGCCCTCCATAGCCATCACCATGGATGAATTTGAGGAGGAAGGAAGAAGAAGGGAGAAGAGAGAAAGGAGAGAATGATATGAAAACCAAGATTACAACACACCAAAAAACAAAAATGCATAAGCTTCCCCCTATAATACAATATGATTGCCATTATTCCTAACAATCCACCCAAATTCTCCATTATGAAAGTGGTTCAACCATTATCATCCATTATGAAAGTATGTCTAAAGTGTGTCTTCCACTTTCCTTTAATTATGGCAATGATTCTTCCACCTACCCAATAATTTCTACTTTTCCACCTAATTACAATCAGATTTTTTTCATTCATAATTGTCATTTCTGTCACAATTGCGAATCCACCTCAAGCCCACCAGATAGCCCCTGAAATAAGCTTTCCAAGGAGTGCTCATATGCTTAATTTGGGCTTGAAATGGGTGAGATATGCTCAAAATAGTGAAGGTATGTCCAGAAATACGTGACAGCACCGCTAGTCCAACTTCAAGGCCGTCTTTGACCACTTAAATGCTAGAATTTGCCAATTTTGACATTTCATAAAACTTGTAGATCTTTTTCTCATATTTCCTGGCATATAAAGAACAACAAAATCAGAGATCTACAACTCAAGTTATGGCCAAAATACAGAAATAGTGTCAAAACTCATTTAAGCTGGAAAAATATCAATTAGGCCTAATTTAAGCCCAAACTTACAAAACATGACCAAGCTTAATCAATTAAGTGCATGAAGAGTGTAAATGACTAAAAATGAGAGTTTATTAATGTATAAAACATGTGATTATCAAATAACCAAAGGGTTATTCGAATAACACACCTCAGAAAATGTTCCAGAACGTGTTTTTAAAGATTTATTCAAATAATGAAAGGGTAAGTTCTAGAAAACATTTCATGGCGTGCTATAAGTAGATTTATTCGAATAACACATTTGTTATTCGAATAACACAACCCAAAAAACACGTAACAACTATTTTATATACATTTAATGATGAAATAAATGATACTCAACGACTCTGATACCACTGTTGGGAATTGCGGATCAAAAGTCTCGCAGCGGAATAATAGAATTCCCTCACAGGATCCATGCGAAAAAGTCCATAATCTGAGTTTTTTTTTTTTAAATTTACCTCTTGAAGCGTGATAATCACAAGTGAGGTGAATCACCAATACCGTAATAGTGACGATGTCTCTGCGTTATCCACACGAACAGACTTGCAAAAAGGAGTCACACCTCTGTTTCGTAGTGATAGCTGCGAAGAGAGGAGAAGAAAACCTCACTATCTCTCACTCACTTTCTGTAGGTGCGGCTAGGGTTATGATGTAATCTAGTAGCAGCCCCCTTAGCAGTATTATTTATAACAAAGGCTGCCTTAAGTGAGTGTGAGCAGTAGTAAGGTAAGTGGTGCTACCCTAAACCCATCTGTCATAAGTTAGGCCCATAATTGAATCCGAGTCCAACTTGGATTCTGATTACTCCAATTTAATCTGTTCTAAGTGTGTGACCCTGCAGGTTCTCATGACGTTGGTAGTAATATTAAAATCTCATTTTAATATTACAAACAGTGAGCGGTATCTAGCAACACATCATTGCTACCCAAGTAATGAGAATGTCAGTGATTTGACATAACCTATCCGTGACCAATGTTTCCGTGTAGTTTAGTCCCTTTGTCCAGATATCCAGATTGAACACAAGGCATGGAATGTGTCACCCTTGTTTAGTTCAATCTTCAGTTTCCTGATTCCCAAGTAGACATAGTAATAACAAATGAGATCAATATCTCATATTGACTCATTTAAGCATGGCCATGCATTTCGTAGTCTCACTCAATCAGGGGGCCCGAAGATATCACTCCTGTTATATAGGAGGGACAAATCCCATCTAGGTCACTCACATCCCTCCACATGTATCGCGGTATGTCTAATAACCAACTTTATAATCATCTTGTTACAGATGACGTTTGATAGCATTAAAACACACAACTCCTCATGTAGGAATCGTAGTGATTTCAGGTCAAAGGACCACATACACCATTATCACTATGAGAATCGCTTATGACACTCACGTAACGATCCACGTAGCGTTCTCATGGCGGGTCTGTCCAATACATCATTACCCTGATATGTATCCATGTGTAGACTTAATATCTCATATCCATGACCCGTGAGATGTGGTCATCAGTCTACGCACATACTAGTCTCAATGCATTATTGTTGTCCTAATTAACAATAATACTTGACTAGGGACATTTAAGAATAATGTTTTATCCAATAGGATCTCACGATCAAGTCATCCACTTGATGTCCTATGGTATCAAACTTACTATTCTAAGGACTTTATTATGTCTACCAAAAAGAACACAATAAATGAAATGCCTCATATAAAATAACATAATATAATGTATGTAAATACAAACAAAATGTATTGGCCACTAGGGCATACACCAACAGATGCTTGAGACCATTTACAAGTGTTGGTGGATAATTAAAGGAACCATAATATGATTACATGTATAATCTAAATTGAACTTTGAATGTTAAATCTTCTGATTGGAACCTCCACTATGTGTGATTTCAATTGAGTTATAAAAAGAAATAATTTTATCTTTAATTTATTACCAAGAGTGGATCTTCTTAGCCAAAGTAAATCTTTTTTCATTTGTGAAAAACTTTTATCACCTTTAGTATTGTGACAAATTTGCTCCTTACCTCAAAGAATTTTTTCTTCATCAATTTCCTGTGGATCGACCTCAGACTCTCGAGAATTTACTACTTGAAACAACCTGCACTTGGGTTTGAAACTTTTAATTTCCATCAAGTTTTTGGCGTCATTGTCGGGGACTTGATTTGAAGTTCTAAATTGTTGAGGTTCTCTTTCTGTAAGTAAATTTCACTATCAGGTATATTCTTCTTTTACTCTTTTAATTTTTTTAATTTACTAATTTACTAACTAACTTACTAACTTATTAACTAACTTTTATATTTATGTCATTTATTTATGCTTACTAACTTCTTTATTTATGCTTTCTAACTTACTAACTTTTATATTATTGTCATTTATTTACACTTTTTAATTATTATTTTTATTTATTTTCATTTTTTAAATTTTTTTATTTATTTACGCTTTCTTTTTTTATTTTTTTTTATTTATTTACGCTTTCTATTTCTAATTTTTTTTATGCTTTCTCGACTTACTAACTAACTTATTTATTTATTTCTGTCATTTATTTACGCACTCTAACTTATTTGCTTATGTTATTTATTCACGTTTTCTGACTTACTAACTTGTGCATTTTTTTTATTTTATGTCACTTATTTATGCTTAATTAGTATTGTCATTCAAATTATGGTTGTTTAGTTAAAATTAATTCTAGTACTTTATATATTGATTTATTTGAATTAAAATCATACACAATTGACACAATGACTGAAATTGAAGGTGCATATGTTGAACATGAAAATCAAGCACAACGTGCTGAAAATGAAAGTATACATGACGAATAGGAAAATCAACCATTGCGAACTATGTGTGTATATTTGCAACCACCTTGAAATTCTAGTCCATCATGTTTTATCTTTCCACTCACTGCTAATAATTTTAGATTTAAGTCGGGTATGATTTCTTTACTTCTTAATTTCCATGGTTTAGAATTTGAAAGCCTATATTTATATCTAAAAGAATTTGAAGAAGTTTTTATTGCTTTCAATGATCAAAATTGCACTGAAGAGGTTGTTAAGCTTAAATTGTTTCCTCTTTCTTTGAAAGATAAAGTAAAAACTTTGTTTAATGCTTTGAAACCAAGATCAATTAGCACATGGCAAAAAATGCAATGTGAGTTTTTAAAGAAATTTTTTCCAACACATAAAACCAATGCTTTGAAAAGACAAATCCAAAATTTTTCTCAAAATTCAAATGAAGCATATTTTCAATGTTGGGAATGTTTTCAAGATTTGTTAAATTCTTGCCCACATCATGGTTTTGAAAAATGGCGGACTATAAGCTTCTTTTATGAAGGTTTAACACTTGAAACTAAACAATTTGTGGAAACGATGTGTAATAGCGAGTTTCTTGATAAATAACCTGAAGAAGCTTTTGATTATTTAAACCATTTGGCTGAAAATTCTCAATCTTGGCATGGTACTAATCCTTTTGAAAATTCAATTAGATGTAACCTTGCAAATGCTGGTAAAGGAAAATATCATCTTAGTCAAGAAGAAGATCTAAATGTTAGGTACGCCAGTTTGACTAGAAACGTTGAACCTATGGAATTAGGGAAAGTGAAAGAAGTCAAATCTATGCAAAATGACGAAATTTGTGACATTTGTGTAAAATTAGGACACTCAAAAAATGAATATCCAAATATTTCTATTTTTAAAGAAGTTATGTATGAGCAAGTAAATGCAATAAACAATTTTAAAAAGCCATTCATCTCTTCTTTTTTCAAATTCTTACAATCTAGGATGGAGAAATCACCCGAACTTCAGCTAAAGGAATAATAATCAAGCACAATTTATGCAACCACTGCCTCCTCAGGAACAACAGGATTCTCAAAATTCTTAAGGATATGCATCTTATGTCCAACCATATAGGAAAAACCTTGAAGGAACATTGAACGCATTCATAGAAAAACAAGAGGTCATCGATAAACAAAACACTCAAACCTTAATTGACATAAAAGACACTCTTTCCAAACTTACTTCTGCACTCACTGTTCATGAGAAAGAAAAATTTCTTTCTCAACCTCAACCGAATCCCAAAGGTCAATATAGTCTAAATGAGGGTAGTTCAGAAAACCAACAAATAAATCAAGTTAATTCTGTGATAACTCTTAGGAGTGGAAAAGTTGTTGAAAAAGAAATTCCTAAACCTTGTGAGAAAGATGATGAATAAATCTCCCAAGATAAGGAAGAGGTTGATAAGTCATCTAGCCAAAATGAGACCAAACTCTCATCTCCTCCACCCCTATTTCCTCAAGCATTAAGCAAGCTAAAGAAATTAAACCACCACATTGAAATTTTTGAAAATTTTTAACAAGTGAAGGTCAATATTCCATTGTTAGATGCTATCAAGCAGGTTCCTTCTTATGCCAAATTTTTGAAGGACTTATGCACTGTTGAAAGGAAATTTAATGCGAAAAAGAATGCCTTTTTGACCAAACAGGTAAGTTCCATTATTCAAAGTGATAATATTTTGAAACATAAAGACCCTGGTTGTCCTACGATTTCATGCATTATTGGAGAACATAAAATAAACTAAGCTTTACTTGATCTTTGTGCTAGTGTTAATTTGCTTTCATATTCAATTTATCATCAACTCAATCTGGGTGAGTTAAAACCATCTTCTGTAACTCTTCTACTTACTGATAGATCAATGAAAATTTCAAAAGGAATAGTGGAAGATGTGTTGGTACAAGTTGATAAATTCATATATCCTATGGATTTTATTATCTCAGAAACTAAACCTATGGTTAATAGTTCTAAGACAATTCCTGTTAGTTTAGGTCGTCCATTTTTAGCAACATATAATGCTTTGATAAATTGTAAAAATGGAGTGATGAAGCTTACATTTGGAAACATGACACTGGAGCTTAATGTTTTCAACATATGCAAGCAACCACAAGAAGTCAATGATAAAAATGAGAAAGTTGATGGGATTAAGGACATTGTAGATGAACATCTTCTAAAAGTGAGTTCTTCTGATCCATTAGAAGTTTGTTTAATTAATTAACTTGATTTAGGTACACAAGTAGATGATGATATTTCTAAAATATGCTCTTTGCTTGATTGTACACAGGCAATGGAATACAAGGGATGGAAGCCGAGATTTAAAGAGTTAAAACACATAAATGATAATGCCCATGAAGAAGTACTCACACTGGAACTAAAGCCATTACCTGCTGGGTTAAAGTACACATTTTTTAGAGAAGAACAAAGCTTTCCAATAGTAATTTCATCAATCCTTACTAAAGAACAAAAAGGTATGTTGATAGAAGTACTTAAAAGGCTTAAAAGTGCAATTAGATGGATATTAACAGATATAAAAGACATTAATCCATTAATTTATACACATAGAATACATTTAAATGCTAAAACATCATAACAACCTCAAAGAAGATTAAATTCACACATGAAATAGGTAGTTAAGGCTGAAGTTCTTAAATTACTTGATGTTGGAATTATTTACCTTATTTTCGATAGCCAGTGGGTAAGCCCTACACAAGTTGTACCTAAGAAATCTGGAATAACAGTGGTTGAAAATGAAAAAGGTGAATTAATACCTACACGAGTTTCATCCAGTTAGCGTATGTGTATTAATTTTAGAAAATTGAATGCAGCCACTAGGAAAAATCATTTCCCCTTGCCATTTCTTGATCAAATTCTAGAAAGAGTAGCAGAACATCCCTACTATTGTTTTCTTGATGATTATTCGGGGTATAATCAACTACCAATTGCATTAGAGGATCAAGAAAAGACCACTTTAACATGTCCTTTTGGCACTTTTGCATATCGAAGAATGCCTTTCAGTCTTTGTAATGCTCTGAAAACTTTTCAAAGATGCATGTTAAGTATTTTTAGTGACATGATTGAGTATTATTTAGAGGTTTTTATGGATGACCTGATAGTTTTTGGAAATTCTTTTGAAAATTATCTTGAATATTTGGATAAAGTTCTTAAAAGATGCGAAGAAAAATGATTTGTTTTAAATTGGGAAAAATGTCATTATGTAACACCCCGAAAATTATTTGTTTCATGATAAATAGTCATTTTAGAATATTTGTGTTTTTTGTGATTTTTTTAGCATTTTTTCGGAAACGTTGATTATTTTAATCTATTTCTTGTTTTACATGCGTGTTGAGCGGAGCCGCGAAAATGAGATATTTTTCCCAAGACTGGAAAACCTTGGACTGTGTTAACGTCGATGGGGGGTCTTACTAAACCCGAGGCTGGGCACAATTTATGAGGTTTGTATTTTTTGAGAATTTTATCTGATAAATAAAAATTGCAGTACATTTTATTATCCGTTATACAACAAATATTGATTTTTGTTAACTGTAGCATTTGTCCATTGGATAATAGCTTGTATTATCATGCTTATCATCTTTTCAAGAGTGTCAACTTTATGTCACATTATGTTGACTTTTGCAAAAAGTTAACAAAGTTCTCAAGGAAGCTTTACCTAAGCTTCTAGAAAAAAAATTTCTCTCCTCCTTTGTGTGTGTGTGCCGCGGCTAGGAGGGGAAAAAGGGGGGCAAAGTATTGATTTCATTTTACTATTCCTTTCACTTTTCAATTCTAAAAGGTCTCTAACTTTTTCATTCATCATAGGGATGACAATTTTACCCAAAGGGGCGGGTACCCGTGGGTACTACCCGTGACGGGGACGGGTAATACCCGTCTAATTTCTCCCGCAGATATAAATACCCATTTATGTTATTCCCTGTTTAATAAACGGGGCGGGAGTGGAGGTGGTTCCCCGCGTACCCGCAGGTACCCGCAAATAAAATTATCAAAATATCCCTATATAAAATTACTAAAAAACCTTATTATTATTCAAATATTACCAAAATATTATTTTTTTTATTTTTTGAATTTTATTTTATTTTTTTAAAATTTATTGGGTACCTGCGGATATTTGCGGGTATCCATTTACTCATGGGGGAATAATAAACAGGCACCCGTGCGGATATGGAAGCGGGGGTGGGGACGAATATTATCCGCGGGGATGGGGGGCGGGGGGCTGCTACCTGTCCCCGCCCCGCCCCGTTGCCATCCCTAATTCATCATTTCTCTCTCCATTTTCTCTCATATCATTTTTCTCTCAAAACACTTCTCTTTTCTTTTCTCTCCTCTCTTCCACAGTAGCCACACCATTTTTCCCTCCATGGTTTGCTTGATTTCAAGCAACCATCTTGCTTGAAACAACATTTCCTTTAGAGATCATCCTTTCTTGTTGAAGTCATACTCAAAAAGGAGCTCACTTTCTTCTCTATTTTCTCACCAACCACACAACCAAGATCACTATTTTTTGTCTCCAAGCTTTTTCACTCAACCAACCTCATTTCCTACATCTTCTCATCATTTTGAACCTTTTCTCTCTTGTGACTATCTCTTGAATCTACCATTTTCGTATTCTTCCATCAAGCTCAAAAGTTTAAAGCTTTGAGGTAAAAAGTTCATGACTTTCCCTTTTTCTTCTCACTTTCGTGTTGATGGTCCTCACCATGACTATAAATCTCTTCTTTTAAAGCTTGAAAATATTGATTTTTGTGAGTTGGAATGTCCTAGGGTTTTTGGATTGGTGTAGGACAAAATTCAAGAACAAAGGAGCTTACTTTCCTTGTTATTTCTCTTGGTAAGAGGGAGATTATCCACTTCAACCTCTCTTGGTAGTGAGGAGGTTGTGTATTTGTTGGTTGTGAGAAACCCATGTTAGGGTTGTTCTATTTGTTATGTGATTTTGATGACTTTTATATTAACTCTTGTCTTGTATGACTTTATTGGTTGCACTTGTATATCTTAATGAAATTTTAGAGTGTTTGAATGGATTGGATTATGTATGGGAATTAAGGGCTCCTTGCCCTCTTTATGGTGGCTCATGGCCAAATGCCTTTTTTAGGGCGTTCATGGTTAAAATTTTAAAAACAAGTGGTAAATTGATTAATCAAGTGATTAACAACTAATGGGGTAATGGAAAATTTAAATTCCTAGCTTATTTGGAGCTCACGGCCTCTTAGGGAATATATGGACAAAATTATGTATTTAAAATGGAAACTTGGCTAATTAGTCAATTAGAGGTTAACTAAGGATTCATAAGATGGAAAGGACATAACTTAGAATAAATATGACGAAGTGAAGAACCTGAGTGAAAGTGAGGTATTAGGTAACTTAGGTTAAAATTTCCCTAACTGAAGTAGGTTTATAATTTGAGTGAATAACTTGCTTAATTTGAGTAATAAAGACTTGTTGAAAATGCAAGAGAATTCCTCTAGAGAAGGACTTCATAAGAAATGTTTAATTAAAGTGAAATTCTCTAATAAACCTTAAAAGCGTATTTTCACATTTAAAAAGTTGACAATGCGTTGTTGATGGTCTATATGGGACCAAGAATCTATTGATAATGACATTGGCCACCCGTGGCATGTTTATGGGAAAGTGTATGATTATTGAATACTTATGAATATGCATTGACTCCTTATGCATCGTAAAAGGTCCAGTGGACTTTGCTGTAAGGCTTTATGCCTAGGAGATTGAATCACACCTAAGTGTAGGTGTGAATTGACTAGTGTAGGTCACTCGTTGACTTTGGGGGCATCGAGGTGTGGGTGTCTCACAATGGATGGTTGGTAGCTCCTTTGGGCCCTTGGATAGACTGATACAAATGCACCGACGATCCGGATAGAGACACTATCCTATATCGCGATCTTGTAAAGAATGTCGTGTATAAAGCCTTGTTGCGCAAATTATTAATTGTTTGAAAGCACTTGATTTTAGGCTGACGAGATACTGGCATGTCTCCTTGATCATTCTCTCTGATGTTTGTGTCTAGCTCCATGGAGTAGGATTTTTAGTACTTTGTGCATGTACATTGTCCGTCATATACTTTACCTGGCTTGAATTTATGTAATTGTAGAATTATTTCTTTTACTAATGTTATGATTATTTGAACCATTTAAGTGCTTATTATCTGATATTTTGTTGCTATTTTTATTGCTTGATATTATTACTATTAATATTGTTGCGATGCTATGTGGGCGTCTTGCGTCGTTCTATTTTCTTACTGCCATATTTGGTATTGAATGCTGTATGTCTTACCTCTTTTCTATATTTCTGTTATTCTATTTAATTATGTGCTTCTTTGAAGACGTCGGTGAAGAAGGGGAAGTGCACAAATTCCCTGGCTTTTGGCCTGATCTTGATTAGTTGTTCTGCTTAGAAATGGCATGCCGTCCGCGTGACTTTTGGGGTTATGTTAGATTGACATTTCATTGAGGTTTGGACTGTTGGCACATCAACATGAGTACAGATTGCTACATTTACCACGGAGATGTGATTATGTCTCTAGCATGGGGTCGTCATGACCCACCTGTCTTTACCTTTAATGCACATGTGTACTTAGAGTTTTACTTGCCTATACGTGATATGTGGGGTGATTGTTACTATACTCCACAAGAGGATTCGTTCTTATCCTCTACACGAGCCCCTACTTGTAATTCGGTTGTCCCGATTAGGATTTTCTCTAACGAGGAAGACCCTGAGAAGTATCAAATTACTGTTCCTTCTTGTTAGTTTTAGGGACTGATACTGTTTGTAGCCGCTAATGGCTATCTGTAAATTTTTTTAGTAGGCAGTAAATGTATAATCCTTTTGGGGCATATAAAGGTTCTGTTTCTTTTGTATAACTATCAATGTATCAAAACAAGTATGATATATATATATATATATATATATATATATATATATATGAAAATGTATGAATGTATGATTTACTTATCATGTTAATTTTTACTGTATTTATGTTTTATCATTTTCTTACAAAAAAAAAAGAATTCGTCAAATTATTACACGTTTACAAATGAACAGACTATTATCTATATCTAAATGACCTAGGTCTTCGTTTATATTTGTTTACCGTTCGTGTTTCGGCATAACAGTCCCTCTCCAAAAAGAGGCGTTACACTAGTTTGGTATCAGAGCCCCAGTTTAAGTTTTCTTTTGGGTTTGTGGTTAGGTCTGTCTTGTTTGTGCTATGTGATTCTCTGTGTATGGTATTTCGAAGGGATGCATCTGACTTTTCTTGTGTTTTGTATAGCTTAACTTGAAGGGAAACGATGGTGCGTGGACAAGAAGCTGAGAGCATGGCTGTAGTGGCAGAAGTGATGCAGTGAATGATGGACATCATTGTACAACAATAAGAGAGACCTGCTCAACAGCAGGAAATAGCTGCACAACAGGTAGAAGCAACAACTAATGCTCAAAATCTATCGGAGTTCCGTCATAATAACCTACCTCAGTTTAAGGGAGAATTCGATCCGAAGAAGGCTAGTCTTTGGGTCAATGAGCTAGAGAAAATTTTCAGAGGCATGATTTGTGCCGATGACAAGAAGGTAACCTATGCTACCTTCATGCTAATCAGAGACGCGGAAGATTGGTGGAACGAAGTGTAGAGGCTACTAGAAGTTAAAGGCCAAGTAATCACCTGGGAGATATTCAAGGATAAATTCTTGAAGAAGTATTTCCCAGCAAGTGCAAGACATGCCAAAGAGATGGAGTTCCTCAGTTTGAGGCAAGGGAACATGACTGTCAGTGAGTATGCCGCAAGGTTCGAGAGCTTGTCCAAATTTTCAAGGTATTTCCAACACCAGCCGGACGAGGGATGGAAGTGTCAGAAATTTAAGGAAGGATTGAGGCATGACATGAAGAAGGTGGTCATAACCTTGACAATTAACCAGTTTCCAAAACTATTAGACACATGTCGCCGAGTGGAACATCTGGATCAAGCACGAGACATGCATAATCGTAACTTTGGACCTTTTAGGTCTCAAAGAGGGAGTGACGAGCACCGAACTCAGTCAAAATTATAACCTAAGTTATTACCTAAGCTTGTAGCACAGTGACAACACCGGATCATCTCCACGAGGATTGTAGATGCAATTTAATCAAATCAAGTGAAAGTTAGCAAAGGGGGATTTGACAGTTTAAGATCGTACTTAACAAAATTAACGGAAGAAATAACAATTAAAGAATAGTCAATTTAGAAACCTATCCAAGATTGGATAGATTCAATCATAGACCCTTCATAAAACACTTGAAGCGCAATTGAATTGTTAATTTGGATCTAACCGAGATCTCTGCATCAAATCCAGAATTCATACTAGACGATCGTCTAGAATTCAATTAACAAATGATAAACACAAATCCGTAATCACACCATTCATGAAGATCTATGTTAATTTCAAGTACTGAATTCAATTAACTTAGGCACAAATCAGTAACCTAACCTTTTCAATTCTGTGATTAATTTAGATTAATTAGTTCTAAGTTTCATCACAAATCTCAATCTTCATTTATGTGATTAGTTTAGATCAATCAGTTCTAAATTTCATCACAAATCTCAATCTTAAACCAAGATCAAATCAGATCAACATAAATAGAATCATCATTCATGCATTCAAGATCAAGAAGAAGAAGAAAGAAGAAGAAAAGAGGAATTCAATTACAAATCAAATACAATACATAACCAAGGTCTCAAGAATCCAAACCACAATCTCTTCAAGAGTTCTAAATTGACCGAAAGTAGCTTAGCCCTACATTACCATGAAGGAGAGCATCAAAATATACAAAAACTATGAGAAACTATGAAGAAACAAGAAGAAACTATGAGAGAAAATGAAGGAGAATATCCTTTGTTCATGATAACTAATGGTGCATTTTATAGAAGTCTAGGGTAACAAAATGACAAAGGGGAGTGGGTCGATGAGTGGGTGAGTGAGTGGAGTGTTTGAGTGGAGTGGTTGAGTGGGTTGGTTTAGTGGATTGGTTTAGTGGATGAGTGAATGGAATGGTTGAGTGGGTTGGTTGAGTGGAAAATGCCAAAGGACTTTTGGTGAGTGAGAAATTATGGAGATGAATGGGTGAGTGGATGGATGAGTGGGTGGATTAGTGGATAAGTGGGTGGAGTGGTTGAGTGGTTGGATTAGTGGATGAGTGGATGAGTGGATTAGTGGATGGATGAGTGGGTGGTTGAGGACGAAAATTTCGTGTCTGACTTGGAAGCCAAAAACGACTCACTATACTTCAGATCCATGAAAAGTACTCTTCATGAAAGTTGTAGATCTTTGTCTTGGCTATAAAATTCATATCTGGTTCGTCCAATTTGGCTTCCTTCAACCCAAGATATGTCCCAAATACTGCAGGTTACTTAAACCCAACTTCAGCACCTCTGTTCCGTCTTGCAAGCTTAAACTGACCTACTAGACTTCATTTTTTCAAAAAATGTTCTTCATGAAAGTTGTTTATTTGGATCTTGAATATCAACTATCCAAATTTCAGCCCATCTCCATTATTACATCTTGAGATATGATTTTATGAGTGCACACCGTTCGGATTCTAGTGATAGAACCCGTATTCTGATTTCCATGTAAACTTAGGTCCTTTAGACATCTGTTTGGGACTTCGAGCTCTTCATCAAAGTTGTAGAGCTTCCTCTTAGCTTTCCTACAAGGTAAAATTCATGTTTATCAGATATTAGGAACTCAAGTTATGGCCAAAATACAGAAATAGTGTCAAGTCTCAATAATACTAAAAATATTCAATTATGACCAATTTGAGCTTAAACTCACAAAATCATACCAAACTCAATCAATTAAGAATATGGAGAGTGTAAATGACTAAACATAAGGGTTTCTTAATGAATAAAATATGTGATTATCAGGGGATAGCAGCAATGTAAATCGCTATCAAAGGAAACCCTATTCTAGACCACCTGAGAATCAACAATAGCGACCACAAGGTGGAAGTCCCAGTGAAAGTCCTAGTAGGGCTGGTCATGTTGTGGCGTCTTCATCGAAGTGTTTGAAGTGCAGGAAGGATCATCCGATGAAGGACTGCATGATCAAGGGAATAATCTGCTACAGATGTGGAAAACCTGGACACGTCTCTAGAGACTGCAATCAAGCTAAGGCGGAGCCTTCAGTCAACACTGCACGAGCTGCAAAACCACCGGCAGGAGGCCGAGTTTACACCATGAGTGGAGCGGAAGCCTCCGAATTTGAAGATCTGATACAAGGAAAGGGTACCATAGGAGGTAATCTTTTAACTATACTGTATGACTCTGGGGCAACCAACTCTTTGATTTCTTATGACTGTGTGTGACAACTTGATTTACTTATGTCTTCTTTACCTTTTGACTTGATTGTTTCTACCCCTACTGCTAAACTTGTTGTTACCACTAAAGTTTGTTTAAATTGTCCTTTAATTGTTGAAGGTCGAATCTTTTCTGTTGATTTGATTTGTTTACCTCTTTCCCAAATAGATGTAATTTTAGGAATGAATTGGTTGTCTCTTAACCATATCCTGTTAGACTGTTCTAGTAAAACCATAGTTTTCCATATGGATAAGGTTTCTATATTTTTTATGGCTAACCAAGTTCAAGCTTTCTTGAAAGAAGGAGCTCAGGGATACATGCTATTGTCTTCCTTAAAAGTCGAGGGCAAGGCAGATGTGAATGCAATTCCAGTGGTTAACGAGTTTCCATAAGTCTTTCCTGATGACGTACCTAGTCTACCATCGGAGCGGGAGAAAAGTTCACCATTGATCTTGTGCCTGGATCTGGTCCTATATCTATAGCACCCTACAAGATGTCATCATCAGAGTTAGTTGAGCTCAAGATACAGTTAGAAGAACTCTTGGAAAAATAGTTTGTTAGACCCAGTGTGTCACCATGGGGAGCATTAGTGTTGCTAGTCAGAAAGAAGGATGGAACTTCGCAATTGTGTATGGACTATCACTAGCTGAATAAGGTCATAATCAAGAATAAATATCCACTTTTGAGGATAGATGACGTGATGGATCAACTGAAAGGAGCAGCGGTATTTTCTAAGATCGATCTGCGATTGGGCTACCACCAAATTCGAGTAAAGGTGGAGGATATTCCCAAAACAACTTTTCGTACCCGTTACGGCCATTACGAATATCATGTGATGCCGTTTGGAGTGACGAATGCCCCTGCCATATTCATGGATTACATGAATAGAATCTTTCGTCCTAACCTAGACAGATTTGTTATTTTCTTCATCGACGACACTCTAATCTACTCTCGAAATCAGGAGGATCATGTTGAACACCTCAGTATAGTTCTCTAGATTCTGAAGGAGAAGAAGTTGTACACCAAGTTGTTGAAGTATGAATTCTGGCTAGAAAAGGTCAAGTTTTTGGGCCATGTAATCTCGAATGAAGGGATTGCAGTACACTCGTCAAAGGTGGAAGCGATTCTGCAATGGGAAAGGCTGAAGACAGTGACAGAAATTCAGAGCTTTGTGGGATTAGCTGGATATTATCAGATGTTCATTGAGGGATTCTCTAAGATAGCAATGCCTCTCACTCAGCTCACGAGGAAGAATCAAGCCTTTGAGTTGACTAATACTTGCGAAGAAAGTTTCCAAGAATTGAAGAGACGACTAACTACTTCACCAGTGTTAGTTCTACTTGATCTAGGTGAACCTTTCGAGGTGTACTGTGATGCTTCACACCAAGGATTAGGGTATGTGCTTATGCAAAACAAAAAAGTGGTGGCTTACGTTTCGAGACAATTGTTAGTGCATGAGAAGAACTACCTAACACATGACCTAGAGTTAGCAGCTGTGGTATTCACTTTGAAGATATGGAGACACTTTCTCTATGAAGCGATGTTCAACGTCTTTAGCAACCACAAGAGCTTGAAGTACCTGTATGAGGCAGAGGAGATGGTTGGAATTCTTGAAGGACTACGATTTTCAACTCTAGTATCATCCTGGAAAGGCCAACATCATGACAGATGCCTTGAGTAGAAAGATGATTAGTATATCCACTATGATGGTCAAAGAGAGGGAATTGATAGAGCAGTTCAGAGATATGTGGCTATTCGTTGAATTGGCACTAGGAAGAATTCGTTTGAACACGTCACTGTCCTGAACGATTTGCTAGAAGAAATCCGAGAGAAACAAAGAAGTGATGAATTTCTGCAAGAAGAAAGAAAGCGAATGAAGCATGGTGGTATGACAATAGTAGAGGAAGGACCTGATGGAGTCCTGAAGTTCAAAGGTAGGATCTGCATACCCAATGATCCGAAGCTCAGAAAGACAATTCTTGGTGAAGCTCATAACAGCAGGTTAAGTATGCATCCTGGCATGACAAAGATGTACCAAGATTTGAAAAGGTTGTTGTGGTGGCCAGGAATAAAGAGAGACGTAGCTAACATATGTTATCTTGCTTGGTCTGTCAGAAAGCGAAGATTGAACATCAAAGACCTTTTGGAATGTTGTAACCTCTAGCTATTCTCGAGTGAAAATGGGATAGTATTGTAATAGATTTTGTGATTAGACTGCCGAAGACCTAAAAAGGTCATGACTCCATATGGGTAATTGTTGATCGGCTTACGAAGTTAACACACTTCCTATCGATTAACATCAGGTATTCCATAGAGAAGTTAGCCCAAGTGTATATTAGCGAGATTATTAGATTGCATGGTGTGCCTTCGAGCATTATTTCTGATAAAGATCTAAGATTCACATCAAAGTTTTGGCAAAGTTTGCAAGGAGCGTTGGGGACTAAATTTCGATTAAGTTCTGCTTATCATCATCAAACGGATAGACAAACAGAAAGGACGATCCAATCATTGGAAGATTTACTTAGAGCTTGCACCTTGGAACAAACGGGAAATTAGGATGGAGTTTTGCCTTTGGTAGAATTCACCTACAATAACAGTTTCCATTTGAGTGTAGGGATGGCACCCTATGAAGCTTTGTATGGACGACGGTGCAAAACACCTTTGTGTTGGTATCAAGATAGAGAGTATCTCATGGTTGGACCTGATCTGGTATAGCAAACAACGAAAAAAGTCAAGATGATTCAGGAAAAGATGAGGACGGCTCAGAGTCGACAGAAGAGGTATGCTGACAAAAGAAGAAAGCCTCTTGAGTTTGAGGAAGGCGAGCATGTGTTCTTGAAAGTCACGTCTATGACTGGGGTCGGCCGAGTTCTAAAGTCTAGAAAACTTACTCCCAAATTCCTCAAACCTTACCAAATTCTTCGTCGGATAGGTCCAATAGCTTACCAAATAGCCTTGCCACATTTTCTTTCTATTCTTCACAATGTTTTCCATGCATCACAATTATAAAAATATGTCCCTGACCTGAGCCATGTCATAGCACCTGACACAGTACAATTGAAAGAGAACTTAACTTATGAGACACCTCCTGTAAAGATTGAGGATAGGAGGGTAAAGCAACTCAGATGGAAGGAAATTCCGTTAGTAAAAGTAATATGGAATGACACAACCGGAGATGCAACGTGGGAGTTAGAGGACAAGATAAAGGAGCAACATCCGTAACCATTCTAAGGTATGAAAATTTCAAGTACGAAATTTCTTTTTAGAAGAAGAGAGTTGTAACACCCCGAAAATTGTTTCTTTCATGATAAATAGTAATTTTATAATATTTCTATTTTTTGTGAATTTTTGTGGATTTTTCCTAAAACGTTGATTATTAATGTATTTCTCATTTTGCGTGCGTGCTGAGCTGAGTCAGGAAGATGAGATATTTTCCCTGAGGTTGGAAAACCTTGAACTGTGGAAATGTCGATGGGGGGTCTTACAAAACCCGAGGGTGGGCACAGTTTATGAGGTTTGCATTTTTTGATATTTTTATCTGATAAATAAAAAATACAGTACATTTTATTATCCGTTGACAATAAATATTGATTTCTGTCAACTGTAGCATTTGTCCATTGGACAATAGCTTGTATTATCATGCTTATCATTTTTTTAAGAGTGTCAACTTTATGTCACATCATGTTGACTTTTGCAAAAAGTTAACAAAGCTTCTCAAGGAAGCTTTACCTAAGCTTCTAGAAGAAAATTTTCCCTCCTCCTTTGTATGTGTATACAGCGGCTAGGAGGGGAAAAAGGGGGGCAAAGTATTGATTTTATTTTACTATTCCCTTCACTTTTCAATTAAAAAAGTTTCTAACATTTTCATTTATCATTTCTCTCTCCACTTTCTCTCATCTCTCACTTTTCTCTCAAAACCATTTTGTTCTCTTTTCTCTCCTCTCTTCCATGGCAGCCACGCCATTTTTCCCTCCATGGTTTGCTTGATTTCAAACAACCATCTTGCTTGAAACAACATTTCCTTTAGAGATCATTATTTCTTGTTGAAGCCATACTCAAAAAGGAGCTCACTTTCTTCTCCACTTTCTCTCACCAACCCCACGACCAAGACCACCATTTTTGGTCTCCAAGCTTTTTCACTCAATCGACCTCATTTCCTACATCTTCTCATCGTTTTGAACTTTTTCTCTTTTGTTACTATCTCTTGAATCCACCATTTTCGTATTCTTCCATCAATCTCAAAAGTTTGAATCTTTGAGGTAAAAAGTTCATAACTTTCCTTTTTTCTTCTCACTTTCGTGTTCATGGTCCTCACCATGACTATAGATCTCTTCTTTTAAAGCTTGAAAATATTGATTTTTGTGAGTTTGAATGTCCTAGGGTTTTTGGGTTGGTGGAGGATGAAATTCAAAAACAAAAGAGCTTACTTTCTTTGTTATTTATCTTTGTAAGAGGGAGATTATCCACTTCAACCTCTATTGGTAGTGAGGAGCTTGTGTATTTGTTGGTTGTGAGAAACTCATGTTAGGGTTGTTCTCTTTGTTATGTGATTTTGATGACTTTTGTATTAACTCTTGTCTTGTATGACTTTATTGGTTGCATTTGTATATCTTAATGAAATTTTAGAGTATTTGAATGGATTGGATTATGTATGGGAATTAAGGGCTCCTTGCCCTCTTTATGGTGGCTCATGGCTAAATGCCCTTTTTAGGATGTTCTTGGTTAAAATTTTAAAAACAAGTGGGAAATTGATTTATCAAGTGATTCACAACTAATGGGGTAATGGAAAATTTAAATTCCTAGCTTATTTGGAGCTCACGACCTCTTAGGGAATATATGGACAAAATTATGTATTTAAAATGGAAACTTGGCTAATTAGTCAATTAGAGGTTAACTAAGGATTCATAAGATGGAAAGGACATAACTTTAGAATAAATATGACCAAGTGAAGAACATGAGTGAAAGGGGAAGTGCACGAAGGGGAAGTGGACAAATTCCCTATCTTTTGGCCTGATCTTGATTAGTTGTTCTGCTTGGAAATGGCATCCTATCCGCATGGCTTTTTGGGTTATGTTAGATTGACATTTTATTGAGGTCTAGATTGCTGGCAAATCAACATGAGTATGAATCGCTGCATCTACTATGAAGACGTGACTGTGTCTCTAGCGTGGGGTCGTCATGACCCACATATCTTTACCTTTAATGCACATGTGTACTTAGAATTTTACTTGCCTTTACGTGATATGTGGGTTGATCATTACTATACTCCACAAAAGGATTCGTTCTTATCCTCTGCATGAGCCCCAACTCATAATTCGGTTGTCTCGATGAGAATTTCCTCTGACGAGGAAGACCCTGATGAGGATCCAATTACGATTCCTTCTCGTTAGTTTTAGGGGTTGATGTTGTTTGTAGCCGCTGATGGCTATCTGTAAATCTTTTTGGTGGGCAGTAAATGTATAATCTTTTTGGGGCATGTAAAGGTTCTGTTTCTTTTGCATAATTATCGATGTATCTAAACAAGTATGATATATATATATATATATATATATATATATATATATATATATATATATATATATATATATATAAATGATGTATGAATGTATGATTTACTTATCATGTTAATTTTTGTTGTACTTATGTTTTATCATTTTCTTACTAAAAAAAAAAGAATTTTCCAAATTATTACACGTTTACAAATGGACAGGCTATTATCTATATCTAAATGAACCGAGTCTTAGTTTATATTTGTTTACCGTTCGTGTTTCAGTGTGACTGTCCCTCTTCAAATGAGGCGTTACACATTGCATGGTTACCTCAGGAATTGTGTTAGGTCATGTGATATCTTCCGAAGGAATTGAAGTTGATAAGGTCATAGTTGAATTAATTGCTCATTTGTCTTCCCCAAAAACAGTAAGAGAAGTTCGTTCTTTTTTAGGACATGCAGGATTTTATCGAAGATTTATTAAGGACTTTAGTGCCATATCTAGACCATTATGCAATCTTCTGATAAAAGATACACCATTTGATTAGACTCAAGAATGTCAAAAATCTTTTGAAAAATTAATTGGTCTTTTAACATCTGTTCCTATCATGCAATCCCCTGACTAGTCTTTGCCTTTTGAATTAATGTGTAATGCAAGTGATTTTACTGTTGGTGCTATTTTAGGTCAAAGCAAGGAAGGTAAGCCTCATGTGATTTGTTACGCAAGCAGAACTTTAAATAGTACACTAATGAATTACACCACTACTAAAAAAGCATTACTTGCTATAAATTTTGCGTTGGACAAATTTCAAGCTCATTTAATTGGTTCTTCTACTATTGTTTTCACTGATCATGTTGTTGTTAGATATTTAATGTCTAACCAGGATGTCAAACCTAGGTTGATACGATGGATCTTGTTGCTTCAAGAATTCAACATCACAATAAAAGATAAGAAAGGAGTTGAAAATGTTGTTGCAGATCATTTGTCCAGACTTACAACAGACTCACCTTTTGATAGCACACCTATCATTGATTATTTTCTTGATGAGTTTTTATTTTCTGTTAATTCTATGCCTTGATTTGCTAACATAGTCAATTTTCTTGTAACAAGAAAGATGCCGCCTCAGTGGACACATCAAGATAGAAAAATGTTCTTGACTAAGGTGAAAAATTTTTATTGGGATGACCCATATTTATTCAAATATTGTCCTCATCAAATATTTCGGAGATGTATACCCGACAGTGAGGTAGGTAGTGTCATTAAATTTTGTCACTCAAAAGCATGTGGGGAATTGAAATTTTTTATTGTTGGAGAATTGATTTCATGGATCCATTTCCATCCTCATTTGGATTTGTGTATATTTTGGTTGCAGTTGATTATGTCTCAAAATGGATTGAGGTGATTCCATGTCGACAAAATGATCATAAAATTGTTCTTAAATTTTTAAAAGAAAATGTCTTGAGTTGAATCCCTCGAGCTATCATCAGTGATGGGGGAACAAATTTTTGCAATAAACCATTTGAATCTTTAATGAAGAAATATGGTATTACCCATAAAGTTGTCATCCCTTATCACCCTCAGACAAGTGGACAAGTAGAATTAGCAAATAGGGAAATTAAACATATTTTGGAAAAAATGGTTAACCCAAATCGTAAAGATTAGTCTTTAAGACTAAACGATGCACTTTGGGCTTACCGTACTACTTTTAAAACATCTTTAGGCATGTCACTATCAGTTAGTCTATGGAAAACCTTGTCATTTGCCTATAGAACTGAAGCATAATGCATTTTGGGCCATTAAAGCTTTCAATTCAAATCTTGATGAAGTTTGCAGGTTACGCAAATTGCAAATACATGAACTTGAGGAATTGAGAAATGTTGCATATGAAAACTCAAAAATTTATAAAGATAGAACAAAAGCTTTTCATGACAAATCAATTTTGAGAAAATATTTTGAAATTGGTCAAAAAGTTCTGCTTTATAATTCTCGTCTTCATCTATTTCTTGGAAAATTGAGATCGAGGTGAACTGGCCCTTTTATTGTCAAACATGTATATCCTTTTTGGGCCATAGAAATTGAGAATCCTAGGAATAGTAATGTGTTTAAGGTCAATGGACAAAGACTTAAACCATTTCTAGAAAATCAAGTTGCTGAGATGGAATTCATTTCCCTTTCTGATCCTTGTTATGAGAAAAATTTACTCTAATTTTGTGGTTTTATTTTGTTTTGCAATTTTTTGTGTTCCCGGTTAAATGGCGGATGGCGGTACTCCGTGACTCTCAAGTCGATTTGTTTTTCTCAGTTTTCCAAAATAACTGATTCATTCTCCTTTAAACTGGATATCATTCTCTCAAGCCTGAGAAAACATTTTCCTTCTCTTCCTCAAAATGCTCTAACAAAATTTTACAAAGGTAGATGTGAAAGATTGAGATTTTTAATGCACAAGGGCATACCGGAAGATGTATACTGGATAATTGAAGCCAAGGTCTGACTAGCAGGTGAGTCTTCAATTTCATTTGACTCATATATGTCAAATCTTGGTAGAAGTTCATATTCTAAAAAGAGAAGAGCAAAAAAATTACAAGTATGTCACAAATGTGCACGATGGAATTATAACAAGCGATGTCGCTCTTTAGGGATGATTTTTGCAAATAGAGAAGATAAAATTTTCTTCATTAAGAATGGACTGAGTAAGGAGTCATTAGATGATATCTTATTGACTCTTGATCCACATTCTTATGGATATGTACATTGTGAACTTCTTAACTTGTGGAATCTCTTCAAGGAAGAACAAAAACATTATAATCTTAGGAATCTGACTCTAAAAGACCCTGTTTGCCAATTTATAAGAAAATTAGATGGGAAGCTTATCCTCAACTCATAGAAAGCGTTTAAGCCATTTTTAGATATAAAACCAGAGGCAGATATAAGCCACATCCACAACAACATATACATATTTTCTTCTTCTTCTTCTTCTTCTTCTTCTTCTTCTTCTTCTTCTTCTTCTTCTTCTTCTTCTTCTTCTTCTTCTTCTTCTTCTTCTTCTTCTTCTTCTTTCTTCTTCTTCTTCTTCTTCTTCTCACAAAGAAAAAAAAAAAAAGAAGAAAAAATATATAAAAAAAGATAAAGTATGTATACATCTTGGATTTGGCTTTGATAACACAAAACGTGAATTGGGAAATGCACGCATCCTGATCCAGCCTTCTTAATTGAAAAACAAAGTAGGTAGATTGTATCCCACATATGAGGCAGCCAGACGCATTATGGCCACTTGTCCCTTTTGGAAGCCTTATGTTGCGCTGGTCTTGAATGGGTCTAATACTGGTCAACAATGCTTTGACACAAAGTTGAAAGAGCAGACTACCTCCATCCCAATCTCAAGTGAGTATAAACTCACATTTCATCATGTTTCTAACAACTTGAAAAAAAAAAGAAAAAGAAGAGGGTGAAACTACAGTTGTACTTGGTATTTAATTAGATTAGGAGCCCCGAGCAGATGACCCATCCTGTCATAGACTCAGGAGGAGACCTTCACACGGCAGTATGTAAATAAGGTTCGTGTGTTATGCTTTCTAGAGAGCCACATGCTACATTCCCAGTTCTTGGAACCAAGGCTCTATGGCACCGATGGACAGAAAGAAACATCTCGTCTTTATAGTGAACAGAAACTGTTAACTGAGCTGTATACTTACTTTAATTAGTAGGCCTCTATGGCAAGTTCTGACTGGCTTTGGTCAAGTACCATCTTCTTAAAATAAAGGCCTTTAATTAGGTTTGTAGGAAGATAGAGGACTATTATTCCGTAAGCAGGATGGAAAGGACTCAAAGGTTCTTGTTGTCAGTTTCGCAATCCTTGTGGAGTTCTTATGTTGCACTGGTGACACGTAACTCAAAGATATGCCACTACTGCACTCATAACGCGTAGTACAAAGATACGCCATGAAACTATACATACAAGTATGTCCTTATGTGTTATTATATTTCTTTTATCTTTGTATGATTTTATTGTATTTTGGTTTTGGACAAAAGATCCTTTGAGCAGGGTCCTTCAGGGGTTTCTAGACTTCTTTACCCTGATAGTTTTCTTGAAGTTAAAAAAAAATAAAACAAAAACAAAATAAAACAAAAAAAACACAAAATAAAAAAAAAGATGTGTTTCTTAATTTCAAACTTTTCTGACAACAGCCAACCTACCCTTATAAGTGTTATCATTACCTTTTCCATTCTTTTCCCTATTTAAACACTTCATTCTCTTCACTTTCCTCTAACTCATAATCATTCAAAGGGAGGAAGAGAATAGAAATGGAAGGTGTTTTGTTAGCCAACTTAAAAATATTTGTGTCTTTTGTGGGTCAAGTTATGGGAATGGTTTAGAGTTTGTAAATACAGCAAGCGCTCTTGGTCAAATACTTGCTGCAAGGAATATTCATGTTGTATATGGGGGAGGTTGTCGTGGGTTAATGGGGGCTGTATCACTCTCTGCATTTGTAAGAGGCAATCAGGTTTTAGGTGTCATTCATGGACCTTTAACTCAAAAGAACATCACTAGAAAGATAGTTGGAGACGAAATTCAGGTATCATCTATGCATGGAAGAATGAAGACAATGCTTGACAACTCTGATGCATTCATTACCTTACCAGGTGTAACACCCCTTGATGTAGCAACCGAAGCATAATCGCCATTACACCACAGTTACTAAATCCAAGTGTGTCACAGTCATGATAACAGTAACTAAATTCTCAAGAGTCTATATTTTTTTTTTGACAATTTGCATAGGTAGAAAATATGAGCCTCGAATGAAATATAAATGTATTCAAGCCATGATACAACCACTGAAATAAAATCATATCTCTTATACATATATATATATAGTCAATTTACACAAATCACTGATGACATAGAATATAACAATTACGAGTCCAATAAAATACAATGGGAATAAAACACTAAAAGGGGAAAAAGTAGTGACCCGGGATAGGTACTACTAGCGACAAAGCCGCAATCCCATATACACATACGACGCTCGGAGTCCCAGTCAACAAGTCAGGCATCAATGCCTCCACGCAACTGCACTCGTACGTAGCCGAAGAAACCTTGTCCAAACGCCCAATCCAATCAACCAAGGTGTGGTCCCTCCTTATCTTCCTCACGATCTTTTATCAATATAAGTATAAAACAGACATACAAGGATATAGGATAGAGGTGAGACACCCATCCTTCATTACCATTGCGGCAGTAAGAAAACGACACGGCGCAGAGCGCCCATAAAGCAATACAGTTCATATATTTATCAACGGCAACAGCGGAATTTATAACAAAAGCAATGCAATTGTAAGTAATAATAAGAATTAATAATAACAACGACATTTATAGTAAAGTAGAACAACAACAGGCAATAGCAGACAGGTCACAATAGTATTTCCAAGAATACACAACCATCAGACAATCATCACAGTAATAATAATCAAATCAGTCACAATTACAGAAATAAACATTAATGATGACAGAATATATCATAGTTCATATGCATGCTTTCCCAAAGTCCTACTCCATGGAGCTAAACCCAAACAGTCGGAGAGAAAGATCAGGAGACATGTCTGTGACTCGGCTGCCGAGGCCAGTGCTATCAATAAATTTTCTCGTGCACAATCATGGCATTGCACAGACATTCTACACTAGATCACGATATAGGACAGTGTCAAGTCCGGATCGTCGGTGTGTTTGCATCGGTTTGCCCCACGGCACAGAGGAGCTCTAAACTGTCCATGTGAGGGACCCGCACCCCGACGCCCCCGAGGTCATAACACGACCCACACTTGTCTATTCGCACCCGCACTAAGGTGTGTTCAATCTCCTAGGCAACTAGGCCTTACACAACATCCACACGGACAATCACAATGCATAAGATACTATGCATGCACATGTATGATCCACAATCTCATACAATCTCATAATATGCCACATTTAGGCCAATATAAGCATCAATGTATACATGGTCACTCACATGGACCCATAACAACATAATATCAATATCAAGTCAATTAATGCATTATTAGGTTCATTATGAATCCTAACTTAGAATTTATTCTTCTTTTCAAGGTTCATGACCAAATCCAATTCTTGCAACTAGCTTAATATTCCAAGGCAACTCGATTTCCTATAACTTGTAAATTAATTAAGCTATTAAGCCTCACACTCTCTTGTTCTTCACTCACTTAGAATCACCTTAAGTTTTACAATGATCTCATTCTTAGTCTTCTAAAATTTATGAAGTCTTGACTATACTAAATTCTTCCAATTTATTACTTGTCCATTTATTACATAGGTTTCTAATTACCTAATCACTTATGCTTCCAAATTATCCAAACCACATACTTACCTAAAACTTGCCCTAGAGGTCGTGGCCTCACAATGGTTACAATCCTAAATTCTCTCAAGTCATCATTCTACATGTCATTCCCTTAATTCATTTAAGTGTTCACTTATCAAATTAGCTCACCAAGAACCCTAATCTTTATGCCTCAAAACCGTAGCCATCATTTAGGCTTCAATCTCAAACTTTTCTTCCATTAAATTCTATTTTGTCACTTGATTAATTCTAGTCTAATGCTTGTTACACATTAACCATAATTTATCTAATTTTCACCCTAAAAACCGTAGCCCTCCAAGAGAGATTCCCAAATATTTTTCTTCCATTTCCAATCACATAATCCAATCCAACATACCATTATATACAACAAATCAATCTAAGGTCACAATTATCACATTATATGTTACACTCTTAATTCACTTAAATTTAGATCATCAAAATCAATCCATTTGTCTCTTTACCAAGACCAAAACCGTGGCACCCCTCTTGGATATTAAACCCTCAAAGTCTTCCATTCGTTAGTGTTAATACTATCATTCAATCTTTGATTATATAAGTCTTATTTCACTTGTATACAAAACCAATATTCACCCCTAATTTCTAATCAAAACCGTGGCACCATGTTGAGGTAGGAAACTCCAAATTTTCCATTTAGCAACCCCAACATGATCAAGCACAATTAATATATCAAACATATTCAATAGCATAATCAAGTATCAATCAAATTCAAGAATACTAAATTATACAAAATTTATAATTCAAGCAAGCATACAAAGAGCATACAAGGATGGATTTCTCCATCAACACACACACACAAAGTCTTCTCACCACCATAAGTGGTTGAAGTGAGTAGTCTCCCTCTTACCTAGAGGAGACAATGCAAGAAAACAACTTCTTGGTTCCTTGATTTGTAATTTTCGGATTCCACCTTCAAGAGAACCATAAAGTGGTCAAATTCTCATATTTACAAATTTAAAGCTTGAAAAGAATGATCCTTGGTCACATAGGTAACCAAGGAAATCGAAAATGAGAAGAAAATGGAGAGAAATCAAGAATCTTTACCTTGGAAGACAATGGAGACAAAGTTGGATTTTGAGCAAACCTTCCAAACGAAACTTGTAGAGAAGATGAAGATGAGTGTATAAATGTGTTTAGTGGAGAGAAAAATCAAAAAGCTTGGCCATCCATGGAGGAGTGATTTTCGGATTTGAAGAAGGAGGGGTAGAAAAGTTGGATTTTTGAAGAGATTTTCTAAAGAGAAAGTGTAGAGAGGTTAAGAGAAGTCTAGAAATGGTGTTTATGGAGAGAAAAGTGAAGAAGAGACTCTCTAATGGTGGCTGGAATTTTCTGATCTAAGAGGAGGAAGAAGAGAAGAGGTGGAGAGAAAATGGAGATAGAAATGGAAAATGGAGAAACTTTCTACACAAAGAAGGTAGAGGAGGTGAAGGCAAGTGTAGAAATGGGCTTGGAGAGGAGAAAAGATGAACAAAAATGGAGGAAGGAGGGGCTGCAATTTCGTGCTCATGGTGGAGGTAGAGAGAAGGAGGAGAAAAGAAAAGAGAAGAAGAAGAAGAAGGAAGAGAGAGAAAGTGTCTTGGAAATTAATGAATTAAAGTGATAATTGTATAATTGAAATGTGATAATTTCCTTCCCCTTGGCTGCCTTCCAGCCGTGCAAAGAGAGAGAGAAGTGGGTGGGGAATTTGGCTTCCTTTGGAAGCTAAAGCACATGGGTCAAAGGTAAGGTCAAAGCTTCTTAAGGAAGCTTTGATTATTTAATCAATAAATTTGAATTAAAGTAGATATATTTGACATAAAGTAGATTACATTAGGATAATGTGATAGGATTTTTATTACACACTATTATCCAATAGATAATAGTTACAGTTGACAGAAGTCAGTATTTAATTAATCTGACAGATGAATTTTTCGCTGTATTGATTTAATTGTATCTGTTAAAATTTCTCAAAAATTGCGAAACCTCGTAAACTGTGTCAAGTCCCGGGTTTAGTAAGATCCCCAGTCGACTTATCCATAGTCCAAAGTTCGCAGAGAAAACATCGCGTTTTTCTGGTTCTGCTCAGCGCGCATGCAAAACGAGGAATATATTAAAATATTCGACAGTTCCGGAAAATTCCCAGAAAATTCCCAAAAATTACAAATATTATAAAACGACTATTCGTCATATAATTTTTCAATTTTTGAAGCACTACAGTTGTTTTCACGACTCTGCTCGAGTTTCACGCAAAACGAGAAATATATTAAAATATTCGTCGTTTCCGAAAAATTCCAGAAAAATTCACATAAATCACAAATATTAGAAAATGACTATTGGCGGTGAAATAATTAGTTTCCGGAGCGTTACACTGACCTCAGCAATTCTCAGCTCAGTACGCACGTAAAACGAAGAATATATTAAAATATTCTGCGTTCTCAGAAAAATCCAGAAAAATTCTAGAAAATCTCAAATATTGTAAAATGATCATTTATCCTGAAATTATTAATTTTCGGGACGTTACACCAGGTGGTTTTGGTACTTTGGAAGAAATTTTTAAATTGTCTCTTGGGCCTAACTCAACATCCACCATAAACCCATTGGTTTGTTGAATGTTAATAATTTCTTTGATCTTTTGTTATTTTTTCTTGACAAAACTGTGGAACAGAAATTTATCACACCTTCGGCAAGACAACTTCTTATCTTTGCCTCCACTATTGATGAGCTGATTGATAAATTAGAAGCTTTTGTTTATGAACCTGATAAAGCAATAGCTCAGATAGATTGGTCTGTGGGAAGTAATGAGGGAAGCAGCATGAAAAGAAAGCCAAATTTGACACTTCATCTTTAATTTTCTTTTACTTTTGGTTTTATTTATTGTACTTTGTTTCTGTATAAATTTGTGTCAGGTCTTTCTTTTCAATAATTGCCACTACAGGTACTATCTTCTATCATTTACTCATCTATATTTTAACATTGCGGACAATGTTGTGATCTGGTTGGGGAGAATGATAGTTAAAAAAAAAGTAGGAAAGTGTGATATGACTGTCATGAACTTACTAAACCAATGAATAATGGCAGAGTAAGGAGTAATTTTACTCTTGAGACACATTTAAATTGGGAAGTATGTTTAATGAGATGACTGTTAGAAACCTGCAACAACACCAATTAAGGATGGCAGAGTAAGGAGTAAATTTTGTCCTGAAGGTAATTTTACACTTGAGACGCATCTTAGTTGAGGAAATAATTGTTTTAGAAGTAGCAACAATCATATCTTGGGTTATAGCATAAATTTTCTTCTTTTTTAAAAATCACATGCTTGGATATGAATATTGAATTGATGAATTGAGAATGATAGAAATATTCCCTGTGAGATTTTGAGCCTATTGATGAATGGATTGATCATTTGTACAATTCTTTTATTTCTTGTGTGATTTTCACTCATGGGATTGTTACTTTAGAACTTGCTTTGATTCTTTTTTAGGCTATATTTTCACATGCATACATAAATATGATTGAGGTTCTTGAAATAGCTACTTTAACCAAAAAGCCAAGAATGATTGGTGCACAAATAGGCAGCCTTACTCAGTAGCATATTGTCTCAATATGATATCAAACACTCTTATGTCTTCTTGGAAATCCTCTGATTCCTGCTAACGTAAGGCATTGGAAATGACCTATTTCCCTTTGCTTAACCCCCTTTGAGCTTATTTGACCATTCCTTGTTTCTAGCTCATATGTGCCTTAAATGAAAAACCATGTTTTTACTCGACCTTGGGGAATAAGAGAGAATTAGTTTTGTTAATGTATGAGTTTTTGAACAAGTATAGGGGTGTGTGTGCAAAATGGTTGGTGAAAAAGGAAAGAGTGGTTAATTAAAAAAAAATGTGTGTATATTTATAAAAAAAACAAATGTGTAAAGAAGGGCCAACAATGCAAAAAAGGGAAGGGAAAAGAATATGTAAAGGAAATTTGTATTAGGTAGAGTTGGGATGAACTTTCATGCTTGTTAATTGAACTCAGCTCTCATGCTCTTTTATTCTCTTTGGTTTTTAACTTGTCAAATCCATATTACCACCCTCTTTTACCTTGACTCCATTACAACCTTGAATAAGGCCCTCATGATTTGTGTATGCATGTGTTTTGGGTAGTAGAGAAGTAGAAGATAAGTAAGCTTATGGTAGTGCAATTTTTCATGAGTTGAATAGAGTGAAATACTTACCTTTTGAATGCTTGAAGGATTGAGAGTGAATCCTGTGAGGATTTATCATTCTTGATTAGCTCTTTTTAACTGAAGTTTCCTTTCTTGTTGGTTTGAGATGTGAAGAAATGTTACCTCATTAATGCTTTGATCCCTTGAATGACTGGTTGCTCTTCTTGATTCATTTAGCTTTTAAGTCTGTGTCATTTTTCTTTGTTCCCAAGTTTTTTTTATGTGTGTTTTTGCCCGGGAGTGCAAAAGTTTAGTGTGAGAGAATTTGATAATAATGTATTTTATTCAATTTATAATCCTCTCACTAGGCTTCTTAAGGTTCAATTTGGCTTAATTAAGTTGATTTTGTCACATTTTATGAAATTAAACTTAATTGGATCATTGAAAAAATTATTGCTTGAATTATCATTAATTTGGGTGATTGCATTCTTAAGTAAAGTGGCCACAATTTGAGTTACAATTATTTGATTAATGTGATTCTAGTCTTGTTAAAAAGTTAATATAATTCTCTAATAACTATTCACTTGATAGCAAAAGCCACATTGATAACAATATATTTTATTCATTGTATAATCTTTTCACTTGGCTTTTTTAGTAAACTAACTATAATTTGAGTTACAAATATCCGATGGATATGATTTTGGTCTTGTTTTAAAACTAAGACAAATTTCTACAACTTTCACGAAAACCTTAAGACCAGGAACACACGTTTGTATAACTCAAATTGGAGTTGAAGCAAAATCTAGAGTTTTGAACTTGATATCATGACCTCTATGCACTCATTAGGCTATATCTCGGGCTATAGGAGTTCAACAATTCTGAAATTTTGATAGTGGAAGGTTAAGACCCATATCTACAACTTTCATAAAGAACATAAGAGCAAATCAAAAGTCTTGAAGGTGATATTGGGCTTGGAAGTCAGAACAGAGGAGCTGAAGTTGGGCCTGACCCATGAGCAATAATTGGGCCATATCTCGGGCTGTAGGTGGTGGATTTGGATGAAACCAGTGGCTATGGAAATCTAAGACAATTTCCTAGAACTTTTATGAAAACCACTTGATAAGGAAATGACGCATGCCATGAGCTCAGAGTAGAAACATTTCAGAGACAAGAATCTCTATAATTTCAGCTCATTCATCATCATCAAGCAACTATTTTGGCATTTACTTCTCATCATCAAACAACTCCATTGTCTTGTTGTACTCCTTGAGCTCTATAAAAGGGAGCTTGGGTGCTCATTCAGATCATCTTTGATCTTAGTTTAGTTTATGCTATTGTGTTATTTGTTTCTCTTGTTGTAGTTTTCTTTGTTCTAAATTGAAATTATGTTCATCTTTTTCTTCCTATCTCTTTCTTTCTTCTTGTTCATGATTAACTAATTTTCATTTTGTTTGGGTCAAAAGGTGAAGTTTTCAGTAATAAGTTGAGGTTAGATTAATTTCTTTCTTGTGCTTAAATGATATATTTTTAAGTGATCATTATATGTATTATATGTTGTTTCCAATCAATTTAGAAACCCTTCTTATATATTGAAGAACTTGATTCATTATAGACAAGACGTTGGCACAGTGGATGCTTAAGACCATTTACAAGTATTGGTGGATAATTAAAGGAACTATAATATGATTACATGTATAATCTAAATTGAACTTTGAATGTTAAATCTTTCGATTGGAACCTCCATTATGTGTGATTTCAATTGAGTTATAAAAAAAAATCTTGTCTTTAATTTATTACCAAGAATGGATCTTCTTAGCCCAAGTAAATCTTTTTCCATTTGTGAACAACTTTTATCACCTTTAGAATTGTGACAAATCTGCTCCTTACCTCAATGAATTTTTTCTTCATCGATTCCCTATGGATCGACTTCGGACTTCCGAGAATTTACTACTTAAAACAACCTACACTTGGGTTTGAAACTTTTAATTCCCATCACCAACCAAGATAAACATTTCATCAAACAACTTTGATGCATTGTTTAACCTCTGAATTAATCTCTTGCCACATAGTAATTAAGCAATTAATATATGCAAATCCCACTCAAATTAAGCATTAAATCAGAATTTATATAAGAGAAGAAGAAAAAGAAAAATTTAATTAATAAATGAATGTATAGCAATTAAAACAGGATCTCAAGATTAATCATCAAGAATGTCAATCTCTTGGATTGATTAAAGGCTCTACCCCTCCATGAATGGGAGGGAAGAACTCAAAAAAATAAGAGAAAAATGAAAACCTTGAGAGAATGGAGAGGAAAAGAGTTCTAAAGAGAATATGAGAAGTGTAGAATGAATGGTGCCACGGATCTCTACCCTCAACCCCCTAACTAACCCTTATTTTGGCCTTTCCCCATTAGAAACTTGATGCGTACAAAGCTGGGTCAATTATGAGAATTTGGGACCAAGGCTCATGTTAAATAAAGGTCTACAACTCAAGTTATGGATAAATCATTCTCAAAGGGTCTCTAGTTTTGTTTGCTGACTTCAAGGGATGAAAACTCTATCAAAACATCGTAATTTGGAAAAATAGTCTTCAGACGAAATAAAGATATATGTCTTGACTTTCATTTACCACCAATTTTAGGCCAAATCACATCGACAACCCAAGTTATGCCCTGATTAGTGCACATTGCTCGGGTTCCATTGACAGAACCCGTGCTCTGACTTCCAAGCTCAATTAGCTCTACTAGATGTCTGATTAACCCTGGAGCTCTTCATAAAAGTTGTAGAGCTCTCTCTCATCTTTCCTAAAGGTAAGAGAAATAATTTCTAATCATCTAGAACTCAAGATATGGTCGAAATATAGAAATAATGTAAAATCTCAATGATGCTGGAAAAGATCAATTAAGCCCATTTTGGGCTCAAACTTACAAAACATGACCAAGCTCAATCAATTAAGTACATGGAGAGTGTAAAAATAGGGGTTTATTAATGTATAAAATATATGATTATCAGCCTGTCGAGAAGAACACACCCTCTCATTCTCCAGCGAAAGAATCTGGAATTCGTGATCTTTATTACCTCCTTTAGTAAGCACCAAATAACCCTTAAGTTTGTCAAGTGCTTCTCCAGGTTGGAAATTGGATATCTGGTCATAAGCATTATCCCCAATCCATGGGTATACAAACCCGGGACCACGATGAATCCGGATAGGGTCTTCTATAACACCCTAATACCAATATCTTGTTATAACTTATATATATAAAGATATAAAGCATTAATCATGTCACTTCTATTCTTACTGTACTCCTATTAATATACAATTAAAGAAATTATATAAAGAAAGCCATGATAAAAGTAGGTCATACATATATACTTCAAAAGCCTCTAAAGGCAAAGTGTTATATATACATCATAATTACATCTCAAAGTACAAATGTACAAGAGTTCTCAAGTAATAAAAATAAAACTATCTATTTTCTCGTTGCATCTCCCTTAACTACTTTAACCTTCGGTAAAAGGGTTTTGACCTGCTTTTACCATGGAAACACAAACATAAAATTTTTCAGTAATTAAACATGTAATTCATGGCACTCATTAATATATATTCACTTATAAACATAATTAATAATCATATTATATTGTCGCCTATACAACTGTATAATGTATAGAAATCTAATGTACCTCGATGTTACACAACTGCCTATACAACTGTATAACATCAACTAAACTTGGCAAATTGTTTAACTCGCTTCAATGCCTAACTTAGGACTTAACTCATCCCAAGACTCGTGTTAGTAAGTTTGACTCACTTTACTACATTTACATAAGGTTGATCATATTCTTCATGTGCTTGACAAATAGTTTAGCTCACTAGTTTGCCTTAGGTAAAGTGTTGTCCTGACACTTACCTCTCCCAATTATCTTCTAAGAAAAGAGCTTAACTCACTCTTTTGCAAGGTTAAGAAGTTTGGTTCACTTCCTTAATTATGATAATTGTTCTATATAAATTTACACATTGAACTCATATTTGGATTATAGGAGAATATCTTATGCAACTATGATAAGTACACTTTCTTACCAAACTTGTATCTAGTTTACCTTATAATCACAATTCTAGTGATTTTCTAAATCACACAAGGGTGTATAAGATTCTAGATAACTATTTCAATTAATCAATAACTATTGAATAACTTAACACCTAACTTGTACTCATATATTAGGTGATTATTTCCTTTGTAAAATATCCCTAAAAGTCTCTTAATATACTTAGGAAAACATATAAGAATGATTTCAATTGCTAGGAAACTCCAACATATTGAGAAAAATCATACTGAAAATCCCTAGAACTCACTCCTAGGCGTGACATTCTCTGTCTCGCCTGGCTGAGAAATAGAACAACCCACGCCTAGGCGTGGTTTAGTCACGCCTAGGCATACACGACTAAAAGTTCTGCAAAATTTTGCAGAACAATTTTCTATTTTATTACTCAAAATTATCACTCCAATCACTAAAAATCTGATCCTAAGTTATCTCAAAACTCAAATATGATCCATTAACATATTGTGATACTTTTACAATCTTAATTTCACTTAATCATGGATTAGGGGAAATTCCACCACCTAAGACCTAAAATCACCATTTTTGTCTCCAATGGAGATTAATGGTTCTTATGGGTTAAGACTCATAGCCATACATCCAATAAGGTGTAAACACTCTAATTTACCACTTGGAATTAAAAACCAAGCTCAAAACCTAGATTTGTTCATCAAATCCATCTTTTACAATTTATGTAACCTAACTTCAACCATAGAGAAAAGTAGAAGAAGAGGGATGGAGATTTAGGTTAGAATATCCTACCTCAAACTCTTGATGATGGTGGTTGATCAACCTTTGCCTTACCCTTAGTTTTCTTGCTCTTTTCCTCTTCTCCCTTGGCTTTCTCTTCTGTTCTTTCTTGTTTCTCTACTGCTCTTTGGTTCTATTTTCCGTGAATGAGAAAGGAAATTATGAGTGAAATATCATGAGAGAAAGTCCAATATATGGGTGGTTACCCATATACCACTCATAAGTTTCATATACTTCATTGATAAATCTTGATCTTCTAAAAACGCTTAGATTTAACTAAATTAAGTTTTCCACCTTTCAACAACTTTGAATAAATACTACGATTCATCAAAATTATTGTTTCACTATTATCTTATTTTTTCATATTTGCTGGGAGTCAATCTAGCATTAAAAACACAACCAATATGCCTACAAATACCAAACTGACTCTGATTGTTCTCAAATTTTAACTACACCTTATATAGCTTATTTGTGACTTAGAAACAAACTCTCTAGGTTTATTTCCCTCAATTTAGCAATTAATGCTACTATTTGAGTCATTTTAAGCTACTTTTTAACTTCTGAGTTGTAACTAAGTGCTTAAACTAACTCAGTTTATCACAAAAATAGACAGACATGTAAAACAAATGTTGTACTATCTTTAGTAACCATAAAATAGTCTAAGCTAAAAAAGGGTTGTTAAATCTTCATCGACCAAAGCTCAGACTTCAAGAACCGGTGCTCTGGCTCTACCCCTCTTCATTCCTCTAGCCATCCGACAACACCGAAAGAGGCTGGTGAGCAACTATTAGAATCAATTAACTAAAGATTCAGACACAAAATGGGGTAAACAAAAAAAAAGTTCACGTCCGTATACTGGCCTCCACGCCTTTCAAAGTCTAAACTTCAGAAGGACACCTCTGCCATGCTTAGCATGGCAAAGGAGCTACTCCAAAGGAGTGTTTGTCCCTTTATTAGGCTACAAGTGCACGGGTCATATAAGTAATATAGATACAGAGTATAAGTTCATTTCCACAAGGATAGATGGCTTCCATTACTAAATAACAACTAATAGCTTAGTTAAATTTTATTCAAGAACATACAAAATAGGAAAAAATGCTTAGAAACTAAATCTAAATTCTACAAAGCAATAAAGATAATGGTTTAGAAATTTAGGAAATCCTTCTTCTACTCCTATTTCAACTAATGATATGCAATCCTTCCAAGCAACATTAACGATTAGTTAGGTTAGCTTGAGAATCTGATTTAGTCAAAAGCCTATGTCTAGGTCAATCAACCTTGGTGTCATTTACCTAATCCACTATGTTTCCATGAGAACTAGTGTAAACTCCATTAATGGATGATCTATTCTCAAACACCCGCTAATACATGGCTAAAAGGTATATTTCTATCCAGTTAGCGAATCAACTCATCCAAGCCAATTGAACTTGTCGAACATGCATCTACTATACCATGTCCATATCCACAAATCTCTATGTCTAGTTCATTTGCATCAACTAAGATCATGCAATTGATGGCCAATCAGAAGCAAGCATTAAGCATAGGTATGGTAGAACAAAACCAAACATCAATATAAACTCGAAATAACACATAAACATTAATATCCATAGAAAGATTCAAAGTAATTCCTAAATACAGCTCAGCTAATCCATGAACACGAAAATAACATAAAAAACAATGTTCATAAGATAAGGGAGAGAAGAAAACTAAGGGAGAAGGAAGTAGATATCATCTTTGAAATTCAAATCATCTTCCCTAAGGAAGATGACCTCCATCCTTGACTCCTCCAACCTCCAATCTGCCTAGAAATGAAGAACATGCCGCAGCCTCTCTAAAACCTAAAAACTATTGTGGAACTCCTTTAAAATATCTGATAAAAATCTATTTATAAGCTCAGAAAATAGAGCCACGCCGTAGCATTAATATGCCTACGCCACGACGCGATTACATTTAGGTCAGTGATGCCGCAGCATCAACATGCCTGTGTCACGCCGTTCAATTTACGTAGCTCCTTGTCTTGTTGCAGGGCATGCATCACGCCGCAACATTGATATGCCACGTCACAGCGTGAGATGTTGAGTTGCACACTTGACTTTCTCTTTTAATTTCAGCTCAATTGCTCCATATATCAGCTTGTTTGGAGCCCTTCCTACGATCGAGAAATCACCAAATAAATAAGAGTTGCAAATCCACTTTATCAATCGAATAATATGCACAGTTTGCTCAAAATTATATAGGAAAGGTATCAGAATTGAATATAACAAACATAAGCATAAAACCTTCCAAATATGCATAACAACAAGGACTTTAGCAATCAGTAAAACATAAATATGGGGCACAAATAACTATATATTGTGGAGTTATCACACCCCCAAACTTAACATTTTGCTTGTCCTCGAGTAAAACAAAGTATGACTAAGTCAACTTTCTTGAAAATTTATACTTTTAACATGCATTCAGCAATTAGCAAATTTCAATCTTTATTTTCTTTAATTAAACCATAGCTACTAGTATATAATGATTACTTCAATCCATAAAAAGCGCAAATGCCCCAAAACCAGCTTCATACATACACAATCCTTCACATGTTAACAATCCAGCTTCCTTCCATGCAATTCACATTATCCACAAACATGCAAGATAAACTTCTCCTATTCAAATCATACACATCCAGATAAGTTTATAAGTATACATGCATATGAATCATAAAATCCATAAAATGAAATCTAAACTCTCTCTCCACTAATGTAAACCACACACAACTGAGGATCAAGAGGGTCTATACAGCATGTAATGTAAGGCCAATGGTAATGGCGTAAGAAAAGAAGAGAAATGATATACAACAAATATTGAGAAACATAAACATGTTATTTCAAGACTTGAGCCATCAAGTGATACTATCAGGGTAATCAACAGTGAAATAATAAAACTTGCCAGAACCATTCAATGTTTTTTATACATTTCATTTCCTCTGCTTTGCTTATTTTTGTCTTTCTTTTTCTTTTTCCATTTTTTCCCAAAGCAATGCTTTTTTTTTTCAATTTTGCATCGGGTTCGTTCAGGGTCATTTTGTATTGAACATACATACCCCTACTCACTGGACTCAATTCAAGAAATAACACATCATGTACTCAACAAACATTGATGGTAGGAAGAAAATGCAATGCTTTCACATGCATTAGAATGGTTAAGCTTGAAAAGGCTCAATCGGTTCAAACAATGCCCTAATCATTTCCTCAGTCATGCACAGTCTAGGATTTCGCCTCAAGAGAGTTTAAAAACAACTTCTAGGATAATCGAAACTCTACATGTACATCCATAAGTTTTCTCTAAACATGCACTCTTATCATTTTCAAAGTTATACTTGCATCTAAGTGGAATGTAAATCATACATCAAAAGCAACTAAACAGTTTCACGTGCTTCAAGTTCACATAAGGTTTCACTCAAAAGTGGCCAAATAGCAACTTTTCATATCATGAACAACCAAAACAACACCATGCAGTAAGTCATGCATTCAAATAGATTCAACTTTTCAATTTAACATGCATAACATCATTTGCATAATATTAAAAATTGAAACTTCTTTGCAAACCCAAAGTCCTCACTTGGCATTGGAACTTTAGGACCTAAACTTTTCAAATTAAGCACACTGTTAGTCTGAGCATACTAAAATATGAAATAACATGAAAAATGAAAGAAATATGTACAAAACATAACACAATGCCACGACATTAAACTGCCAACGTCGCAGCATCATAGCTCATCTGCAGAATTCAGCAAAAAACACTCACTGGCACCACCACGTCAAACATACCAATGTTGCGGCGTGAGAGGTTTGACTGCAAAATTTAGCAACAAACACAGTTTTGTTACTAGATTTGGTTCAAAGTGGCATCTTGCAACAGTAAAACTAGTCCAAAAAGCTATTTTACAAAATGTATAATACAAACATAATAACATCACAAAATCAACATAATAACCTATATAAGACAAAAATCCTAACTAAAGCATAAAAACAATCAAACTCATAAAACTACTAAATTAACATACTAACACTATTAACATAAACATATTAACATATAAAATTCAATATACTATCTAGTTATGCATAAAGTAAAGACACAACGTTAATATAAACTTGGGATTTCCTCTCTTAGAAGGGCCTAGTTTACAGTCATGGCTGGACTTTGTCCCCAAAATGACTTCTGCAGACGAGTTGTCTTCTTAAACTTGATTCAAGGCTTATCATTTTGAGGAGTCACGAATTCCCTGAAGGACCTTATATGATTAGGATCATCCGCCTTCTTTATTGAACCTAAAGCAATAACATAAAAAGACTTAAATTAACATAGATTGTATACAACTTGAATTAGAACTAACCAAAATCATTGTTGATATTAGCAATATAGAATTAAACCATTATCCTCGGCAATTGCCAAGGACTTAGTCTAAACTATACAGAAATATACCATTATCCCCGGCAACGACGCCAAAAACTTGTTTGTCCCTTTATTAGGCCGTAAGTGCACGGGTCATACAAGTAATATAGATATAAAGTATAATTTCGGTCCCATGAGGATAGATGGATTCCATTACTAAATAACAACCAATAGCTTAGTTAAATTCTATTCAAGAACATATAAAATAGGAAAAAATGCTTAGAAACTAAATATAAATTCTACAAAGCAATAAAGATAATGGTTTAGAAATTTAGGAAATCCTTCTTCACCTCCGATTTCAACTAATGATATGCAATCCTTCCAAGCAACATTAACGATTAGTTAGGTTAGCTTGAGAATCTAATTTAGTCAAAAGCCTATGTCTAGGTCAATCAACCCTGGTGTCATTTACTTAATACACTCTGTTTCCATGAGAACTAGTGTAAACTCCATTAATGGACGATCTATTCTCAAACACCCTCTAATACATGGCTAAAAGGCGTATTTCTATCCAGTTAGCGAATCAACTCATCCAAGCCAATTGAACTTGTCGAACATGCATCTACCATACCATGTCCATATCCACAAATCTCTATGTCTAGTTCATTTGCATCAACTAAGATCATGCAATTGATGGCAAATCAGAAGCAAGCATTAAGCATAGGCATAGTAGAATAAAACCAAACATCAATATAAACTCGAAATAACACATAAACATTAATATCCATAGAAAGATTCAAAGTAATTCCTAAAAATAGCTTAGCTGATCCATGAACACGAAAATAACATCAAAAATAGTGTTCATAAGATAAAGGAGAGAAGAAAATTAAGGGAGAAGGAAATAGATATTGTAACATCTAGAAAATTAATAATTTTATGACAAATATTCATTTTATAATATTTGTGATTTTCTAGAATTTTTTTAGATTTTTCTGAGGACGCGGAATATTTTAATATATTTCTCATTTTGCGTGCACATTGGCAAGAGTCAGGAAAAAGACAGTAACACTCCAAAAGTTAGAAAATTTTATGACGAATAGTCATTTTATAATATTTGTGATTTTTGGGAATTTCTTGGAATTTTTTCGAAAACGTTAAATATTTTAATATATTCCTCATTTTGCGTGCGCGCTAAGCGGAGCCGGGAAAATGAAATATTTTTCTCGAGAACTTTGATCTGTGGAAACGTTGAGGAGGGATCGTACTAAACCCGAGGCCAGACACGGTTTATGAGATTTCACATTTTTTGAGAAATTCATCTAACAGAGCGATAGATCGCTGTGTAATTTTTATCCGCTGGATAATTAATACTGACTTCTGTCAATTATAATAATTGTCCATTGGATAATAGCAGGTATTAGAAACTCTATTACCTTATCTTAATGTAATCCACTTTATGTCAAATCAAATCCACTTTAATTCAAATTAGTGTACTTTTTCAAAGCTTCTTTGAGAAGCTTTGACCACCAAATGACCCAATTGCCCTTGGCTTGTTGGAGAAGCCTCTCCACCCCTCCCTCACACTCTCATTACCGTGGACTTAGGGGCATAATGGGAAAGCAATTTTGCTTCCCACACTTAACCATACACACCCAAAAATATCTCACTTTCACCTACCTTTTTCTCTCTCTAACTTCATCTTCTTCAAGTTTCTCCTCCTTCTCTCTACACCTCCACAATTATCATGAAAATGCAGCCCCTCTTCTCAACCATTTTCTTCACTTTTCTCTTTATCAGAGCCATTTCTATACTGCCCTCCATCTTCTCTACATCTTTCCTTTAGAAAGTTCCTTCAAAAATCCAACCTTTCTTCCTTCTCTTCCTCTCCCCCTTGGCTACGAAAATTCCAGCCACCATCTCCATTGTTTCTCTTCACTTTTCTCTTCATAAACACCATTTCTAGACTCCTCTCAACCTCCTCTACAACTTCTATTTGAAGGGTTTTCTTCAAAAACCCATTTTTCCTCCATTGTCATCCAAGGTAAAGCTTCTAACTTTGAGGTAAAGCTTTCACTTTTCTTCCTCTTTCTCTTTAATTTCGTGATCTAGGGTCTCAATGGAGACCAAAGATCCATTCTTTTCAACTATTAATGTTGATTTTTGATGCTTGAAAAATTAGGGTTCTTGAAGACCCAAAACCGAAATTCACCAAGAAGCCATAAGAGACTATTTTTGTGTTCTTCCTTCAGGTAAGAGGGAGATTACTCACTTCAACCATTTATTGGTGGTGAGAAGACTTTTGTGTGTTGCTGATGAAGAAATCCATCTTTGTATGCTTACTTGATTTGATGATTTTGTATGATTTAGTGTTCTTGAATTTGATTAATGATTGATTTGTACTCTTAGATATATTAGATATGTTAAATGTGCTTAATCATGTTAGGGTTGCTAAATAAAAAATTTGGAGTTTCCTACCCTAACATGATGGCCACAGTTTTGAGAAGATTTTGGCTTAAAAAATTAGTTTTTGTACATAATATAATGAAGCTATGTAATTAAAGATTGAATGTTAATGTTGGAACTTTGAAATGGAAAATTTTAAGGGTTTATTACCCCAAATGATGGCCACGGTTTTGACCTTGATAATTAGGTAATTGGATTGATCTTGGTAACTTAAAATCTAAGTGAATTGATGTTAAAGAACTAATACACAAAAGGGAAAGAAGAATTGAAACTTAGAAGACCTATGGTGCCATGGTTTTGACATTGGATTTTAGGGGATTGGATTGGTCTTGTGAGAAATGAAATTTGAGTGATTAAGTATCAAATAACTAATGCAAAATGTGCTGGAAAATTGAGACTTTGACAGCCTAATGATGACCATGGTTTTTGAGAGAAAGATTGGGTTCAAGTGATGCCTTGGAGCATCTTTGGAGATTGAGGAATTAAAGACTTGCATAACCTTTAATAAGTGGAGGAATTAAATTGAATAATAGCAATTGAGGAGACCACGGTTTTAAAGGGGTATCTGCCCTAATATTTTCATAATTGACCAAAGATTTGAGACTTTGAAAATGAGAATCCATAATGGGGACATTGTGACACCCTAATATTTTCATAATTGACCAAAGATTTGAGACTTTGAAATGAGAATCCATAATGGGAACATTGTGACGATTGATAAACCATAAATACCTAATGATGTTGAGGAATTGGATTAATCCCATGTGGAATAAAAACTAAGTAATTGGTATCAAGAGGCTAGTGCATAATATGGGAAGGAATTTAGAACCTTGAAGGCTTGTGAGACTACAGTTTTAAGGGTTAGTTAACCTAAGGATTTGCATAATTAATCAAGACTTAAGTTCTTGGAAATGTTAAACCCTTAATGGGGAAATGGTGATAATGATAAACCATAATATATATTGATATTCAAATATGACTCTATATGGTTGTGAGTCCCTATGAAGGGTTATGTACTTGTTGATTTAGTTCTCGATGAGAAATGACATGTTGATATAGAAATGACTATATACCGTTGTGGTATTGTATATGATGAAGGCATCATTGATAAACATACATGATTGGACATTGTGTCGTCATGCATATGTAATTTGATAACGAATTATATACCGTTGTGGTATTGAATATGATAAATGTATCCTTGATAAACATACATGATTGGACATTGTGTCGTTATGCATATGTATGCCTAAGAGTTGAATAACACCTATGCGCGGGTACGAATAGACTAAGCATAGGTGCCATATGTTGTTGGCCCTGGGGGCGTCAGGGTGCGGGTGCCTCATCATGGACAGTTAAGAGCTCCTCTGTGCCGTGAGGTAGACCGATGCAAACACACCGACGATCTGGACCGGGACGCTGTCCTATCTCGCGATCAACTGTTAAGGTGCCACGTATAAGCCATTGATGCGCAAAATATTTTTATGAAATAAAGCACACTGTATTTTAAGGCTAACGATATACTGGCATTACTCCTTGATCATTCACTCTGAAAGGTTAATGTCTATCTCCATGGAGTAGGATTTGGTACTATAATACATTATGCAACATTCATTGTCGGTCTCATGAATTGTTGAGCATGAACACCTGTGACTGTGAAAGTAACTATTTTACTTCTGTAAATGATTATTTGATCATTGTGCTGATTTCTGAAAATATTGTTGTGATTTGTCTGATATTGTCAATTCTTGTTATTGCCTACTGTTGTTATGCTTTTACTATAAATATCAATGTTATTATTGATTCTTGTTATTGCTTATAATTAAAACACTTTTGGTATAAATTCCGCTGTTGTTGTTAATAAATGTATGATCTGTATTGCTTTGTGGGCGCCTTGCGCCGTGTTGTTTTCTTACTGCCATAGTGGTAATGAAAGATGGGTGTCTCACCTCTTTCCTGTATTGCCCTGTTTTATGTCAAATTGGATAAAAATAGTGAAGAGTGCGAGTGGATTCGATTAGTTGTACTTTGAGGATCCACTTCTATCTCCTGGTGATGGCGTCCGCACCATGCTATCTATTTCGCACGTGGATACAGTTTCTTCAAGGGTCAGAAGCCTGGCATTTCGACCGTGAAGCAAGGCTTATCGTTTACAAGGGGGATGTAACCCTGGTTCAGAGTGGTAATGAACCCGGCGATGGGACGAACATTGTCTATGTTCCTTTACATGTGGAGCTCCCTATACCCATTGGGGAAATGTGGAGTAACCGCCATCTCTTCCTTAGAGAGGTTTCAGTTATAACGCATGTTCGTGCTCCCGTTCAGCTGGATATATCGCAGGGACGAGTATTATCTGTCAGAGATACTGAGGAAAATCAGGTGCAGGATCATTCCATTCACGTGTTCGACTTCGGAGAAGGCCGAACCTTTATATGGTAGTTTATGTTATGTAATGAAAGGATCAAGTTTGATATTGTGTAATTCTACTTTATGCATTAATTATGGATATGTCTTTTGTATTAAAATGATGTTGTATTCGGATTTGAGTCAATATAATTTTATTTCATTGGAGGCTCATATTTTCTACTTATGCATAAATGTGAAAAATAAACTTTTAAAATTTTGAAATTTACGGTTATTGAGGCTGTGACATGCCTGGATTTAATAACGGTGGTGTAATGATGATTACGCTACAATTGTTATATCTTGGTGCGTTACACTAGGTGGTATCAGAGTAGTTCATCCTGTTGAGCCGGGGTATGGACTTGCTATGCTTAAGCATGTAGAATTTTGTCAGTTGTGCATTTCCTTGTCTCTTGATTGAGATGATGGGAAAGGAATGCATGGCTTGCTGTAGGATGAATGTTAGTAGGTACTGTTATACAGTTGCATGATATTGAGGACTGGCCTACTCAATATGTAATGTTTTGTGTGTACAGGAAACTATGACTTCACCTGGGCGTACGGTACTAGGAAAATAGGAATTCTTTTTGTAAAGAGATCAAAAGGTTTTGAAAAAACTGATCTTCCGGAGAAAGAAATAACTGGTGTAGGCTTAGTTCGAGAAGCTGTTTGGGAGCTGACGACTTGTAAGGGGTTACGCCACAGAAGGCAGGAATGGAGAAGCTCGGGTTGAGACTGTTAGGGTTCGTGGATTTGACTTGTCTTGTTTGAATTGTGTGACTCCTTGTGTTTGGTTTCTGAAAGGAGACAATATTGTTTGAGATAATTACGTTTGTTTTGTTGTGTTATGTCCTTGTCTGTCTTCAAAGAAAGTCGATGGCTCGTGGTAGACATACGCATGTGGGCGCAGGACAAGACAATGGAAGCATGATTGTGACTGTAGAGGAAGTACAAAGGATAGCCGAAGTGACAACTCACTAAGATTAGAGGGCCGCACAACGGCAAAAATTGAGGCTAAGGTTCCAAATCTGTTGAAGGAGAGTCGGATTTGGGATAACCTCGAACTGCCTAGATTCCCAAGGCGGAATAATAAAAAGGTTAATCAGTTTAAGTTGAAACCGTATTCTCGATGGCTAGGGAAGCAACAACAACATCCAATTCATGGAGAAAGTACTAGTGGCAGTAGATCCAGTCAGACCTCGACATCTTTACCAAGATGTAAGAAATACGGGAAGAACCACTTCACGAGGGAGTGCCAGATTGAAGGGATAATCTGCTTTAAGTGCGGAGAGCTCAGACACGTTTCTAAACATTATGCTTCAACGAAGAAGAAGTCTTCTGTTGATGATGCGTGTGCTTTAAGATCCCAAGCTGAAGAGAAAGATTATACCCTGGATGGCACGAAAGTTTCCTAGACTGAAAATCCAAACGATGTAGATTATGCCACAAATGACAATCTCGTAATTCTGCTGTATAATTCCGGGACAACCCCTTCTCTTACAAAAAAAAAATTGTAATTGTATGGATCATTTGGATTCATCTGTGCTTTCAGTAGCTTTGATCCAGTTACTTTTATTTTTGTTGTTAAAACCTGTTATTAACACTCAAGTTTGTTTAACCCATCCTATTTCCCACTAAAGATCGAATCTTTTATTGATTTGACATGTGTAGCTTCATGATTTTAGAAATAGATCGGTTATTTTCTGGCTATGTCTTACTAGATCGTTCATATAGAAACCTTAGTGATTTTCGAAGCTAAGACTTTTGAATCCATAACGGCCAACAAAGTTGAAGCCTTGTGAGGAAAAGGAGCCTGGCGATACATGTTAATGTCTTCCGTAAAGGACCAAAAGCAAGGAGAATATAAATGCCATTCTTGTAGTCAAAGAGTCCCGCATATTGAGCCACGATGCTGTCGGTTAAAGAAAAGGATAGAACTTCTCAGTGAGACGAGGACTGTCTCGAAATAAACAAGACTTCGATCAAGGATGAGTGTCCTCGGATAAAGATGAACGAATTCGATGGATCAGCGAAAAGGGAGTCATTATTCTCTCCAAGATAGATGTACATTCATATCATCATTAAGTTTATGAGAAATTGGAAATGTTCCTAAAACAATTTTTCGAACACGCTTTGGACATTGAGGGTATCTTGTGATGCCGTTCGGAGTAACAAATATTCTTGTCATGTTCATGAATTGCATGAATCAAATCTTTCGTCCTTACCTAGACAGAATTGTTGTTGTCTTTATCAATGACATTCTGATATATTCTCAAACGCGTGAAGAGACATGTTGGACATCCCGATCCAGTTTTCCAGATTTTAAAAGAGAAAGGACGAATGCCTGAGTATCAAAGTATAAATTCTCGTTTTCAGTTTTGAGTCATGAGAATTCGAATGAAAGGATTATTGTGAGTCCGTCAAAAGTTGAAGCAGTCTTGCAATGGGAAGAACTGGAGACCATGATACCCTCGTAACTTACAGGGTTAGTTGGTTTCTATCGAAAGAATGTTGATGAGCTCTCCAAGATAATAGAATCTCTTATGTAATTTACAAGAAGAGAATCAAACTTCTACGAACTAACAAAGGTGAAGAAAGTTTTCCAAGGATTGAGGAGATATTCGGATGCTCACTAGTATTGGTTCTACCTAATTTTGGGGAACCGTTTGAAATACTTTGTGATGCTTCGCATTAGGGTCTAGGATGTATACTCATGCAAAGTTGAGAAGTTGTGACTTACGCCTCGAGATAGTTGAGGGTGCATTGAGAATTACCCGATGCATGACTTGATGTTAACCGCAGTTATAATTACTGTAAAGGTATAAAGATGTTTTCCATATAGAGTGACATCCACGTCTTTGGTAATCTCAAGAGCCTAAAGTATTCACTCGATGAAAAAGAATAGAACATGAGACGAAGAAGGTGACTAAGGTTTTGTGGGCGTATGGCCTTTAACTTTAGTGTTATTTTAAAAAAGGCGAATGTTGTAGCAGATGTTACGCACTAGAAGTTGCCTAATATCTTCATTTTAGTAGTCTAGAAGAAGAAACTAATAGAGTGATTCAAGGACGTGTGGTTGACATTGGAGATGACACCAGATGAAGTATGTTTGGGTATGGTTCCTATTTTAAATTATTTGTTGGGAGAAATTCAAGAGGAGTAGAAGAATGACCAAGATATGTCAAGATTTAAAGCAGAAGTATCCGCAGTAAGGAATGGAGTGAGACATTACTAAATATATGTCGCCCTGCCTGGGTTACCAATAAACCCACTCTAAAATTTTTTGAACTATATCAAATTCCATTCCGAATTTGGTCTGGTAATCCAACAACCAATTTTGTCATCCTTTCTTTCTAAACCTCCATGATATCTTCCATATATCATAATTGCGAAAGTACATCCCCGATTCAGCCATGTCACCAAACTAAACACAGTGCAGCTCAGAGAGAGTCTAATCTATGAGAAGCTTCTTGTGAAGATCGAGGATATAAGAGCAAAGCAACACAGAGACAAAGGAGATCACATTGGTAAGGGTGATCTGAATTGACGTAACTAGAGATGCAACGTGAGGGTTAGAAAATAAGATGAAGAAACACGTTAATGTTTATTCTAAGGGATGAAAATTTCGAAGACGAAATTTCTATTTGAAGGGGAGAGTTGTAACATCAGGAAAATTAATAATTTTATAACAAATATTCATTTTATAATATTTGTGATTTTCTGAAATTTTTCTGGACTTTTCTGAGGATGCAAAATATTTTAATATATTTTTCGTTTTGCGTACACAATGGGCAGAGTCGGGAAAATGATGGTAACGCTCTGGAAGTTGGAAAATTTTATGACGAATAGTCGTTTTATAATATTTGTGATTTTTGGGAATTTCTTAGAATTTTTTCAAAAATGTTGAATATTTTAATATATTTTTCGTTTTACGTGCACACTGAGCGGAGCTGGAAAAATGAAATATTTTTTCCAAGAACCTTGATCTGTGGAAACATCGACGGGGGATCTTACTAAACCTGAGGCCAGACATGATTTACGAGATTTCACATTTTTTTAGAAATTCATCTGATAGAGCGATAGATCGCTGTGTAATTTTTATCTGCTGGACAATTAATACTGACTTCTATTAATTATAACAATTGTCCATTGGATAATAGCAGCTATTAGAAACTCTATCACCTTATCCTAATGCAATCCACTTTATGTCAAATCAAATCCACTTTAATTCAAATTGGTGTACTTTTTCAAAGCTTCTTTGAGAAGCTTTGACCACCAAATGACCCAATTGCCCTAGGCTTGTAGGAGAAGCCTCTCCACCCCTCCCTCACACTCTCATTGCCGTGGACTTAGGGGCATAATGGGGAAGCAATTTTGCTTCCCACACTTAACCATACACACCCAAAAATATCTCACTTTCACCTACCCTTTTCTCTCTCTAACTTCATCTTCTTCAAGTTTCTCCTCCTTCTCTCTACACCTCCACCATTGTCACGAAAATGCAGCCCCTCTTCTCAACCATTTTCTTCACTTTTCTCTTCATCGAGCCATTTCTATACTCCCATCCATCTTCTCTACATCTTTCCTTTAGAAAGTTCCTTCAAAAATCTAACCTTTCTTCCTTCTCTTCCTCTCCCCCTTGGCTACGAAAATTCCAGCCACCATCTCCATTGTTTCTCTTCACTTTTCTCTTCATAAACACCATTTCTAGACTTCTCTCAACCTCCTCTACAACTTCTATTTGAAGGGTTTTCTTCAAAAACCCATTTTTCATCCATTGTCATCCAAGGTAAAGCTTCTAACTTTGAGGTAAAGCTTTCACTTTTCTTCCTCTTTTTCTTTAATTTCGTGATCTAGGGTCTCAATGGAGACCAAAGATCCATTCTTTTCAACTATTAATATTGATTTTTAATACTTGAAAAATTAGGGTTCTTGAAGACCCAAAACCGAAATTCACCAAGAAGCCATAGGAGATTGTTTTTGTGTTCTTCCTTTAGGTAAGAGGGAGATTACTCATTTCAACCATTTATTGGTGGTGAGAAGACTTTTGTGTGTAGTTGATGGAGAAATCCATCTTTGTATGCTTACTTGATTTGATGATTTTGTATGATTTAGTGTTCTTGAATTTGATTAATGCTTGATTTGTACTCTTGGATATATTGGATATGTTAAATGTGCCTAATCATGTTAGGGTTGCTAAATGGAAAATTTGGAGTTTCCTACCCTAACATGATGGCCACGATTTTGAGAAGATTTTGGCTTAAAAAATTGGTTTTTGTACGTAATATAGTGAAGATATGTAATTAAAGATTGAATGTTAATGTTAGAACTTTGAGATGGAAAATTTTAAGGGTTTATTACCCCAAATGATGGCCACAGTTTTGACCTTGATAATTAGGTAATTGGATTGATCTTGGTAACTTAAAATCTAAGTGAATTGATGTTAAGGAACTAATACACAAAAGGGAAAGAAGAATTGAAACTTAGAAGACGTATGGTGCCACGGTTTTGACATTGGATTTTAGGGGATTGGATTGGTCTTGTGAGAAATGGAATTTGAGTGATTAAGTGTCAGGTAACTAATGCAGAATGTGGTGGAAAATTGAGACTTTGACAACCTAATGATGACCACGGTTTTTGAGAGAAAGATTGGGTTCAAGTGATGCCTTGGAGCATCTTTGGAGATTGAGGAATTAGAGACTTGCATAACCTTTAATAAGTGGAGGAATTAAATTGAATAATAGCAATTGAGGAGACCACAGTTTTAAAGGGGTATTTGCCCTAATATTTTCATAATTGACCAAAGATTTGAGACTTTGAAAATGAGAATCCATAATGGGGACATTGTGACGCCTTAATATTTTCATAATTGACCAAAGATTTGAGACTTTGAAAATGAGAATCCATAATGGGGACATTGTGACGATTGATAACCCATGAATACCTAATGATGTTGAGGAATTGAATTAATCCCATGTGGAATAAAAACTAAGTAATTGGTATCAAGAGGCTAGTGCATAATATGGGAAAGAATTTAGAACCTTGAAGGCTTGTGAGGCTATAGTTTTAAGGGCTAATCAACTTAAGGATTTGCATAATTAATCAAGACTTAAGTTCTTAGTAATGTTAAACCCTTAAAGGGGAAATGGTGATAATGATAAACCATAATATATATTGATATTCAAATTTGACTCTATGTGGTTGTGAGTCCCTATGAAGGGTTATGTACTTGTTGATTTAGTTCTCGATGAGAAATGACATGTTGATATAGAAATGACTATATACCGTTGTGGTATTGTATATGATGAAGGCATCATTAATAAACATACACGATTGGACATTGTGTCGTCATGCATATGTATGCCTAAGAGTTGAATAACACCTATGTGCAGGTGCGAATAGACTAAGCGTAGGTGCCATATGTTGTTGGCCCTGGGGGCGTCAGGGTGCGGGTGCCTCATCATGGACAGTTTAGAGCTCCTCTGTGTCGTGGGGTAGACCAATGCAAACACACCGACGATCTAGACCGGGACGCTGTCTTATCTCACAATTAACTGTTGAGGTGCCACGTATAAGCCATTGATGCGCAAATATTTTTATGAAATAAAGCACACTGTATTTTATGGCTAACGATATACTGGCATTACTCCTTGATCATTCACTCCGAAAGGTTAATGTCTAGCTCCGAGGAATAGGATTTGGCACTATAATGCATTGTGCAACGTTCATTGTCGGTCTCATGAATTGTTGTGCATGAACACCTGTGACTGTGAAAGTAACTGTTTTACTTCTGTAAATGATTATCTGATCATTATGCTGATTTCTGAAAATATTGTTGTAATTTGTCTGATATAATCAATTCTTGCTATTGCCTATTGTTGTTCTACTTTTACTATAAATATCATTGTTATTATTGATTCTTGTTATTGTTTATAATTGAACAACTTTTGGTATAAATTCCACTGTTGTTGTTAATAAATATATGAACTATATTGTTTTGAAGGCACCTTGCGTCGTGTTGTTTTCTTACTGCCATAGTGGTAATGAAAGATAGGTGTCTCACCTCTTTCCTATATTACCCTGTTTTATGTCAAATTGGATAAAAACAGTGAAGAGTGCAAGTGGATTCGGTTAGTTGTACTTTGAGGATCAACTTCTATCTCCTGGTGATGGCGTCTGCACCACCCTATCTGTTTTGCACATGGATACTGTTTCTTCAAGGCTCAGAAGCCTGGGATTTCAACCGTGAAGCGGGGTTTATCGTTTACATGGGAGATGTAACCCTAGTTCAGAGTGGTAATGAACCCGGCGATGGGATGAACATCGTCTATGTTCCTTTACGTGTGGAGCTCCCTATACCCATTGGGGAAATGTGGAGTAACCGCCATCTCTTCCCTAGAGAGGTTTCGGTTATTGTAACACCCTTGTGGGGATGTCACATATATAAATAAAATAAAAGAAAGATAAATAAAATCTACCCAAGTTGTAAAACATTTGTTATATAATAATACGGGTTATAAAATTTTTCTGATTAAACAGAATATTACGAGATAAAATAACACAGAACATAAAATAAGCACACTATCATCACACATAATATACATATGGTTTCATCTTAGATTATATAAGTAATGTACAACTACCTATATTTAAAACTAAAACAGAACAGTAAACAAAGCAGTAAAAAGGCTTATATATACAAATGCAGACGCGCCTAAGTACACATCATAAATATCTAGTCCTCTGAAGGATCACTCTCAGATGAAACTTCAGGTGATAGATATCCAGGATGCCTCGACCCTCTACGGACACGGGTCCGTGCAGTCGATACGATGCTGATCTCACTAGGTGCATCAAACATACCGCCCCAATGACGCCTAAGAGATAGTGGCAACTCCACATGTAGATACAGCAAAGTATAAAAAATCGGCACTCCATCAAACTCAGTACGTATGGTCACCGTCAGACGTCCTACATACGTCACCGAATCTCGATCTTTTCGCAGATGTCAGGCTTCAGAGCCTCCGTGAAACTCCAGTTGCACGAATCCAAAGAATCCTGGTAGCGTCATATCCACACAATCAATCCAAAGGATATGGATGATCGGATGGTTCTTGATCGTAGAACTAATCTTCGGCTTGCTGATCTTCCTCCTCCTCAGGATACTCACACTCAAGAGGTTGTTCCTCTTCCTCAACCTCTTTAACATATAATTCAAAATATACAAATAATACATACAAGAAAAAGGTAAGACAATCTATATCACCACAAACATGGTAAAATAAGAAAATGATAATACGACAAGTATAACAGTTCATACAATATAATATACCATAATAACATGAATCATAATATTAAATCATACAAAAACTCAATATCCTAACAACATACAATGATACAGATAAATCAAATGGTACAGATAAATAAAATGATACAGATGGATAAAATAGTGCAGATAAATAACATTAAAATGTATAGAGTATAGATATATGAAATGTAACTCAACCCTACTCCATGGAGCTAAAATACAAACATCAGAGTAAACGACCCGCAAAATCTATTAGTACCGTCGACCCCCCAATAACTATTTCGCTGTCTCACGTTGCGTCTATAGCCCACTGAAATAACATAGTGGTGTAGCACACTGTCATACGTCGTGTCACTACAGGCTTGCACTAATAGATTTCACAAGATCTTGATTAAGTATAGTGCGTGTCGAGTCCATTAGTGTGTTATCAGTTACCACGGCTCAGAGGAGCGACCAACTGTCCACAAATGGAATTATGCACACTAATGTCTCCAAGTCCATTCAAATTTGAACAACACTAAGCTTATCACACCGACAACACGATGTTATTCACCTCGTCAATCAATCCACCAAAAATTGGCATGACTCAATGCATGATAAAATTCCAGATATGCCCTCACTGGCAAAAATTACGAAAATGCCCTCACTGGCAAATCGCATATATATACAGTACGCACCCACCTGGCAATACTGTTTATATACCATAGTACGTCCCACCTGACAATACTATTTATATACAGTACGTCCCACCTAACAGTACTGTTTCACAATATGAAAAGCAAGAAATTTCACCTTCTAGGTAAAATCTCCCAAGTAGATTTTCAAGCCCAAGATGAAGGATTTTGCAAGAACTCTCAACTAGAGATGTTCTTAGAATTGTGTTTAGGTTTAGAAAAGTTAGTTAGAAGAAATTTTGGGTGGATGGATGGTGTATAAGAGTGCTTGGCCGAAAGCTTCACAAAGGAAACAACAATGGAGTTTTGTGTTTTTGGAAGAGAGAGAAGAGAGAAAATGCATGAAAATTAAGTGATAATTACTCCTCCAAATGATGCATGGCCATGGACTTCAAGGGACCAAGAGGTGTCCTTTAGGTTGGCTCCATCCTAGCCTTAGGATTGATGAATGGTGAGGATTAAGACTTGATCTCCAAGCTTTGCTCTCATTGGTTAATCCTAGCCTTGTCATGAAGCCTTGTCATTAAGCTTAGTCACTAATTAAGCCTAGTCATTAAGCTTAGTCACATGCTCTTGAATGTTCCACCACTAATGATGCTTAATTAAGCTACTAATCCTATTAAGTTTTTACTAAACGTGGGTTCCACAAAACATTTCCAGGTCCATTACCGCTTATTTGTACTGACTAATAAAATAATATTATAATAATATAAAATTATTTTATTTCATAGTAAAATCCTAAAAATTAAAAGATTACTAACCGTATCATTCAGGATTGAGTTTAGTAAGATCCCCCAACTCCGAACAATTAAAATAAGATTTCCCCGACCCGAAAAAATATTATTTTCCTATCCCGGAGCAAATCACACAAAAAGTCCAAATAAAATAACAGACAATATTATAAAGCAGTAATTCATACAGAAAAACAACAAACAGTACAAAAAGGACATAACCGTCATTTATCCTAAAGTTAAAAAACATCAAACAGTACATTCGGGACTCAACGGTAATACCCCAAAGGTTTAGGGTGTTACAATTATGATGCATATTCGTGCTCTCGTTCAGCTGGATATATCGCAGGGACGAGTATTATCTGTCAGAGATGCTGAGGAAGATCAGGTGCAGGATCATTCCATTCACGTGTTCGAATTCGGAGAAGGCCAAACCTTTATATGGTAGTTTATGTTATGTAATGAAAGGATCAAGTTTGATATTGTGTAATTCTACTTTATGCATTAATTATGGCTATGTCTTTTGTATTAAAATGATGTTGTATTCGGATATGAGTCAATATAATTTTATTTCATTCTAGACTCGTATTTTCTACTTATGCATAAATGTGAAAAATAAACTTTTAAAATTTTGAATTTTACGGTTATTGAGGCTGTGACACGCCTGGATTTAATAACTATGGTATAATGACAATTACACTGCGGTTGTTATATCTTGGTGCATTACAGATATCATCTTTGAATCTTAAATCATCTTCCTTAAGGAAGATGACCTCTATCCTTGACTCCTCCAGCCTCTAATCTGCCCAGAAATGAAGAATAGGTCGCAATCTCTCTAAAACCTAAAAACTATTGAAGAACTCCTTTAAAATATCTGATAAAAATCTATTTATAAACTCAGAAAATAGAGCCACGCCACGAGATTAATATGCCAACGCCGCGGCACATTTACATTTAGGTCAGTGATGCCACAGCATTAACATGGCTGCGCCACGGCATTCAATTTGCGTAGCTCTCTGTCTTGATACAGGGGATGCATCATGTCGTAGCATTGATATGTCACGTCGCAGCGTGAGATGTTGAGTTACACACTTGGCTTTCTCTTCCAGTTTCATCTCAATTGCTCTATATATCAGCTTGTTTGGAGCCCTTCCTACGATCGAGAAATCACCAAATAAATAGAAGTTGCAAATCCACATAATCAATCGAATAATATGCATAGTTTGCTCAAAAACATATAGGAAAGGTATCATAATTGAATATAACAAACATAAACCTAAAACCTTCCAAATATGCATGATAACAAGGACTTTAGCAATCAGTAAAACACAAATATGGGGCACAAATAACTATACATTGTGGAGTTATCACACCCCTAAACTTAACATTTTGCTTATCCTTGAGCAAAACCAAGTATGACTAAGTAAACTTTCTTGAAAATTTATACTTTCAACATGTATTCAACAATTAGGAAATTTCTCTTTTCTTCAATTAAACCACAACTACTAGTATATAATGATTACTTCAATTCATAAAAAGCGCAAATGCCCCAAAACCAGCTTCACACATACACAATCCTTCACTTGCTAACAATCCAGTTTCCTTCCATGCAATTCACATTATCCATAAACATGCAAGATAAACTTCTCCTATTCAAATCATACACATCTAGATAAGTTTATAAGTATACATGCATATGAATCATAAAATCCACAAAATGAAATATAAACTCTCTCTTCACTAATATAAACCACACACAACTGAGGATCAAGAGGATCTTTACAGCTTGTAATGAAAGGCCAATGGTAATGGGCGTAAGAAAAGAAGGGAAATGATATACAACAAATATTGAGAAACATAAACATGTTATTTCAAGACTTGAGCCATCAAGTGATACTATCAGGGTAATCAACAGTGAAATAATAAAACTTGCCAGAACCATTCAATGTTTTTTATACATCAAAAGCAACTAAACAGTTTCACGTGCTTCAAGTTCACATAAGGTTTCACTCAAAAGTGGCCAAATAGCAACTTTTCATATCATGAACAACCAAAACAACACCAGGCAGTAAGTCATGCATTCAAATAGATTCAACTTTTCAATTTAACATGCATAACATCATTTGCATAATATTAAAAATTGAAACTTCTTTGCAAACCCAAAGTCCTCACTTGGCATTGGAACTTTAGGACCTAAACTTTTCAAATTAAGCACACTGTTAGTCTGAGCATACTAAAATATGAAATAACATGAAAAATGAAAGAAATATGTACAAAACAGAGCACAACGCCGTGACATTAAACAGCCAACGTCGCGGCGTCATAGCTCATCTGCAAAATTCTACAAAAAACACTCACTGGTGCTGTAGAATTAAATATGCCAACGTCACGATGTGAAAGGTCTGACTGCAAAATTTAGCAGCAAACACAGTTTTGCTGCTGGATTTGGTTCAAAGTGGCATCTAGCAATAACAAAACTTGTCCAAAAAACTATTTTACAAAATGTATAATACAAACATAATAAAATCACAAAAGCAACATAATAACCTATATAAGACTAAAAACCTAACTAAAGCATAAAAACAATCAAACCCATAAAACTACTAAATTAACATACTAAGACTATTATCTTAAACATATTAACATTTACATATTAACATATAAAATTCAATATACTATCTAGTTATGCACAAAGTAAAGACACAACGTTAACATAAACTTGGGATTTCCTCCCCTTGAAGGGCCTGGTTTACAGTTATGGCCAGACTTTGTCACCAAAATGACTTGGGCAGACGAGTTGTCTTCTTAAACTTGATCCGAGGCTTATCCTTTTGAGGAGTCGCGAATTACCTGAAGGACCTCATATGATTAGGATCATCTGCCTTCTTTATTGAACCTAAAGCAATAACATAAATAGACTTAAACTAACATAGATTATATACAACTTGAATTAGAACTAACCAAAATCATTGTTGATATTAGCAACACAGAATTAAACCAATATCCCCAGCAATTGCCAAGGACTTAGTCTAAACTATATGGAAATACACCATTATCCCCGACAACGACACCAAAAACTTATTTGTCCCTTTATTAGGCTGCAAGTGCGTGGGTTATACAAGTTATACAGATACATAGTATAAGTTTGTTCCCACGAGGATAAATGACTTCCATTACTAAATAACAACCAATAGCTTAGTTAAATTCTATTCAAGAACATATAAAATAGGAAAAAAATGCATAAAAACTAAATCTAAAGTCTACAAAGCAATAGAGATAATAGTTTAGAGATTTAGGAAATCCTTTTTCACCTCTTATTTCAACTAATGATATGCAATCCTTCCAAGCAACATTAATGATTAGTTAGGTTAGCTTGAGAATCTGATTTAGTTAAAAGCCTATGTCTAGGTCAATCAACCTTGGTGTCCTTTACCTAATCCACTATGTTTCCATGAGAACTAGTATAAACTCCACTAATGAATGATCTATTCTCAAACACCTGCTAATACATGGCTAAAAGGTATATTTCTATCCAGTTAGCGAATCAACTCATCCAAGCCAATTGAACTTGTCAAACATGCATATACCATACCATGTCCATATCCACAAATCTCTATGTCTAGTTCATTTGCATCAACTAAGATCAAGCAATTGATGGCAAATCAGAAGCAAGCATTAAGTGTAACACCCCAAAATTCATTGATTTCATTATAGATATTCATTTTATAATATTTATGATTTTTTGAATTTTTTTTGGATTTTTCTAAGAATACGGAATATTTTAATATATTTCTCATTTTACGTGCATATTGGACAGAGTCGGGAAGATAACTGTAACATTCCAAAAATTGGGAAATTATAGGATGGATAGTCGTTTTATAATATTGGGAATTTTCTGGGAATTTTTCAGAAATGTCGAATATTTTAATATATTCCTCATTTTACGTGCGCATTAAGCGGAGCTGGAGAAACGAAGTATTTTCTCCGAGAACTTCGAACTTTGGAAATGTCGATGGGGGATCTTACTAAACCCGAGGCCGGAAACAGTTCACGAGGTTTTATGTTTTACGAGAAAATTCTAACAGATGAAAATTAGACAACGCTATGTGAAATTCATCTGTCAGATTAATTAATACTGACTTCTATCAACTGTAACTATTATCCAATGGATAATAGCATGTAATAAAAATCCTATCACTTTATCTTAATGTAATCTACTTTATGCCATAACAAACTTACTTTAATTCAAATATATTACTATTTTAATCAAGTTTCTAGAAGCTTTGACCCAAGAATGACCACAATGCCCTTAGCTTACATGAGAAGCTAGCAAATTTCCTCTCTCCTCTCTCTCAATGCCACGGCTAACCTAGGAAAAAAGGGGGGAAATTTCACTCATTCACTTAACCTAATCACTCTAAACTATCTCACTTTAACCTAATTGCTATCTCTCTCTAAACTTCATCTTCTTCCTTGCTCTCCCTTCTCTCTAAAACTCCATAGTCAAACTGAAATTTGCAGCTCACCCTTCACTTAGTCTCTTCATCTTTTCTCTTCATCAACTACATTTCTTTACTCTCCATTATCATCTCTACCACTTTTCTTCATAAGGTTTCACTAAAATCTTTCTTCTTTTCTCTCCATTTCGGGTTGCCATCTCCACCATCACCATTTTCGTTTTCTTGCTTCATTAATCTCATTTTTAGCTTCTCTTCATCATTCTAAACCTTTTTCCTTCCATACACTACATCAAAATCTGTCATCTTCACTAATCTTCTTCAAGATCAAAGTTTGAGGCTTTAAGGTAAAAATCACAACTTTCTTCTCTTCTCTTCTCCTTTTCGTGTTCCAAGACCATTTTCATGGTTAAGGATGCTTTCCTTTTCAAGATATGGTGTTGATTCTTTGAGGTTGTTTTCTAGGGTTTTGAGGAGCACAAAACCGAAATCACAAGGAGCACATTGGAGGTCATTTTCGTGCTCTCCTCTTTGGTAAGAGGAAGACCACTCTATTCCACCAAAAATGGTGGTTGGAGACTTGTTGTTTGAAGATTTGTTAGAAACCCTAATAGGGGTTACTCTTGTTATTTCATTTTCTTATAATTGATTCTTTAAATTTTCATTCTTTTAATTGATTTGTTAGATAGATTTGAATCTTATTGCCATTGTAAAGATTGTGATGGATTGAAAATTGATGAGATTGAGACAAAAGCCCCTTGCTTGAGGCATGGAGGCTCATGGCCACACTCTCTTTGGTGGGGTGTTAGTGTTTAAAATTTTAAAGCTTAATGGATTGGTATTAATTGAGTGATTAAGGACTAATGAAGAAATGAAAATCCTTGAACCTTAAATTTGTGAGGCTCACGGCCATGGAGGGGAACAATGGTGAAAATTTTTGACTTGGATGGAGGAATTGATAAATTGGATATTAGAAGACCATTAGGAATTAATAATGTGCAAAGATAATTAAATTAAGGCTTAATTTGGTAAAAATTGAGAATCCTTCTCAAGAGAAAGAACATGAGAGTGTGAGTTTTGGGAGAACATGAAATTAACACATAGAGTGAATTAATAATGAGACACTAATGCATAAAAATGAAGACAAATATTGGACTTGAGAGCCTAATGAGGACCACGGCCTTGGCTTGATTAATATGGAAATAATTTGACCTTAATGAACTAATGGGATTAAGAGAATTAGTGGTAAGGAGTTAATGCCTAATGCAATGAAAGGATAAAAATTCAAAGACCCTTAAATGATATGAATTTAAAGGATTAAAGCAACCCAATGTTATCACATTAGGCAAACGGCTTATAACTTGAAAAAGTGGATTCCATGATGTGGACCCCTCCCCTTGTGGGCTAAATACTTGATGGTTACATGTCATGAAAATATTTTGATGAAATGACATTGTGATATGACTATGATAAACATACATGATTTGACATTGTGTCGTCATGCATATGCGTTGTCCGTTGGACATTGTTAGAAAAGCTGTGTGGGCTTAGGAGTTTAAATAACACCTATGTGCAGGTGTGAATAGACTAAGCGTAGGTGTCATATATTGTTGACACTGGGGACGTCGGGGTGTGGGTGTCTCGCAATAGTCAGTGGTAGCTCCACTGGGGCCGTGGGATAGACCAATGTGACACACCGACGATCCTGTCCGAGACGCTGTCCTATATCACGATAGACTGTCAAGGTACCATGTATAAGCCATTGCGCAAACATTTTTATGAAATAAAGCACACTATATTTTCTGAGGCTAACGATATACTGGCATTACTCCTTGATCATTCACTCCAAAAATGTTTATATCAAGCTCCATGGAGTAGGTTTTTGGGACACTTTTGCATTATTAGCTGTCAGTCGTATAACTCATTGAGCATGAGCATTATTAACTGTGAAACATTTTTACTATTATTATGTAACAACTGTTGGTTACCTGAACTGTTGATTGCTGATGGTATCTCTGCTATTTAAATGTTGTTAGTTCGCTTTCACTGTAAATTTTAATACTGTTGTGCTTAAATGAATAAGCTGTGTTCTATTTGGGCGTTCAGCGCCGTTTAGTTTCCTGCTGCTATTATTGGTAATGAATGACGAGTATCTCACCTCTTTACGGTATATTCCGCTACTGTGTATTTTCTCATGATTGACTGAAGACATTCGTGAGGAGGACAAGGAAACCACTGAGTTTCAGGGTTTCTGGCCGTATCTTGACTAAGATTGAGGCTGCTGAGGATGTCATTTCGCCCCCGTGGATTCTTTGGTTATGTGAGGATCAACTTTCATGGCGGTCCGGATTACTGGCATATCAACGTGCAGACTAATCGTTGTGTATACCATGGCGAATTGACGGTGTCCTTAGCATGGGGACGATATACTGCTTCTATTTTTGATTTCCATGCCTTTGTATGGCTGGAATTTTACCTGCCTGTGAGAGACATGTGGGTGGATATGTACTACACCCCACGTGACGACTATTTCTTATCCACTGCTCGGGCTCCTGCCCATTGTTCCGTCGTTCCGATGGATGTCTCGTCGGACGATAAGGACCCTGAGGAGGACCCATCTACGGTTACTTCTCGTTCTCGTCAGTCTTAGAGACTGTTTTCTTTTTAAATTGATGGCTACTGATGGCTGTCCGTTTATTTTGTGGAAGCCTGGTGTATTGTTGGATCGATGGATATATATATATATATATATATATATATATATATATATATATATATATATATATATATATATATATATATATATATATATATATATATATATATATATATATATATATATATATTTGTATCTCTTGGGGTAGGTACATATTTTGCTTTTTGTGCACATTTTGGAAATGTAATTAATATAGACTTGTACGTATAATTATGACAATGTAATTCCAATGTATGGTTTAATTTCTGTTGACTGTATCATAACTATTCAGTGTTTGAAGTTTCGCCACAACAGGGATTTTTCTAATTTACTATTGTACTACTTACAATGACTTTTAAAAAAAAGAATATATAACATTGATAATATAATAAGAGCATGGCGAAAGTTTTAAGGTAGATTAAACTAGCATTAATATACCGGGTTTTGGAAATTTTAAACAAGTACTATTTTTCGCAGTATAATCTTACCTTATGTTTTACGATTATATAAATAAAATGGTGTGACGTTCCTTCTTCGTGAGTATTGGATAAGAGAAAAAGGGCATTACATTAAGCATAGGCATGGTAGAACAAAACCAAACATCAATATAAACTCAAAATAACACATAAACATTAATATCCATTGAAAGATTCAAAGTAATTCCTAAATACAGCTCAGCTAATCCATGACCACGAAAATAACATCAAAAATAGTGTTCATAAGATAAGGGAGAGAAGAAAACAAAGGGAAAAGGAAGTAGATATCATCTTTGAAGCTCAAATCATCTTCCCTGAGGAAAATGACCTCCATCGTTGACTCCTTCGGCCTCCAATCTGCCCAGAAATGAAGAACAAGCTGCAGTCTCTCTAAAACCTAAAAACTATTGCGGAACTCCTTTAAAATATCTAATAAAATTCTATTTATAAGCTCAAAAAAATAGAGCCATGCCGCGATATTAATATGCCTAAGCAGCGCGTTTACATTTAGGTCAGTGACATTGCAGCATTAACATGCCTGCATCGCGGTGTTCAATTTGTGTAGCTCTCTGTCTTGATGTAGGGGATGCATCATGTCACGACAATGATATGTCATGTTGCGGCGTGAGATATTGAGTTGCACACTTGGCTTTCTCTTCCAGTTTCAGCTCAATTGCTCCATATATCAGCTTATTTGGAGCCCTTCCTACGATCGAGAAATCACCAAATAAATAGAGTTGCAAATCCACATAATCAATCGAATAATATGCATAGTTTGCTCAAAAACATATAGGAGAGGTATCAGAATTGAATATAACAAACATAAACCTAAAACCTTCCAAATATACATGATAACAAGGACTTTAGCAATCAGTAAAACACAAAAATGGGACACAAATAACTATACATTGTGGAGTTATCACACCCCCAAACTTAACATTTTGCTTGTCCTCGAGCAAAACCAAGTATGACTAAGTAAACTTTCTTGAAAATTTATACTTTCAACATGTATTCAGCAATTAGGAAATTTCTCTTTTCTTCAATTAAACCACAACTACTAGTATATAATGATTACTTCAATTCATAAAAAGCGCAAATGCCCCAAAACCAGCTTCACACATACACAATCCTTCACTTGCTAACAATCCAGTTTCCTTCCATGCAATTCACATTATCCATAAACATGCAAGATAACCTTCTCCTATTCAAATCATACACATCTAGATAAGTTTATAAGTATACATGCATACGAATCATAAAATCCACAAAATGAAATCTAAACTCTCTCAACACTAATGTAAACCACACACAAGTGAGGATCAAGAGGGTCTTTACAGCATGTAATGTAAAGCCAATGGTAATGGGCGTAAGAAAAGAAGAGAAATGATATACAACAAATATTGAGAAACATAAACATGTTATTTCAAGACTTGAGCCATCAAGTGATACTATCAGGGTAATCAATGTAACACCCCTTTGGAGGATGTCACACATAAAAGAAAATAAAAGAAATAGAAATAAAATCTACCCAAGTTGTGAAACATTTGTTAAATATTATTACGGGTTGTAAAATAATTCCTGATAAATAGAAATATGATATAAAAAGATAATGCGGAAAATACGAAATAAAAAAAAAACATCATCACTAATAATATACATATGATTAAGTTATAAACTGTACAAATAATTTACAACTAAGACTACAACTATTTAAACAAAAACAAGAAAGAAAGCAATAAAAGAGTTAATATATACGTACATACGCGACGCGCGCAAAAAAAACATCATGATTATCTAATCCTCGATGGATCACTCTCAAGATGAAAATGATCATCGGAGATAGATATCTGGATGTCTCGACACACGGCGATAACGGGATCGCGCGGTCGATACGATGCTTATCTCACTAGGCTCGGGGTTTTCAAAGCACCCCAATAACGCCTAATGGATAAGGGTAACTCTAAGTGCGAGAAAAGTGTCGTAGTCATGACAGGCTCTTCATCAAAACGTTGACGTAGGATCACGGTCACACGTCCCGCATATGTCACGAGAATCACGATCTCCTCGTAGATGCCAAGCCAGAGCACCTCCATGAAATACCAGCTCCATGAATCCCAAAATCTGGCGTCGCCATCCCACACAATCAATCCAAAGGATATGGATGATCGGATGGTTCTTGATCGTAAAACGGTCGTCTGCCTGCCGATCTTCCTCCTCCTCAGGGTACACGATCTCAATAGGCTGATCCTCTTCCTCGAAGTCTTTACCGCGTAAAATAATTAAACAGAAAATACATATAACAAAGAGGTAAGACAACATAAAATCATCACAACATGGCCAATAAGAAGACGACAACAACATATATACAGATTCATGCAATACATAAAGCTTTAACAATTATAATAACAAATTGAAGTAAAATTTAGATATCATAACAATATATATCATAATAGATAAAACCTCACAGATAAAATAAGAAAAATAAGAATAAACAGATAAGATATAATAACCAAATATAGTAACAGTAACCAGATAAAATAAACAAATAAAATATAGATAAACAATAAATAGATAAGATGTAAACAAATAGACATAGAGATAAATAATATGACAAAATCCTACTCCATGGAGCTAAAGAAAACACAAGTATCAGAGAGAGGAATGACTCGCAAAATCTAATAGTACCACGGTTGCCCCACCAACTATTGCGCTGTCACACGTTGCGTCTATAGCCCCACGACACAGGAATCCATCAATCCAGGCGTGGTGTAGTTCACGGTCTCACGTTGTGGCACTACAGGCAAATGTACTACTAGATTTCACAAATCTTGATTAAATATAGTGTATGTCGAGTACCATAGTGTGCTATCGGTTTACCACGGCCCAGCGAAGCTACCAACTGTCCACATGTGGGATCCCGTACACTAAAGTCTCCAAGTTCATTAGAACAATGAACCACACTATGTTTATCGCATCGACAACACGATGTGATTCGTCTCGTCAACCAACCCACCAAATACATGGCACACATAACAGATAGATGGAAAGCACATGCGGGTTCACATTTTCCCGACAAAGAAATAATTTCTCAAAAGCAACATTTTCCCGACAAAATATAAATTTTCAAAAGCACATGCGGGTTCACATTTTCCCGACAAAGATATAAATTTTCAAAAGCCATGTACGGTTCACATTTTCCCGACAAATGAAAGATTTTCAAAAATAATCAGTACGGGTTCACATTTTCCCGACAAGATATAAAGATAGTAATGGTCAATCGCGTAGAAATTTTATCGCGTTTTCATAATTCCGTCGTTTTACAAACGTTTAAAAATCGGGTAAAGATATTTTTCTGTTTTTAAAATCGCGTAGTATTTTTAATACGTTTTCAATCGCGTAGGATTTTTAAATCATTTTCTTATTCGAATGCCCTTAAAATTACTGTTTAAACCAACAGAAATAGTACTTAGTACATTTAAACTACGTAGAATAATTTTTCATACCGCATACTGTCTTTAGGATATTTTTACTATCTTATTGGTTCATTTTTACTAAAAATTGACAAGATATTTTGTTTAGAATATCATAATAATGGTTTCCTAAATTATCCATAAAATTTCCATTTACCTAATTTTTAACCATTTCATTTAATTCTTTTTGAAATCTCTAACATGCTTCAAAACCTTAAGTGAGCTATATGTTAGAAAATTTCTCAAAATTTTTGTATTTTACTTCCTAATGATAAAATTACTAGTTTTAATCCTTTAAGCTTAATTCTACTCAATTTGTTTCTTCAAAAATCATTATAGAAAATTTCTTCTTAACTTGTATTGTCTCTTTTTGATTGAAAAAGGTTTGGAATCAAGTTTTAGAAATCATGATAACCTATATTGGCATGTTGGCCAAATTTCGTAAAACTTCTTTATTTGATTTCTAAATCATGTCAAAGGTATTATCTTATCTAAGTTCATTAAATCATGTTATAAAATAATGATTTTAAATCAAATAAATCCTTTAGGCATGTTGGCCCAAAATTTACTAAATCTTTGCCATTTGATTTCTAAATTCCTTTTCTTTGATCAAATCAATTTGAAACCTTCTTATTTCTCCTAATTTATTAAGTTACACTTTAGGAAAAATTAAGAGAACATTTTGGTCCTCACACTTTGTCATTGCCGTGAACTAGGGAATGTGTTCTTTGGAACACTCATGCAAATTTACACATGTTATTCACATCTTATGCCTTATCATACAATTCTAACACATGCATTTATATTTCTAACACATGCAAAAATATTTCTAACACATAAAACCTAAATTAAAGCTTATAGACATACAATCAAAAGCTAATAGACATGCAAAATTATTACAATCACCAAACAAGAAAGCTACTAACATACAACACCTAAGCAACTAGCAACCACAAAAATTAATAAATACACATCAATAAACACACCACAACCGAATCCTTATGGATTCTACAAACAATCCATCTTCTTACCACCATCAAGGATGATAAGAATTGTCTTCCTCTTACCTTAAATGAAGACAAATGATTAGCTTTCACACCTCCTATGGTTCGGTTTTCACTCCACCAATTACCTAAAAATCTCAAATAAAATCTACATGTTATTAACCATGAAAAAGAAGCTAAACCATGGAGAAATCATGGCTTAGAACTTTGAAAAAGAAGAGAGAAAAGAAAAATATGATATTTCACCTTCTAGGTCAAATTTACAAGGTTGATTTCCAAGCCTTAAATGGAAGATTTTGAAGAAACTTCCAACTAGAAAGGTTCTTAGAATAGTGTTTAGGTTAAGGAAACTTGGTTAGAAAAATTTTTGGATGGTTGGATGATTAGGAATGGCTCTTGGCCGAATGATAGGGAAGAAGAACAACAATGGAGGCTAGGGTTCTTGGAAGAGAGAGAAGAGAGAAAAGTGATGAAGGAGAAGTGTAGTTTTGGTCTTCCAAGGCCTCTTGGCCGTAGCACTCAAGTGCAAATGGATGTGCATGGATTTGGCTTCATCCAAGCCATTGAATGCATCAAAGGTCAAGATCAAATCTTGCTTAACAAGCTTAAATCCTATTGGTTGCTCATGGTGACTCACCTTGCTTAGACACATTGTGCATTAAATTCTCTGCTTGAGTCACTAGTCGAGTCGAGTCACTTCTGAAAGTTCTACCGCTACGGTGATTAATTAAGCTACCGATCTAACTGCTTTCGCTAATTGTGGGTCCCGCAAAATATTTCCGGTCCACTTGTCACTAAAATATATTGACTAATAAAATAATATTATAATAATATAAAATTATTTTATTTGTGATTAAATCCTAAAAATTAAAAGATTATTTTTAGTCTCATTCGAGAATCGGGTTAAGTAAGATCCCCCAATTCTAAATAATAAAATAAGATTTTCCCGGCCCGGAAAATATTATTTTCCCTTCTGAGCAAATCACACAAAAAGTCCATATAAAATCACGAGACATTATTATCGGACATTAAATCAAGAAGAAAACAATTAAAAACAAAAAAAAAAAAAAAAAGACGTTCGGGACGTAACGGTCATTTTCCCATTTTTTCCCACAACGTAGGTAATCGTCCAAAACGTTCAAATAAAATATCCAGCAGTATTATATAGCTGTATATCTTTCAGAAAAATTAATACAGTAGCTCAGAAAAATTTTTATTTTACCGTCTCGAAACAAATTACGTAAAACGATCAAATAAAATTTGAGCCAGTATTATCGTAATTGTTTTCATACAGAAATCGAGAACAAAAAAATAGGGACACAGCGGTCATTTATACAAAAGCATGAAAAACAGAAAACAGTACATTCAGAATATTTTCTAAAATTTGGGGCGTTACAACTCTCCCCAACAAATAAAAATTTCGTCCTCGAAATTCGATGTTCATCCAAACAAATGAGGATACTGATCCTTCATTTTATCTTCCAGCTCCCAGGTAGCTTCACCCGTCACATCATTCCATATGACTTTCACTAACTCAATCATCTTTCCTCGAAGCTGCTTTACCTTTCTGTCCCCAATCCTGACAGGTAAAGTTTCGTAAGTCAGATTCTCCTTTAACTGCACGTCATCTGGTTGTATAACATGTGTCGGATCTGGTATATACTTCCGTAATCGAGACACATGAAACACGTCATGCAAATTGGATAGAAAAGGCGGCAAAGCAATCTGATATGCTACAGGACCAATACGTCGGATAATCTGATATGGTCCAATGAACTTAGGAGTAAGCTTCTTAGACTTAATCACTCTTCCGACACCAGTCGTAGGAGTAACTCTTAAAAATATATGCTCACCCTCCTTAAATTCAAGAGATCGTCTTCGTTTATCTACGTAACTCTTTTGTCTGCTTTGCGCCGTCCTCATCTTCTCTTGTATCATCTTGACTTTATCCGTAGTCTGTTGTACAAGTTCCGGTCCAACAGTCATACTCTCCCCATCTTGATACCAACATAGCGGCGTTCGACATCGTCTTCCATACAATGCTTCATAAGGTGCCATTCCGATGCTCGCGTGAAAACTATTGTTGTAGGTGAATTCTATCAAAGATAAAAATTCATCCCAACTTCCTCGTTGTTCTAAAACACAAGCACGCAATAAATCCTCCAAAGACTGTATAGTTCTCTCTGTCTGACCATCTGTCTGCGGATGATATGCTGAACTCAATCGTAACTTGGTTCCCATAGCTTCTTGCAGACTTCGCCAAAATCTTGACGTAAACCTCGGATCTCTGTCAGAAACTATACATGTAGGCACTCCATGTAATCGACAATCTCGCCGATGTACAATCGGGTTAATCTTTCCAATGAATATTTAATATTGATTGGTAAGAAATGAGCCGATTTCGTAAGTCTATCGACTATAACCCATATCGAATCATGACCTTTCCTTGTCTTTGGCAAACCAGTAATGAAATCCATAGAAATGTTGTCCCATTTCCATTCTGGAATCGATAATGGTTGCAACATCCCAGCTGGTCTTTGGTGTTCAACTTTCGATTTTTGACAAACTAGGCAAGTTGACACGCATCTAACCACATCACCCTTCATTCCATGCCACCGAATAACTTCTTCAAGTCTTGGTACATCTTTGTTATGCCTGGATGCATACTTAATAGACTAGTATGGGCATGTTCCACAATATATTGCCTCAGTTCTCGGTCACGAGGAATACGATTCTACCTCGAAACCTCGAATTCCATCACCTTCTTTGAACTCTACTGCCTCGCCTTGCTTCATTTGCTCCCTTATTCCTTGTAAAAATTTATCGGCATTTTGCTTTTCCCTTATGTCTTCCATCAACTCGCTTGAGATAGTAACCATATTCACACAGATCTTTCCCGGTTTCAACTCAACAAATGACCACTCATCTCTAAACCGTTCAATGAGCTCCTTTTCTTTGATCATCAGAGCAGAAACACTGATAATCTTTCTACTCAAGGCATCGGCCACGACATTCGCCTTACCAGGGTGGTACAAAAGTTGAAAATCGTAGTCGTTCAGAAATTCTAACCATCTTCGCTGCCTCATATTCAGCTCCTTCTGGTCGTACAAGTACTTCAAACTCTTGTGATCACTGAAGATATTGAACGTTGCTCCATAGAGAAAATGTCTCCATATCTTCAGAGCAAAAACCACCGCAGCCAATTCCAAATCATGCGTAGGATAATTTTTCTCATGAACCTTCAATTGTCGAGAAGCATATGCCACCACATTCCGGTCTTGCATCAACACGCATCTTAATCCTTGGTAAGAAGCGTCACAATACACATCGAAAGATTTCTTCGAATCTGGTAGGATCAACACCGGTGCAGTTGTTAACCTCTTCTTCAATTCTTGAAAACTGGCTTCACGTTCTTCCGTCCATTCGAAAGCTTGACTTTTCCTCGTCAGTTGTGTAAGTGGTCCAGCAATCTTGGAAAAACCTTCGATAAATCTCCGATAATAACCAGCAAGTCCAACAAAACTTCGAACTTCATTCTTGTCTTAGGTCTTTCCCAACGTAAAACAGGTCTCCACTTTCGATGGGTCCACCGCAATACCTTCTTTAGAAATTACGTGACCAAGAAATTGGACTTCTTCCAACCAGAATTCACACTTAGCCAATTTCGCATACAACTGCTTCTCCCTCAAAATCTGAAGAACAACTTTCAGATGTTCAGCATGCTCTTCCTTCGATCGAGAATAGATCAGAATGTCATCGATAAAGACAACGACAAATCTGTCTAGATATGGACGAAATATCCTGTTCATATAATCCATAAATATGGCAGGAGCATTCGTTACCCCGAATGGCATTACCTGATACTCATAATGTCCATAACGAGTTCGAAAAGCAGTCTTCGGCACGTCTTCCCCTCTTACACGAATCTGGTGGTAACCCGATCGCAGATCTATCTTGGAAAATATCACAGCTCCCCTCAATTGATCCATCAAATCGTCGATTCTTGGAAGCGGATATTTATTCTTGATAGTCACCTTGTTCAACTGCCGATAGTCCACACAAAGTCGTGAAGTTCCATCCTTCTTCTTGACCAAAAGCACTGGCGCACCCCATGGGGAAACGCTAGGTCGTACAAATTCTTTCTCCAACAGTTCCACCAATTGCTTTTTCAGCTCCCCCAACTCTACTGGCGACATACGGTACAGTGCAATTGAGATAGGACCTGTTCCCGGTACTAAATCAATTGAGAACTCGATCTCCCGCTCAGGCGGTAAACCAGGTACATCTTCAGGAAAAACATCCGGAAAATCGTTGACAACAGGAATAGTATTCACATCCTTCTCATTCTTAACTTCTAGAGAAGACAATACCAGATATCCCTCGCGCTCCATCTCTCAACAAAGACTTGACCTTAACAAAGCAGCTTAAGAATCCAGACTCTTCTTCCTTAGGAAAAACTATAGTTTTCTTTGCACAATCTATAAGGATATGGTTAGAACATAACCAAATTCCATCCCTAAGATTACATCTATCTCAATAAGAGGCAAACAAATCAAATTGACCAAAAACAAATGGCCCTTCACAACAATAGGACAATCCAAACAGATCTTAGAAGTAACTACAGGGTTTAGCAGTTGGCGTAGATACACTCAACTTAACATTCAGAGAAGACACAGCAACTTCAGTCTTTCCACACAATCATAGGCAATAAACGAGTGTGTAGCACCCGAGTCATACAATATAGTCAGAAGGTTACCTCCAATGTCACCTTCTCCTTGAATAAGGTCATCAGATTGAGAAACTTCAGATCCCATCATTGTATACACTCGCCCTCCAGATCTCGGTTGAGTATTTCCAGGTTTTTGCTGATTAGTTCTAACATGACGAACAACGAGGTTTCTTCTCTCGGTCGAGTACAATCCTTCGACATATGCCCAGTGTCCACACTTAAAACAGAGATTCCCCTTGATTGTACAATCTGGAGATAGATGGCCCTTCTTACCGCACTTAAAACACGTCGGCATAAACACCACTCTCTGTCCTGCTCCACCACTAGGTACACTCCCTCCAACTGGCGGTCGCTGAGTCTGACTTCCTTGTGGTCTAGCATACGGCTTACGCAGAAATCGATTTGTATTGCTACCTCCACCTCTTTGAAACCTTGTCGGTCCAAAGTTCCGATTCCTCTGATCTCGCGACGGTTCAAGCTCCTCAAGTCGTGCACATGCGTCTACCAAAGCATGAAATTGATTCATCCTCAAAGATATCACTCCTCGCTTCAATTCTACTCTCAATCCAGACTCAAACTTTCGACATTTCCATACCTCATCTTGTCGATTTTGAGCATAATCCGAAAATTGAGACAAACTTTCAAATTTTGTGGCGTACTCATTCACTGTCATATTTCCCTGTCGCAACCCAAGAAATTCCATCTCCTTGGCATGCCTAGCACTTGCAGGAAAATACTTATCCAGAAAAGTATTAGAAAACACTTCCCAGGTGATCTCAGTCCCTTCACTTGCAACACTCGGCGGGTTCCTCTCCACCAATGTTCTCAGATCTCCTCTCAAAGATGAAAACAAAGATAAGTTACTTTCTTTTCATCCGTGCATCTCATCCCTCAAATATTCTCTCTAAATCTTGCATCTACCGACTCGCTTTCTCCGGATCCACCTCGCCTCTAAACGTGGCGGATTATGGCGCCTAAATTCGGATAAATTTAGGGCATCACCGTAGCATCATCTTGTTGTTGAGTCGCTCTCAAATTTTGTCTTTGAGTAATCACTTCACCATCTCGCCGCATAGCTTCAAGGCGGAACCAACATCGGTTCCTCAACACGATTCACATTAGCACGTCCTCTGCCTCTACCAGCCATCTTCTTTCTTCAAACATAACAAAACAAAGTTAGATACATCCTTCTAGATATTTCCGAAAGGATATAAATCACAAAGATCACAGAGAATCACACAGCACAAACAAAAACAGACCCAACCACAACTCCAAAAGACTCTAACTTGGGCTCGATACCAACTAATGTAACACCCTTTGGAGGATGTCACACATAAAAGAAAATAAAAGAAATAGAAATAAAATCTACCCAAGTTGTGAAACATTTGTTAAATATTATTACGGGTTGTAAAATAATTCCCGATAAACGAAAATATGATATAAAAAGATAATGCGGAAAATACGAAATAAAAAAAAAAAAAAAACATCATCACTAATAATATACATATGATTAAGTTATAAACTATACAAATAATTTACAACTAAGACTACAACTATTTAAACAAAAACAATAAAGAAAGCAATAAAAGAGTTAATATATACGTACATATACGTGACGCGCCCAAAAAAAAATCATGATTATCTAATCCTCTGATGGATCACTCTCAGCATGAAAATGATCATCAGGAGATAGATATCCTGGATGTCTCGACACACGGCGATAACGGGATCGCGCAGTCGATACGATGCTTATCTCACTAGGCTCAGGGTTTTCAGCACCCCAATAACGCCTAATGGATAAGGGTAACTCTAAGTGCGAGAAAAGTGTCGTAGTCATGACGGGTTCTTCATCAAAACGTTGACGTAGGATCACGGTCACACGTCCTGCATATGTCACAGAATCACGATCTCCTCGTAGATGCCAAGCCAGAGCACCTCCATGAAATACCAGCTCTATGAATCCCAAAAATCCTGGCGTCGCCATCCCACACAATCAATCCAGAGGATATGGATGATCGGATGGTTCTTGATCGTAAAACGGTCGTCTCCGCACTGTGATCTTCCTCCTCCTCAGGGTACACGATCTCAATAGGCTGATCCTCTTCCTCGAAGTCTTTACCGCGTAAAATAATTAAACAGAAAATACATATAACAAAGAGGTAAGACAACATAAAATCATCACAACATGGCCAATAAGAAGACGACAACAACATATATACAGTTCATGCAATACATAAAGCTTTAACAATTATAATAACAAATTGAAGTAAAATTTAGATATCATAACAATATATATCATAACAGATAAAACCTCACAGATAAAATAAGAAAAATAAGAATAAACAGATAAGATATAATAACCAAATATAGTAACAAAGAACAGGATAAAATAAACAAATAAAATATAGATAAACAATAAATAGATAAGATGTAAACAAATAGACATAGAGATAAATAATATGACAAAATCCTACTCCATGGAGCTAAAGAAAACACAAGTATCGAGAGAGGAATGACTCGCAAAATCTAATAGTACCACGGTTGCCCCACCAACTATTGCGTTGTTGTCACACGTTGCGTCTATAGCCCCACGACACGAGAATCCATCAATCCAGGCGTGGTGTAGTTCACGGTCTCACGTTGTGGCACTACAGTGCAAATGTACTACTAGATTTCACAAATCTTGATTAAATATAGTGTATGTCGAGTACCATAGTGTGCTATCGGTTTACCACGGCCCAAATGGCTACCAACTCATCCACATGTGGGATCCCGTACACTAAAGTCTCCAAGTTCATTAGAACAATGAACCACACTACGTTTATCGCATCGACAACACGATGTGATTCGTCTCGTCAACCAACCCACCAAATACATGGCACACATAACGATAGATGGAAAGCACATGTACGGGTTCACATTTTCCCGACAAAGAAATAATTTCTCAAAAGCACATGCGGGTTCACATTTTCCCGACAAAGATATATAAATTTTAAAGCATGCGGGTTCACATTTTCCCGACAAAGATATAAATTTTCAAAAGCTTGTACGGGTTCACATTTTCCCGACAAATGAAAGATTTTCAAAAATAATCAGACGGGTTCACATTTTCCCGACAAGATAAAGATAGTAATGGTCAATCGCGTAGAAATTTTATCGCGTTTTCATAATTCCGTCGTTTTTACAAACGTTTAAAAATCGGTAAAGATATTTTTCTATTTTTAAAATCGCGTAGTATTTTTAATACGTTTTCTCAATCGCGTAGGATTTTTAAATCATTTTCTTATTCGAATGCCCTTAAAATTACTATTTAAACCAACAGAAATAGTACTTAGTACATTTAAACTACGTAGAATAATTTTTCATACCGCATACTGTCTTTAGGATATTTTTACTATCTTATTGGTTCATTTTTACTAAAAATTGACAAGATATTTTGTTTAGAATATCATAATAATGGTTTCCTAAATTATCCATAAAATTTCCATTTACCTAATTTTTAACCATTTCATTTAATTCTTTTTGAAATCTCTAACATGCTTCAAAACCTTAAGTGAGCTATATGTTAGAAAATTTCTCAAAATTTTTGTATTTTACTTCCTAATGATAAAATTACTAGTTTTAATCCTTTAAGCTTAATTCTACTCAATTTGTTTCTTCAAAAATCATTATAGAAAATTTCTTCTTAACTTGTATTGTCTCTTTTTGATTGAAAAAGGTTTGGAATCAAGTTTTAGAAATCATGATAACCTATATTGGCATGTTGGCCAAATTTCGTAAAACTTCTTTATTTGATTTCTAAATCATGTCAAAGGTATTATCTTATCTAAGTTCATTAAATCATGTTATAAAATAATGATTTTAAATCAAATAAATCCTTTAGGCATGTTGGCCCAAAATTTACTAAATCTTTGCCATTTGATTTCTAAATTCCTTTTCTTTGATCAAATCAATTTGAAACCTTCTTATTTCTCCTAATTTATTAAGTTACACTTTAGGAAAAATTAAGAGAACATTTTGGTCCTCACACTTTGTCATTGCCGTGAACTAGGGAATGTGTTCTTTGGAACACTCATGCAAATTTACACATGTTATTCACATCTTATGCCTTATCATACAATTCTAACACATGCATTTATATTTCTAACACATGCAAAAATATTTCTAACACATAAAACCTAAATTAAAGCTTATAGACATACAATCAAAAGCTAATAGACATGCAAAATTATTACAATCACCAAACAAGAAAGCTACTAACATACAACACCTAAGCAACTAGCAACCACAAAAATTAATAAATACACATCAATAAACACACCACAACCGAATCCTTATGGATTCTACAAACAATCCATCTTCTTACCACCATCAAGGGATGATAAGAATTGTCTTCCTCTTACCTTAAATGAAGACAAATGATTAGCTTTCACACCTCCTATGGTTCGGTTTTCACTCCACCAATTACCTAAAAATCTCAAATAAAATCTACATGTTATTAACCATGAAAAAGAAGCTAAACCATGGAGAAATCATGGCTTAGAACTTTGAAAAAGAAGAGAGAAAAGAAAAATATGATATTTCACCTTCTAGGTCAAATTTACAAGGTTGATTTCCAAGCCTTAAATGGAAGATTTTGAAGAAACTTCCAACTAGAAAGGTTCTTAGAATAGTGTTTAGGTTAAGGAAACTTGGTTAGAAAAATTTTTGGATGGTTGGATGATTAGGAATGGCTCTTGGCGAATGATAGGGAAGAAGAACAACAATGGAGGCTAGGGTTCTTGGAAGAGAGAGAAGAGAGAAAAGTGATGAAGGAGAAGTGTAGTTTTGGTCTTCCAAGGCCTCTTGGCCGTAGCACTCAAGTGCAAATGGATGTGCATGGATTTGGCTTCATCCAAGCCATTGAATGCATCAAAGGTCAAGATCAAATCTTGCTTAACAAGCTTAAATCCTATTGGTTGCTCATGGTGACTCACCTTGCTTAGACACACATGTGCATTAAATTCTCTATTTGAGTCACTAGTGAGTGAGTCACTGTTCTGAAAGTTCTACAAGCTTACGGTGATTAATTAAGCTACCGATCTAACTGTTTCGCTAATTGTGGGTCCCGCAAAATATTTTCGGGTCCATCATCACTAAAATATACTTGACTAATAAAATAATATTATAATAATATAAAATTATTTTATTTGACGCTTAAATCCTAAAAATTAAAAGATTATTTTTAGTCTCATTCGAGAATCGGGTTAAGTAAGATCCCCCAATTCTAAATAATAAAATAAGATTTTCCCGGCCCGGAAAATATTATTTTCCCGCTTCTCGAGCAAATCACACAAAAAGTCCATATAAAATCACAGACAGTATTATCGGACATTAAATCAAGAAGAAAACAATTAAAAACAACAAAAACAGCGAAAACAGTACGTTCGGGACGTAACGGTCATTTTCTCATTTTTTGCCTCAACGTAGGTAATCGTCCAAAACGTTCAAATAAAATATCCAGTAGTATTATATAGCTGTATATCTTTCAGAAAAATTAATACAGTAGCTCAGAAAAATTTTTATTTTACCGTCTCGAAACAAATTACGTAAAACGATCAAATAAAATTTGAGCTAGTATTATCGTAATTGTTTTCATACTGAAATCGAGAACAGAAAAATAGGGACACAGCGGTCATTCATACAAAAGCATGAAAAACAGAAAACAGTACATTCAGAATATTTTCTAAAAATTGGGGCGTTACAATCAACAGTGAAATAATAAAACTTGCCAGAACCATTCAATGTTTTTTATACATTTCATTTCCTCTGCTTTGCTTATTTTTGTCTTTCTTTTTCTTTTTCCATTTTTTTTCCAAAGCAATGCTTTTTCTTCAATTTTGCATCGGGTTCCTTCAGGCTCATTTTGTATTGAACATACATACCCCTACTCACTGGACTTAATTCAAGAAATAACACATCATGTACTCAACAAAGATTGATGGTAGGAAGAAAATACAATGCTTTCACATGCATTAGAACGGTTAAGCTTGAAAAGGCTCAATTGGTCCAAACAATGCCCTAATCATTTTCTCAGTCATGCACAATCTAGGATTTCACCTCAAGAGAGTTTAAAAACAACTTCTAGGATAATCGAAACTCTACATGTACATCCATAAGTTTTCTCTAAACATGCACTCTTATCATTTTCAAAGTTACACTTGCATCTGAGTAGAATGTAAATCATGCATCAAAAGCAACTAAACAGTTTCACATGCTTCAAGTTCACATAAGGTTTCACTCAAAAGGGGGCAAGTAGCAACCTTTCATATCATGAACAACCAAAACAACACAAGGCAGTAAGTCATGCATTCAAATAGATTCAACTTTTCAATTTAACATGCATAACATCATTTGCATAATATTAATAATTGAAATGTAAGGCCAATGGTAATGGGTGTAAGAATAGAAGGGAATTGATATACAACAAATATTCAGAAACATAAACATGTTATTTCAAGACTTGAGCCATCAAGTGATACTATCAGGGTAATCAATAGTGAAATAATAAAACTTGTCAGAACCATTCAATGCTTTTTATACATTTCATTTCCTCTACTTTGCATATTTTTGTCTTTCTTTTTCTTTTTCTATTTTTTTCCAATACATTTTTCGAGAAAATTTAACAGACAAATGACAAAACGCTGTGTAAATTTTATCTATTAGATAAATTAATACTGACATCGGTCAACTATAATAATTGTCTACTAAATAATAACATGCGTTAAAAATCCTTATCACATTATCCAAAATCTACTTTGTGTCAAATCCATTAGCTTTATTTTCAAAAAAAAGATTAATTTAATCTAAGCTAACTAATGGGAAGCTTCCTAGAAATTTCCTAACTAATTCATTTTCTCTCTCTTCCCTCCTCACTCTTCTCCACGGCAGAACACTCCTTAGGGAGTCAAAAGTGGTCTTCTCACTTTTATTACATCACTCCCTCATTTCAAACACATAACACTTTTCACTATTTTTCTCTCTTCTCATTTTTCTTCCCCTCTTCTTCCTTCTCCACCATACACCTACCTATTGGAGACAATCTCCATGGTTTGCTAAATCAACCATATTCCTAGCTTTCCTCCATCATTCAAAGATTATTTTCTTTAGTGGTCATCCTTTGGTTCTTCTTCTTCTTCCATTTTCCACTATTGAAGTTAAAGCTTGGAGCTTTTGAGGTAAAGTCTTCACCTTTCTTCCATTTTCTCCTCATTTTCGTTTTCCTTGGTCACCTATGTGACCAAGAACTCATTTTTCCATGGTTTGAGTGGACATTGTGGAAGTCACTCACATTGGTGTTTTCTTGAAGGTAAAAATGAAAATCAAGAACAAGAAAGGACTAGCATCCTTGTGTTGTCTTCATTTAGGTAAGAGGGAGATGATCCTCTTCAACCAATCTTGGTAGAAAGGAGATGTCTTGTGTGGTGTTGTTGATTTAGGGATCCATGTGTGGATTTCCCTCTTTGTTATATGTTTTTCTTTCTTCTTTTCACATTGGTGTATTTGGTTTGATTTGTATGAGTCATTGATTTCCTTTATATGATTTTGGATGCATGTTTGAGCTAATATGATGTTGAAAATGTTATGGATTGATTTGGTTTGAGTTTAGATGGCTTAAAGATCATTATTTTCTGTAAGTTTATGCATGGTAATCAATTACACAATGCCTGTAATCGATTACCAAGCCCTTAGAGTTACAAAACCGTGATTCTAGGAATCACGTAATCGATTACATCCTGTCTGTAATCGATTACGGAGATTCTGTCTAGCTTGTAATCGATTACCAGAATTGTGTAATCGATTACCAAGCCCTTGGAGTTACAAATCCGTGATTATGGGAATCATGTAATTGATTACATCTTGTCTGTAATCGATTACGGAGATTCTGTCTAGCTTGTAATCGATTACTAGAATTGTGTAATCGATTACCAAGCCCTTGGAGTTACAAAACTGTGATTCTGTGAATCATGTAATCAATTACATCCTGTCTGTAATCGATTATGGAGATTCTGTCCAGCTTGTAATCGATTACCAGAACTGTGTAATCGATTACCAAGCCTCTGGAGTTACAAAATCGTGATTCTGGGAATCACGTAATCGATTACATCTTATCTGTAATCGATTACATCTTATCTGTAATCAATTATGGAGGTTCTGTCCAGCTGGTAATTGATTACCAGAATTGTGTAATTGATTACCAGGTCCCTGGAGTTAAGAATCGTGTTTCTGGGAAACTATGTAATTGATTACATTTAGTCTGTAATCAATTACAGAGATTTTGTCGAGCTAGTAATCGATTACCAGAGATATGTAATCGATTACCAGGACCCTAAAATGAGATTTTGAGCTGAAAATGATGAAACTATGGTTCCTTGTCCCTTGTAACTCAAACATGAATCTTAAACCCTAGATTTAAGGATTTTATTTCACTTGAATGTGATGGGATTATGTATCCATACCAATAATGGAGAAATGATTTTGACAATGGAACTTTTGGATCCATAACATGGAAATTGTGGTATGTGTGGAACGATGGACATGTATATGTATTGATATTGAGAATTGTTTGATGCAACTATGAGTTCCTATGTGGGACCAAGTTCTTGATGAAATTATGACATGTTAATAATTGAAAATGGATATATATGCCATGGTGGTATATTTTATGATGAATACATCATTGATAAACATACATGATTGGACATTGTGTCATCATGCATATGTGTTGTCCGTTGGACATTATTAGAAAGGCCAAGTTACCTAGGAGTTTGAATAACACCTATGTGCGGGTGCGAATAGACTAAGTGTAGGTGTCATATGTTGTTGACCCTGGGGGCGTCGGGGTGTAGATGTCTCACAATAGACAGTGGTAGCTCCATTAGGGCCGTGGGATTGACCAATGCGACACACTGACGATTCTTACTGAGACGCTGTCCTATATCGTGATCAATTGTTGAGGTGCCATGTATAAGCCATTTGCACAACTATTTTATGAGATGAAGCATACTATTTTTAAGGCTAACGAGATACTGGCATAACTCCTTGATCATTCACTCCGAAAAATGTTTATGTCTAGCTCCATGGAGTAGGATTTTTGGTACCCTTTGCATGAACATTTATAACTGCAAATATATCTGTTCCTATTATTGTAACAATTATATGATGATTCGAACTGTTGTCTGCTGGAAATATTACTGTTATTTGTCTGTTATTGCAATTACTATAATTAATTATTGTCGCTCTGCCTTTACTGTTAATTTTAATAGTGCTGTGATTAAATGTATGAATTGTGTCATATGTGGGCATCCAACGCCATATTGTTTTCTTGATGCCAATTTGGTACTGAAAGCTAAGTGTTTCACCTCTTTCGGTATTTCTATATTTTATGTTTATTTGTATGATTTTAAGAAGATGAGCGTAAAGAAGAGGAAGCCCCTGAGTTTCCAAGCTTTTGGCCAGACTACGACTGAAGTGATTGAGGATGACGTCACACCCCCGCAGATTTTTGGGCTACACTAGGATCATTTTTCACGGAGGCCCTGACTGCTGGCACATTAATGTGCAGACGGACCATTGCATGTACCATGGGGAGCTGACGGTGTCCCTGGCTTAGGGTTGTTATGACGCCCCTGTTGCAGATTTTCATGCTTTTGTTTGGCTGGAGTTTTACATGCTTGTTAGGGACATGTAGGTTGATATGTACTACACCCCACGTGATGACTCCTTTTTGTCCACTACTCAGGCTCCTGCCCGTTACTCTGTCGCTCCGATGGATGTTTCCTCGAACGAAAGGACCCTGAGGAGGACTTGGCTACGGTCCCTACTCGTCAGTCTTAGGAGCTGATACTATTGGTAGCTACTGATGGCTAACCGTCTATCTTTTTAGGAAGCCTGACGTTTTACTGTACATGCTGGGGTATATTTGTATAACTTTGGGTGGGTACATATTTTTCTTTTTTTTTTGTATATTTTGGAATGTAACTAAACAGGCTTATGCATATAAATATGAATATATATATTGTGTATGGTTTACTTCATATCAGTTTTACAGAGACTGTCTTAATTGTTATCTTTATACGTAATGAATTTTTAAATTAACTTTTGATTTTACTCGGTAATGTAATAATTGAAAAAAAAATAGTGACATTTGTAAAGGAACTTAAATAACCATAAAGAGAATCGAGACTATGAGTTTAAAACAATTACTATTTTTTGTAATTTAATTTATTTCAGTCTATGTTTGTTTTGAAGTATCATAGTGTGATGTTCTTTCTTCGCAGTACATTTAGAAAAAAAAAGCATTACACATTGTATATTTACTCTTATGAGCTTCTTTTAAGATTTCTTTCTTTAAATTTAAATTATTATTACACACAACCTATTTCGATACATAACTACTTCATCATCTATTAATTTAAAATTTGGATGTTTTCTCTTAGGTATCTCTTCTTTAAGAGCTTGCAAAAACTGATATTATTTTTGTGCCTTCCTAATTTTTTCCTTTAGATCATAAGTAACTCGTAAAACATTTAAACAAATCTTATTTGGTTCAAAAGTCACTGAGAGATTGAAATCCCTAAACTTTTCTATCAAATCAATTTCTTGAATCATCATGTCATGTATGACAAATGGAGGGATTTTCTACTTAAGCATCAGCTACAATATTTGTTTTTCCTATATGATATTTAATTTTCACATCATAATCCTTAAGAAATTTAATCCACCTTCTTTGCCTCATGTTCAATTCCTTTTGATCAAAAAGATATTTTAAGCTTTTATGATCAGTGTATACCTCAAATTTTACCCCACACAAATAATGTCTCCAAATTTTCAAAGTAAAAACTACTGCTGCTAATTCCAGATCATGTATAGGGTAATTTTCCTCATGAGACCTAAGTTGTCTAGAGGCATAGGCTACTATTTTCCCTTCTTGCATTAACACATACCCTAATCCCTTTTTAGAAGCATAATTGTAAATCACAAAATATCCTAAAGGATTAAGAATTACTAAAATAGGAGTAGTAGTGAGTCTCTTCTTTAATTCGTAAAAATTCTCTTCACAGTCTTTTGTCCATACAAATAGAGTTTCTTTTCTTGTCAATCTAGTTAATGGCATAACTATCTAAGAAAATCCTTTTATGAACTAACGATAGTATCCTGATAAGCCCAAGAAACTCTTTATTTCAGGTATTGTCTTTGGTTGCTCCCAATGCATGACTGCTTCCACTTTACTAGGATCCACTGTAACTCCTTCTTTGTTTACTACATGTCCTAGAAATTTAATTTCTCTCATCCAAAATTCACATTTTTCCAATTTTGCATACAATTGTTTTTCTTTTAAAATTTATGGCACTATTTTTAAGTGAATTGCATGTTCCTTTTCTGTTTTTAAATAAATCAGAATATTATCAATGAAAACTACCACAAATTTATCCAAATATGATCTGAACACCCTATTCATATAATCCATAAATACAATTGGTGCATTAGTTAGACCAAATGTCATTACCAAATATTAATAGTGTCTGTATCTAGTTCTGAAAGTTATCTTAGGAATATCTTCTGATTTTACCCTAATCTGATGGTATCCTGACATTAGATCTATTTTTGAAAAAATTGTGGCTCCACGTACTTGATCTAATAAATCATCTAATCCTAGGAAGTGGATATTTATTCTTAATGGTCACGTTGTTTAATTGTCTATAATCTATGCACAGTCTAAGACTACCCTCCTTCTTTTTCACTAAAAGTACTGGAGCTCCCTAAGGTGATACACGAGGCCTTATAAATTGTTTTTCCAATAACTCCTCAATTTGCTTTTTGAGTTCACTTAACTCCACAGGGGACATTCTATAAGGTGCAATTGAAATGGGTCTTACACCTGGCATTAAGTCAATGAAAAATTCAATTTCTCTTTTTGGAGGCAAATTGGATATGTCTGAAGGGAAAACTTCAGGATAATCTTTGACTACAGGGATAGTGTTCAAATCCAGCTCAATCTTTGTTTCAGAAGAAAAAAGGAGAATGTATCATTGTACTCCTTTCTTTATACCCATATTAACTTGACTGGCAAATAAATGAGTAGACTGAGATTTTTCTTTATCAGAGTTTAAGGGAAAAGAGACAGATTTATCAAGGCAGTTTAATATTACACGGTTAGAGGATAACCAATCTATTCCTAAGATGAAATCAAGTTTTGCAAGGGCATACAAATTAAATTTGCAACAAAAGGTTTATTTTCAATAAGAATAGGACAATTTAGGCATGCATGAGAGGTTTGGACTCGATTTCTAGTAAGAGTGGTTACTATTAGATTATAAGACAATTCTATCACAGGTAATTCTAGATTTTTCACACAATCATTAGATATAAAGGAGTGAGTGGCTCATGAATCATAAAATACAGTTAAAAGAGTATTGTTTATGAGGCACTGACCTTGTATTAGATCTAGAGATTGATCTGCTTCGCGACCATTAAGAGCAAAGATTCTTCTCAGAACTTGTGGCTTTGTCGTAGGATTTTCCTTTTTATCGAATTTGCAATCCTTTGATATATGTCTAGGCTTTCCGCAAGTGTAACTTACACGCTGCCCTAACAAACATGGTTTGTTTCCATGTGCCTTTCCACACTTTGGACAATTTACTTCAGGCTGAACCTATTTTCCTTTATATATCTATGTTGGGTCTAAACTTATTATTTTCGGCTCTTTTCCTATCATCCCCCCGCTTACGCTTAAGCTGGTATTGTTTCTGCTTTTCAGCTTCATACTCCAGAAGATCCCTTTCTATGATTCTACACTTATTAACCAGTGTAGAGTATTATTTAATTTCTAACTTACTGATCTCCTTTTTAATATCTAGCCTCAATCCAGATTCAAATTTTGAAGCCTTCCATTCTTCATTGTGTTGAAGCTGAAGATAAAAGGAAAATTTTTCTAGCTCTTCAAACTTCACTACGTATTGTCTGACCATCATATTCCTTTGTCGCAACTATAAAAACTCCAACTCTTTCTCACTTCTAACATTAGTAGGAAAATACTTATCTAGAAAGGCAGTTTGGAAAACTTCCCAGGTAATAGGTGCATCTGGGGCCTCCAAGAGTCTTTTGGTCCCACGCCACCAGTGTTTAGCCTTTCCAGATAACATATATGTGACAAAAGTCACTTTTTGGGCGTTAGTGCATCCTAGAGCAATAAAAAAAATTTCTAATTCCATGAGCCAATTTTCTACGATAACTGGGTCATTTTCCCATTTAAAGGTCAGCGGATTCGCTTTTCAAAATTTGGATAGCCCTTGAAAATTTGGATTTACCACAGGAGCGCCTGGTTCCAGACCTCTTTGTTCTTGCATATGCTGAAAAAATTGATTTGTAGCAGTTGTCTATTCTCACATTACTGTAGCTATCTCATCGAGAGTATCCATCATCCTTTCTACTCTATCCTCTGAATGAGGATTTGAGTTATTCCTTCTATGTGACATATTCTTCCTGCAATTACACTCTTATTAGTCAGAAAGCAATAATGGTTCTCAAACCTCTTTGCCTAGAATTCGGCTCTGATACCAAACTGTAACGTCCTAATTTAATTTTATAGATTTAATTTTAGTAAGTTTCGAAATAGTTATAAGTAATTATTACTTTAGTTATAAAATTAGTTTTATAGAAGTAATTATTATTACTCAAATATGTAAATATAAAATAGTTAAAGATATATTTTACATAACAAAGTACAGTCATTAGTACAATATTAGTAATATTATACATCAAACAGGGGTGGACCCCTCAAAAGTCACAATTATTAGTACATTCATCCTTAATTTTATGTAGCATTTCTAAAAACAATTAGCACCTACTATCACAAAAAGTTAGGCTCACTTAGGCCTAAATATGATGCTAAAAAAACTTGAAGTACGTGAAGTGCTACATCTATACATATTTACAAATCTACTAATCAAATATTAATATAATTAACCAAACATCCCTCAAGGTGAAGGAGAAAACATAGTCTCCCAAGTCCGGCCTATATACTTGCTCAACACAAAGGTTGATTATGAATCTCAAAGTTGGCATTGTCTGAAATATCGTGCCAAATAAGTGAGATATAACTCAGTAGAGGTAAGAAAAAATAATTACATTTTAACTAATGATATACTAGCCGTCATGGGTACGGAAAGCAATTTTATTGCTTCCCTTTTTCTCAATTTTCCATTATGCTATAACCTAAAATTCATAAGTCTTTCTTAAATAAAAAATTAGCAACAATATTAAGCAATCATAAATTTAAAAGGAATTATGCATTATTGCTGAAAATTCATAAAATAACTTTTCTAATCCCCTTTTGATTCTTGTACCATCATCTCAGGATATTAATCCCAAATAATTCATTCTTGATCTCTCATGTGCACGTCACATTGTGTGAGTCTACTCAAGGCGTCCCCTAAGAATTTCTCATGATGGCCATAAGCTTGTACATTTGATCAAGAATGAATTAAAGGAATTAAAGGTTATACACATTGCCATACAAAAGCATAATTTGTTAAAGAGATCAAATAACATATCAAGCAACCAAATCTCTTTAACTGCATATGTAAATAATTAACCACAAGATATGGTGTACATATAAATTGAGTAAAGTAAAACAGATTATCATCAAATTTGTAGAAATGAGAAACCATATCTTTCCTTCAAATTTGTCTTGGCCGAGACTCTCCAAAAATTTAGTAACAGGCTTTATTCTAAAAAAATAACATTATCTTAACATAAGCAGAAAAAAATAATATCAAATAGAAAAATATATATAGAATAATGTCAACTACATAGTAGAATTAATAATATATAAAAAATAAGGGCAGAAGTAATAATACTAACTGAAAAAAATAATAGTAGAAATAGTAAGAGTAAAAATAATAATATTAAACAGAAAATAAGATGATCATAACAAAGTTAAGAATGAGGATTCATGAGTTCATAAGGTTAGAATCAAATCTGAAAATTTTGATCACCTATGGATTGTAAGCAGAGAAATATTAAACTTGTAAAACTTATAGTATCAAAGATTAAAACAAGAGGAAATTTGACAAAAACGGAAGAGTTTTTCATCCCCCTACTAGATCAAGTAAACTTTCTGCAAAACGTAATCGAAGCTCTCCCTTTTTTTGTTGTTGAAGTGCTCTGTAACTTGACGAAGGAGAGGGTCTTTTGTTTTATAGTCGTTCAGGTGGTTTAAAATATCTTGTTATTACTTTGCTTCTCGTTCAGGTGCTACATTCATATATATATATATATATATTATCCTTATCTTATCTTAGACAAATTCTTTTGGATTATCTAACATTATTTTATTGTCCTGACTATTATATTATTCTCACGTTTTCTTTGATTCACTAATTTTTTTAACCTTTATCTTATCTTAGATTTGCATTTACTACTTTGTCTCAGTAGATATCTTCCATCGTCTTTCACAGAACTTAACATTATTATTATTATTTTTAATTATTATTTTATTATCATTTATCCCGATTATTACATTAATGGAGCAGATTCTCATGTTTTTTATATATTGCATTACGTCACTTATATTCTTTTACGTTATTTCATTTTTTTATATTTTTTATTTCATAAAATAATGAATATCTAATCTTTAAGTAGATATATCTAATCTATTACATTATTTTAAGTAGGTACGTATGGTAAGATAATACATTATTTATGTGAATTATTTATTTTTGTACTTAATATTTTATTTTGAAATATTTCATATAAATATTTTTATGTTCCCATTATTATTATTATTATTATTATTATTATTATTATTATTATTATTAATGCTCTACTAATCCCAGTAGTAGGAGTAAGACATGCTCTACCAATTCCCGTAGTAGGAGTAACTCTTAAGAAAATATGTTCTCTCTCATCAAACTCAAGAGGTCTCCTTCTCTTGTCAACATAACTCTTTTGCCGACTCTGAGCAACAACCAACCTATCCTTAATCATTTTAATTTGCTATGTGGTCTGCTAGACCAACTCTGGACCTAGAGTGGTTCTTTCACCTACTTCATACCAACATAGAGGTGATCTACACTTTCTTTCATATAAAGTCTCATAAGGTGTCATACCTATGCTAGAATGGTAGCTATTGTTATAAGTAAACTCCACTAAAGGTAAGAACTTAACCCAAGTACTGTGCTATTCCAAAACACATGCCCTAAGCATATCTTCTAGAGTTTGGATAGTTCTCTCTGTCTGCCCATCTGTTTGAGGGTGATAGGCTATACTAAGTGTCAACTTAGTCCCAAAATCCTTTTGCAAGGCTCCCTAGAATCTAGATGTAAATCTAGGATCTCTATCTGAAACTATGCTTACGAGGACTCTGTGCAGCTTAACTATCTCTTTCAAATATAATGGGCATATTTTTCTTGAGAATAGTTAGCTCTAACTGGCAAAAATTGTGCAGATTTGGTTAATCTATCCACTATGATCTATATTGCATCATACCTTGGCTGAATTATGGGTAAACCCATTACAAAATTCATTGAGATCTTATCCCATTTCCATTCAAGGACTCCCAATGAATGTAGAGGTCTTGCAGGCTTCTGATGTTGAATCTTCACCTTCTGACAAATTAAACAACTTGAGACATATTCTGCTATGTCTCTTTTCATTCTAGACCACCAAAATATTTTCCTTAAGTCTTGATACATTTTAGTGGCTCTAGGATGGATGGTATACTTACTTTTGTGTGTAACACCCCAAAATTTCCTATCTATTAGACAGTAATTTTGACAGTTAACAGAATTCTACTATTTAGTGATTTCTGTGTACTGTAAAATTATTTTGAGTGTTCCGTCAGTACTTTTGATCGTTTTGTATGATTTACTCCGTGTCAGGAAAATTATAATTTTCGGGCCGGGGAAAATCTTACGTAATTTAATTATTACTATTAAGTTTTAATTATTTTACGTAATCTAATTTGATTTTCATATGTTTTCTAATGTTTGTGATTTTTGTGGATGATTATAAATTTTTATATTTCTTTGATTGTTTTAGGGCGGTTTGTGGGCCTAGGTGGCCTTACGTGGGTCCAAGTGGATCCCGCAAAGTGAAAATTTTTTTACGCATAGAAAAATTTGTACTGTTTAGATGGAGACAAGGGATCTTACTAAACCTGAATCCAGAAACTGTAACACCCTTGTGGGGATGTCACATATATAAAGAAAATAAAAGAAAAATAAATAAAATCTACCCAAGTTGTAAAACATTTGTTACATACTAATACGGGTCGTAAAATATTTCCTGTTAAACAGAATATTATTAAATAAAATAACGCGGAAAACATAAAATAAATAGAACAACGTCACTCATAATATACATATGGTCCAAGTTATAAGTTATACAAATAATTTACAACTATATCTACAAATATTTAAACAGAAACAGTAAACAAAAATAGTAAAGAGTCAATATATATATACGCAGACACGCCCAAAATACACATCCTAAACATTTAACCCTCTGATGGATCACTCTCAGGAAACTCATCAGAAGATAAATATCCAGGATGCCTCGACACTCGGCGGATACGAGACCGCGCAGTCGATACGATACTCATTTCACTAGGCTCAGTGGACACACCACCCTAATGACGCCTAAGAGATAAAGGTAACTCTAAGTGCAAAAACACAGTAGTCGTCATCATTGGCTCTCCATCAAACGTATGTCGTAGGGACACAGTCAACCGTCCTACGTAAGTCACTGAGTCTCTATCTCCCCGCAGATGCCAAGCTAACGATCCACCGTGAAACTCAAGTTGCACAAAACCCAAAAATCTTGGCACCGCCATACCCAAACAAATCAGTCCAATGGATATGGATGATCAGATGGTTCTTGGTCGTCGTACTGATCTTCAGCTTGCTGCCCTTCTTCCTCCTCAGGATACAAAATCTCAAGAGGCTGTTCCTCTTCCTCAAACTCTTTACCGCATAAATAAATATACAGAAAACACATACAATAAAGAGGTAAGACAATCTAAAATCATCACAAACATGGCAAATAAGAAAACGACAAACAATAGATATACAGTTCATGCAATATGAAAAGCTATAACAGTAATTAGTAATAGAATAGTATCACAACAACACATAATATCACAAATAAAATAATATCACAGATAAAATAATATCACGATAAAATAATATATGAATTAGATAATAAACAGATAAAATAAAATAATGTCCAAGATATAACCATATGCAATATGACACGATCCTACTCCATGGAGCTAAACACATACAGATATCAGAAAGAGAATGACCCGCAAAATCTATTAGAACCACAGCTGCCCAACCAAACTATTGCGCTGTCACACGTTGCGTCTATAGCCCCACATCACATGGAATCCACTATCCAAGGCGTGGTGTAGTTCACGGTCTCACGTTGTGGCACTACAGGCAATGTACTATTAGACTTTACAAGATCTCGATCAAATATAGTGCGTGTCGAGTCCATTAGTGTGCTATCGGTTACCACGGCCCAGCAGAGCGACCGACTGTCCATATATGGGATTCCGTACACTAACGTCTCCAAGTTCATAAAGACAATGAGCCACACTACGTTTATCGCATCGACAACACGATGTGATTCACCTCGTCAACCAATCCACCAAAAGTTGGCATAAACTCAATATATGAGAAATTACCAGAATACCCTCAATAAAAAAAATATCCTCAAAGATAAAAAGATACAGTAAGTCCCACCAGACAAATACTGTTCCAAAGCCTGTACGGGTTCACCTCATAGCTCGACAGTAGAAAAATACAGAAAATACTATTTTGGTCAATTGCGTAGAAATTTTATCGCGTTTTCACAATCTCGTCATTTTTACAAACGTTTTTAAATTGCGTAAATCTATTTTTCTGTTTTTAAAATCGTGTAGAGTTTTTAATACGTTTTCTCAATCGCGTAAGATTTTTAAATCATTTTATTGTCCGAATTCCTTAGAAATTACTGTTTAAAACAAACAGAAATAATATTTAATACGTTTAAACTACGTAGAATATTTTTCATACCGTATACTGTCTTTTGGACATCTTTTCTATCTTATTTGCCCGTTTTTACTAAAAATTGACAGTATTTTGTTTAGAAAATTATATTAATGGTTTCCTAATTTTTTCGTAAAAATTCTATTTACTTAATTTTTTTAGACCATATAATTTAATCCTTTTGAAAACCACTAACATGCTTCAAAATACAGTATGAGCTATATGTTAAAAATTCTCAAAAGTTACTGTATTTCATTTCTAACAGTAAAATTATTAATTTTAATCCTTAAACTTAATTCTAATCAATTTGTTTCTTTAAAACGCATTGTAGAAAAATTCCTTTTTAACATATATTACATCTTTTTAATTTAAAATGGTTTGGAATTGATTTTAGAAATCATGGATACTTGGTTTGGCATGTTGGCCGAAATATATACTTGTGTCATTTGATTTCTAAATTCATTTTCCTTGATCTAAACAATTCTATCTCTTGTTAATTTTCCTAGGTTAATTAAATTACACTTTAGGAAAATAATGAGAACATTTTGGTTCTCCTTTTAGTCAATGGCCGTGAGCCTTAGTGTGGTGTTCTTTGGAACACTCATGCATTCCTTAGCATGTTATTCACATCCTATACATTATCATGCATTTCTAACACATACAAATTATCAAAGCTTGTAGACATGCAAATCAAAGCTTGTAGACATGCAACATCATACAAATTATTACAAACATCAAATAGGAAAGCTACTAACAACCACACAAATAAGCTACTAACAAACATAAACAAAGGAATCCTTATGGATTCTACAATCACAACAATCAATCTCCATCTTCTTACCACCACCCATGGATGATAAGATTTGTCTTCCTCTTACCTTAAATGAAGACAAAAATACTCTTTCACACCTCCTCTAGGTTTCGGTTTTCTCCTTCAAAACCTAACAAACTTAAACAAAAAAATTCTACAAGTTACTAACCATAAAAGAGAGCTTAAACCATGGAGAAATCATGGCCTAGAACTTTGAAAAAGAGTTTAGAAATGGAAAACAAGAAATTTCACCTTCTAGGTAAAATTTTCCAAGTAGGTTTCCAAGCTTCAAATGAAGGATTTTGCAAGAACTCTCAACTAGAGATGTTCTTAGGATTGTGTTTAGGTTTAGAAAACTTGGTTGGATAAAATTTTGGGTGGTTGGATGGTGTAGAATAGGGCTTGGCCGAATAGAGCTTCAAGAAAGCTTCAATGGAGTTTAGGGTTTTTGAAAGAGAGAGAAGAGAGAAATTGCATGAAAGATGAAGTGATTTTTTTTGTCCTCCAAAGGCCAAATGGCCGTGGACTTCAAGCTTGCAAGGTGTAGCCTTGCTTGGCTTCATCCAAGCCTTAGGATGGATCAAAGGTCAAGATTAAGCCTTGTTCACCAAGCTTTGCTCCCATTGGTTAATCCTAACCTTGTCACTTAACCTAGTCACCATGCTTAGTCACTAATTAAGCTTAGTCATCTAGCTTAGTCACTATGTTCTTGAATGTTCCATCACTAATGATGCTTAATTAAGCTACTAAGTTAACTATTTTAATTAAACGTGGGTCCCGCAAAATATTTCTGGGTCCACTGTCATCTAATTATACTGACTAATAAAATAATATTATAATAATACAAAATTAATTTATTTGACAGTTAAATCCTAAAAATTAAAAGATTAACAACAATATCATTCAGAATTGGGTTTAGTAAGATCCCCCAGTTCTGAATAATTAAAATAAGATTTCCTACCAAAAAATATTATTTTCCTGTCCCGAGCAAATCACACAAAAAGTCCAAATAAAATCACAGACAGTAATATTAAACACTGTATCATATAGAAAAATTAAAAACAGTACAATCGAGACATAATGGTTATTTTTTCATTTTTCCCCACGACGAAGCAAATCATCCAAAACGTTCAAATAAAATTACGATAGTATTATATGTCAATCTCCCATTAAAATATAGCATTTTTATTTTACCGTCTCGAAACAAATTACGTAAAACGACTAAATAAAATTTTAACTTGTAAAACGTATTTGTATTTCATACAGAAAACAAGAAACAGTAAAATAGGGACACAACGGTCTTTTACACAAAAGCTTGAAAAACAGCAAACAAAACATTCGGGACATTTTTCTAAAAATTGGAGTGTTACAACTCTCCCCAACAAATAAAAATTTCGTCCTCGAAATTCGCCGCACATCAAAACAAATGAGGATACTGATCCCTCATTTTATTTTCCAGCTCCTAGGTAGCATCACCCGTCACATCATTCCATATGACCTTCACTAGCTCGATCATTTTCCCTTGAAACTGCTTTACCTTTCTGTCCTCTATTCTAACAGGTAAAGTCTCGTAAGTTAAATTCTCCTTCAACTGTACTTCATCCGGTTGTATAACATGCGTTGGATCCGGTATATATTTCTGTAACTGAGATACATGAAATACATTATGCAGATTGGATAGAAAAGGCGGCAAAGCAATCTGATACGCTACAGGACCTATACGTCGGATAATCTGATACGGTCCAATAAACTTAGGAGTAAGCTTCTTAGACTTAATAACTCTTCCGACACCGGTCGTAGGAGTAACTCTTAGAAACACATGCCCACCTTCCTCAAATTCAAGAGGTCGCCTTCGTTTATCCGCATAACTCTTCTGTATGCTTTGCGTCGTCCTCATCTTCTCTTGTATCATCTTTACCTTTTCCGTAGTCTGTTGTACAAGATCTGGTCCAATAGTCATGCTTTCCCCATCTTGATACCAACATAACGGTGTTCGACATCGCCTCCCATACAATGCCTCATAGGGTGCCATCCCTATGCTTGAGTGAAAACTATTGTTGTAGGTGAATTCTATCAAAGATAAAAATTCATCCCAACTTCCTCGTTGCTCCAAAACACAAGCACACAACAGATCCTCCAAAGACTGTATAGTTCTCTCTGTCTGACCATCAGTCTGCGGATGATATGCCGAACTCAGTCGCAACTTAGTTCCCATAGCTTCTTGCAGACTTCGCCAAAACCTTGACGTAAACCTCGGATCTCGGTCAGAAACTATACATGTAGGTACACCATGTAATCTAACAATCTCACTGATGTACAACTGAGTTAGTCTTTCCAACGAATACTTGATATTAATTGGTAAGAAATGAGCCAATTTAGTAAGCCTATCGACTATAACCCATATTGAATCATGACCTTTCCTAGTCTTTGGCAAACCAGTAACGAAATCCATCGAGATACTATCCCATTTCCACTCTGGAATAGATAACGGTTGCAACATTCCAGCTGGTCTTTGATGTTCCACTTTCGCTTTCTGACAAACCAGACAAGACTCCACATATTCTGCTACGTCTCTTTTCATCCTTGGCCACCAGAACAACCTTTTCAAGTCTTGGTACATCTTGGTCATTCCTGGATGTAAACTCAGGTCACTAGTATGAGCTTCATCTAGGATCGACTTCTTCAATTCAGAATCATCAGGCATACAAATCCTTCCCTTAAACCTTAAGATCCCATCTGCTCCTTCCTCTACCGTCGCCTTATGACCTTGCTTTAACAATTCCCTCTCATTTTGCAAAAACACGTCTTCCTTTTTGTTTATCTCGAACTACATCAAGAAATTCATTTATAATCACGACCTTATATAAACGAACTCTTTCAGGCAGAAACTCTACAGACAACCATAGATCTCGGAACTTGTTAATCAATCCCTCCACCTTGATCATCATTGCCGAGACACTAAGCACCTTTCTACTCAAGGCATCAGCTACCACATTAGCCTTTCCTGGGTGGTATTGAAGTTGAAAATCATAATTCTTTAAGAATTCCAACCATCGCCTTTGCCTCATATTCAATTCTTTCTGATCAAACAAGTACTTTAGACTCTTGTGATCACTAAAGACATTGAACAACGCTCCATACAAAAAATGTCTCCACACTTTCAGAGCAAAAACCACTGCAGCCAATTCCAAATCGTGTGTTGGATAATTTCTTTCATGAACCTTCAACTATCGAGAAGCATACGCCACCACATTCCGATTTTGCATCAATACACATCCTAACCCTTGGTAAGAAGCATCGCAATACACATCAAAAGTTCCTTTAGAATCTGGCAAGATCAACACAGGTGCAGTTGTTAACCTCCTCTTCAATTCTTGGAAACTGGCTTCACGTTCTTCCGTCCACTCAAAAGCTTGACTTTTCCTAGTAAGTTGTGTAAGCGGTCCAACAATCTTCGAAAAACCTTCAATAAACCTCTGGTAATAACTAGCAAGTCCAACGAAACTTCGAACCTCTGTCACTGTCTTAGGCCTTTCCCACTGTAAAACAGTCTCCACTTTTGATGGGTCTACCGCAATACCATCTTTGGAAATTACGTGACCTAAAAACTGAACTTCTTCCAAACAGAATTCACATTTAGCCAACTTCGCATACAACTGCTTTTCCCTCAAAATCTGAAGAACAATACCAAGATGTTCAGCATGTTCTTCCTTAGATTGAGAATAGATCAGAAGGTCATCGATAAAGACAACGACAAATCTGTCTAGATACGGACAAAAAATCCTGTTCATATAATCCATAAATATGGCAAGAGCATTCGTCACCCCAAATGGCATTACCTGATACTCATAATGTCCATATCGAGTTCGAAAAGCTGTTTTCGGTACATCTTCTCCCTTAACACGAATCTGGTGATAACTCGATCTCAGATCTATCTTGGAAAATACCACAGCTCCTCTTAACTGATCCATCAAATCGTCAATTCTTGGAAGCGGATATTTATTCTTGATAGTCACCTTATTCAGCTGACGATAATCCACACAAAGCCGAGAAGTTCCGTCCTTCTTCTTGACCAAAAGCACTGGCACACCCCATGGTGAAACACTAGGTCACACAAACTGTTTCTCCAACAGTTCCACCAATTGCTCTTTTAGCTCCACCAACTCTGCTGGCGACATACGATACGGTGCAATTGAGATAGGACCTGCTCCTGGTACTAAATCAATTGAAAACTCGATCTCCCTCTCAGGTGGTAAACCAGGTACGTCATCAGGAAAAACCTCTGGAAACTCATTGACAACAGGAATAATATTCACATCCTTCTCATTCTTAACTTCTAGAGAAGATAATACCACATATCCCTGTGCTCCCTCTCTTAACAAAGACTTGACCTTAACAGCAGTTAAGAATCCAGATTTTTTAGGAAAAACTATGGTTTTACTTGCACAATCTATAAGGATATGGTTAGAAGATAACCAGTCCATCCCTAAGATTACATCTATCTCAACAAGAGGTAAACAAATCAAGTTGACCAAAAACTTACAGTCCTTCACAACAATAAGACAATCCATACATATCTTTGATGCAATTACAGGTTTAGCAGTTGGCGTAGAAACACTCAATTTAACATTCAGAGAAGACACAGGCAACTTCAATCTTTCCACACAATCATAGGCAATAAACGAGTATGTAGCACCAGAATCATATAACACAGTCAGAAGATTACCTCCAATGTCACCTTCTCCCTGAATAAGATCATCAGATTGAGAAATTTATGTTCCAGTCATAGTATATACTCATCCTCCAAATCTCGGTTGAGTACTCCCTGACTTTTGCTGATTAGCACGAACATAACGAACAGCAGGTTTCCTTTCCGGTTGAGTACAATCCTTCGACATGTGCCCAGGTTGTTTACAGTTAAAACAAACTATTCCTTTAATTGTGCACTCTGGAGAGATATGGCCTTTCTTTCCGCACTTAAAACATGTGGGCGTAAACGCCACTTTCTGTCTAGTTCCACTACCACTTGTACTTCCCCCAACTGGTGGTCATTGAGATTGACTCCCTGATGGTCTGGAATACGGCTTGCGCTGAAACCGATTTGTATTACTACCTCCACCTCTTTGAAACCTTGTCGGCCCAAAGTTACGATTCCTCTGATCTCTCGACGGCTCTAATTCCTTAAGTCGCGCACATGCATCAACCAAAGCATGAAACTGATTTATCCTCAAGGATATCACCCCTCGCTTCAGTTCCACTCTCAAGCTCGATTCAAACTTCCGACATCTCCATGTATCATCCGGTCGAGTTTGAGCATAATCTGAGAATTGAGATAAATTCTCAAATTTTGTAGCATATTCATTCACCGTCATATTTCCCTGTCGCAAACCAAGAAATTCCATTTCCTTGGCATGCCTAGCACTTGCAGGAAAATACTTTCCCAGAAAAGCATCAGAAAATACTTCCCATGTAATTTCCGTTCCTTCAGCTTGTAAAACTCGGCGAGTTCCTCTCCACCAATGTTCTCCATCTCCCCTTAGCATAAAAATAGCATAAGTCACCTTCTTATCATCTGTGCATCTCATTCCTTCAAAAATTCTCTCCAAGTCTTGTATCCATTGACTTGCTTTCTCCGGATCAACCTCGCCTCTAAACTGTGGCGGATTGTGGCGCCTAAATTCAGATAAATTTAGGGCATCAGCAGTAGCATCTTGTTGTTGAGCTGCTCTCAAATTACCCCAACGTCATTACTTGACCATCCGCCGCATAGCTTCGGCAAATTAATCATTGGGTCCACATCACGATTCACGTTCGTACGTCCTCTACCTCGTCCAGACATCTTCTTTCTTCAAACAGAACAAAACAAAATTAGATACATCCTTTCGGAAGTAAATCATAGAGAATCACACAGCACAAACAAAAACAGACCCAACCACAACCCCAAAAGACTCTAATTTGGGCTTTGATACCAACTAATGTAACACCCTTGTGGGGATGTCACATATATAAAGAAAATAAAAGAAAGATAAATAAAATCTACCCAAGTTGTAAAACATTTGTTACATACTAATACGGGTCGCAAAATATTTCCTGTTAAACAGAATATTATTAAATAAAATAACGCGAAAAACATAAAATAAATAGAACAACATCACTCATAATATACATATGGTCCAAGTTATAAGTTATACAAATAATTTACAACTATATCTACAAATATTTAAACAGAAACAGTAAACAAAAACAGTAAAGAGTCAATATATACATACGCAGACGCGCTCAAAATACACATCCTAAACATTTAACCCTCTGATGGATCACTCTAAAAAAACTCATCAGAAGATAAATATCCAGGATGCCTCGACACTCGGCGGATACGAGACCGCGCAGTCGATACGATACTCATCTCACTAGGCTCAGTGGACACACCACCCCAATGACGCCTAAGAGATAAAGGTAACTCTAAGTGCAAAAACACAATAGTCGTCATCACTGGCTCTCCATCAAACGTATGTCGTAGGGACACAGTCAACCGTCCTACGTAAGTCACTGAGTCTCTATCTCCCCGCAGATGCCAAGCCAACGATCCACCGTGAAACTCAAGTTGCACAAAACACAAAAATCCTGGCACCGCCATACCCAAACAAATCAGTCCAATGGATATGGATGATCAGATGGTTCTTGGTCGTCGTACTGATCTTCAGCTTGCTGCTCTTCTTCCTCTTCAGGATACAAAATCTCAAGAGGCTGTTCTTCTTCCTCAAACTCTTTACTGCATAAATAAATATACAGAAAACACATACAATGAAGAGGTAAGACAATCTAAAATCATCACAAACATGGCAAATAAGAAAATGACAAACAATAGATATACAGTTCATGCAATATCAAACGCTATAACAGTAATTAGTAACAGAATAGTATCACAACAACACATAATATCACAAATAAAATAATATCACAGATAAAATAATATATGAATTAGACAATAAACAGATAAAATAAAACAGATAAAATAAAATAATGTCCAAAATATAACTATATGTAATATGACACGATCCTACTCCATGGAGCTAAACACATACAGATATCAGAGAGAGAATGACCCACAAAATCTATTAGTACCACGGCTACCCAACCAAACTATTGCGCTGTCACACGTTGCGTCTATAGCCCCACGTCACATGGAATCCACTATCCAAGTGGTATAGTTCACGGTCTCACGTTGTGGCACTACAGGCAATGTACTATTAGACTTTACAAGATCTCGATTAAATATAGTGCGTGTCGAGTCCATTAGTGTGCTATCGGTTACCACGGCCCAGCGGAGCGACCGACTGTCCATATATGGGATTCCGTACACTAATGTCTCCAAGTTCATAAAGACAATGAACAACACTACGTTTATCGCATCGACAACACGATGTGATTCACCTCGTCAACCAATCCACCAAAAATTGGCATAAACTCAATATATGAGAAATTACCAGAATACCCTCAATAAAAAAAATATCCTCAAAGATAAAAAGATACAGTAAGTCCCACCGGACAAATACTGTTCCAAAGCCTGTACGGGTTCACCTCATAGCCCGACAGCAGAAAAATATAGAAAATACTATTTTGGTCAATCGTGTAGAAATTTTATCGCGTTTTCACAATCTCGTCGTTTTTACAAACGTTTTTAAATCGCGTAAATCTATTTTTTTGTTTTTAAAATCGCGTAGAGTTTTTAATACGTTTTCTCAATCGCGTAAGATTTTTAAATCATTTTATTGTCTGAATTCCTTAGAAATTACTGTTTAAAACAAACAGAAATAATATTTAATACGTTTAAATACGTAGAATATTTTCCATACTGTATACTATCTTTTGGACATCTTTTCTATCTTATTTTCCCATTTTTACTAAAAATTGACAGTATTTTGTTTAGAAAATTATATTAATGGTTTCTTAATTTTTTCGTAAAAATTCTGTTTACTTAATTTTTTTAGACCATATAATTTAATCCTTTTGAAAACCACTAACATGCTTCAAAATACAGTATGAGCTATATGTTAGAAATTCTCAAAAGTTACTGTATTTCATTTCTAACAGTAAAATTATTAATTTTAATCCTTAAACTTAATTCTAATCAATTTGTTTCTTTAAAACTCATTGTAGAAAAATTTCTTTTTAACATATATTACATCTTTTTTAATTTCAAATGGTTTGGAATTAATTTTATAAATCATAGATACTTGGTTTGGCATGTTGGCCGAAATATATACTTGTGTCATTTGATTTCTAAATTCATTTTCCTTAATCTAAACAATTCTATCTCTTGTTAATTTTCCTAGGTTAATTAAATTACACTTTAGGAAAATAATGAGAACATTTTGGTTCTCCTTTTAGTCAATGGCCGTGAGCCTTAGTGTGGTGTTCTTTGGAACACTCATGCATTCCTTAGCATGTTATTCACATCCTATACATTATCATGCATTTCTAACACATACAAATTATCAAAGCTTGTAGACATGCAAATCAAAGCTTGTAGACATGCAACATCATACAAATTATTACAAACATCAAATAGGAAAGCTACTAACAACCACACAAATAAGCTACTAACAAACACAAACAAAGGAATCCTTATGGATTCTACAATCACAACAATCAATCTCCATCTTCTTACCACCACCCATGGATGATAAGATTTGTCTTCCTCTTACCTTAAATGAAGACAAAAATACTCTTTCACACCTTCTCTAGGTTTCGGTTTTCTCCTTCAAAACCTAAGAAACTTAAACAAAAAAATTCTACAAGTTACTAACCATAAAAGAGAGCTTAAACCATGGAGAAATCATGGCCTAGAACTTTGAAAAAGAGTTTAGAAATGAAAAACAAGAAATTTCACCTTCTAGGTAAAATTTTCCAAGTAGGTTTCCAAGCTTCAAATGAAGGATTTTGCAAGAACTCTCAACTAGAGATGTTCTTAGGATTGTGTTTAGGTTTAGAAAACTTGGTTGGATAAAATTTTTGATGGTTAGATGGTGTAGAATAGGGCTTGGCCGAATAGAGCTTCAAGAAAGGTTCAATGGAGTTTAGGGTTTTTGGAAGAGAGAGAAGAGAGAAATTGCATGAAAGATGAAGTGATTTTTTTTGTCCTCCAAAGGCCAAATGGCCGTGGACTTCAAGCTTGCAAGGTGTAGCCTTGCTTGGCTTCATCCAAGCCTTAGGATGGATCAAAGGTCAATATTAAGCCTTGTTCACCAAGCTTTGCTCCCATTAGTTAATCCTAACCTTGTCACTTAACCTAGTCACCATGCTTAGTCACTAATTAAGCTTAGTCATCTAGCTTAGTCACTATGTTCTTGAATGTTCCATCACTAATGATGCTTAATTAAGCTACTAAGTTAACTGTTTTAATTAAACGTGGGTCTCGCAAAACATTTCCGGGTCCACTGTCATCTAATTATACTGACTAATAAAATAATATTATAATAATACAAAATTATTTTATTTGACAGTTAAATCCTAAAAATTAAAAGATTAACAACAGTATCATTCAGAATCGGGTTTAGTAAGATCCCCCAGTTCTGAATAATTAAAATAAGATTTCCCCGACCCAGAAAAATATTATTTTCCTGTCCTGGAGCAAATCACACAAAAAGTCCAAATAAAATCACAGACAGTAATATTAAACACTGTATCATATAGAAAAATTAAAAACAGTACAATCGAGATGTAATGGTCATTTTTCTATTTTTTCCCATGACGAAGCAAATCATCCAAAACGTTCAAATAAAATTACAGACAGTATTATATGTCTGTATATCTCCCAGAAAAAATTAAAATAGTAGCTTGAGAAAATTTTTATTTTACCATCTCGAAACAAATTACGTAAAACGACTAAATAAAATTTTAACCTGTAAAACGTATTTGTATTTCATACAGAAAATAAGAAACAGTAAAATAGGGATACAACAATGTTTTACACAAAAGCTTGAAAAACAGCAAACAGAACATTCAGGTCATTTTTCTAAAAATTGGGGTGTTACAGCAACAGTTTTAGAAAATTTCTTATATTGTGTTTTATACTGTATTTAATTATCGGGTAATAAAAATACAGTAAATATATTCTTTCGTGGGTTTTAGCAGATAAAAATAGAAATTATACTGCGAAGTCAACATTAGTGGTTATGATGACTTTATGACGGACCAATAGGAAGCAAGTCTAACATTGAAGACTTTAATATCAATCGTCGATTTAATCAACGGTGTAGAATCGGTCTAATAAAATGGCTATGAACATTTATAACCATTGGATGAAGAATTAATCAAGGGTGGAGATTTGATCTTATAAAGTGGCTAGGACCATTTGTGACCGTTAGATTTGGATTTAATTAACGGTGGAGATGGATCATTTGTGACCATTGGATTTGGATTTAATCATTGGTGGAGATTTGGTCTTCTAAAATGGCTATGACTAATTATGACCCTTGTATTAAAAGTTAGAAGAAGTAATCTTGACCCTTCATTTTGGAGATGCATCTAATGACTAGAATTTCAAGGAGGAAAGATCTAATGGCCTAGATTAAGTCTTCTAATCAAAAGTCTACCTAAATCCTAACCATTGATCTAATCAATGGCTTAAATGGCTCTAAATGGTGGCTAGAAAAGATGACAACTTTGTTGAATGCATGAATGGAGGGGGGGGACGATTTTTGTGTTGTTTAGGAGCTAAAGGAAAAAGTTTGAAGACATTATTAGTTGTTTTAGTCAATTATGCATCATTATTGATTATTTGCACTCTTATGAGAATGCATAGAAAGGGGGGCTACGGTTTTGAGGAGCTTTAGGACATAGGAAAATTCACCATTTCCAATGCATGTTCAATGCACCAATGCCAATCACAGGCAAAATTCACCATTTCATATTCAGGGTCCACACATTGACCCATTCTCAGTTTAATTTCATAATCTATAATCAAGGTCCACACACTGGCCCAACAGTAATTATACTGTATTTTCAACAGCGAAATCATATTATCATGTTTTTATAGTCACAAAACACTTTCGCCGTGTTTTCACAATCGCGTAACATTTCTGTTACGTTTTCACAATTTTACAACATTTCCGTTGCATTTTTCAAATCATGTAGTGATTTTTCAACATTTTCTCAATCACGTAAAAATATTCCACCATTTATAAATCGCGTAGCGATTTTTCAACAATATCTCAAACGTGTAAAAATATTTAAACGCTTTTCAAATTGCGTAGAAATATTTTAATTTTTTTTTAAAATCGCATGAAAATATTTAAACGTTTTTCAAATCGCGTAGCTTAAAAATCACATTTTTAAGTTACGTAAATCATTTTTCACCATAATTTCATTACGAAAAATATTTCTCAACCTTCAAAAATTTCATTTCAACCTTTCTCAAAATAATATGACTACTCACATTATTTTCCATATTTTCTTACTCAAGAAAATTCTTTTTGCAACAAATTCCACAAATTCACAATTCCATTGAATTAAATCAATGTTTCTCATTTAAAATTTCCTAACACACTCCAAAACCCAAAGGATGAGTTTTACGTTAGAAAATTTTAAATCACCATTATATTCTCTATTTTTCTCAAATCAATTCCAAAATCAATTCTCTTCAAAATAAATTGAGGTTCAAACACTTTCAACCTCTCTTGTCCATTTACATATGAAAATTTCATTTCTCAAGTGATAAAACACTCTGATTCCCTTTCCAAAAATCTTTGTACTAAGTCAATTTGTTCAAACACTTTGTTTCCACTTTGAAATCACTTTGTTTCATAAAACCAAAACTATTCCAATCTCCCAAACACTGTGGAGTCTTTGGTCATTGAAGCCATCAAATACTTTTCCTTTTAAGTTGATATGGTTTTACACAAACAACACTATTAAAAATTCTTTAACAAAACCGTGAGTTTCATAGTCTTTGAAATCAAATCATTTGTTCATTTTCATTTTTCACTTTCTTTGCAAATCCTTAAAATCATCAACTCATTGCTCTTTTAATTTAAAACTCATGATTTGTAAAATACTTAAAATATTCTTATTAAAAAATGTCCTTAAGTTCCATTAAATTCCATTCTTGTTTTTACACAAAATAAATCAATAAAAATTCTCCTCAAAACTGTGAACACCATTTCTTGAAAAACAAACCCTTTGTTTGTTTTCCTTATTTTTCTAATCATCCAATTTTATCATTCATGAAAATACTAATTTATGAACACTTATTTTGAGGTGTCTTGGCCGAAATTCCTCTTGGTCTTTGGAACCAAAAATCAATTTCCTTTTCATCATCAAATCATGGCATACATATATATATTCAAATATATATCACAAGCATGCCATAATCAAAGCAATAAATCATGCAAATCATACCAAGCATAGGCAAATAATCAAAGCACATAAACACCCACAAATTATTACATGACCATGGATATGAATCCTCACATGGATTCACCATCCATCAAATACACAAACCATCTCTCACCACCATACTTGGTTGGTAAGATGAATCTCCCTCTTACCTCTTGAAGATCCTCAAAAGCTCCTTGTTTTACTTCTTTTTCCAAGTCCTTCACCACCAAGGGCTTCTCAAATACAAAACAAAATATATATTTATTAGTAAATCAAGCTTAAGCAAGATAAATCATGGATCAAACATGGCTTAGAAAATCAAAACTAAAAGATTAGGTGAAGAAATATGAACTTTACCCTTTTTGATAGAAACTTGAAGCTTGGATTTGAAGCTCAAAATGAATGATTTGGTGAAAACTCATGACTAGAGATGTTCTTAGAATAAGGTAAGGATTCAAGAAACTAGGTTGGATAAAATTTTTGAGTGATGGAGGGTAGATTTGAGGGTCATGGCCGTGAGCTAGCTTAGAGGAGAAGGAGAGAAATTTTTCTAAGAGCTTGCTTGAAGGAAATGATCAAGAATGATCAATAAGTGACCAAGACAACTAATAATGGTCTTCAACTTTGCTTTAGCTCCTAAACAAACACAAAAACCCTCCCCCCCTCTTCATGCATTCTCCTTGAGTGCAAAATGATCAATAATGATGCATAATTGACCAAGACCACTAATAATGGTCTTCAAACTTTCCTTTAACTCCTAAAACAAGCACAAAACTGTCCCCCCTCCATGCATTATGCATTCATAAAGTTGTCATCTTTTCTAGCCACCATTTAGAGCCATTTAAGCCATTGATTAGATCAATGGTTAGGATTTAGGTAAACTTTTGATTAGAAGACTTAATCTAGACCATTAGATCTTTCCTCCTTGAAATTCTAGCCATTAGATCCATCTTCAAAAATGAATGGTCAAGATTACTTCTTCTTACTTTCAATCCAAGGGTCATAATTAGTCATAGCCATTTTAGAAGACCAAATCTCCACCATTGATTAAATCCACATCCAATGGTCATCTCCACCGTTGATTTAATCTGAATCCAACAATCACAAATGGTCCTAGCCACTTTATAAGATCAAATCTCCACCCTTGATTAAATTCTTCATCCAATGGTTATAAATGTTCATAGCCATTTTATTAGACCGATTCTACACCGTTGATTAAATCGACGGTTGATATCAAAGTCTTCAATATTAGACTTGCTTCCTATTGGTCTGTCAAAAGAATTAAACTTGTTTCCTATTGGTCCGTCAAAAGTTATTATAACCACTATTGTTGACTAAGCAGTACAATATTTATTTTTATCTGCTATAACCCACGAAAGAATATATTTATTGTATTTTTATCGCCCGATAATTAAATACAATACAAAACACAGTACAATAAAATTTTGGAAATTGTTTCCGGATTCAGGTTTAGTAAGATCCTCTGTCTCCGTCTAAACAGTACAAATTTTTCTGATTACAGAAAAATTTTCACTTTGCGGTACCCACTTGGGCCCATGTAAGGCCACCTGGGCCCACAAACAGCCCAAAACACAATCAAAGAAATATAAAATTTATAATCATCCACTAAAATCACAAATATTAGAAAACGTATAAAAATCAAATCAGATTGTTAAAAATAATGAACAATCAAGAGAAATAAATACATGAAGATTTTCCCTCGGCCCAAAAATTATTATTTTCTTGACACTGAGTAAATCACTCAAAACGATCAAATACGCTGATGGAATACTCAAAATAATTTTACAGTACACAGAAATCACTAAATAGTAGAATCTATTAACTGTCAAAATTACTGTCAACTAGTTAGGAAATTTGGGGTGTTACAAAAGATAGCAAAACTATCCAATGTGTTACCGGGCATATCCAATAAAGAATTTAATGTTGCCCGATTTTTTTTTTAAAAAAAGAGTTTTCTGGGACACTAAAATTTTACTGAGACAATCTACAGGATATGATTGGAAGATAACCAATCCATTTCTTAAGATCACGTCTATCTCGTGAAAGAGGTAGACAATTTAGATTAACAGAAAAGATTGTTTAAGGAACTGGATAGTAACAATGGGTTTGGTAATAAAAGTAGAAATAGATAAGTCAAAAGGTAACAAAGATACTGATAGCTCAAATCAACCCACACAGTCAATCAGCCATAAAAGAAATGGGTTGGATCAAGAGTATATTTTCACAATTGCGACACATGAAAGATATCATGAAGACGTAGAAAGAAAAAAGAAGGTAAAATAATCTAATATACCACTGGACCTATCCAATGGAGAAATTGATGTGGTCCGATGAATTTAGAAGTGAACTTTTTAAGTTGAATAATTCGACCAACAGGTCTAACAAAGCATGGATGGTTAGAAAAATACCAAATCCATATTTTTAGATTGCATCTGTTTTGAGAAAGAGGTACACAAATTGAATCAACAGAAAAGATTCAGTCATTTAACAGACTTAGGATAGTTTAAGCAACTCAAGTTATCAACCAAAGGTTTTAGTAATAGAAGTAGAAATAACTAGGTCAAAAGATAATGAAGGCACAAATAACTCTAATTGATCTACACGATCATATGCCATAGAGGAATGGATTACCTCCAGAATTATACAGTACAGTCAAAGGATCACTTCCTGTGACACAATCTTCTTTGCTTAGATCTTCAGTCTGGGGTGCTTTTGCTCCACTTGGAGAATCGACACTCCATTCTACTTGAGATGTCGAAGCACGTTCATTACTAACAGATGACTTTGCCTTTGGTGGAATACACTTTCTAGCAATATGTCCGGGCATTCCACACTTGAAATAGATGGTTCCTTTGATTGTACAATCCTTTGTCAGATGATTCTTCCTACACTTCCAACATTTCGGTGCATATGTCATGGTCAAACCAAACCTGCTACTACTAGTACTTCCTCCACAAGATTGTTGTTGTTGTTGACTTCCCAGTGATTGCGAATACGTTTTCTGCTGGAATCACTTGACCTTACGATTTCTCCTTCTTTGTAACCAATATGGTCCAACGTTATCGGGTCTTACATCCTAAGACTAATTCAATTCTAACAAAATCTTAGCTTCGACTATCAATTCTTGCTACTGAACAATATTATGAGTTTACTGTATAATTACATCAGTCGTTTTTTGTATTACCTCTAGAGTTGCAGTCATATCACCATTATCACGTCTCGCTTCCACACGCGTACGTCTATCACAAGCCATCGTCTTTCTTTGTCTATCACGAGTCATAGTCATTTCTTAAAAAACAAACGAATCAAAATACGATGGAAACCAAATGTAACCATGTCAAACAAACATTGTCTCCTTTTGGAGTCCAAGCACAGAGAGTCACACAGCACAAACAAGACAGACCTAACCACAAAATCCCAAAAGACTCTAACTGTGCTCTGATACTAACTAATGTAACACCCTCCATAGGGCATCACATTTCCAACTAAAATCTGAAAATCATTTTACAAAAGCCTCGAGTTATAAAATGTGGATTTTTAAAATTTCTTTTTGCTGACAATATAAACTTACCAAAAATATAAGTAATTACAGAAAATAGATTGAACTAATTGATACATACATTTACTTATACCACATAACATTCAACAACATTTTAAAACATAACTTACAGACTCAAGAAACAGTAGCAAACCCAATGACGAGTCCTACTTAATAGCACGATAACAACACTAATGAGAAAATTCAACATACTTGTTCCGTTCTTCCACCAAACTGCTAACTGTAGAAACTGAGAAGATCACTCCTTGACGCCATCGCCAACCTTATAACATCGCCTCCAGTTAAGTCTAAAGAGCTTACTTTGCCTACTATACAAATTTTGGCAATACAAAACAACAAACAATATAGCAAAGAGGTGAGATCCCCTTTCATCAATACCAGTATGGTAGCAAAGAATGATACAAATGACAAAGTCATTCTATACACACAAATATCACAAGTATAATCATGTTAACAAATTATCCTTATATTCATATATCACAACAATATATACATCAACAGTATATCAACAACATATATCAATAATATACATATGTAATCATTATGCCACCATAAAATGTACCTCGACAATGCCACAACAATATGTACACAAACTATGCATATACACAATGCATCATATTCCTACTCCATGGAGCTAAACAAATTTTGGATATGAATGGTCCAGAAGATCTGTCACCCATAATGATAGTCTAAGCTAGACGCGAGACATAAATAGTGTTTGTCGGGACATACGCCAGTGTGTTGCAACGGTTTATCATGGCCAGGTATATAATGTGACAAACAGGTCACTATGAATCATCGCGCCCTGACGTCCCCAGTAGATCCCCCAGTGGATCACAGTATTCAGCTCTCTTTCATTCCTAAACAACAAAAGCCATTACAACCGTCGACTATGCATACCAACTCAATGCATATATATGAACCATAATTACATGAATACCCTTAGTCTCAATATTTTATCATATTTACAAAAATACCCTCAGTCTAAATATTGCAAAATATAGTACGTCTCCACTTGACAGTACCATATCTCAACATATCCGGGTCCATCACTTTGGTTTGACAGTAAAACTCATTGTTCCATTTAGTCGCGTAGAAATTTATTGCGTTTTCATAATAGCGTCACTTTTATAAACGTTTTTAAATCGCGTAAATATATTTTGACATTTTTAAATACTGCGTAATGTTTTTAAATCATTTTCTCAATCGCGTAAGATTTTTAAATTGTTTTCTTAACCGTAAAGCTTAAAAATTTTTATTTAAAATACGCATAGGCTATTTCTAGTACTTTTAAACTACGTAGGATATTTTCCTTATGTTATAAACATATTATAAAACTTTCTCTTTTATTTATCTGTTTCTAGTAAATTTTAACAGTATTTAGTCTAGAAAATTCATTAAAAAGGTGTTTTCTACGTTTTGCTTAAAAAATTAACTTGCTTTAATTATAACCATTAATTACACTTTGAAACTCACTAACGTGCTTCAAAACTCAAAGGTGAGCTCGACGTTAACAATTTTCAAGTGTTCACTTTATTTATAATTAATCCCATTAATTTAGATTTCTAAAAACTAGAACCATTTATTTTGTTCTCCAAAAATTCATTATAATTGAATTCTCTTAAAGTTAACTACTTAATCTTCATTAAAAAATAATTTTGGAAATCAAATAGACATTGTATGGCATTTTGGCCGAAACTCAACATGTTCTTTACAAATAATCATTAAATCATTTTCTATCTTTTAAATCATTTTCAAATTCATTGTTTTACCTAAATTCATTAAATTATTGTTTTAGAAAATGGTTGAGAACATTTTGGTTCTCTTTTTCTTGGAGAAGTCGTGAGCTTCTTTTGTGTTTTTTGGAACACTCATGCAATCCTTGCATATTATTCACATCCTATAATAATATTCATACATCTATAAACACGAACAATATATTTTTAAAGCTATAGACATGCTTACAAATACAATCAACCACAAATAGGAAAGCATTAAACAATCAAGTGAATAAATCCTTATGGATCTTTCACCACACACAATTCCACTCCTCACCACCAACACATGGTTGATGAAGGTAATCTCCCTCTTACCTCTTGGAGAAACCTCCAAAGCTTCTTGTTTTGCTTCTTGTACAAATCCTTCACCACCAAAAGCTTTCTTAAAAATCAAAGTAAACACACATAATCAATATATATAAGACTTGAATAAGAAAACCATGGATTAAAATCATGGTTAGAACCTTGAAAATCAAAAGAAAAGTGAAGATTAATGAACTTCACCAATAAAGCTTCAATCTTTAGCTTGAAGAACAAGGTTGAAGATGGAAGAATTAGGGAAAGTCTCCAACATGAAAGTTCCTTAGAATTTCATGGAGGTTCAAGATCTAAGGGTATATAGAATTATTGAAGCTTGGAAGGTATTTCTATGGTGGTTGGCCGTGAGCTTCTCTAGAGAGAAAAGGTAAGAGTTTTTGTATTTGGCTTTGAAAGAACTCCTTGAAGATGGATGATTTTGATCAAGACTCCAACTACAAAGTGTCTTGAAATAAGGTAAGGATTCAAGAAACAAGGTTGGTTAAAATTATTGGAGAGTGGAAGGTTAATTTAGGATTTTTGGCCATGAGCTCCCTTTGAAGAACAAGGTGAGAACTTTTTGGTTTTCAAGCAAGGAATGAAGATGATCAAAACATCAAAGTATCTTAGAATGGTGAGAGGATTTAAGAAATGATATTGATAGAAATTATTGAAGAGTGGAGGGTGGTGCAAGATGGTTTGGCCATGGGGTGTTCTTGAGAGAAATGGAGAGAATTTTGTGAAGTTTGGTTTAAGAAGACGATGAAGATGAAAATGAAATGAATCAAAACATTTCCTATAGCTTTTCTAAGCCCAAAACTATGACCTCCCCCCCTTGTACACTAAGGTGATGTCTAAATACATTAGCCACCATTTTAGGCTTCAAGAGCCATTGATTAAATCAATGGTGGATCTTTGGTATAAGCTTCCAAGTGATATGATCAAATCTAAGCCATTAGATCTCTCCTCCTTGAAATCCTAACCATTAGATGCATCTTTAAAAATGGAGGGTCAAGATCCTCTTTACTTTCTTTTCATCCAATGGTCACAAATGGTCCTAGCTACTTTGTGAGACCAATCTCCACCATAGATTAAATCAAGGGTGGATATCCTAAACTTCCTTACTAAGCTTGTCTTTATAACCATTGATTAGATCAATGGTGAACATCCAAAGCTTCCTAACTAAGTTTACTCTTACACCGTTGATTAAATCAATGGTGATCATCCAATGCTTCTTCGTTAAGTTTACTTCTCAACCGTTGATTAGATCAATGGTTGATGTTTAAAGCTTCTCCACTAAGCCTTGTCATCCCAGGGTGCAAGTCAAGTCAAGCCCTCTTTGTTGACTAGCATTTCCATTGGTTGGGTGGTTACTAACTTGTTTCCTATTGGTTGCCACTTTTGTTGACCAATTTCTATTGGTTACCCTTGAAAAGTCTTTGCAACAAACGTTGACTTAATCTTATTGGTTGGTCTTATTTCTATAGCTTTCCTATTGGTTCATCAAATGTGAGTAGCTTCTAATTGATTCATCAAGGAAGGCTAAATTCCTATTGGTTCAATTTACAACCATCAAATTTGACCAATTCTTATTGATTCATTTCAAAGATACTAGATTCCTAGTGGTTTAGAAATTCAAGCCATCTATTTTGACTAAATCCTATTGGTCCACTAAAAATATTTCCCAAACAATTGCTACAGAAATTATTACTCAATGAACAGAATATTACTGCTTACAAGATAGTAAATATTTGTCACTGTAAAATAAAAATATAGTATATTTTTATTTCATAGATAATTTCTAAAAATTAAAAGATTATGTCACGTATCTCTCGGAATTGGGTGTAGTAAGATTCCCCGGCTTAGAATAAATACGTAAAGATTTTCCCCAGCCCGAAAATTATTATTTTCTTGACACGGAGTAAATCACTCAAAACGATCAAATACAATCACAGAACAGTCAAAATAATTTTACAGTGTACAAAAATTTCAAAACAGTACAATTCTATCATTACTGTCAAATAGCTAAATTTTGGGGGTGTTACACAGCACATAGAAGTCTGCCAAAAATACTAATTCATTCACTTGCACTAACACATCCTCAACAACACCCTTTGGGTATGCGTTAAATCTATCTGCCAATTGAATAATAGCACTGGTTGGCTCTAAAGGGCCTAGATATAAAGATGCATAAATGGAATAAGGCATGACATTTATAGATGCACCTAAATCTAGTATTTCCCTCTCAAACCTTGTGTTACCTATAGTGCATGTTATGGTGAATGTGCCAAGGTCCTTACACTTAGTTGGGAGTTTCTTTTTAATTACAACTAATACATTCGCTACCACTTGGTTCTTCTCATTACATTTTAATTTTCTTTTGTTAGTGCACAATTCTTTTAAGAACTTGGCACACCTAGGCACTTGCTTAATGACATTTAGCAAATGAATGTTAAATTCCACTCTCCTAAAGGTCTCTAAGATCTCTTTATCTACTTCATCTTTCTTATTCTTAACCAACCTACTAGGGAATAGGGCCTTAGTGACATATTTAGAAAATGGTTCAGGAATACTTACCTTAGGGGCCTTAGAGTTTTGCCCCTCCTTAGTTGCCTCCTTAGGCTCTTGATCTCTTTCTTCAGTGACTTGTGGAGAAGATATAGGTTTATCTAACATTTTTCTACTTTGCAATGTGACAGCATTAGCATTTTTCCTCGGATTCACTTCCGGTTATGAGGAAAGTTTCCCAAAAAGTTGGCTCTGAACCTTGTTGATTTCTATGGCTAACTGTCCTACTTGGTTCTATAGGTTATTGATAGTGGCCCTTGTTTCTTGTTGAAATTCAATGTTACTAGTGATTATTTTCCTCATTAACTCTTCTACTGAAGGCTTGGATTTTCTAGGAGCTTGAGCATGTTGTTGTCTCTGAGGAAAATGTGCCTGCCTTTGTTGAAATCCTAGAGGTCCATAGGTTGGAGGTTGATTCTGGGGCTGCTTTCCATAGCTCAAGTTAGGATAATCCCTCTACCCCAGATTATATGTATTAGAGTAGAGGTTGTTGTTTTTGAAAGGTCTAGAATATCTCCCTACTGCCTTTACCTCCTCATTTGTGTCATCTTGTAGAGTGAGACACATATTAGTGGGATATCTATAAGAGCAACAAATCCCACAAGCATTTACCAGTGCTTTCCTATTATCTATTAGCCACTGAACCATGGCAGTCAACTAGGTTATTTATTGCTATAAACTGGTCGTTTCTACCTCTTTAACTACTCTCACTCCAGTGTCATTCGTGGTGAATAATTGTTGAGTGTTTGCAGCCATCCTTGATATCAAGCTCCTAACCTCTTGAGGAGTCTTAACAACTAAAGCTCATCCACTAGCAGCATCAATCATGTTACGATCCATCACTAGCAAACCCTCATAGAAATACTAAGTCAGAAGTTGTTCACTGATTTGATGTTGAGGTAGCTAGCACACAATCTCTTAAACCTCTCCCAGTAGTCACGAAGTGATTCCCCATGCCTTTGTTGGATGCCGTAAATTTCTTTTCTGATGGTTGCGGCCTTTGAGGTAGGGAAGTATCTGTTCAGGAAAGCCCGAGCCATGTCCTGCCATGATTGGATGGATCTGGGTGGCAAGTAGTATAGCCACTTCTTTGCAGAATCTTTCAATGAGAATGGAAAAACTCTTAGCTTGACTTGTTCTACTGGAATTCCCGTAGGCTTCATTCTAGAACACACCATATGGATCTCCTTCAAATTCTTTTTGGGGTCCTCCCCAGATAATCCAATGAAAGATGACAAAAGATGGATTAGGTCTGCTTAAACTAAAATGCCTCCTCAGTTTTTGGAATTTCTATGCACAGAGGTTGTTGCCCCAAGTCTGGAGCACCCAATGTCCTTAGAGTAGACTCTGCCATTACCACTTCTTCAAATGTCTCAGAACTTGATAGATCTATATGGTGGGGAGCTTCAATTTCAGCAGGTGTGAATTGGAAATTAGATGGATGGAAGGGAAACTGAGGATGTGAGTTGACTTGATCAAACTAGCGCCCCAAATTCCTTAATTTCTTGTCAAATCCTTCAATGGACATAAGCACCTGCAAAAAGTCAAAAAGAACTAATTAAAGTATTTAAAAACTAGAATAAAAATAGAGTGAAAAATAGGAAACAAATTAATAGTGCAATTGAAAAATTAGTTCCCTGGCAATGACGCCAAAATTTGGTGTTGTGTGGATTGTGAATAAAATTAAGATCAAAATCAGTTGTCAAGTCCCACAAAAAATATAAAAACCTTACAACCAATTGTAGTTAGCAAGAGACGATCCACAGAGAACTAATTCAATTAGAATTAAAATAATTCCTAATTTAAACTCTAAAGAATAATAAATAGTAAAAAAGGGTTTTGTTTATTAAAACTAAAAGTAGAAATTAAATATAAAGAAACAATAGTAAACACGATTTGAAAATCAAACTTTATAGCAAAGAGTATAAGAACCTTTATACTGAATTAAGATAAGAAACATATGAATAAAACATAATTGTATTGATATAAAGAATTATGTGAGATTCACTATATCAAAACTGGGGTTTCGTCTTCCCTTAACCAAATAAGAAACTTAGCCACGCATAACGAATTCAAAATCAAAAGAAAAACAAAAGAAAGACATCGTCAAGAATACAAGTGTGAAAGAAAACTGAAGATCAAACTAGTTTCCAATGGTCGAGGTTGATTAATCTCTGATGGCTCGAACCCGAGTCTCTAATCTTTAACTGAATCCCCCTATCTCTTGTTCTTCATATTCTCTTCAGTAGCTTGGCAGCTTCCAGTCCAGACTAGTCTCGTTTGGAACCCTAAGCAATCCTATTTATACCTTTGGACCCTAGCTCCTCATTCAGATTCAAAACTGATTTTTTGGGCCACAGACATGGGTTATGTCTGATTACACACCCCCTCCGTGTCTGAGTCTAATGGCAAAATTTCCATAGGATTTAGCAGGCAGAGAAGGATATGCCCCCTCCCTGTGTCTAGGGACATGAGTCGTGTCTCTGGTCATGATCACAACCTGGTCCAATTGAGGAGCCAGAGAAGGATACGACCTCCTTATGTAAGAGGACATGGGTTGTGTCACTTGGTTTCTTCATGTTTAGCCTTGATTCTTCACATATGATCTTCTCTTCTTGCTTCTAGAGGAGTTGTTGATCTCCTTGAGTCTTTAGCTTCCTCCTCAAGTGGATAGCAAGCTTGGTTTGACGCTAATAGACTCCATCACTCAAAGATCTCCTGAAAAGCACAATTCAATTATGAGTGCTTATAATCATTTTTAAGCATAATTTCATAATAAGGATCTGATTAAACTTCATATCTAGAAACTTAGCTAAATGTTAACAATTAAGCATATATAGAGTCCAATTATATTGAACATAAGACACTGAAGATGTAGAAATAATCGACAGGTCACTCTTTCACGTTTTCTGTTTCAGATTGTGAAGCAAAAACAAAAGACTCTTAAGGTCTTTAAGCCATAACTGATAAATCTCGATCTGCTAATAACACTTAGATTTAGATAAATCAAGATTTTTAACTTCCAACAACTTTAAAATAAATTCTAAGATTCATATAAAAAGTTGTTTCACCATTGACTCACTTTTCCATATCTATTGGTAGTCAATCTAACATTAAATGCACAACCAGTATGCCTACAAATACCAAACTAACTCTGATAACCTTGAAATTTTAAAAACGTCATTTTTAGCTCATTTGTGACTTAGAAACAAACTATCCATACATGTTTCTCTAATCTAAGTAATTTATGCTATTATCTGAGCCTTTTTAAGCTATTTTTCACCTTCGGAGTTGTAACAAAATGCCTAAATGAACTCAATTTGCCACAAAATTAAACAGGCGTGTTAAGCAAGTCATATGCTACCTTTGTACACATAAAAGTATCACATGTCATTTAGGTTATTACATTTCCCCCCTCTTTTTTAAAATTTTGACCCCAAGATTGCCTACCTGGTAAGAACAACTCCAGGTAATCTTGTTGTATGTGGGACTCTACCTCCCAAGTTGCTTCCTCGGTGACATTGCCACCCATAAAACCTTCACCAGAGAAATCTGCTTTCCTCTAAGTTCTTTGACCCCTCTATCCATGATCCTTATTGGGTGTACATCATAAGACAAATCATCTCTTAATTGTACAGATTCATTTTCTATGACATGTAAAGGATCTGGATTATACTTTCTTGGTTGAGACATATGAAAAACATCATGAAGGTTTGAAAAATTAGGAGGAAGGGCTATTTGGTAGGCTACGGGTTCAACTTTCTTCAGAATTTGGTCGGGACCAAGAAAACGAGGATGTAACATTCGGGTTTTCAATGCTTTACCAATCCCTGTAGTAGGAGTAACTCTTAAGAAAACATAATCTCCCTCATCAAACTCAAAAGGTTTCCTTCTCTTGTTAGCATAACTCTTTTGTCAACTCTGAGTAATAACCAACCTATCCTTAATCATTTTGATTTGCTCTGTGGTATGCTAGACCAACTCTGGACTTAGGATGGTTCTCTCACCTACTTCATACCAATATAGAGGTGATCTACACTTCCTTCCATATAAAGCCTCATAGGGTGCCATACCTATGTTAGAATGATAGCTATTGTTATAAGCAAACTCCACTAAAGGCAAGAACTTATTCCAACTACTCTGCTATTCCAAAACACATGCCCTAAGCATATCTTCTGGGATTTGGATAGTTCTCTCTGTTCAGTTTGAAAGTGATAAGTTGTACTAAGCTAAACTTAGTCCCAAATACCTTTTGCAAGGCTCCCTAGAATCTAGATGTAAATTTAGGATCTCTACCTGAAACTATGCTTATAGGGACTCCGCACAACTTAACTATCTGTTTCAAATATAACTGGACATATTTTTCTAGAGAATAGTTAGCTCTAATTGGCAAAAAGTGGGTAGATTTGGTTAATCTACCCACTATGACCCATATTGCATCATAACTTAGCTGAGTTTTGGGTAAACCCATTACAAAGTCCATTGAGATCCTATCCCATTTCCATTCAGGGACATCCAATGACTGTAGAGGTCCTGCAGGCTTTTGATGTTCAATCTTCTCTTTTTCACAAATTAAACACCTTGAGATATATTCTGCTATGTCTCTTTTCATTCCAGACCACCAAAACATTTTCCTTAAGTCTTGATACATTTTAGTGGCTCTAAGATGGATGGTATACTTACTTCTGTGAGCTTCTTCAAAAATCCATTCTTTGATCTCATACACCCTTGGAATACAAAGTCTATTTCTAAACTTTATCATTCCATCATCAGACATATCAAAATCCTCTTGGGTTCCTAAAAAGATCTGCTCACTAATGTCCCTTAGAGTTTCATCCTCCTTTTGAGCTTCTAAAATCTGAATCCTTAAGTCATTCATTATGTCCACTCTACTCATAAAGAGATTATGTGCCATCATAGTCACCTTAAGACTCAAATCCCTAAAACTCTTAAGAAGTTCACTCTCTTGGACTATCATTCGGGACACATGTAGGGATTTCCTACTGAGTGCATCAACCACTACATTGGCTTTACCTGGATGATACTTTAACTCAAAAGTCATAATCTTTTAAGAATTCCATCATCTTCTTTATCTCATGTTCAACTCCTTCTGATCAAACAAGTACTTTAAACTTTTATGGTCACTGAACACCTCAAACTAAACCCAAAATAGATAATGCCTCCAAATCTTTAAGGCAAACACTACAGCTGCCAATTCCAAGTCATATGTAGGGTAGTTCCCTTCATGTGTCCTTAACTACCTCGATGCATAGGGAACTACTCTCTTATTCAGCATCAAAACACACCATAGTCCCATCTTTGATGCATCATAGTATACCTCAAAGTCCTCATGGGGATCCGGAATCACTAATACAGGCATAGTGGTCAACCTCTTCTTTAACTCTTGGAAACTATTCTCACATTCTTAAGTCTAATCAAAAGTACTACCCTTCCTAGTCAACCTAGTCAATGCTAGTACTAACTGAGAAAAACTCGTGATGAACCTTCTGTAATACCCAGCTAGACCTATAAAGCTTCTAATATCGGTCACAGTGGTGGGTCTCTCCCACTGTAACACTCTTTCTATTTTACTAGGGTCCATTGATATTCTTCATTTAGAAATAACATGACCCAAAAACTGAACTTCTGTTAGCCAAAACTCATACTTGGATAATTTAGCAAACAATTTTCTTTCTTTAAGGATATCTAAAACTATCCTGACCTACTGCTTATGTTCTTTCCTTTTCTTAGAATAGATAAGGATGTCACTAATAAACACAACAACAAACTTCTCTATATAGGGTCTAAAAATTATGTTTATGTAATCCATAAACACTACTGGAGCATTTGTTAACCCAAAGAACATCATAAGATACTTATAATGTTCATACCTAGTTCTAAAGGTGGTCTTAGGGATATCCTCTCCCCTATACCGAATTTGACGATATCTAGATCTCATATTAATCTTAGAAAACACTGAAGCTCCTCTTTGTTGATCCATCAGATTATCTATTCTAGGCAATGGATACTTGTTCTTGATGGTTACCTTGTTCAACTGTCTATAATCAACACATAACCTCATGGTACCATCTTTTTTCTTCACTAACAACACTGGTGCCCCCACGGAGAAACACTGGGCCAAATGAATTTCTTGTCCAACAAATCCTCTATTTGTCTTTTTAGTTTTGCTAACTCTAGTGATGTCATCCTATAGGATGCTATAGATATAGGTCTCGTACCCGATGCTAGATCTATAGTGAACTTTATATCTCTCTCCGGTGGCAACTTTGCTACATCACTCGAAAATACCTCAAGGTATTCCATCACCATAAGTATTCTGTCTAGGTTCTGCTTAACCTCTACAACTAGTGATAAAAGAAGAACATATCCTAGAGCTCATTCTACCAAACAGTGATTAACTTGATTAGCATTGAGATAGGCAGACTGTGAAGAAATAACTCTGGTAGGAGTATCAGACATAAAAGCTAAAGTCTTATCTAAGCAATTTAAGACCACATGGTTAGCTAACAACAAATCCATACCAAGGATGATATCTATATCCACAAGAGGTAAACAAATAAGATTTACAAAGAAGACTCTATCCTCAATTCTTATACAACAATCAAGACATACTTTGGAAGTTATGACTGGTTTACCGGTAGGGGTGGAAATAGATAAGTCGTATGGTAACTCTGACAAAGGTAAATCCATCATCCTTACACAATCATAAGAAACAAAGGTGTGGGATGCTCCTGAATTATACATAACATTTAAAATATTATTATGAATTATGCCTTTACCTCAAATAAGTTCGGAAGACTGGGTCACCTTCCTTTCCGCTTAGAGTGTAAACTCGTCCCTTGGCTAGCTGCTTTGGTGTAGGAGTATCTCCCTTCTTCATAGGACAATCCCTAAAAAGGTGTCCCAGTCGTTCACAAGTGTAACACACAAACTCGCCAGCCAAACAAGTCTTACCACCATGTATCTTCCCACACTTAGCACACTGAGATACCTTAGATCCCTGCTTGCCTTTTCCTTTAAAATTGCTTGCTTTGGAAGAACCTTTCTTATCTGTGCCATCATCTCGTTTGATCTTCTTGAAGTCTTGTGCCTTTTCCTAAGATTGAGGTCTATGAACACTTGATTCCATAATTCTACAATTGTTAACCAAGGAAGGAAAATCCCTGATCTCAATTGGCCTTACCATGCTTTTGATCTCGCCTCTCAGACTAGTTTCGAACTTTAGACATCGCCAATTCTCGTCCGGATGGTAATAGAAATGCAAAGAGAGCTTCGATAACTCATCGAACTTTGCCACATATTGGCCCATGGACAAGCTCCCTTGTTCCAAGCGCTTAAACTCCACTTCTTTATCATCATGTAGAGTTTGAGGAAAGTACTTCTCTAGAAAAGTTATTTTGAAGACTTTCCATGACATTTGAGTGCCTACGACTTCCTGTACTCTCTTGGTACTCTTCCACTAAAACTCTGCCTCTCCCTTCAACATATAAGAGGCGAAAGACACTTTTTCCTTATTCAAGCAAGCCATCACATCAAAAATGTTTTCCATCTTATTGAGCCACTCCTCAGCCTTAGCAAGATTGTAATCACCCCTAAAAGGTGGAGGGTTCATTTGATGGAAAGTTGTCAAGTCCTAGAAGTTGTGATTTCTCCCGACTTGTACTTCTTGCACTAGCTGCACAGGTTGTGTAGGCTATTGAGGTTGGTTAGCTTCCATCCTCTTAAGCACCCTTGCCATAACATTGGCCATAGCCACAACTGATTCAGCCATGTTTCGCTCTTCTGTAGCTAAGTTCCTTGCTCCCTTAGTTTTCCTTGGTGGTGTTATAGTTTCTTGTACACACAGAACATTATATATTGAGTTGTAGTCTCAATACTATGTAACAGTGCAACAATAGCTATTAACAAACCTACCTAAGGCAAATCATGCAATTCTATCGAAACATCTTACACAAGAGGCAAGAAAAGTAAAATTCTTAAAAAGGAACTCTTATATATGCTTAAGCATAGTCAGTCCATGCTAGGCTCAACAGGATGAACTGCTCTGATACCAAAATGTAACATCCTAATACTGAAGTCTCAATAAACAAATTATTTATAATGACAAACAACATTACAATGTCACTACATATGTAATAACCTGATACATATATCCATAATGTTCATTGGAAACATTATAGAGAGCCATATGAAATGCGAAAAACATAAACTCATAGTAAAATGCACATAACTATATACAACATTAGCCTTAGCAAAGGCTTGAAGTATTACATGGAGCTTTACATTTTAAAAGAATAATGGTTTAGTGTATTACCTTGTGGTAAATAGAGGGAAAGCTCATTCTCACATTACATATACCCTGGCATTATCAAGAAGTTAGGGCATGAATCTAGGCTCAAAAGAACTTTTATGGACGTCTCAATTATCTCCCTTGGCCTAACTCTATTGAGACATTAGGGTATGAATTCCCTAAATATCTCCCTTAGCCATGATAATTGTGCACATCATCAAAGATACTCACATAGATCAATACAACCAGAGAATCCCATCATACATGCATCTAAACACCAACTCATCACTCATAACTCTCAAGTGACATAAATACCACAATACATGGCTAAGGTGTCAGATACTTTCCTTTAGCAACCTCTACTCTTGGTTACACTAAGGTTCATACATATAACATACATACCAAAAGATCATTCCTTTACCGAATTACCTCAAGTAGTACATTAAACATAACCTATGTCAACCCACTTTCATTTGGATGTTCAAAGGCCTAACTTTCTCATATATATACTAGGTGATAGTTCGTCTCGTGAAATATCCCCTATTTGTGTCTTACCATACTTTAGGAAACATATATAAATGGTTCCAACTAGCTAAGAATTTAAAAACATCAAAAATGACATTTTGGCAAGTTTTAGGGCTTCACGCCACGGCATAAACTTGGGCACGTCGTGGCACCCTGCTCTCAGGTTTTCATACTAATGCACTTCACACCACGACACGCTAAGCAAAAACACCCTCATGCCATAAATTTTGTAGAATTTTACAGAACCATAGTACTATTCTGTTGGTTCTTTTCATGATTTTTGGCCATTCCAAATTAGTTTCTAAGTGATTCTAAGTCCCTAATTAGTTCATTAACACATAGGAATCATCAATCACTAACTTAAGCCTCTTAATTTGGATTCAAACACAAAATCACAAACTTGACCTAAAACCCAATTTTGTACATGAAAGGTCTAAATGAGATGTTCTAAGTTTCTAACTTCAATTTATGCTATGAACAAGTCATAAATGACCATAGAAACACAATCATGCAATCCAAACACATCAAACACCTCTATTACTCATTTTGACCTATTATGCACCAAAAGTACATTCATAGAGAAAATGATAAAAATAGATAAAAAGAAGCTCTAATCCCCTACTTTGGCAGCTGAGATGAAGCTTCAAGCTTTGGAAAATGACACCTTGGATTTTCCCTTGGCTTTTCTCTTTTTCTCTTCATCTTCCTTCTTCTTTCTTTCCTCTTGCTCTTTCACGATTCCTGTTTTAGATTGTGAAGCAAAAACAACCATGAATAAAGGCTTATAAAGGAGAAACAAAAGATTTTTAATGCCTTTAGGCCATAACTGATAAACCCTGATCTGCTAAGAATAATTAGATTTAGCTAAATTAAGATTTTCAACTTCCAACAAATTTAAAATAAAATCTAAGATTCATATAAAAAGTTGTTTCACCATTAACTCACTTTTCTATATCTGTTGGGAACCAATCTGACATTAAATGCACAATCAGTATGCCTATAAATACTAAATTAACTCTAATTACCTTCAAAGTTTAACAATATTTTTAGCTCATTTATGACTTAGAAACAAACTATCCATATTTGTTTCACTCATCTAAGCAATTTATGTTATTATCTGAGTTATTTTAAGTTATTTTTCACCTTCAGGGTTGTAACAAAGTGCCTAAACTAACTCTGTTTGCCACAAAATTAAACAAACATGTTAAGCAAGTCATATGCTATCTTTGTACATATATAAAAGTCTAACATATTATTAAGGGTATTACATTTCCCCCCTCCTTTTTAAAATTTTGACCCCAAAATTGCTTACCTTTGCCATCATCTCGCATCCTCTTCTGAAAGTCTTGTGCCTTTTCCTTATATTAAGGTATATGAACACTTGACTCTACAATTCTACATTTGTTAACCAAGGAAGAAAAATCCTTGATCTCCATTGGCCTTACCATGCTTCTTGCCTCTCAGACTAGTTTCAAACTTCAGACATCACCAATTCTCGTCCGGATAGTAATGGAAATGCGAAGAGAACTTCGATAACTGATCAAACTTTGCCACATATTGCCCCACGGATAAGCTCCCTTATTCCAAGCTCTTAAACTCCACTTCTTTATCATCATGTAGAGTTTAAGAAAAGTACTTCTCTAGAAAAGTTGTTTTGAAGACTTCCCATAACATTTGAGTGCCTACTGCTTCCTGTACTCTCTCGGTACTCTTCCACCAAAACTCTGCCTCTCCCTTCAACATATAAGTGCTGAAAGACATTTTTTGCTCATCCGAGTAAGCCATCACATCAAAAATATTTTCCATCTCATTGAGCCACTCCTCAGCCTTAGTAGGATTGTAATCACCCGTAAAAGGTGAAGGGTTTGTCTGACGAAAAGTTGTCAAGTCCTGAAAGTTCTGATTTCTCCCATCTTGTACTTCCTGCACTAGCTGCACATGTTATGTGGGCTGTTGAGATTAGTTAGCTTCCATCCTCTTAAGCACCCTTGCCATAACATTGGCCATTGCCATAATTGCTTCGGCCATGTTGGGCTCTTCTGTAGCTAAGTTCCTTGCTCCCCTAGTTTTCCTTGGCAGTGCCACAGTTTCCTATACACACAAAATAATATATATTGAGCAGCAGTTTCAATACTATATAACAGTGCAACAGTAGCTATTAACAAACCCACCTAAGACAAATCATGTAATTCTATCAAAGCATCTCACACAAGAGACAAGAAAAGCACAATTCTTAAAAAAGAACTCTTATATATGCATAAGCATAGTTAGTCCATACCCTGGCTCAATAGGATGAACTACTCTGATACTAAAATGTAACATCACAATACTAAAGTCTCGATAAATGAATCATTTATAATGACAAACAGTGTTACAATGTCACTATATATATAATAACCTGATACATATATCCATAATGTTCATTGGAAACATTATAGAAAGCCATATGAAATGCGAAAAAAATAAACTCATAGCAAAATGCACATAACTATATACAACATTAGCCTTAGCAAAGACTTGAAGTATTACATAGTTCTTTACATTTTAAAAGAAGTACTAATTGTTGGGAATTACAGATACATCATCCAGCCAAAAAATGAAAATTTCCACCAAGGATCCATGCAAAAAGAGAAGCCATGAAATGTGATTTTCAATTTTACCTTTTGAAGCTTGATGAAAAATGAATCGAGTAAATCACAAGCATTGAAATAATAGTGATTCCTCTACATAATCCACACGAATAGACTTGCAAAAATATCCAACATTCGTAGTCCTAGAGTCCCACCCCTTTACGACAATGCTAGCTGTGAAGAGAAGAGAAACATGTCGATCTATCACTCACTGTTTCTGTCAAGTGCGGCTAGGGTTTTTTTTTATGCATGCCTTGACAACCCCTTAGCAGTATTATTTATAATAGCTATTACCTTATGTGAGTGGGAGCAATAGAAGGTAAGTTGTGCAACCCTAGGCTCATCTGTTATGAGTCTAACCCATATTTGAATCCTAATCTAACTTGGATCCTTATTGCTCTAACTAAGTCTGTTCTAAGTGTGTGACCCTGTTGGTTCTCATAACGTTGGCAATAATATTAAAATCTCATTTTAATATTATAAGTAGTGAGTGGTATCTAGCAACACATCGTTGCTACCTAAGTAATGAGAATGTCAGTGATTTGACATAACCTTTCCGTGATCAATGTTACCGTGTAGTTTAATCCCTTTGTCCAGATATCTAAATTGAACACGAGACATGGAATGTGTCTCCCTTGTATAGTTCAATCTTTTGTTTCCTGATACTCGAGTAGACGTAGAAAAACAAATGAGCTCAATATCTCATATTGACTCATTTGAGTATGGCCATGCATTTCGTGGTCTCACTCAATCAAAGGCCCCGCAGATATCACTCTTGCTATGTAGGAGGGATAAATCTCATCTAGGTCACTCACATCCCTCCACATGATTCGCGGTATATCCAATAACCAACTTTATAATCACCTTGTTACAGATGGCGTTTGATAGCATTAAAACACGCAACTCCTCATGTAGGAATCGTAGTGATTTAAGGTCAAATGACCACATATACCATTATCACTATGAGAATTACTTATGACACTTACGTAACGATCCACACAACATTCTCATGGTGGGTCAATCGAATACATCATTACTCTAATTTGTTCCCATGTGAAAACTTGATATCTCATATCCATGACCCGTGAGATATGGCCATTAGTCTACGCACATATTAGTCTCAATGCATTATTATCGTCCTGATTAACAATAATACTTGACTAGGGACATTTAAGAGTAGTGTTCTGTTTCTATCCGATAGGATCTTATGATTAAGTCATCCACTTGATATCCTATGGCATCAAACTTATTATTTTAAGGACTTTATTATGTATATCATAAATAACGCAATAAATGAAATGTCTCATATATTAAATAAATAGCATAATACAATATATGTAAGGCAGTCAAAATAAATTGGCCTCTAGGGCATACACCAACAATCTCCTACTTGCACTAGAGCCAATCAGGCATATGTCTAATGCCTAAAGATCAAGTATGACCCTCATGCTTTTTGTAATATCCCTTCTAAATTAAATATGATAGTATTTATTTTGTATTATGTATTCATGTGATATATGTATAATTTATTAATTATTATTATGGGACATAAGCGAAATTAAAAATTTTTGCGTATAAGTTGAATTGTCTATTTACGGCAAATCCGAAAGACTGATAGAAAATTTTCTAGGACGCTGAAAATTCTTCAAAAACATTATTAAGTTATATTAACTAGAAATTAAGTAAGTTTGAGTTTTAGAAACCCTAAGTAACTAGGCTAATTAAGTAATTAGTGACTTAGTTAGTTTATAGAACTAGGTTAGTAACTAAGTTAGATTATTTGTTTAGAGTAACTAAATGTCATCATTACTTAACCATAAGCTAATCAAAACTTAGCCATTTGTTAAGCATTTTATTGGTTAAAAACTTTGAGAAGAGACACTTTGTTTTGCTTACTATTGGTTAGTTAGGAAATATATAAGGAAAGAATTGAAGAAAAAAAGAAGAAGATGAACATAGAAGCTTGAAGAAGTGCTTGGCTAAGAGAGAACCAAGGAGGAGGAAAGAAGAAAAATTTGAAGAAAAGCTAAAGAGCAAGGAGGATTAAGGATTTCCAAGCTTATCCACCAAGAGATTCGGCCAGGAACTTTACCTATTTCATCTTTGTTTAATCTATTTTGAGGTAGGGAATCGTACATTTTCTCTACACTTTATTTTAAGTTTTTCTTGTTACTAAAAGAGTTCTAGCATACTTTTTATTAAGTATTTAAATAAAGGAGCTTGGATGGTGATTATTTTCATTAGATTGAAAACCCTAGGTTAGTGAAAAATTAACTTATGTTCTTGAAATCTTGTTTGGATTTCTATGAAAATTATTTGGGAATAAGGTTGTTGGTGAAGGAAGAATCTTAAAGATGATGTTTATTTTAAGAAATTATAGTTAAGAAATGAAGCTTTAAGAGCTAGAGTTTTGCTCTAATTAATTTGGGGATTTTAATCTAAACCTTGGTTTAATGTGAAATTAATGGTGAACATGATCTTTTGAAACTAAAAGTGTTTTAGAAATGATGAGAATAAAAAGGAAACTATCTTTTCTACAAAAGTGGTGTCTCGGCCAAGCATGAAGTTTTGGTGTTAAAATTGTTGAATGATGAATTACATGATATTTTATTGTTATTATTATGGAAAAAAATTGTAACACCCCAAACTTCCTAAATAGTTGACAGTAATTTTGATAGTTAATAGAATTCTACTGTTTAGTGATTTCTATGTACTGTAAAATTTTATTAAGTATTCCATCAGCGTATTTGATCGTTTTGAGTGATTTACTTTGTGTCAAGAAAATAATAATTTTCAGGCTGGAGGAAAATCTTTATGTATTTATTTCTCTTGATTGTTAATTATTTTTAACAATCTGATTTGATTTTCATACGTTTTCTAATATTTATGATTTTGTGGATGATTATAAATTTTTATATTTCTATGATTGTTTTTGGGCTGTTTGTGGGCCCAGGTGGCCTCACGTGGGCCCAGGTGGCCTCACGTGGGCCCAGGTGGGTCCCACAAAGTGAAAATTTTTCTACGCATAGAAAAATTTGTATTGTTTAGACGGAGACAGGGGATCTTACTAAACCTGAATCCAGAAACAATTTTAGAAAATTTCTTGTATTGTGTTTTGTACTGTATTTAATTATCAGACGATAAAAATACAGTAAATATATTCTTTCGTAGGGTTATAGCAGATAAAAATAGAAATTATACTGCCTAAGTCAATAATAGTGGTTATGACAACTTTTGACGGACCAATAGGAAACAAGTTTAATTCTTTTGATTGACCAATAGGAAGCAAGTCTAATATTGAAGACTTTGATATCAACCGTCGATTTAATCAACGGTGTAGAATTAGTCTAATAAAATGGCTATGACCATTTATAACCGTTGGATTTAGATTTAGATCAAGGGTAGAGATTTGGTCTTACAAAGTGGCTAGGACCATTTGTGACCGTTGGATTCGGATTAAATCAACGGTGGAGATGGATCATTTATAACTATTGGATGTGGATTTAATCAATGGTGGAGATTTGGTCTTCTAAAATGGCTATGACTAATTATGACCCTTGGATTAAAAGTAAGAAGGGGTAATCTTGACCCTTCATTTTTGGAGATGGATCTAATGGCTAGGATTTCAAGGAGAAAGATCTAATGGCCTAGATTAAGTCTTCTAATCAAAAGTCTACCTTAATTCTAACCATTGAATTAATCAATGGCCTAAAATGCTCTAAATGGTGGCTTGAAAAAGATGACAACTTATTGAATGCATAATGCATGGAGGGGGGACAGTTTTGTGCTTCATTTTGGAGCTAAAGAAAAGCTTTATGACCATTATTAGATGCCTTGGTCAATTATGCATCATTATTGATCATTTAACATCCTTAGGAGAATGCTTGAAGGGGGGACAGTTTTTGAAGCTTAAGGCCATAGCAAAAAGTCTATGACCATTATTACATATTATTGATCATTCTTGATCATTCCAAAAAGCCTAAGCTCTTAGAAAATTTTCTCTCCTTCTCCTCCAAGCAAGTTTCGGCCATGACACCTAAGAATGCCCTCCATCACTCAAAAATTTTATCCAACCTTATTTCTTGAATCCTTACCTCATTCTAAGAATATCTCTAGTTATGAGTTTTCACCAAATCATTCATCTTGAGCTTCAAATCCAAGCTTCAAGTTTCTATCAAAAAGGGTAAAGTTCATATTTCTTCACCTAATCTTTTAGTTTTGATTTTCTAAGCCATGCTTGAATCATGGTTTACCTATTCTTTTACTTGTTATTGATTGTAACATTTGTTTATGATTTTTAGGGATTTTTCCATGAAGATCTACGAAATTGGTGGAAGGAAAACTAAGTGTTTTCACTTTATTCTTTATCTTAACCAAGTCTAAGAAGCCTTTCTTTCATAAAAATCAAAAACTTCATCCTTGTTCTTCAAGAGGAATTTCGACCATACCATCCAAAATCACCATCCAATCTCTTTTAATTTCATCCAACCATAGATCTTAAATCTACATGATATTCTAAGCAATTTTCATGTTGGAGACTTTCTCTAAATTATTCATCTTCAACCTTGTTCATCAAGCTAAAGATTGAAGCTTTATTGGTGAAGTTTATTAATCTTCACTTTTCTTTTGATTTTCAAGGTTCTAAGCCATGTTTGATCCATGGTTTATCTTGTTCAAGCTTGATTTACTAATAAATATATGTTTTGTTTTGTATTTGAGAAGCCCTTGGTGGTGAAGGACTTGGAAAAAGAAGTAAAACAAAGAGCTTTTGAGGATCTTCAAGAGGTAAGAGGGAGATTCATCTCACTAACCAAGTATGGTGGTGAGAGATGGTTTGTGTAATTGATGGATGGTGAATCCATGTAAGGATTCATATCCATGGTCGTGTAATAATTTGTGGGTGTTTATGTGCTTTGATTTTTTGCCTATGCTTAGTATGATTTGCATGATTTATTGCTTTGATTATGGCATGCTTGTGATATATATTTGAATATGTATATGTATGTCATGATTTGATGATGGAAAGGAAATTGATTTTTGGTTTCAAAGACCAAGAGAATTTCGACCATGACACCTGAAGATAGGTGTTCACAAATTAATATTTTCATGAATGATAAAATTGGATGATTAGAAAAGCAAGGAAAATAAACAAAGGGTTTGTTTTTCAAGAAGTATTGTTCACGGTTTTGAGAAGGATTTTTATTAATTTATTTTGTGTAAAAAGTTTCTAAGCATTTCACTAAACAAGAGTTTTAAATGAAAAGAGCAATGAGTTGATGATTTTAAGGATTTGCAAAGAAAGTGAAAAATGAAAATGAACAAATGATTTGATTTCAAAGACCAAGTGCTCACAATTTTTGTTAAGGAATTTTTAATGGTTTTGTTTGTGTAAAACCATATTGACTTAGAAGGAAAAATATTTGATGGTTTAAATAATCAAGTACCACGGTTTTGAAGGCTTATGAATGCCTTGATTTTATGAAACAAAGTGATTTTGGTATAAGAAATTTGGAAAGGGAATCAGAGTGTTTTATCACTTGAGAAATGAAATTTTCATATGGGAATGGAAAAGAGAGGTTGAAAGTGTTTGAACCTCAATTTATTTTAAAGAGAATTGATTTTAGAATTGATTTGAGAAAAATGGAGAATATAATAGCGATTTGATATTTTCTAACGTGTAACTCATCCTTTGGGTTTTGGAGAGCGTTAGTAATTTTTAAAGTGAGAAACATTGATTTAATTCAATGGAATTGTGAATTTGTGGAATTTGTTGCAAAAAGGATTTTCTTGAGTAAGAAAACGTGGAAAATAATGTGAGTAGTCATATTATTTTGAGAAAGGTTGAAATGGAATTTTTGAAGGATGAGAAATATTTTTCGTAATGGAATTATGGTGAAAAATGATTTACGTAACTTAAAAATGTGATTTTTAAGCTACGCGATTTGAAAAATGTTTAAATATTTCCATGCGATTTGAAAAATGTTGAAATATTTCTACGCAATTTGGAAAGCATTTAAATATTTTTACACATTTGAGATATTGTTGAAAAATCGCTACACGATTTATAAATGGTGGAATATTTTTACGTGATTGAGAAAACGTTGAAAAATCACTACGTGATTTCAAAATACAACAGAAATGTTGTAAAATTTTGAAAACGTAACAGAAATGTTGCGCGATTGTGAAAACATGTCGAAAGTGTTTTATGACTATGAAAACGGGTTTATATGATTTCGTTGTTGAAAATACAGTATAATTACTGTTGGGCCAGTGTATGGACCCTGATTATGAGATAATGAAATTAAAACTGAGAATGGGCCAATGTGTGGACCCTGAATATGAAAGTGTGAATTTTGCCTATGATTGGCATTGCTGCATTGAACATGGATTGGAAATGAGGAATTTTGCTTGTGATTGGCATTGGTGCATTGAACATGCATTGGAAAGATATGCATTGAGGCATTTGATGATTTTGAATTGAACAAAAATTGATAGCTGATGCTATTGGGATCCTTGTGGTTGAAGAGGGAATGTGAATTGATAGTGAGGTCTATGATGGATCTTGGGGTGCATCGAGGCGCGGCGGTCAACCAGTGGATATCTGTCTGTGGGCTACGGCTGGACCATATGCCACTTGGCGATGCAGTCTGTTGCAACGCATTGACGATACCCGACAAGAACATGATTCTTTTCAAAAGCTGGACATTTGTCTGTGGGCTAATCTGGAAGATTGTCTTTGGGCTAAGGCTGACAATTAACAGAGCATTCTTCTCGAAATTGTGAAAACCTCCATAGAGTAGGACATTGAGTCTACATGCATAACATATGCATAAATCTGAGTATCTATATCTACATGATATAATAATTGAGGAATATTGGATGATGATGATGATAATCATGTTGATGGCATTATTATGATTATTGTGTGATGATAGTAATGTTAATGGCATGATGATGATAGTTGATTAATGTTGAATGCATTATTGGAATGATTTTGGGCCAACATGCCTACTTATGATTTTGGGCCAATATTGGATGATTTACGATAATAAATTGGATTAAGAATTTTTATAAGAGATTAAATGATGAGAAACAATTAAATAAGATTTTTATGCATAGAATGATTTTGGGCCAACATGCCTACTTATGATGTTTTTAATCCAAAACTATTTTAAAAGTGTGGACTTATGAAATTAATTTAATGAGAACTTAATTAAATAGATTTTTGATACATAATGGAAAGTAATTTAATTTTGAGAGTTAAATCAGTGAATTTAAGCAATGGTGTAAATACTTGAAAAATACGAACGTATAGTTCACTCGTTGAGTTTTGAAATGCGTTAGCAAGTTTCGAGATGTAATTATTAGTTATGATTAAGAAAAGTAAATTTTTGATAGAAACATAAAAAATATCACTTAATGAATTTTCTAGATAAAATGTCGCCAAAAATTAATTAGAAATGGACTAATAATAGAGAAAGTTTCAATATAAAATTTGGACGTAAGGAAAATATTCTACGCAATTTAAAAGTATTAAAAATAGCTTACGCAATTTTAAAATAGAGACTTTAAAGTTTTTCGATCAAGAAAATGATTTAAAAATCTTACGCGATTGAGAAAACGATTTTAAAATACTACGTGATTTTAAAAACAGCAAAATATATTTACGCAATTTAAAAACGTTTGTAAAAATAATAAAATTGTGAAAACGCGATAAAATTTTTATGCAATTAATTGGAACAACGAGTTTTACTGTCGGGCCAAAGTGGTGGACCCGGACATGTGAAAATATGGTACGTCAGGTGGGAGCGTACTGTGTTTTGGACATGTGGAAAATATGGTACGCCAGGTGGGAGCGTACTGTATTTGAGATTTTTGCCATTGAGGGCATTTGCGTAAATATAAGGATATTTTGAGACTAAGGGTAATTTGGTAATTTTATTCATGCATTGAGTTGTGCCAATTTGGTTGATAATTGGTGATTTGATTGACGAGGCGAATAACACCGCGTTATCGGTGTGATAAGCGTAGTGTGGTTCATTTCTTCGTATGGACTTAAAGGCATTAGTGTGCGGAGTATTCCACATGTGGACAGTTTGTCGCTCCTCTGAGCCGTGGTAACTGGCAACACACTAGTGATCTCAACACTCACTATACTTAATCAAGATCTTGTAAAGATTATTTTAGTACAATGCTTGTAGTTACACGATGTTTGGACTGTGTGCTACTACACGATGATTGGACAGTGGGTTATAGACATAACGTTAGACAGTGATATAGCTTGATTGGGCAGCCTGAGGTACTTATAGTTCTTTACGGGTCATTCTCTATGATGTCTGTGTCTAGCTCCATGGAGTAGGAATGAGTCTGTGTATATTTGCATATGTGGTCTGCATCTTTATGTGGTTATTTATATTCAATGTTGAGATATTATGCATGATGTGACTATATAGTTTAATTGTATCAATTGTTGTATCTATTATGGTAATATTATTGCTGTTCATTTTATTACAATATATGTTGATTGGAATTATTTGTAAATTGATAACATGATTATATTTGTGATATCTGTGTGTATGGAATGACTTTGTCATTCGTATCATTCTTTGTTGCCGTACTGGTATTGGTGAAAGGGGATCTCACCTCTTTGCTGTATTGTTTTATTGTGTTTATATTGATTCATATAGTAGGAGAAACAAATTTCTTAGACTTATTGGAGGCAATGTTCTGTGGTCGGTGACGGCATCGAGGAGTGATCTTCTCAGTTTCAACAGGATGCAATTTGGTGGAGAAAAGGAACATGTATGTTGGGTTTTTTTTCGTTAGTGTTGTTACTGTGCTATTAGTAGTATCCATCATTGGGTTTTGCTACTGTTTCACTGAGTCTGTAAGTTATATGTTTTAGTTCTTTATTAGATATTATGTGGTATAAATAAAGCTGTGTAATAATCTTTTCAGTTTATTTTTTGTATTACTCATACTTCGGTAAGTTTATGTTCCGCAAAAAAAAAAGAAATTTTAAAAATCCATATTTTAGAACTCAAAGCTTTTATGAAATGATTTTTCAAGTTTTAAGTTTTTAGTCGAAAATGTGATGCCCTATGGAGGGTGTTACACCTTATATAGGTATATTTCAAAATAGATCCATTGGACACACTTTACAAGTTAGTTAAGATCAAAACAGACTTATCTGAAAAAATTCTATTATCAGTCAATCGATTAGTACACAGATGTATTAAATAATATTTCACTCTTACAACGTGTGTACACCAATTGCCAAATCGATTGTGTTCTTGGATGTTCTTAATCTTAAGTGATACACACATGAGTACATCGATGTTGTTCTTGAAGAACACTTGTATTTTCAGCCTAGAAGTTTATACATTGATTACCCAATCAATTGTATGGCCGTTTCAAAAAATCCTTGCTTCTGTTTTAGCTTGTGCATTGATGTACCAATCGATGTACAAATGCAGAGATGCATACTGACCAAGTAAGTCCAGAGTCAATCGATGTATACATAGATGTATAACACTTATACATGGATGTACATAGAGGTTTTCATTAAAAGTTAGTTAATTAATTGAAAGTACATCGAAGTACACATAGATGTACAGACTTATTAATTAACCTTTTTCATGCTTAGTCCATTTTTACTTTTGAAAACCATTTTTACTTATTTTAGAGAGCTTAATCAAAGTATTATACTAAGTCTTTTCTTTACAAAAAGGTTTCTAATGATCTTTCTTCAAGTTTTCATGATCCTTGAAATGCTTTGCTCCATGATCCTTTGTATCCATTTTTCTTGCTCCATTAAATCTCATTGAAAAAGTCAAACTTGACAAGTAGTTAGTGAATCAAAGTAATAATCATGTTAAGTTTAGTCATTAATCAAAACATACTAGGGTCATTTATCCACAAAAATCTGACAAATTATTACAGTAAGACATCATTTCATATGATAGTGTAAGGATGTACATTCCCTCCCTATCTTAGTAGTTGAGGATGAACATTTCCTCTCTACTCATAACTCTATGTTGAGGATGGACATTCCCTCACTAGAGGTGGCCTGTGTTACTCATTATTTGGAGTAGTTTTGTGTGACTGGTGAATGGTCATAAATAGTTTCAGTGCACCAACCTGAAAGTAGACTACTTCCAAGTGAAAATGAATGGTATTGTGAGGACGGACATTCCCTCCATACCTTTTGAATAATGATGATAATTGTTGAAGAATGAGATAGATGATCTATGTAAAATGATAATATATGAATGTTCCTGATATATGATGAGATACGATTTGATTGTTTAAATAAATGTGATAACGTCTTAATTTGATACTTTCCTAAGTTGCTTCTTTTGGTCTTTTCCCACCAAGATGTGCCAAGATCTTAAGAAAATTTTCTGGTGGCCAAAGAGGAAAGAAGAAACTGTAAGATTTGTAGCTAAGTGTTTAATATCTCAAAAATTTAAGATAGAACACCAAAGACCAACTGGTCTGCTTCAACCATTAGAGATCCCTGAATGGAAATGGGATAATGTGGCAATGGATTTTGTAATGGGATTGCCACAAACTTCTTCACGACATGATACTATTTGGGTTATTGTAGATAGATTAACCAAAATAGCCCACTTTTTAGCAATCAAAGCCACTTATTCATTAGATAGATTGGCTCAAATATACATTAATGAGATTGTCAGATTACATGGTATCCCTTCTAGTATTATATCTGACAGGGACCCTAGGTTTACCTCTAGATTTTGGGGAATACTACAACAAGCATTAAGCACTAAACATTGTTTAAGTACAGCTTATCATTCCCAAACTGATGGACAAACTGAAAAGACCATTCAAACACTAAAGGATATGTTAAGAGCCTATGTCCTGGAATAAACAAGGAATTAGGATCAGTATTTGCCATTGATGGAGTTTGCATATAATAATAGTCAACATTCTAGTATTAGGATGGCACCTTTTGAAACTCTATATGGCCGAAAGTGTAGATGACCACTATGTTGGTATGAAGTTAGAGAGAGAAATTTATTAAGACAAGACATAGTACAATAAACTTCAAAGAAAATAAAATTTATCAGGGATAGACTACTTACTGCACAAAGTAGACAGAAAAGCTACGCAGATCAAAGAAGAAGACCTCTAGAATTTCGAGAAGGAGAACATGTATTATTAAAAATTTCTCCTTGACCGAGCGCCAAACTCAATCAAAATTGTAACTGAGTTATATTTATAACTTGTAGTATAGGAAACAATACTGAATTGTCTCTCAAGGATTGTAGATGTAATTTGATCAGCTCAAGCTAAAATCAGGGAAAGGAATTCGAGAAATCAAAGCATGTAAATAACAGAATTACAACGAGAAATTCAATTAAAAGAACAATCAATTTAGAAACTTATCTGAAATTGGGTTGATTCCATCATAGATCTTTCATCAAACAGTTGAAGTGCATTTGAATTGTTCATTTAGATTTAACTAAAATATCTGCATTAAATCTAGAATTCATACTAGATAATCTTCTAGAATTCAATTAACAATTGACACACAAATTTGCAATCGCATAACTCATGTTAGATCTATGTTAATTTAATAACCAAATTCAATTAACTTAGGCACAAATCAGTAACCTAACCTCTGCAAATTCGTGATTAATTCAGATCATTCAAGCATAAATCCATCACAATTCTCAATCTTAAATTAAGATCCATTTAGATCAAACATAAATAGAGTTACTATTCATGCATTCAAGAAGAAGAAGAAGAAGAAGAAGAATAAGAATAAGAAGAATCCAAATGCAATTTAACATAAAAATAGAACAAAGATCTCTAGAATCCAAGCCACAATTTCTTTAAGAATCTCTAAATTGATTATAGAAGTTTAGCCCTCCATAGCTATCACCATGAATGAGCTAGAGGAGGAAGAGAGAAGAAGAGAGAAAAGTCTAGAAAAAAGATGAGAAGTGTGTGTGAAGAGGTAGCCTTGGATTTATGCCCTCTCTCCCTATAACTAACCCTTCTTTTGGCCTTACCCGGTTAAAAACTTGATAGGTACAAAGCTAGGTCATTTATGAGTAATTGGGCCTAAACCTCATGTTAATTGGAGGTCTACAACTCAAGTTATAGACAAATTATTCTCAAAGGGGCTCTGATTTCGTTGGCTAACTTCAAGGGATGAAAACTCCATTGAAACATCGTATTTTGGATAAGTTGTATCATATGAATTGGATATATGTATCTTAGCTTCCATTTGCCACCGGTTTCAGGCCCAAATCATATCCACAGCCCAAGTTATGTCCTGATTAGTGTACACTATTTGAGTTCTATTAACAGAACCCGTGTTCTGACTTCCAGACCCAATTAGCTCCACTAGATGTCTGAATTAGCCTTGAAGCTCTCATAAAAGTTATAGAGCTCTCTTTCATCTTTCCTACAAGGTAAGATACATAATTTTTAAACATCTAGAACTCAAGATATGGCCAAAATACAAAAATAGTATAAAATCTCAATGATGCTGAAAAAGATCAATTAAGCCCAATTTGAGTCCAAATTTACAAAACATGACCAAGCTCAATCAATTAAGTATATAGAGAGTATAAATGACTAAAAATGAGGGTTTATTAATGTATAAAATTTGTGATTATCAAATTTCCGCATACTTAGCTTTTTGCACTCCTAGACAATTCACATAAGACCAAAACTAGGGATCAAGGAAAAACAAAACAAATTCAAAAGGTAAAAACTCTAAAAGACTAAATTTCTAATGATATCCAAGAATGTAAAAGTTTACAAGAAAGAAGAGCAACCAAAGTTTCAAGGGATCAAAACATTCATGAGATAACATTTCTTCACATCTCAAACCAACAAGCAAGGTATCTTCAATTTGAAAAACATGAATCAAGAATGATAAATCCTCACAAGATACACTCTCAATCCCTTAACTGTTTAGATAGTAGGTATTTCACTCAATTCAACTCATGAACAATTGCACTGCCACAATCTTGCTTATCTTCTACTTCTCAACTACACAAAACACATGCACACACAAATCAAGAAGACTTTATTCAAGGTTGTAATGGGGCCAAGGTAAGGGAAGGAAACTCTATGGATATGACAAGCTAAGTACCCAAGAGAATAAAAGAGCATTGAGGAGGAACTCAATTGACAAGTGACAAGCATGAAATTTTACCCCCAATTCTATATTATGCACATTCTCTTTACACACTCCTTCTCTTATTTATTTATTTTTCGATTTCTTTTCTTTCACAACCTTTTTTGCATTTATTCTTTTTCCTTTCATTTCAATTTTTTATTTTTTTTTTAAATTTTTTTTCTCTCAATCACCTTGCATATTACACATCAATTTGCACAACCCCCTACACTTGAACTATTAATTACCCACAAACAAAAGCTTCTCAAATGAAAATGAATCAATGCTCTCTCATTCCCTAAGGTAAGGTAAAAACATGATTTTTCACATAACACATATAATGAGTTAATGTAACATCCCGAAAATTTATAATTTCAGAATAAATAATCATTTTACAATTTTTGGAAATTTTAGGATTTTTTTTGGATTTTTCTGAGAACGCGAAATATTTTAATATTATTTCTCGTTTTGCGTGTGCACTGAGTCAAGCTGGAAAAATGAAATATTTTTCCCGATAACCTTGAACTATGGAAACGTCGACGGGGGATCTTACTAAACCCGAGACTGGACACAGTTTACAAGGTTTCACATTTTTCAAAGAATTTTAACAGATAAAAATTATAATCGTTGTATCAATTTTATCTGTCAGATAAATTAATACTGACTTCGGTCAACTATAACTATTGTCTAATAAATAATAACATGTAATAAAAATTTTATCACACTGTTCAAAATTTACCTTGTATCATGTCCCTTTAGCTTTATTTTTAAAATAAAAGTTAAATTAATTCGAAAACCTATTTGGGGAAACTTCTAGGAAGCTTCCTCCCATTTTATTTTTCTCTCTCTTCCTTCCCCACTCTACTTACACAGCAGATGGCCTTGAAAAGGGGCAATAATCACATTTCATTTATCCCTCCTTCTCTTCTTCTCTTCTACGTTTCTTTTCTTCTTCTTCTCTTCTTCTTTTCTCCTTCTTCCTCCTCCTCCACCGTCCACCCTCTCCACTCACCATTTTTATTTCCTTGCTTCACCACTTCCATATCTAGCTTTTTCCATCATTCCAAGAGCATTTCCTTGTGGCCATCCTTGGTTCTTCTTCTTCTTCTTCTTCTTCTTCTTCTTCCTCCATTTTTTCACCATTGGAGCTAAAGCTTGGAGCTTTTGAGGTAAAGTCTTCAACTTTCTTTTATCTTCTTCTTTTTCGTTTTATTGGTCACCTATGTGGCCAAGGAGTCTTTTTTTCTATGGTTGGAGTAAACACATTGGGGATTTCTCACCCTAGGGTTTTTCTTGAAGGGGAAAACGAAAATCAAGAGCAAAAAGGGGAAAGCATTCTCGTGATTGCCTTCATTTAGGTAAGAGGGAGATAATCCTCTTCAACCAATCTTGGTAGTAAGGAAATGTCTTGTGTGTTGTTGTTAATGAGAGAATCCATGTTGGATTTCCCTCTTTGTTATGTTGGGTTATTTCCATGATGTTGTTGTTCGATTTGTATGGATGTATGGATGTACATTGTGTGACTTGATGATCATGAACTCATATGTTGCTATTTTGTAAATATATGTCAGGTATCTTATTTTTGGAATGGTTGAAAATTGATGAGGGATTTTGGATAATGAATGGGCCAGGGCTCTGCAGAAACGAATTCTGCAGAACCCCTGTTAATGCACTAGCGCCCAGGCGCTGTGCATAGAACGCCTAGGCGCTCTCTGCCCAGGAAGTTTTCCCTATGACGTGGCCTGGTGAGCGCTCAGACGCTTCGTGGTCAGCGCCTAGGCGCTCAACCAGCGCTCAGACGCTCTAGATGTGGCGTCTAGGCGCCCAGAGCAGAACCAGTAAATAACTGTGAGATGAAGCTATGTGATTGGAGATGTGAATATTGATGTGGGAATTTGAGATGGAGAGTTTTAAGGGTTGTTTAACTTAATTTGAAGCCACGGTTTTAGATTGAAACTACGAGGAAGTTGAACGAACTTAGTGAATTAAAATTTAAGTGAAGGATATCAAGAAATCAATGCATAACATGGGAGAAATTGAGGTTAGCAGTGGACTTTGGGAAGCCATGATTTTGATCATGAATTTTAGGAAGTTGGATTGACTTAGTGTAAAATGAGAGTTAAGTGATTTTGAACATAGAGGAAGAACGAGAGGGTTGTGAGACTTGTAAAACTTGCGAGTAAATTCTAAGTGAGCATAAATGATTAGGGTAAGGAACTTGATCAACCTAAAGGAATGAGGCTTGAATAAGGGCTTTAAGAGAAGTTTCTCTAGAAAATAAATTTATAAGGGATGATAACTTGAGTAGAACTTTATAATAATCTCATAAAACTTATTAATGGTTGAATTGACCTAATTGTGGCACATTATGGAAAACTCTGAGTTCCTATGTGGGACCAAGTTCTTGATGAAAATATGATATGATAATATTGAGAATGAATATATATATATATATGCCATTGTGGTACTGTATAAGATGAATGCATCATTGATGAGCATACATGATTGGACATTGAGTCGTCATGCATATATAATTTGATAAAGACCATATACCATTATGGTATTGTGTATGATGAAGGCATCATTGACAAACGTACATGGCTAGACATTGTGTCGTCATGCGTATGTATTGTGCATGATGATTGAATCATTGATAAACATACATGACTGGACATTGCGTCGTCATGCGTATGTATACCTAAGAGTAGAATAACACCTATGTGCGGGTGCGAATAGACTAAGCGTAGGTGCCATATGTTGTTGGCCCTGGGGGCGTCGGGGTGCGGGTGCCTCACATGGACAGTTATGAGCTCCTCTGTGCCGTGGGGTAGACCGATGCAAACACACCGACGATCCGGACCGAGACGCTGTCCTATGTCGCGATCAACTGTTGAGGTGCCATGTATAAGCCACTGATGCGCAAATGTTTTTATGAGATGAAGCACACTATTATTAAGGCTAACGAGATACTGACATTACTCCTTGATCATTCACTCCAAAAAGGTTAATGTTTAGCTCCATGGAGTAGGATTGGGTACCATAATGCATTGTGCATCGTTCATTGTCAGTTTCATAAATCATTGAGCATGAGCACTTATAACTGGGAAAAGTACCAATTGCTAATAATCATGTGTTTGCTTGAACCGTTGACGGCATTAGTGATAACTATTATTGCTATTTATTATTGATCTGTTTTTACTATTGATTTTAATTATTATTGTGATTGGACTATTGCTTTAAATGAAGTTATGATGGTTTGAATTACCTTATTGCTCATTATCTGAGATGTTGTTGTTGTCTCTATCTAAACTCTTAACTTTACTGCTACTATTGATAAATGTATGTGTTGTGATATTATTTGGGCGTCCTGCGCCGTTTTATTTTCTTGCTGCCATATTGGTATTGAATGATGGGTATCTCACCTCTTTCTTGTAATTTCTGGTTTTCGTTATAAATATATATATATATATATATATATATATATATATAAATTTGATAAAAGATCGTGAAGAAGATGATGAGGAACCACACCTTGCCGATGGGGTTGGGAACCTAGACAACATTTCTTGGATTTTCGTAGGAGTGCAGCTGTGTGGAGGCATTGATGCCTGTTGTGTCAACTGGGACGCTGAGTGTCATATGCATGGGGTTGCGGCCTTGTCTGCTGGTAGTACCCATCCCTGGGTTACTGCTTCTCCCCTTTAGAGTTTTTATTCCCGCTGTATTTTATGGGACTCTGTAATTACTATATTCTATATTATCAGTGATTCGTGTAAGTTGACTATGAAATATATATATGAAATGTGATTTCATTTCAATGGTTCTATTAAGGGTTGAATACAATTATATTTCTTTCATGGCTCGTATTTTCTACTTATGCATAAATGTGAAAAATAAACTCGTAAATTTTGAAACTACAGTTTATCATGACTGTGACACACCTGAATTTAGTAACTGTGATGTAATGACGATTGCGCTGCAGTTGGTATATTTAGGTGCATTACAGTTAAGACAAAGAATATGAAAATAGGCTCAACAGAGTTAATCAAAGAGAAATGATGCAAGGTTGGCAATTTGGCCAAAGTGGTTAATCAAGGAAAGAATGTCTCAATCATGTTCATGCATGAAAGTAAAAATAAGTAGCCTAAAAAAGAATCAAAGCAAGTTCTAGAGTGATCAATTGCCATAAGTGAAAACCACATAAGAAAGAAGAGAATGACATAAATGCTAAATCCATCCATCAATAGGCTCAAAATCTCACAATGTATGCATCTATCAAACTCAATCCACTAATCAAACATCCAAAACTAAACAAGTCAAATTCAAAAAGGAAGAAAATTTCAATCATGCAATGAACCATGAATTTCAATTAATTCAAACTCATAAACTTCACAAATCTCAAAACATCATTGGAAAGCAATTAAACACAACTTTTTTTTTATATTTATAGAACCAATCTAAAAAATAGCACAAAATTTATTTCATCCCCTCCTCCGCATTTGAATTTTACATTGCCCTCAATGTAAAGCAATAGAAAAAATCCAAAATGCAAATCACCAAAATATTCATGGCAAGTAAAATAAAAGTGTGGTAAGGGTCTCCCTCATTGCCCATTAGTGTAAATGACATTGAGCACATCTAACATTTCCACATTGTGCTCTTGACAATCTTCATGAAAATGCTTAAGTCTATGCCCATTTACCTTGAATGTTCTCTTTGTTGTCACATCTTGGAGCTCAACTGCACCATGAGGAAAAACATTCGTAACAACAAATGGCCCATCCCATCTAGACCTTAATTTTTCAGGCATTAACCTAAGACGAAAATTATAAAGGAAAACTTTTTAACCATTTTTGAATTCTTTTCTAGTAATCATTTTATCATGGAAGGCTTTAGTCTTCTCCTTATAAATCCAGGAGTTCTCATAAGCCTCCAACTGAAGCTCTTCAAGTTCTTGGAGTTGAAGCTTCCTTTGGGATCCAGCTAAGTTCAAGTCAAGATTGTACTTCTTTATTGCCCAATATGCCTTGTGCTCAATCTCCACTGGAAGGTGGCATGCCTTACCAAAAATGATCCTATAGGGAGACATCCCAATAAGTGTTTTAAAAGTGGTCTTGTAAGCCCAAAGAGCATCCTCAAGTCTTAAGCTCCAATCCTTCCTATTAGATTGTACAGTTTTCTCTAGGATTTGCTTGATTTCTCTATTTGAGACTTTTGCTTGCCTATTCGTTTGACAATGGTAAGGTATGGAAACCTTATGCAAGACCCCATATTTTCTCTTTAAAGTCTCTATGCTCTGATTGTAGAAATATGAACCCTGATCAATGATGATGGCCCTCGAGACTCCAAACCTACAGAAAATATATGATCTAACAAAATTCACGACAACTTTGGAATCATCAGTCCGAGTGGCTTTTGCCTCCACCCATTTAGATACATAATCCACAGCTAACAATATATAAACAAAACCAAAAGAAACAAGAAAAGGTCTCATAAAGTCAATACCCTAGACATCAAAAATCTCACAAAACAGTAAAGGTTGCTGGGCCATTTCATTCCTACGAGAAATGTTACATGTTCTCTGGCACTGTTCACAAGACTTACAAAATATATATGCATCATGAAATAGGGTAGGTCAATAAAATTCAGAGTCCAAGACTTTCCTAGTTGTACGTTAGGGCCAAAAATGGCCACCACATACAAGTGTATGACAAAAGCTAAGAATAGAATAGAACTCATCATCAGGTGCACATCTCCTAATGACTTGATCACTACAAAATCTCCACAAATAAGGGTCATCCCACATATAATATTTTGATTCACTTTTCAGTTTATCAATCTGTGCCTTAGTAAAATGTGCAGATAGTGCTCTAGCAACTAAGAAATTAACTAAATTTGTAAACCAAGGGATGTTACCTTACAGCTTAAAAAGTTGCTCATCAGGGAAAACATCGTGGATGGGAGAAGAATCTGTCTCTCTCTCAATTCGACTTAAGTGATTAGCTAACAGGTTCTCCGCTCCACTCTTATCACGAATCTTAATATCAAACTCTTAGAGTAACAACATCCACCTAATCAACCGGGGCTTTGCATCGGGCTTCTTCAGGAGAAACTTCAAAGTTGCATGATCTGAAAACACAACCACTCTAGAACCAAGCAGATTCGAAATTTATCTAAAGCAAAAATAATTGTTAAAAGTTCCTTTTTAGTTGTGGTGTAGTTAGCTTGTGCAACATCTAAAGTCCTTGAACCATAGGAGATGACATGAGGTACTTTGCCGACCCATTATGCAAGGACAACTCCCAATGCATAATTACATGCATCACACATAAGCTCAAATGGGAGTGTCCAATCTTGTGGCTGGATGATAGGTGTACTGGTCAATGCTTGCTTTAGGTGATTGAAGGCATCTTTGCAGGATCTACCTTAATACCCTTACTAGATACTATATGCCCTAAAACTATACCTTACTCTACCATGAAATGACATTTCTCAAAATTCAGAATAAGGTTAGTCTCAATGCACCTATGCAAAACCCAAGCCAAACTATCCAAGCATGCATAAAAGGAAGAGTCATAGACAGTAAAATCATTCATAAACACATCCATGTAGCTCTCTAAAATTTCAGAAAAGATACTTAGCATACACCTTTGAAAGGTGCCCGAAGCATAGCATAAACCGAAGAGCATCCTTCTGTATGCAAATGTGCCAAATGGGCAGGTGAAAGTGGTATTCTCTTGGTCCGCTGGGGCTATATGAATCTGAAAATAGCTCGATTATCCATCCAAGAAATAGTAATGCAACTTGCCACCCAGCCTATCCAACATCTGATCAATGAAAGGCAATGGGAAATGATCTTTCCTGGTGGCCTGGTTAAGCCGCCTATAATCAGTACAGACCAGCCAGTTGTTCTGAATTGTTGTGGGTAGAAGCTCATTGTTCTGATTTGCAACTACTATGACCTCAGATTTCTTTGGAACAACCTGCACGGGGCTCGCCCATTTACCATTGAAAATAGGATAAATAATGTCAGTTTGCAGTAGCTTGGTCACTTCCTTCTTCACCACATCCAGAATCAGGAGGTTCAGTCTCTTTTGGGGCTGTCTCACTGGTTTGGTACCCTCCTCCAATAAAATCATATACATGCATATGGAGGGACTAATACTAGGAATATCTACAAGAGTCCATCTGATGGCTTTTTTTTCTGCCTCAAAACCTGCCACAATTTTTCTTCTTGTTCAAGTTGTAGATTCTTAGTGACAACCACCAACAGTTTCATCAAATCTTTGAATGATGGCTCAGCTAGAGTGGCTTGGACAGACTACTGCACAGGCTATTGTTGTTTAAATGCAGGTGGTTGGTATTTGTTACTAAGACCTACAGGTTGGTATCTAAATTGCTGCTACTGCTGTTGTTGGTCGGGTTGTTGTTGTTGACTAGAATTCCCATATCTTAGGGTGGGATGGTCCATCCAACCAGGGTTATAAGTACTAGAAAATAGATCATATCTGGGTTGTTGTTGTGACTACTGATATTGGGGTCTACCAAGAAAAATACCGCACACAGTTGCAGCCATCTGATATTGGAAAAACAGAACCATCATCCTGAAGTATGGGGCATGCATCAATAGGATGAGATGAATAAGAGCAAATACCGCACACAGTTGCAGCCATCTGCATAGGTAGTTATTGTCCCACCACTAACTACCTCACCAAAGAAGTCAATTCATCAAGTTTGTGTTCCATTCTTTATTGGTCCACATGAGACAATTGAACCTCATTAACTCCTTTGGTTGAGGTAATGATCCGTGTGCCAAATTTTTGGGTGTTCGTTGCCATGTTTGTTATCAAATCTCTTGCTATAGCAAGGGTCTTATCTACTAATGCTCCTATAAAGGAAGCAACCACTATGCTTCTGTCCATTGGCCCTTATAGAAAAATTGAATCAAGAGCTAATCACTTATTTGGCGGTGTGGGCAACTTGAACACAACTTCTTGAATCTCTCCTAGTATTCATGCAAAGTTTCACCTAAAATATGTCTGATGCCACATATGTCTTTCCTAATTGCAGCAACTCTGGAGGCAGGAAAGAATCTCTCCAAGAACAATCTCTTCATGTCATTCCAACTCATGACTGAACCTGGTGAAAGATAAAACAACCAATCCTTGGCTGCATCAGCAAGTGAGAATGAGAATGCCCTCAGCTTGATGTGCTCCTCAGAGATCCCATGCAGCTTCATGGTTGAACAAACCACATGGAACTCCTTTAGGTGCTTATGGAGATCCTCACCTGCAAGACCATGAAACTTGGGCAACAAGTGTATCAATCCATATTTTAACTCAAAATCAGCATTAAGATTAGGAGATTGAATGCATAAAGACTGGTAAGTTACATTAGGAGCAGCAAGTTCCATAAGGGTCCTATTTTGCATGTTATCAGCCATGGTTTCAGAATTACTTAAGATCTTAGGTTCACTCTCAAATTCAAGATCAAAATCAAGTTCAGAAGCAATTCTTGCACTTAGCCTATGAGCTCTAATCAACCTATGCAAAGTCTTATCAATCTTAGGATCAAAATCAAACAAGTCATCAAAATTAGACCTAGTCATGCACCAACTAAGGCTATAGAGGTGTTAGAATGCCAAAAACACAAAACATGCAAATTTACATACAGAAGTGGCTAGAAAAAATAAAAAAATACATCAAATAAATTTTAAAAAGCATGGGACCACCACAAAATGTAAACTACACTGATTTAGAAAATTATCATGCAAAGAAAATATTTCAAAAATTGAAAATGTGGTCTAAACGATGGAATTTGGCCAAAAAAACACAAAGCCAATAAAGACATTGGTTTTGATTATTGAATTTTTTTCTATCAATTGGCCAAAATTTAAGTCATTCAGAGTTAACAAAACAATTATTGAAATTACCGTTATTTCCTCAATTTTGTCAAAAACCCTATCAAATGATGGAATTTGGCTAATATCTGAGTTGATGACCCTAATTGGATCTCCTTGCTCACAATGATGATTTAACCTTATGGACCAAGTTTCAACTCCAAACTTCACAGTCAAATCAACACTAGTTTGCCTCTGCACCCGAAGAAATTAGAAAATAGTGAAAACGTGCTAACTGGGTATGAAACAATGTTAGGCAATTAGGAACACGTCCAAAATGATTGGATGACACTTATAAGGAGATCATACAATGCAATTATCAATAAAGGCAGCAAAAGGATGATCAACAACAACAGTAATTAATGTAATAGTAACCAGCAGCAGAATACAATGCAATGCAATGCAGCAGAATGATCAACAAGAGTTAAATGTTAGTAAGAACAAGAGTTAGTATGGTCACTTAATATGATCAAATTACAGTTAACAATCGCCGGCAATGATGCCAAAATTTTACCAAGCACCGAACTCAATCAAAATTGTAACTGAGTTTTACCTATAGCTTGTAGTATAGGAAACAACATTGGATCGTCTCTCAAGGATTGTAGATGCAATTTGATCAGATCAAACTAAAATTAAGGAGAGGAATTTGAGAACTCAAAGCATGTAAATAACAGAGTTAAAGTGAGAAATTCAATTAAAAGAATAATCAATTCAGAAACCTATCCGAAATTAGGTTGATTCTATCATAGATCTTTTATCAAATAGTTGAAGTGCATTTGAATGGTTAATTCGGATTTAACCAAAATTTTTACATTAAATATAGAATTCATATTAGATAATCATCAATAATTCAATTAATAATTGACACACAAATTAGCAATCACACAACTCATGTTAGACCTATGTTAATTTAATAACCGAATTCAAATAACCTAGGCACAAATCAATAACCTAACCTCTATAAATTCATGATTAATTCAGATCAATCAAGCGTAAATCTATCACAATTCTCAATCTTAAATCAAGACCCAATCAGATCAAACATAAACAGAATCACCATTCATGCATTCAAGATTAAGGAATCCAAATGCAATTTAACACAAAAATAGAACCAAGATCTCAAGAATTCAAATCACAGTTACTTCAAGAATCTCTGCTCCATAGTTATCTCCATGAAGGAGCTTGAGGAGGAACAGAGAAGAAGAGAGAAAAGTCTAGAAAGGTGAGAAGTGTATGTGAAGAGGTAGCCTTGAATTTCTACCCTCTTTCCCTATAACTAACCCATATTTTGGCCTTACCCTATTAAAAACCTAATGGGTACAAAACTGGGTCATTTATGAGAAATTGGGCCTAAACCTCATGTTAATTGAAGGTCTATAACTCAAGTTATGAACAAATCATTCTTAAAGGGGCTTTGATTCTGTTGGCTGACTTCAACGGATGAAAACTCCATCAAAACGTCATAGTTTGGAAAAGTTGTCTCACATGAATTGGAGATATATGTCTTAGCTTCCATTTGCCACTGGTGCAGGCCCAAATCACATCCACAACCCAAGTTATGCCTTGATTAGTGCACACTGCTCGGGTTCTATTGACAGAACATGTGTTCTGACTTCCAGACCCAATTAGCTCCACTAAATGTCCGAATTAGCCTTGGAGCTCTTCATGAAAGTTGTAGAGTTGTCTCTCATCTTTTCTACAAGTAAGATGCATAATATTTAAACATCTGGAACTCAAGATATGGCTAAAATATAGAAACAGTATATAATTTCAATGATGTTGGAAAAAATCAATTAAGCCCAATTTGAGCCCAAACTTACAAAACATGACCAAACTCAATCAATTAAGTATATGGAGAGTGTAAATGACTAAAAATAAGAGTTTATTAATGTATAAAATATGTGATTATCACTCCTATAACTAGAATAGGCTGAGCACTTAAATCTAAGAAACTAAGTCCTCAATTCCTTGGTCCATTTCAAATTATCAAGAAAGTAGGGTCAGTAGCTTGCCAAATAGCTCTTCCACCCAGTTTGTCAAATCTTTATGATGTCTTCCACGTATCTCAGCTTAGGAAATATTGTCTGAATCCTTCTCACATCCTGTCAGTGAACCAGTACAGTTAAGAAAAGACTTGACCTATTCCAACAAACCTGTTCAAAATTTGGACACTTTTGATAAATAGTTAAGAGGAAAAATAATTCCTTTGGTCAAGGTATTATGGGAAGGATTCATACCAAAAGAAGAAACTTAGGGAAAAACAGAGGAAATGCAACGAAAGCATCCATAATTATTCTCACCAAGTAAATTTTGAGGACAATTTTTTTTTTAAATGAGGGGAGAAATATGATATCCCTACTAAATTAAATATGACAGTATTTATTTTGCATTCTGTATTCATTGAACATATGCATAATTTATTAAATTGTTTTAAGGGACGTACGTGAAATTAAAAATTTTTAAGTATGAGGGACATATATGGAATTAAAAATTTTTGTGTACAAATTGAATTATTTATTTACAGTGAATTCGAAAGACCAACAGAAGTTTTTCTAGAAGGTTGGAATTTCTTAAAAACATTATTAAGAAATGTTAAATAGAAATTAAGAAAAATTAGGTAAAATAAAGCTTTAAAAACCCTAAGTAACTAAGCCAACTAAATGATTAGTAACTTAGTTAGTTTGTAAAACTAGATAAGTAACTAAGTTAGGTTTGTTTCATTAGAGTAACTAGATATCATCATAACCTAACCATGAACCAATAGAAACATAGACATTTGTTAGGCTTTTCATTGGTTAGAAGTTTAGAGAAGCTACACTTGTTGTATTTATCATTGGATGATTAGAAAATATAAAAGGAAAAGAATTGAAGAAAAAAAGAAAGAAAGATGAACACTTGAAGCTACTAGAGTCTCAGACATGAGAGAACCAAGGAGGAGAAAAGAAAAGAAAAATTGAATAAAAAAGAAGAAAAGCTAAGGAATAAGAAGAATCAAAGGTTTCCAAGTTCATCCACCAAGAGATTAAGCTAAGAATTTCATATTTTTCATCTTAGTTTCATCTAACTTGAGGTAGGGAGTCATACCTTCTCTCTAAAGTTTTCTTGAGTTGTTCTTATTTCTATGAGTGATCTAGTATGTTTTTCACCATGTCTTTAAATCAAGTAGTCGTGTTTGTAACTATTTTTGTTAGTTTGAAACCCTAGGTTAGTAAGACATAAATTTTGTTCTTGAGATTTTGTTTGGGTTTCTATGGAATTTTATTGAAAGAATAAGGTTGTTGGTGGAGAAGAATCATAAGGATGATGTTAATTTGAGAAATTATGGTTAAGAAATGAAGATTTAAGAATTAGGGTTTTAGTCAATATTAATTTTGGAATTTTGGTCTAAACTTTGATTTAATGTGAAATTGGTGTTAAAATGGTCTTTTGAAGCTAGAAGTAGTCTAGGAATGATGAGAATAAAAAGAGAATTTTCTTTATCACCAAATGGGTATTCAGCCAAGCATGGATTTTAGGGGTATAATTGTTTGATGATGAATTGTATTGTATTTTATTGTTATAATTATAGAAATAACTAATAAGTTTTATTGATGTTGAAGTCTTTACTAAATAATTGATTAAGTTAATGTCACAAATTATGAACTACTGATGTAGTTTTTTATGAAAGAATGATATTCAAAGTTGTGATATTTTATTAATTGGCTTTGAATCTAAAGATGTGACATTAATATTTAAGGAAAAGAATGTATGTCTTCTAGGACCCATTAAGGTGAGTCCATGGAGCTAAGGCACAATGGAACTTAATGGGGAATCTTACATGGATCACTTTTATTGAGCTCTATATCTCCCTTCCTAGGGCATGTGGTATAATCTCTTTTATTGGGTTTCCAGATTGGGAATAACCACTGAGCTAGGGGACGCCCTAGAAAGTTTGAGACATCAACTATATATGTTATGTTATTGGTCATGTGAGCAAGAAGAGAAAGTAAAATTTAATGGAATGTGAAATGATATTATTTAATATATATTTTATTGATATAAAGTAAAATTATTAAGTACTCTATTTAAAATTTTTTTTCTACAGTGAATGCAGATGGACATAGCATAGATCAAAATAAATGCTTTTGATAACTGTATGATTTCTCTATTGAGAATTTTAAACTCTCACCCCTTATCTTTTATGTTCAGAGGAGCAAGATGGTACGCATCAAGATGGTACGCATCACGTTGCTGATTGATACTAATGCTCACTATGTTTTCCATCCTGGCACTGAAGAAATACGCATAGTGATTAATGGCATTAACATCTAATACTTTATCATGCATGATTTTGACTACTAATAAGCATGCATGATATGACTGTATATAGATATAAATAATTGACTTGGCTACTTTTTGGGTGTGCTTGTCTACTAGTGTACTGACCAACATTGATGATTCATACATTTTAGATGTCTCTTTTGGGATTTTGAATCCACTCAGGGTTTGTAAATATTTTAAACAGATGTATCGGCACACCATATGTAAATATTAAATACAAATGTAGCTAGTGTGTTGTTAAATTTTTTGTTGTACTTTATTAATTTTGTGTTCCATTGATGCGTTTATCGTATAAATTATAAACAATATAAATATATATTTGGGAATTTCAACTTAGTTTATTTAAATATTAAATAAACCCCATTACATGTTTAACCGCTGCACGTTTTAAACTAAAACCTAAATAAATAATGAAGCATGTAATATTCTATCAACGTTAAGTAAATATAAATATAAATGAGGTACATATAAATAATGTAGTATATTAATAAAATATAATTAAATTACTAGTAGATTGTTGCAGTTTATTCTAGCCTTCTTCTCATCACTAGTTCCCTCGAGGGAGACTTGAAGAGCATCCCACATTTCTTGTGTTATTTTGCAGTTAGAAATGTGAAAGTACTCATCATACTCTCGAGTACTAGTGATGATGTTCTTGGCTCTAGCATTATATTGCACTCTCTTTCTATCATCATTTGTCCATTCAGCTCTTAGCTTTTCAACTTGTTTACCGTCAATAAACTTGGTAGAAACAAATGGACCATTTTCAATTGCATCCCAAACATCATGATCAATAGCTTCAATGAAAATCTTCATTCTTTCTTTCCAATAAGTATAACCGGTGCCATTAAAAGATGGGGGCCTATTGATTGAAGCACCTTCAGGTAAAACATTTTGAAAAGAAGTCATCACTTCTCTTGAAGCTATTATGCTCTTTGAACAAGAGTCTAGCTCTGACACTACTTGTTACTAAGTGGCTTCAGGACTCAAGAGGGGGGTGAATTAAGTATTTTAAAATTTTTCACAAACAAGCCCCGTTTAATTTTCTTTGAAGCTATTTTCCTTGAGTTGAATGGATTTATGAAAAAACACAAGCTTAAATAGAATGAATGAGTGGAAGAACAAGCAACAAATATGCAAAAGTAATAAATAAGCTTGAATGTAAAGAGATAAGGGTCAAGAAGATTTACACACAGAGATTTATACTGGTTCATTCTGTAACATCTTCTAAAACATGTTAATCTTGTATATGGTTACATAGGTAGCATATTACTTGCTTGACATGTCGGTGTAATTTTGTGATAAACTGAGTTAGTTTAGCTAATTTCCTAACAAATCTCAACAATAGCAAATGTCTAGCCATCTTGAAAAAATTATAATAGCTCCATTTTGATCCAAATTGCCTAGTCAAATGTTAACCTTGATGAACACCATGAAGAACCATTATTTGTTAAAAATCACAAATAAGAAAATATCATCAGCCTTTTTCACGCATACCAACTATATATAACCCAAATCAACCATAACCATGGTTCCACTTGATTGAATATCTTGGCCCAGGGGCAAAACTACATGTAGCCTTTGGGGGGAGTCGCACCCCTAAGCTGAAAAATTATACATATTTTGCTTGAATTTTCATTAAGAAAATTTTATATATTTTGTTAAATTTATAATATTATGAACAATTTGCACCCTGAAAGATATTGATCTAGTTCTATCCCTATCTTGGCCAATGAATATATGTAGCCCTACAAATTCCATCATCTTCTTTGGATTCCATTTATTCCCTTCAACGCTTTTGCCAAGCCTGGTTGAACAATAATGTCCTTCACCTCTGTAACATCCTCCCTAACCTATTAGACTTAAATATGGCTATAGAAGTTCAATAACCCTTGTATGAATTATCTGTTAACTTTGATAACCTTTTTAAGTTAGTTAGGTTTTTTGTTATAACATTAGTTAGTGAAAAATAACTTATAAAAATCTAGTAAAAAATGCTTAGATGAGGGAAATAAATATGTAGAATTTATTTCTAATTCACAAATAAATAGAATGTGATGTGGTTAATTTTGAAGAATTAACTGAGTTAGTTTAGAATTTTTAATAATACTAGGTGAATGTATAATGGTCAAATTAAATAGGCAAATATCTTAGAGAATTATAAGAATTTGTGGAGATATCAAGTAAAGGATGAGGAATTTTTTAGTAATGAGTACAAGGTAAGGAAGATACCTAGAAGTCTATTAGCTTTATTCCGAAGATTTAATTGAACTTGAGGAAGAGCAATAGAGCTTAAGTGATGGTTAATAGTGTATAAAAGGTTACTGAAAAATGAGTTTAAAGGCGAGATGAAGTCCTAGGATTTTCTATAACACTGTTTAAGGTTAGAAAAACTTGGTAGTGGAAGATTAAAGTATCCTAAGAAGATACAATATTTCTAGTTAGTTACCAAAGTCACTAGATATTTCAGTTTTCCTTCTTTCCACCACCCTTTTACTGTTTCTTTGACTTTATTCTTTTCATTCATCTTATCTCACTGTTCACTCACTCTCACACTCTCTCTTGCAACCAGAAAAAGAGGAGAGAAAGAAAGAAAAGGAAGAAAAGAAGAGGAAAGGGAAAGGAAAAGAAAGCTAGGAACTTCCATAGCCACTACCATCTTCAAGGATTTGAGGTAGGGGTGATTGTTTTCAACTTCTATCCTTTGCTATTTTCTCTTCATGCTTATGAGTTGCATGTTTGAGTTTGGAAATGGGTTTTTAGTGGTTTTTCCTTGGTTTGGGTTAGATGAACTTGTTGGAAACCTATTTTTGTGATTCAACTTGTGTTGATGTATGCATGGTCGGTACTTTTGATCTTAAGAATATCCATGAGACTCCTTGAGATAGAAGTTGAGAAAAGGGTATTTGAGATTGTGGGTTTTGTTCATAAATACATGCTTATATAAGTTGAGATTGTGCATAAGGATTATAATATGTTTAGAAACCATGTTGGGAGTTGAAAACCACTTAGAACTTATGATTGGAAAGCTAGAAAATAGTTTGGAAACTGAATGGAATAGAGTAAGAAGACTCTAATGTTGGGCAATTAAGCGCCTAAAAGTTAGTCGCTTAAGCGCCTATGGCTAGAGAGCTCCATCATGTTGGGCGCTCAAGTGCCCAAGCAGTGCGCGCCTAAGCGTACAAGGCCATAATGTTGTGGTGTTGAGCTCTTGATCACTTAGACATTGAGCGCTCGATGATAGATAAAACAGGAGAGGTTTGCTGTCATAAAGAGCCTAAGCGCCCAAGGGCAGTAACTCCCAAGCTTTATGTTTTGAGGAAATTGAGATCTTTTAAGCATGCTTTTTAGTGTGGGTTAAGACACTATTAGGAATATTTCATGAAGGAAATAACCACCTAGGTTATATGTAAAAGAATAAGCCTTTGGGCATCCAATGATTGTGGATTGCCATAGGTAGGTATCTAGTTTGTAACACCCCTTTGGAGGATGTCACACATAAAAGAAAATAAAAGAAATAGAAATAAAATCTACCTAAGTTGTGAAACATTTGTTAAATATTATTACGGGTTGTAAAATAATTCCTGATAGACAGAAATATGTAATAAAAGATAATGCGGAAAATACGAAATAAAAAAAAAACATCATCACTAATAATATACATATGATTAAGTTATAAACTGTACAAATAATTTACAACTAAGTCTACAAATATTTAAACAAAAACAAGAAAGAAAGCAATAAAAGAGTTAATATATACGTACATACGCCGACGCGCCCAAAAAAAAACATCATGATTATCTAATCTTCTGATGGATCACTCTCAGGATGAAAATGATCATCGGAGATAGATATCCTGGATGTCTCGACACACGGCGATAACGGGATCGCGCAATGATACGATACTTATCTCACTAGGCTCGGGGTTTTCAAGACCCCAATAACGCCTAATGGATAAGGGTAACTCTAAGTGCGAAAAAGTGTCGTAGTCATGACAGCTCTTCATCAAAACGATGACGTAGGATCACGGTCACACGTCCCGCATACGTCACGAGTCACGATCTCCTCGTAAATGCCAAGCCGAGCACCTCCATGAAATACCAACTCTATGAATCCCAAAAATCCCGACGTCGCCATCCCTCACAATCAATCCGAGGATATGGATGATCGGATGGTTCTTGATCGTCAACCGATCGTCGCTTGCTCGGTCTTCCTCCTCTTCAGGGTACACGATCTCAAGGGGCTGTTCCTCTTCCTCGAAGTCTTTACCGCGTAAAATAAATAAACAGAAAATACATATAACAAAGAGGTAAGACAACATAAAATCATCACAACATGGCCAGTAAAAAGACGACAAACAATATACATACGGTTCATGCAATACATAAAGCTTTAACAATTATAATAACAGATTGAAGAAAATTTAGATATCATCACAATGTATCACATCACAAATAAAACTTCACAGATAAAACAAGAAAGATAAGAATAAACAGATAATATATAATAACCAAATATAATAACAATAACCAGATAAAATAAACAAATAAAATACAGATAAACAATAAATAGATAAGATGGAAACAAATAGACATAGAGATAAATAATATGACAAAATCCTACTCCATGGAGCTAAAGAAAAACACAAGTATCGAGAGAGAGAATGATTCGCAAAACCTAATAGTACCACGGCTGCCCCACCAACTATTGCGTTGTCACACGTTATGCCTATAGCCCCACGACACAGAATCCATCAATCCAGGCGTGGTGTAGTTCACGGTCTCACGTTGTGGCACTACAGTAAATGTACTACTAGATTTCACAAATCTCGATTAAATATAGTGTACGTCGTGTACCATAGTGTGCTATCTGGTTTACCACGGCCCAAATGGAGCGACCAACCGTCCACATGTGGGATCCCGTACACTAAAGCCTCCAAGTTCATTAGAACAATGAACCACACTATGTTTATCGCATCGACAACACGATGTGATTCGTCTCGTCAACAAATCCACCAAATACATGGCACACATAATGTATAGATGGAAAGCTCAGTGCGGGTTCACATTTTCCCGACAAAGAAATAATTCTCAAAAACTCCAGTACGGGTTCACATTTTCCCGACAAGAAATAGATTTTCAAAAGCCTCAGACGGGTTCACATTTTCCCGACAGCATATAGATTTTCAAAAAGCCTGTACGGGTTCACTTTTTTCCGACAGCATAAAATAATATAGTAACGGTCAATCGCGTAGAAATTTTATCGCATTTTCATAATTCCGTCGTTTTTACAAACGTTTAAAAATCGGGTAAAGATATTTTTCTGTTTTTAAAATCGCGTAGCATTTTTAATACATTTTCTCAATCGCGTAGGATTTTTAAATCATTTTCTTATTCGAATGCCCTTAAAATTACTGTTTAAACAGATAGAAATAGTACTTAGTACATTTAAACTACGTAGAATAATTTTTCATACCGTATACTGTCATTAGGATATTTTTACTATCTTATAGGTTCATTTTTACTAAAAATTGACAGCATTTTGTTTATAAACTTATAATAATGGTTTTCTAAATTTTCCATAAAATTTTCTATTTACCTAATTTTTAACCATATCATTTAATTCTTTTTGAAATCTCTAACATGCTTCAAAACTTAAAGTGAGCTATATGTTAGAAAATTTCTCAAAATTTCTGTATTTTACTTCCTAATGATAAAATCACTAGTTTTAATCCTTTAAACTTAATTCTACTCAATTTGTTTCTTCAAAAATCATTATAGAAAATTTCTTCTTAACTTGTATTGTCTCTTTTTGATTGAAAAAGGTTTGGAATCAAGTTTTAGAAATCATAATTACCTATAGTGGCATGTTGGCCGAATTTTGTAAAACTCTTTCATTTGATTTCTAAATCATGTCAAAGGTATTATCTTATCTAAGTTCATTAAATCATGTTATAAAGTAAAGATTTTGAATCAAATAAACCCTTTAGGCATGTTGGCCCAAATTTACTAAATCATTACCATTTGATTTCTAAATTCCTTTTCTTTGATCAAAACAATTTGAAACCTTCTTATTTCTCCTAATTAATTAAGTTGCACTTTAGGAAAAATGAAGAGAACATTTTGGTCCTCACACTTTGTCATTGCCGTGAGAGCTAGGGAATGTGTTCTTTGGAACACTCATGCAAATTTACACATGTTATTCACATCTTATACCTTATCATACAATTCTAACACATGCATTTATATTTCTAACACATGCAAAATATTTCTAACATATAAAACCTAAATTAAAGCTTATAGACATACAATCAAAAGCTAATAGACATGCAAAATTATTACAATCACCAAACAAGAAAGCTACTAACATACAACACTTAAGCTACTAGCAACCACAAAAATTAACAAATACACATCAATAAACACACCACAACCGAATCCTTATGGATTCTACAAACAATCCATCTTCTTACCACCATCAAGGGATGATAAGAATTGTCTTCCTCTTACCTTAAATGAAGACAAAAAGCTTGCTTTCACACCTCCTATGGTTCGGTTTTCACTCCACCAAATACCTAAAAATCTCAAATAAAATCTACATGTTATTAACCATGAAAGAAGCTAAACCATGGAGAAATCATGGTTTAGAACTTTGAAAAAGAAGAGAGAAAAGAAAAATATGATATTTCACCTTCTAGGTCAAATCTACAAGGTTGATTTCCAAGCCCTTAATGGAAGATTTTGAAGAAACTTCCAACTAGAAAGGTTCTTAGAATAGTGTTTAGGTTAAGGAAACTTGGTTAGAAAAATTTTTTGATGGTTGGATGGTTAAGAAACAAGCTTGGCCGAATGGAAGGAGAAAAAGGAACAACAATGGTGGCTAGGGTTCTTGATGAGAGAGAAGAGAGAAAAGTGATGAATGAGAAATGAAATTTTGGTCTTCAAAGGCCTCTTGGCCGTAGCACTCAAGTGGTGTGCAAGGTGGGCACCTTGCTTGGCTTCATCCAAGCCATTGGATGCATGAAAGGCTAGGATTAAGTCTTGGTGAGCAAGCTTGATTTCCATTGGTTGGCTCATGGTGACTCACATGCTGAGTCACACATCGTATTTAATTTTCTCACGAGTCACTAATGAGTCACTGCTTCTGAAAGTTCTACTGCTTACGGTGATTAATTAAGCTACCGATCTAACCGTTCTGCTAATTGTGGGTCCCGCAAAATATTTTCGGGTCCACTGTCACTAAATTATACTGACTAATAAAATAATATTATAATAATATAAAATTATTTTATTTGATAGCTTAAATCCTAAAAATTAAAAGATTATTTTTAGTCTCATTCAATCGGGTTAAGTAAGATCCCCCAATTCTAAATAATAAAATAAGATTTTCCCCGGCCCGGAAAATATTATTTTCCCGCCTCGAGCAAATCACACAAAAAGTCCATATAAAATCACAGACGTATTTTCGTGCATTAAATCAAGAAGAAAACAATTAAAAACAAAGAAAACAAATAAAACAAGACGTTCGGGACGTAACGGTCATTTTTTTTTTCATTTTTTCCGACAACGTAGGTAATCGTCCAAAACGTTCAAATAAAATATCCAAGCAAGATTATATAGTCAGTATATCTTTCGAAAAAATTAATACAAGAGCTTCGTAAAAATTTTTATTTTACCGTCTCGAAACAAATTACGTAAAACGATCAAATAAAATTTGAGCCAGATTATCGTAATTGTTTTCATACATAAATCGAGAACGTAAAAAATAGGGACACAACGGTCATTCATACAAAAGCATGAAAAACAGAAAACAGTACATTCAGAATATTTTCTAAAAATTGGGGCGTTACAACTCTCCCCAACAAATAAAAATTTCGTCCTCGAAATTCGATGTTCATCCAAACAAATGAGGATACTGATCCTTCATTTTATCTTCTAGTTCCCAAGTAGCTTCACCCGTCACATCATTCCATATGACTTTCACTAACTCGATCATCTTCCCTCGAAGCTGCTTTACCTTTCTGTCCTCTATCCTGACAGGTAAAGTTTCGTAAGTCAAATTCTCCTTTAACTGCACGTCATCTGGCTGTATAACATGTGTCGGATCTGGTATATACTTCCGTAACTGAGACACATGAAACACGTCGTGCAAATTGAATAGAAAAGGCGGCAAAGCAATCTGATATGCTACAGGACCTATACGTCGGATAATCTGATATGGTCCAATGAATTTAGGAGTAAGCTTCTTCGACTTAATCACTCTTCCGACACCAGTCGTAGGAGTAACCCTTAAAAACACATGCTCACCCTCCTTAAACTCAAGAGATCGTCTTCGTTTGTCCGCATAACTCTTTTGTCTGCTTTGCGCCGTCCTCATCTTCTCTTGTATCATCTTGACTTTATCCGTAGTCTGTTGTACAAGTTCCGGTCCAACAGCCATACTCTCCCCATCTTGATACCAACATAGCGGCGTTCGACATCGTCTTCCATACAATGCTTCATAAGGTGCCATTCCGATGCTTGCGTGAAAACTATTGTTGTAGGTGAATTCTATCAAAGATAAAAATTCATCCCAACTTCCCCGTTGTTCCAAAACACAAGCCCGCAACAAATCCTCCAAGGATCGTATAGTTCTCTCTCGTCCGACCATCCGTCATGGGATGATAGGCTGAACTTAATCGTAACTTGGTTCCCATAGCTTCTTGCGACTTCGCCAAAATCTTGACGTAAACCTCGGATCTCTATCGAAACTATACATGTAGGCACTCCATGTAATCCGACAATCTCGCCGATGTACAACCGAGTTAATTTTTCCAATGAATATTTAATATTGATTGGTAAGAAATGAGCCGATTTCGTAAGTCTATCGACTATAACCCATATTGCATCATGACCTCTCCTTGTCTTTGGCAAACCAGTAACGAAATCCATAGAAATGCTGTCCCATTTCCATTCTGGAATCGATAATGGTTGCAACATCCCAGCTGGTCTTTGGTGTTCAACTTTCGACTTTTGACAAACTAGGCAAGTTGACACGCATCTAACCACATCACCCTTCATTCCATGCCACCAGAATAACTTCTTCAAGTCTTGGTACATCTTTGTTATGCCTGGATGCATACTTAATAGACTAGTATGGGCATGTTCCACAATATATTGCCTCAGCTCTTGGTCACGAGGAATACAGATTCTACCCCGAAACCTCAGAATTCCATCAGTTCCTTCTTTGAACTCTACTGCCTCGTTTTGCTTCATTTGCTCCCTTATTTCTTGTAAAAATTTATCGGCATTTTGCTTTTCCCTTATGTCTTCCATCAGCTCGCTTGAGATAGTAACCATATTCATACAGATCTTTCCCGATTTCAACTCAACAAATGACCACTCATCTCTAAATTGTTCAATGAGCTCCTTTTCTTTAATCATCAGTGCAGAAACACTGATAATCTTCCTACTCAAGGCATCGGCCACGACATTCGCCTTACCAGGGTGGTACAAAAGTTGAAAATCGTAGTCGTTCAGAAATTCTAACCATCTTCGTTGCCTCATATTCAGGTTCCTTTCTGGTCGTACAAGTACTTCAAACTCTTGTGATCACTGAAGATGTTGAACGTTGCTCCATAGAGAAAATGTCTCCATATCTTCAAAGCAAAAACTACCGCAGCCAATTCCAAATCATGCGTAGGATAATTCTTCTCATGAACCTTCAATTGTCGAGAAGCATATGCCACCACGTTCCGGTCTTGCATCAACACGCATCCTAGTCCTTGATAAGAAGCGTCACAATACACATCGAAAGATTTCGTCGAATCGGTAGGATCAACACCGGTGCAGCTTGTTAACCTCTTCTTCAACTCTTGAAAACTGGTTTCACGATCTTCCGTCCATTCAAAAGCTTGACTTTTCCTCGTCAGTTGTGTAAGTGGTCCAGCAATCTTGGAAAAACCTTCGATAAATCTCCGATAATAACCAAGCAAGTCCAACAAAACTTCGAACCTCTCATTCTTGTCTTAGGTCTTTCCCATCGTAAAACAGTCTCCACTTTCGATGGGTCCACCGCAATACCTTCTTTAAAATTACGTGACCAAGAAATTGGACTTCTTCCAACCAGAACTCACACTTAGCCAATTTCGCATACAACCGCTTCTCCTCAAAATCAAGAACAACTTTCAGATGTTCAAGATGCTCTTCCTTCGATCTAGAATAGATCAGAATGTCATCGATAAAGACAATGACAAATCTGTCTAGATACGGACGAAATATCCTGTTCATATAATCCATAAATATAGCAGGAGCATTTGTCACCCCGAATGGCATTACCTGATACTCATAATGTCCATAACGAGTTCGAAAAGCAGTTTTCGGCACGTCTTCCCCTCTTACACGAATCTGGTGATAACCCGATCGCAGATCTATCTTGGAAAATATCACAGCTCCTTTCAATTGATCCATCAAATCGTCGATTCTTGGAAGCGGATATTTATTCTTGATAGTCACCTTGTTCAACTGCCGATAGTCCACACAAAGTCGTGAAGTTCCATCCTTCTTCTTAACCAAAAGCACAGGTGCACCCCATGGGGAAACGCTAGGTCGTACAAATTCTTTCTCCAACAGTTCCACCAATTGCTTTTTCAGCTCCCCCAACTCTACTGGCGACATACGATATGGTGCAATTGAGATAGGACCATTGTTCCCCTACTAAATCAATTGAGAACTCGATCTCCCGCTCAAAGCGAAACCAGTACATCTTCGGGAAAACATCCGGAAAATCGTTGACAACAGGAATAGTATTCACATCCTTCTCATTCTTAACTTCTAGAGAAGACAATACCGTATATCCCTGCGCTCCATCTCTCAACAAAGACTTGACCTTAACAAAGCGGCTTAAGAATCCGGACTCTTCTTCCTTAGGAAAAACTATAGTTTTCTTTGCACAATCTATAAGGATATGGTTAGAACATAACCAATCCATCCCTAAGATTACATCTATCTCGATAAGAGGCAAACAAATCAAATTGACCAAAAACAAACGGCCCTTCACAATAATAGGATAATCCAAATAGATCTTAGAAGTAACTACAGGTTTAGCAGTTGGCGTAGATACACTTAACTTAACATTCAGAGAAAGACACAGTAACTTCAGTCTTTCCACACAATCATAGGCAATAAACGAGTGTGTAGCACCCGAGTCATACAATACAAATGTCGAAGGTTACCTCCAATGTCACCTTCTCCTTGAATAAGGTCATCCGATTGAGAAACTTCAGATCCCATCATTGTATAAACTCGCCTCCGTATTTCGGTTGAATATTTCCGATTTTTGCTGATTAGTTCTAACATGACGAACAACAGTGTTTCTTCTCCGTCGAGTACAATCCTTCGACATATGCCCAGTGCCGTCCACGCTTAAAACAGACAGCTTCCCTTGATCGTACAATCTGGAGATAGATGGCCCTTCTTACCGCACTTAAAACACGTCGGTGTAAACACCACTCTCTCGTCCCGCTCCACCACTAGGTACACTCCCTCCAACCGGCGGTCGCCGAGTCCGACTTCCTTGTGGTCTAGCATACGGCTTACGCAAAACCGATTTGTATTGCTACCTCCACCTCTTTGAAACCTTGTCGGCCCAAAGTTCCGACTCCTCCGATCTCGCGACGGTTCAAGCTCCTCAAGCCGTGCACATGCGTCTACCAAAGTATGAAAATGATTCATCCTCGAGAATCACTCCCCGCTTCAATTCTACTCTCAATCCGACTCAAACTTCCGACATTTCCATACCTCATCTTGTCGATTTTGAGCATAATCTGAAAATTGAGACAAACTTTCAAATTTTGTAGCGTACTCATTCACCGTCATGTTTCCTGTCGCAACCCAAGAAATTCCATCTCCTTGGCATGCCTAGCACTTGCAGAAAATACTTATCCGTAAAAGTATTAGAAAACACTTCCCGTGTGATCTCGGTCCCTTCACTTGCAACACTCGGCGGACTCCTCTCCACCAATGTTCTCGCATCTCCTCTCAAAGATGAAAACAAAGATAAGTTACTTTCTTTTCATCCGTGCATCTCATCCCCTCAAAGATTCTCTCTAAATCTTGCATCCACCGACTCGCTTTCTCCGGATCCACCTCGCCTCTAAATTGTGGCGGATTATGGCGCCTAAATTCAGATAAATTTAGGGCATCACCGTAGCATCATCTTCATTGTTGGTCGCTTCTCAAATTTTGTTAAAGTAATCACTTCACCATCCGCCGCATAGCTTCAAGAAGAACCAACATCGGGTCCTCATCACGATTTACGTTAGCACGTCCTCTGCCTCTACTACCAGCCATCTTCTTTCTTCAAACATAACAAAACAAAGTTAAATACATCCTTCTAGATATTTCCGAAAGGATATAAATCACAAAGATCACAGAGAATCACACAAAGACAAACAAAAACAGACCCAACCACAACCCCAAAAGACTCTAACTTGGGCTCGATACCAACTAATGTAACACCCCTTTGGAGGATGTCACACATAAAAGAAAATAAAAGAAATAGAAATAAAATCTACCCAAGTTGTGAAACATTTGTTAAATATTATTACGGGTTGTAAAATAATTCCCGATAGATTTAAATATGTAATAAAAGATAATGCGGAAAATACGAAATAAAAAAAAAACATCATCACTAATAATATACATATGATTAAGTTATAAACTGTACAAATAATTTACAACTAAGTCTACAAATATTTAAACAAAAACAAGAAAGAAAGCAATAAAAGAGTTAATATATACGTACATACGCCGACGCGCCCAAAAAAAACATCATGATTATCTAATCTTCTGATGGATCACTCTCAAGATGAAAATGATCATCGGAGATAGATATCCTGGATGTCTCGACACACGGCGATAACGGGATCGCGCCGATACGATGCTTATCTCACTAGGCTCGGGGTTTTCAAGACCCCAATAACGCCTAATGGATAAGGGTAACTCTAAGTGCGTAAAAAAGTGTCGTAGTCATGACAGCTCTTCATCAAAACGATGACGTAGGATCACGGTCACACGTCCCGCATACGTCACAGAGTCACGATCTCCTCGTAAATGCCAAGCCAGAGCACCTCCATGAAATACCAGCTCTATGAATCCCAAAAATCCTGACGTCGCCATCCCTCACAATCAATCCAGAGGATATGGATGATCGGATGGTTCTTGATCGTCAAACTGATCGTCTGCTTGCCGGTCTTCCTCCTCTTCGTGGGTACACGATCTCAAGGGCTGTTCCTCTTCCTCGAAGTCTTTACCGCGTAAAATAAATAAACAGAAAATACATATAACAAAGAGGTAAGACAACATAAAATCATCACAACATGGCCAGTAAAAAGACGACAAACAATATACATACGGTTCATGCAATACATAAAGCTTTAACAATTATAATAACAGATTGAAGAAAATTTAGATATCATCACAATGTATCACATCACAAATAAAACTTCACAGATAAAACAAGAAAGATAAGAATAAACAGATAAGATATAATAACCAAATATAATAACAATAACCGATAAAATAAACAAATAAAATACGTATAAACAATAAATAGATAAGATGGAAACAAATAGACATAGAGATAAATAATATGACAAAATCCTACTCCATGGAGCTAAAGAAAAACACAAGTATCGAGAGAGAGAATGATTCGCAAAACCTAATAGTACCACGGCTGCCCCACCAACTATTGCTTGTCACACACGTTGCGTCCTATAGCCCCACGACACAGAATCCATCAATCCAGGGCGTGGTGTAGTTCACGGTCTCACGTTGTGGCACTACAGGCAAATGTACTACTAGATTTCACAAATCTCGATTAAATATAGTGTACGTCGAGTACCATAGTGTGCTATCGGTTTACCACGGCCCAAATGGAGCGACCAACTATCCACATGTGGGATCCCGTACACTAAAGCCTCCAAGTTCATTAGAACAATGAACCACACTATGTTTATCGCATCGACAACACGATGTGATTCGTCTCGTCAACAAATCCACCAAATACATGGCACACATAACAGATAGATGGAAAGCTTGTGCGGGTTCACATTTTCCCGACAGCAAATAATTCTCAAAAACCTGTACGGGTTCACATTTTCCCGACAGTAAATAGATTTTCAAAAGCCTGTACGGGTTCACATTTTCCCGACAGCATATAGATTTTCAAAAAGCCTCATGCGGGTTCACTTTTCCGACAAAGATAAAATAATATAGTAACGGTCAATCGCGTAGAAATTTTATCGCATTTTCATAATTTCGTCGTTTTTACAAACGTTTAAAAATCGGGTAAAGATATTTTTCTGTTTTTTGAAATCGCGTAGCATTTTTAATACGTTTTTTTCAATCGCGTAGGATTTTTAAATCATTTTCTTATTCGAATGCCCTTAAAATTACTGTTTAAACAGATAGAAATAGTACTTAGTACATTTAAACTACGTAGAATAATTTTTCATACCGCATACTGTCATTAGGATATTTTTACTATCTTATAGGTTCATTTTTACTAAAAATTGACAGCATTTTGTTTATAAACTTATAATAATGGTTTTCTAAATTTTCCATAAAATTTTCTATTTACCTAATTTTTAACCATATCATTTAATTCTTTTTGAAATCTCTAACATGCTTCAAAACTTAAAGTGAGCTATATGTTAGAAAATTTCTCAAAATTTCTGTATTTTACTTCCTAATGATAAAATCACTAGTTTTAATCCTTTAAACTTAATTCTACTCAATTTGTTTCTTCAAAAATCATTATAGAAAATTTCTTCTTAACTTGTATTGTCTCTTTTTGATTGAAAAAGGTTTGGAATCAAGTTTTAGAAATCATAATTACCTATAGTGGCATGTTGGCCGAATTTTGTAAAACTTTTTCATTTGATTTCTAAATCATGTCAAAGGTATTATCTTATCTAAGTTCATTAAATCATGTTATAAAGTAAAGATTTTGAATCAAATAAACCCTTTAGGCATGTTGGCCCAAATTTACTAAATCTTTACCATTTGATTTCTAAATTCCTTTTCTTTGATCAAAACAATTTGAAACCTTCTTATTTCTCCTAATTAATTAAGTTGCACTTTAGGAAAAATGAAGAGAACATTTTGGTCCTCACACTTTGTCATTGCCGTGAGCTAGGGAATGTGTTCTTTGGAACACTCATGCAAATTTACACATGTTATTCACATCTTATACCTTATCATACAATTCTAACACATGCATTTATATTTCTAACACATGCAAAATATTTCTAACATATAAAACCTAAATTAAAGCTTATAGACATACAATCAAAAGCTAATAGACATGCAAAATTATTACAATCACCAAACAAGAAAGCTACTAACATACAACACTTAAGCTACTAGCAACCACAAAAATTAACAAATACACATCAATAAACACACCACAACCGAATCCTTATGGATTCTACAAACAATCCATCTTCTTACCACCATCAAGGGATGATAAGAATTGTCTTCCTCTTACCTTAAATGAAGACAAAAAGCTTGCTTTCACACCTCCTATGGTTCGGTTTTCACTCCACCAAATACCTAAAAATCTCAAATAAAATCTACATGTTATTAACCATGAAAAAGAAGCTAAACCATGGAGAAATCATGGTTTAGAACTTTGAAAAAGAAGAGAGAAAAGAAAAATATGATATTTCACCTTCTAGGTCAAATCTACAAGGTTGATTTCCAAGCCCTTAATGGAAGATTTTGAAGAAACTTCCAACTAGAAAGGTTCTTAGAATAGTGTTTAGGTTAAGGAAACTTGGTTAGAAAAATTTTTGATGGTTGGATGGTTAAGAAACAAGCTTGGCCGAATGGAAGGAGAAAAAGGAACAACAATGGTGGCTAGGGTTCTTGATGAGAGAGAAGAGAGAAAAGTGATGAAGATGAAATGAAATTTTGGTCTTCAAAGGCCTCTAATGGCCGTAGCACTTCAAGTGGTAAGGTGGGCACCTGGATTTGGCTTCATCCAAGCCATTGATACATCAAAGGCTAGGATTAAGTCTTGCTGAGCAAGCTTGATTTCCATTGGTTGCTCATGGTGACTCACATGCTTGAGTCACACAACGTATTAATAAATTTTCTCATTGAGTCAGTCACTAGTGAGTCACCTGTTTCTGAAAGTTCTACACTACGGTGATTAATTAAGCTACCGATCTAACCGTTTCTGCTAATTGTGGGTCCCGCAAAATATTTTCGGGTCCATCATGTCACTAAATTATATTGACTAATAAAATAATATTATAATAATATAAAATTATTTTATTTGATGATTAAATCTAAAAATTAAAAGATTATTTTTAGTCTCATTCAATCGGTTAAGTAAGATCCCCCAATTCTAAATAATAAAATAAGATTTTCCCTGGCCGAAAATATTATTTTCCCCTCGAGCAAATCACACAAAAAGTCCATATAAAATCACAGACAAGTATTTTCGTGCATTAAATCAAGAAGAAAACAATTAAAAACAAAGAAAAACAAATAAAACAAGACGTTCGGGACGTAACGGTCATTTTTTCATTTTTTCCCACAACGTAGGTAATCGTCCAAAACGTTCAAATAAAATATCCAAGCAGATTATATAGTGTATATCTTTCGAAAAAATTAATACAAGAGTTCGAAAAAATTTTTATTTTTACCGTCTCAAACAAATTACGTAAAACGATCAAATAAAATTTGAGCCAAGATTATCGTAATTGTTTTCATACGTAAATCGAGAACGTAAAAAATAGGGACACAACGGTCATTCATACAAAAGCATGAAAAACGTAAAACAAGACATTCGAATATTTTCTAAAAATTGGGGCGTTACAACTCTCCCCAACAAATAAAAATTTCGTCCTCGAAATTCGATGTTCATCCAAACAAATGAGGATACTGATCCTTCATTTTATCTTCTAGTTCCCAAGTAGCTTCACCCGTCACATCATTCCATATGACTTTCACTAACTCGATCATCTTCCTCGAAGTTGCTTTACCTTTCTCGTCCTCTATCCTGACAGGTAAAGTTTCGTAAGTCAAATTCTCCTTTAACGCACGTCATCCGTTGTATAACATGTGTCGGATCTGGTATATACTTCCGTAACTGAGACACATGAAACACGTCGTGCAAATTGGATAGAAAAGGCGGCAAAGCAATCTGATATGCTACAGGACCTATACGTCGGATAATCTGATATGGTCCAATGAATTTAGGAGTAAGCTTCTTCGACTTAATCACTCTTCCGACACCAGTCGTAGGAGTAACTCTTAAAAATACATGCTCACCCTCCTTAAACTCAAGAGATCGTCTTCGTTTGTCCGCATAACTCTTTTGTCTGCTTTGCGCCGTCCTCATCTTCTCTTGTATCATCTTGACTTTATTCGTAGTCTGTTGTACAAGTTCCGGTCCAACAGTTATACTCTCCCCATCTTGATACCAACATAGCGGCGTTCGACATCGTCTTCCATACAATGCTTCATAAGGTGCCATTCCGATGCTTGCGTGAAAACTATTGTTGTAGGTGAATTCTATCAAAGATAAAAATTCATCCCAACTTCCCCGTTGTTCCAAAACACAAGCCCGCAATAAATCCTCCAAGGATCGTATAGTTCTCTCTCGTCTCGACCATCCGTCTCATGGATGATAGGCTGAACTTAATCGTAACTTGGTTCCCATAGCTTCTTGCGTACTTCGCCAAAATCTTGACGTAAACCTCGGATCTCTATCGAAACTATACATGTAGGCACTCCATGTAATCTGACAATCTCGCCGATGTACAATCAAGGTTAATTTTTCCAATGAATATTTAATATTGATTGGTAAGAAATGAGCCGATTTCGTAAGTCTATCGACTATAACCCATATTGCATCATGACCTCTCCTTGTCTTTGGCAAACCAAGAACGAAATCCATAGAAATGCTTGTCCCATTTCCATTCTCGGAATCGATAATGGTTGCAACATCCCAAATTTGGTCTTTGGTGTTCAACTTTCGACTTTTGACAAACTAGGCAAGTTGACACGCATCTAACCACATCACCCTTCATTCCATGCCACCGAATAACTTCTTCAAGTCTTGGTACATCTTTGTTATGCCTGGATGCATACTTAATAGACTAGTATGGGCATGTTCCACAATATATTGCCTCAGCTCTCGGTCACGAGGAATACAGATTCTACCCCGAAACCTCAGAATTCCATCAGTTCCTTCTTTGAACTCTACTGCCTCGTTTTGCTTCATTTGCTCCCTTATTCCTTGTAAAAATTTATCGGCATTTTGCTTTTCCCTTATGTCTTCCATCAGCTCGCTTGAGATAGTAACCATATTCATACAGATCTTTCCCGATTTCAACTCAACAAATGACCACTCATCTCTAAATTGTTCAATGAGCTCCTTTTCTTTAATCATCAGTGCAGAAACACTGATAATCTTCCTACTCAAGGCATCGGCCACGACATTCGCCTTACCAGGGTGGTACAAAAGTTGAAAATCGTAGTCGTTCATAAATTCTAACCATCTTCGCTTGCCTCATATTCAGCTTCCTTCCGGTCGTACAAGTACTTCAAACTCTTGTGATCACCGAAGATGTTGAACGTTGCTCCATAGAGAAAATGTCTCCATATCTTCAAAGCAAAAACTACCGCAGCCCAATTCCAAATCATGCGTAGGATAATTCTTCTCATGAACCTTCAATTGTCGAGAAGCATATGCCACCACGTTCCGGTCTTGCATCAACACGCATCCTAGTCCTTGATAAGAAGCGTCACAATACACATCGAAAGATTTCGTCGAATCCGTAGGATCAACACCGGTGCGGTTGTTAACCTCTTCTTCAACTCTTGAAAACTGGTTTCACGCTCTTCCGTCCATTCAAAAGCTTGACTTTTCCTCGTCAGTTGTGTAAGTGGTCCAGCAATCTTGGAAAAACCTTCGATAAATCTCCGATAATAACCAGCAAGTCCAACAAAACTTCGAACTTCATTATTCTTAGGTCTTTCCCACCGTAAAACAGTCTCCACTTTCGATGGGTCCACCGCAATACCTTCTTTAGAAATTACGTGACCAAGAAATTGGACTTCTTCCAACCAGAACTCACACTTAGCCAATTTCGCATACAACTGCTTCTCCCTCAAAATCTGAAGAACAACTTTCAGATGTTCAGCATGCTCTTCCTTCGATCTAGAATAGATCAGAATGTCATCGATAAAGACAACGACAAATCTGTCTAGATACGGACGAAATATCCTGTTCATATAATCCATAAATATGGCAGAGCATTTGTCACCCCGAATGGCATTACTTGATACTCATAATGTCCATAACGAGTTCGAAAAGCGCTTTTCGGCACGTCTTCCCCTTACACGAATCTGGTGATAACCCGATCGCAGATCTATCTTGGAAAATATCACAGCTCCTTTCAATTGATCCATCAAATCGTCGATTCTTGGAAGCGGATATTTATTCTTGATAGTCACCTTGTTCAACTGCCGATAGTCCACACAAAGTCGTGAAGTTCCATCCTTCTTCTTGACCAAAAGCACAGGTGCACCCCATGGGGAAACGCTAGGTCGTACAAATTCTTTCTCCAACAGTTCCACCAATTGCTTTTTCAGCTCCTCCAACTCTACTGGCGACATACGATATGGTGCAATTGAGATAGGACCTGTTCCCGGTACTAAATCAATTGAGAACTCGATCTCCCGCTCAGGCGGTAAACTAGGTACATCTTCAGGAAAAACATCCGGAAAATCGTTGACAACAGGAATAGTATTCACATCCTTCTCATTCTTAACTTCTAGAGAAGACAATACCGTATATCCCTCGCGCTCCATCTCTCAACAAAGACTTGACCTTAACAAAGAGCTTAAGAATCCAGACTCTTCTTCCTTAGGAAAAACTATAGTTTTCTTTGCACAATCTATAAGGATATGGTTAGAACATAACCAAATCCATCCCTAAGATTACATCTATCTCAATAAGAGGCAAACAAATCAAATTGACCAAAAACAAACGGCCCTTCACAATAATAGGACAATCCAAACAGATCTTAGAAGTAACTACGGGTTTAGCGGTTGGCGTAGATACACTTAACTTAACATTCGAGAGAAGACACAGTAACTTCGGTCTTTCCACACAATCATAGGCAATAAACGAGTGTGTAGCACCCGAGTCATACAATACAATCGAAGGTTACCTCCAATCACCTTCTCCTTGAATAAGGTCATCCGATTGAGAAACTTCAGATCCCATCATTGTATAAACTCGCCTCCGCATTTCGGTTGAATATTTCCGATTTTTGCTGATTAGTTCTAACATGACGAAACGGTGTTTCTTCTCTGGTCGAGTACAATCCTTCGACATATGCCCAGGCTGTCCACAGTTAAAACAGACAGTTCCCTTGATCGTACAATCTGGAGATAGATGGCCCTTCTTACCGCACTTAAAACACGTCGGTGTAAACACCACTCTCTGTCCTGCTCCACCACTAGGTACACTCCCTCCAACTGGCGGTCGCTGAGTCTGACTTCCTTGTGGTCTAGCATACGGCTTACGCAGAAACCGATTTGTATTGCTACCTCCACCTCTTTGAAACCTTGTCGGCCCAAAGTTCCGACTCCTCTGATCTCGCGACGGTTCAAGCTCCTCAAGCCGTGCACATGCGTCTACCAAAGTATGAAAATGATTCATCCTCAGAGATATCACTCCCCGCTTCAATTCTACTCTCAATCCAGACTCAAACTTCCGACATTTCCATACCTCATCTTGTCGATTTTGAGCATAATCTGAAAATTGAGACAAACTTTCAAATTTTGTAGCGTACTCATTCACTGTCATGTTTCCTGTCGCAACCCAAGAAATTCCATCTCCTTGGCATGCCTAGCACTTGCAGAGAAAATACTTATCCGTAAAGTATTAGAAAACACTTCCCGTGTGATCTCGGTCCCTTCACTTGCAACACTCGGCGGACTCCTCTCCACCAATGTTCTGCATCTCCTCTCAGCATAAAAACAGGATAAGTTACTTTCTTTTCATCCGTGCATCTCATCCCCTCAAAGATTCTCTCTAAATCTTGCATCCACTGACTCGCTTTCTCCGGATCCACCTCGCCTCTAAATTGTGGCGGATTATGGCGCCTAAATTCAGATAAATTTAGGGCATCAGCTGTAGCATCTTGCTGTTGGGCTGCTCTCAAATTTTGCTGAGTAATCACTTCAGCCATCTGCCGCATAGCTTCAGCAGCAACCAACATCGGGTCCTCATCACGATTTACGTTAGCACGTCCTCTCGCCTCTACCACCATCTTCTTTCTTCAAACATAACAAAACAAAGTTAGATACATCCTTCTAGATATTTCCGAAAGGATATAAATCACAAAGATCACAGAGAATCACACAGCACAAACAAAAACAGACCCAACCACAACCCCAAAAGACTCTAACTTGGGCTCTGATACCAACTAATGTAACACCCCTTTGGAGGATGTCACACATAAAAGAAAATAAAAGAAATAGAAATAAAATCTACCCAAGTTGTGAAACATTTGTTAAATATTATTACGGGTTGTAAAATAATTCCCGATAGACGTAAATATGTAATAAAAGATAATGCGGAAAATACGAAATAAAAAAAAAAAAAAACATCATCACTAATAATATACATATGATTAAGTTATAAACTGTACAAATAATTTACAACTAAGACTACAAATATTTAAACAAAAACAAGAAAGAAAGCAATAAAAGAGTTAATATATACGTACATACTACCGACGCGCCCAAAAAAAAAAACATCATGATTATCTAATCCTCGATGGATCACTCTCGGATGAAAATGATCATCGGGAGATAGATATCCCGGATGTCTCGACACACGGCGATAACGGGATCGCGCAATCGATACGATGCTTATCTCACTAGGCTCAGGGTTTTCAGCACCCCAATAACGCCTAATGGATAAGGGTAACTCTAAGTGCAGAAAAAGTGTCGTAGTCATGACAGGCTCTTCATCAAAACGATGACGTAGGATCACAGTCACACGTCCTGCATACGTCACAGAGTCACGATCTCCTCGTAAATGCCAAGCCAGAGCACCTCCATGAAATACCAACTCTATGAATCCCAAAATCCTAGCGTCGCCATCCTCACAATCAATCCAGAGGATATGGATGATCGGATGGTTCTTGATCGTCAACCGATCGTCTGCTTGCTTAGGTCTTCCTCCTCTTCGGGTACACGATCTCAAGGGGCTGTTCCTCTTCCTCGAAGTCTTTACCGCGTAAAATAAATAAACAGAAAATACATATAACAAAGAGGTAAGACAACATAAAATCATCACAACATGGCCAGTAAAAAGACGACAAACAATATACATACGGTTCATGCAATACATAAAGCTTTAACAATTATAATAACAGATTGAAGAAAATTTAGATATCATCACAATGTATCACATCACAAATAAAACTTCACGGGTAAAACAAGAAAGATAAGAATAAACAGATAAGATATAATAACCAAATATAATAACAATAACCAGATAAAATAAACAAATAAAATACGGATAAACAATAAATAGATAAGATGGAAACAAATAGACATAGAGATAAATAATATGACAAAATCCTACTCCATGGAGCTAAAGAAAAACACAAGTATCGAGAGAGGAATGATTCGCAAAACCTAATAGTACCACGGCTGCCCCACCAACTATTGCATACCACACACGTTGCGTCTATAGCCCCACGACACAGAATCCATCAATCCAGGCGTGGTGTAGTTCACGGTCTCACGTTGTGGCACTACAGAGGCAAATGTACTACTAGATTTCACAAATCTCGATTAAATATAGTGTACGTCGAGTACCATAGTGTGCTATCGGTTTACCACGGCCCAATGCGGAGCGACCAACTGTCCACATGTGGGATCCCGTACACTAAAGCCTCCAAGTTCATTAGAACAATGAACCACACTATGTTTATCGCATCGACAACACGATGTGATTCGTCTCGTCAACAAATCCACCAAATACATGGCACACATAACGATAGATGGAAAGCTTGTATGCGGGTTCACATTTTCCCGACAAAGAAATAATTCTCAAAAACTCCATGCGGGTTCACATTTTCCCGACAAGAAATAGATTTTCAAAAGCCTCGTACGGGTTCACATTTTCCCGACAAAGATATAGATTTTCAAAAAGCCTCGCGGGTTCACTTTTTCCGACAAAGATAAAATAATATAGTAACGGTCAATCGCGTAGAAATTTTATCGCATTTTCATAATTCCGTCGTTTTTACAAACGTTTAAAAATCGGGTAAAGATATTTTTCTGTTTTTAAAATCGCGTAGCATTTTTAATACGTTTTCTCAATCGCGTAGGATTTTTAAATCATTTTCTTATTCGAATGCCCTTAAAATTACTGTTTAAACAGATAGAAATAGTACTTAGTACATTTAAACTACGTAGAATAATTTTTCATACCGCATACTGTCATTAGGATATTTTTACTATCTTATAGGTTCATTTTTACTAAAAATTGACAGCATTTTGTTTATAAACTTATAATAATGGTTTTCTAAATTTTCCATAAAATTTTCTATTTACCTAATTTTTAACCATATCATTTAATTCTTTTTGAAATCTCTAACATGCTTCAAAACTTAAAGTGAGCTATATGTTAGAAAATTTCTCAAAATTTCTGTATTTTACTTCCTAATGATAAAATCACTAGTTTTAATCCTTTAAACTTAATTCTACTCAATTTGTTTCTTCAAAAATCATTATAGAAAATTTCTTCTTAACTTGTATTGTCTCTTTTTGATTGAAAAAGGTTTGGAATCAAGTTTTAGAAATCATAATTACCTATAGTGGCATGTTGGCCGAATTTTGTAAAACTTTTTCATTTGATTTCTAAATCATGTCAAAGGTATTATCTTATCTAAGTTCATTAAATCATGTTATAAAGTAAAGATTTTGAATCAAATAAACCCTTTAGGCATGTTGGCCCAAATTTACTAAATCTTTACCATTTGATTTCTAAATTCCTTTTCTTTGATCAAAACAATTTGAAACCTTCTTATTTCTCCTAATTAATTAAGTTGCACTTTAGGAAAAATGAAGAGAACATTTTGGTCCTCACACTTTGTCATTGCCGTGAGCTAGGGAATGTGTTCTTTGGAACACTCATGCAAATTTACACATGTTATTCACATCTTATACCTTATCATACAATTCTAACACATGCATTTATATTTCTAACACATGCAAAATATTTCTAACATATAAAACCTAAATTAAAGCTTATAGACATACAATCAAAAGCTAATAGACATGCAAAATTATTACAATCACCAAACAAGAAAGCTACTAACATACAACACTTAAGCTACTAGCAACCACAAAAATTAACAAATACACATCAATAAACACACCACAACCGAATCCTTATGGATTCTACAAACAATCCATCTTCTTACCACCATCAAGGGATGATAAGAATTGTCTTCCTCTTACCTTAAATGAAGACAAAAAGCTTGCTTTCACACCTCCTATGGTTCGGTTTTCACTCCACCAAATACCTAAAAATCTCAAATAAAATCTACATGTTATTAACCATGAAAAAGAAGCTAAACCATGGAGAAATCATGGTTTAGAACTTTGAAAAAGAAGAGAGAAAAGAAAAATATGATATTTCACCTTCTAGGTCAAATCTACAAGGTTGATTTCCAAGCCCTTAATGGAAGATTTTGAAGAAACTTCCAACTAGAAAGGTTCTTAGAATAGTGTTTAGGTTAAGGAAACTTGGTTAGAAAAATTTTTGATGGTTGGATGGTTAAGAAACAAGCTTGGCGAATGGAAGGAGAAAAAGGAACAACAATGGTGGCTAGGGTTCTTGATGAGAGAGAGAGAGAGAAAAGTGATGAAGATGAAATGTTGTTTTTGGTCTTCTCCTCTAATGGCCGTAGCCTTCAAGTGGTGTGCAAGGATGGGCATGGATTTGGCTTCATCCAAGCCATTGAACACATCAAAGGTCAAGATTTGATCTTGCTGAGCAAGCTTAAATTCCATTGGTTGCTCATGGTGACTCACCTTGCTTAGTCACACAGTGTAATAAATTCTCTCATTGAGTCACTAGTGAGTCACTGTTCGAAAGTTCTACCGCTTACGGTGATTAATTAAGCTACCGATCTAACCGTTTCTGCTAATTGTGGGTCCCGCAAAATATTTTCGGGTCCATTGTCACTAAATTATACTGACTAATAAAATAATATTATAATAATATAAAATTATTTTATTTGACAATTAAATCTTAAAAATTAAAAGATTATTTTTAGTCTCATTCAGAATCGGGTTAAGTAAGATCCCCCAATTCTAAATAATAAAATAAGATTTTCCCGGCCCGGAAAATATTATTTTCCCGCCTCGAGCAAATCACACAAAAAGTCCATATAAAATCACAGACGGTATTTTCGGGCATTAAATCAAGAAGAAAACAATTAAAAACAAAAAAACAAATAAAACAAGACGTTCGGGACGTAACGGTCATTTTCCATTTTTTCCCACAACGTAGGTAATCGTCCAAAACGTTCAAATAAAATATCCAGCGGTATTATATAGTGTATATCTTTCGAAAAAATTAATACAAGAGCTCGAAAAAATTTTTATTTTACCGTCTCAACAAATTACGTAAAACGATCAAATAAAATTTGAGCCAAGATTATCGTAATTGTTTTCATACGAAAATCGAGAACGAAAAAATAGGGACACAACTGGTCATTCATACAAAAGCATGAAAAACAGAAAACAAGTACATTCGAATATTTTCTAAAAATTGGGGCGTTACAACTCTCCCCACAAATAAAAATTTCGTCCTCGAAATTCGATGTTCATCCAAACAAATGAGGATACGATCCTTCATTTTATCTTCTAGTTCCCAAGTAGCTTCACCCGTCACATCATTCCATATGACTTTCACTAACTCGATCATCTTCCCTCGAAGCTGCTTTACCTTTCTGTCCTCTATTCTGACAGGTAAAGTTTCGTAAGTCAAATTCTCCTTTAACTGCACGTCATCTGGTTGTATAACATGTGTCGGATCTGGTATATACTTCCGTAACTGAGACACATGAAACACGTCGTGCAAATTGGATAGAAAAGGCGGCAAAGCAATCGATATGCTACAGGACCTATACGTCGGATAATCTGATATGGTCCAATGAATTTAGGAGTAAGCTTCTTCGACTTAATCACTCTTCCGACACCAGTCGTAGGAGTAACTCTTAAAAATACATGCTCACCCTCCTTAAACTCAAGAGATCGTCTTCGTTTGTCCGCATAACTCTTTTGTCTGCTTTGCGCCGTCCTCATCTTCTCTTGTATCATCTTGACTTTATCCGTAGTCTGTTGTACAAGTTCCGGTCCAACAGTCATACTCTCCCCATCTTGATACCAACATAGCGGCGTTCGACATCGTCTTCCATACAATGCTTCATAAGGTGCCATTCCGATGCTTGCGTGAAAACTATTGTTGTAGGTGAATTCTATCAAAGATAAAAATTCATCCCAACTTCCCCGTTGTTCCAAAACACAAGCCCGCAACAAATCCTCCAAGGACTGTATAGTTCTCTCTCGACCATCATCTGTCGGATGATAGGCTGAACTTAATCGTAACTTGGTTCCCATAGCTTCTTGCGGACTTCGCCAAAATCTTGACGTAAACCTCGGATCTCTATCGAAACTATACATGTAGGCACTCCATGTAATCCGACAATCTCGGCGATGTACAATCGGGTTAATTTTTCCAATGAATATTTAATATTGATTGGTAAGAAATGAGCCGATTTCGTAAGTCTATCGACTATAACCCATATTGCATCATGACCTCTCCTTGTCTTTGGCAAACCAAGAACGAAATCCATAGAAATGCTGTCCCATTTCCATTCGGAATCGATAATGGTTGCAACATCCCAGCTGGTCTTTGGTGTTCAACTTTCGACTTTTGACAAACTAGGCAAGTTGACACGCATCTAACCACATCACCCTTCATTCCATGCCACCGAATAACTTCTTCAAGTCTTGGTACATCTTTGTTATGCCCGGATGCATACTTAATAGACTAGTATGGGCATGTTCCACAATATATTGCCTCAGCTCTCGGTCACGAGGAATACAGATTCTACCCCGAAACCTCAGAATTCCATCAGTTCCTTCTTTGAACTCTACTGCCTCGTTTTGCTTCATTTGCTCCCTTATTCCTTGTAAAAATTTATCGGCATTTTGCTTTTCCCTTATGTCTTCCATCAGCTCGCTTGAGATAGTAACCATATTCATACAGATCTTTCCCGATTTCAACTCAACAAATGACCACTCATCTCTAAATTGTTCAATGAGCTCCTTTTCTTTAATCATCAGTGCAGAAACACTGATAATCTTCCTACTCAAGGCATCGGCCACGACATTCGCCTTACCAGGGTGGTACAAAAGTTGAAAATCGTAGTCGTTCAGAAATTCTAACCATCTTCGTTGCCTCATATTCAGTTCCTTCTGGTCGTACAAGTACTTCAAACTCTTGTGATCACTGAAGATGTTGAACGTTGCTCCATAGAGAAAATGTCTCCATATCTTCAAAGCAAAAACTACCGCAGCCAATTCCAAATCATGCGTAGGATAATTCTTCTCATGAACCTTCAATTGTCGAGAAGCATATGCCACCACGTTCCGGTCTTGCATCAACACGCATCCTAGTCCTTGATAAGAAGCGTCACAATACACATCGAAAGATTTCGTCGAATCTGGTAGGATCAACACCGGTGCAGTTGTTAACCTCTTCTTCAACTCTTGAAAACTGGTTTCACGCTCTTCCGTCCATTCAAAAGCTTGACTTTTCCTCGTCAGTTGTGTAAGTGGTCCAGCAATCTTGGAAAAACCTTCGATAAATCTCCGATAATAACCAGCAAGTCCAACAAAACTTCGAACCTCTGTTACTGTCTTAGGTCTTTCCCACTGTAAAACAGTCTCCACTTTCGATGGGTCCACCGCAATACCTTCTTCAGAAATTACGTGACCAAGAAATTGGACTTCTTCCAACCAGAACTCACACTTAGCCAATTTCCTGCATACAACTGCTTCTCCTCAAAATCAAGAACAACTTTCGGATGTTCAGCATGCTCTTCCTTCGATCTAGAATAGATCAGAATGTCATCGATAAAGACAACGACAAATCTGTCTAGATACGGACGAAATATCCTGTTCATATAATCCATAAATATGGCAGGAGCATTTGTCACCCCGAATGGCATTACTTGATACTCATAATGTCCATAACGAGTTCGAAAAGCAGTTTTCGGCACGTCTTCCCCTCTTACACGAATCTGGTGATAACCCGATCGCAGATCTATCTTGGAAAATATCACAGCTCCTTTCAATTGATCCATCAAATCGTCGATTCTTGGAAGCGGATATTTATTCTTGATAGTCACCTTGTTCAACTACCGATAGTCCACACAAAGTCGTGAAGTTCCATCCTTCTTCTTGACCCAAAAGCACGGGCGCACCCCATGGGGAAACGCTAGGTCGTACAAATTCTTTCTCCAACAGTTCCACCAATTGCTTTTTCAGCTCCCCCAACTCTACTGGCGACATACGATATGGTGCAATTGAGATAGGACCTATTCCCGGTACTAAATCAATTGAGAACTCGATCTCCCGCTCAGGCGGTAAACCAGGTACATCTTCAGGAAAAACATCCGGAAAATCGTTGACAACAGGAATAGTATTCACATCCTTCTCATTCTTAACTTCTAGAGAAGACAATACCGAGATATCCTGCGCTCCATCTCTCAACAAAGACTTGACCTTAACAGCAGTTAAGAATCCAGACTCTTCTTCCTTAGGAAAAACTATAGTTTTCTTTGCACAATCTATAAGGATATGGTTAGAACATAACCAGTCCATCCCTAAGATTACATCTATCTCGATAAGAGGCAAACAAATCAAATTGACCAAAAACAAACGGCCCTTCACAATAATAGGATAATCCAAATAGATCTTAGAAGTAACTACAGGTTTAGCAGTTGGCGTAGATACACTTAACTTAACATTCAGAGAAGACACAGGCAACTTCAGTCTTTCCACACAATCATAGGCAATAAACGAGTGTGTAGCACCCGAGTCATACAATACAGTCAGAAGGTTACCTCCAATGTCACCTTCTCCTTGAATAAGGTCATCAGATTGAGAAACTTCAGATCCCATCATTGTATAAACTCGCCCTCCAGATTTCGGTTGAATATTTCCAGGTTTTTGCTGATTAGTTCTAACATGACGAACAACAGGTTTCTTCTCTGGTCGAGTACAATCCTTCGACATATGCCCAGGCTGTCCACAGTTAAAACAGACAGTTCCCTTGATCGTACAATCTGGAGATAGATGGCCCTTCTTACCGCACTTAAAACACGTCGGTGTAAACACCACTCTCTGTCCTGCTCCACCACTAGGTACACTCCCTCCAACTGGCGGTCGCTGAGTCTGACTTCCTTGTGGTCTAGCATACGGCTTACGCAGAAACCGATTTGTATTGCTACCTCCACCTCTTTGAAACCTTGTCGGCCCAAAGTTCTGACTCCTCTGATCTCGCGACGATTCAAGCTCCTCAAGCCGTGCACATGCGTCTACCAAAAGTATGAAAATGATTCATCCTCGAGATATCACTCCCGCTTCAATTCTACTCTCAATCCAGACTCAAACTTCCGACATTTCCATACCTCATCTTGTCGATTTTGAGCATAATCTGAAAATTGAGACAAACTTTCAAATTTTGTAGCGTACTCATTCACTGTCATGTTTCCCTGTCGCAACCCAAGAAATTCCATCTCCTTGGCATGCCTAGCACTTGCAGGAAAATACTTATCCAGAAAAGTATTAGAAAACACTTCCCAGGTGATCTCAGTCCCTTCAGCTTGCAACACTCGGCGGACTCCTCTCCACCAATGTTCTGCATCTCCTCTCAACATGAAAACAGCATAAGTTACTTTCTTTTCATCCGTGCATCTCATCCCCTCAAAGATTCTCTCTAAATCTTGCATCCACTGACTCGCTTTCTCCGGATCCACCTCGCCTCTAAATTGTGGCGGATTATGGCGCCTAAATTCAGATAAATTTAGGGCATCAGCTGTAGCATCTTGCTGTTGGGCTGCTCTCAAATTTTGCTGAGTAATCACTTCAGCCATCTGCCGCATAGCTTCAGCAGCAACCAACATCGGGTCCTCATCACGATTTACGTTAGCACGTCCTCTGCCTCTACCAGCCATCTTCTTTCTTCAAACATAACAAAACAAAGTTAGATACATCCTTCTAGATATTTCCGAAAGGATATAAATCACAAAGATCACGAGAGAATCACACAAAGACAAACAAACAAAAACAGACCCAACCACAACCCCAAAAGACTCTAACTTGGGCTCTGATACCAACTAATGTAACACCCCTTTGGAGGATGTCACACATAAAAGAAAATAAAAGAAATAGAAATAAAATCTACCCAAGTTGTGAAACATTTGTTAAATATTATTACGGGTTGTAAAATAATTCTGATAGACGAAATATGTAATAAAAGATAATGCGGAAAATACGAAATAAAAAAAAAAAAACATCATCACTAATAATATACATATGATTAAGTTATAAACTGTACAAATAATTTACAACTAAGACTACAAATATTTAAACAAAAACAAGAAAGAAAGCAATAAAAGAGTTAATATATACGGACATACGCCGACGCCGCGCCCAAAAAAACATCATGATTATCTAATCTCTCGATGGATCACTCTCGGTATGAAAATGATCATCGGGAGATAGATATCTGGATGTCTCGACACACGGCGATAACGGGATCGCGCGGTCGATACGATGCTTATCTCACTAGGCTCGGGGTTTTCGGCACCCCAATAACGCCTAATGGATAAGGGTAACTCTAAGTGCGAGAAAAAGTGTCGTAGTCATGACGGGCTCTTCATCAAAACGATGACGTAGGATCACGGTCACACACGTCCCGCATACGTCACGAGTCACGATCTCCTCGTAAATGCCAAGCCGAGCACCTCCATGAAATACCAACTCTATGAATCCCAAAAATCCTCAGCGTCGCCATCCTCACAATCAATCCGGAGGATATGGATGATCGGATGGTTCTTGATCGTCAAACTGATCGTCTGCTTGCCGGTCTTCCTCCTCTTCAGGGTACACGATCTCAAGGGGCTGTTCCTCTTCCTCGAAGTCTTTACCGCGTAAAATAAATAAATAGAAAATACATATAACAAAGAGGTAAGACAACATAAAATCATCACAACATGGCCAATAAAAAGACGACAAACAATATACATACAGTTCATGCAATACGTAAAGCTTTAACAATTATAATAACAGATTGAAGAAAATTTAGATATCATCACAATGTATCACATCACAAATAAAACTTCACGGGTAAAACAAGAAAGATAAGAATAAACAGATAAGATATAATAACCAAATATAATAACAATAACCGGATAAAATAAACAAATAAAATACGGATAAACAATAAATAGATAAGATGGAAACAAATAGACATAGAGATAAATAATATGACAAAATCCTACTCCATGGAGCTAAAGAAAAACACAAGTATCGAGAGAGAGAATGATTCGCAAAACCTAATAGTACCACGGCTGCCCCACCAACTATTGCTTGTTGTCACACGTTGCGTCTATAGCCCCACGACACGAGGAATCCATCAATCCAGGCGTGGTGTAGTTCACGGTCTCACGTTGTGGCACTACGGGCAAATGTACTACTAGATTTCACAAATCTCGATTAAATATAGTGTACGTCGAGTACCATAGTGTGCTATCGGTTTACCACGGCCCAAATGGAGCGACCAACTGTCCACATGTGGGATCCCGTACACTAAAGCCTCCAAGTTCATTAGAACAATGAACCACACTATGTTTATCGCATCGACAACACGATGTGATTCGTCTCGTCAACAAATCCACCAAATACATGGCACACATAACGAGATAGATGGAAAGCACATGCGGGTTCACATTTTCCCGACAAAGAAATAATTCTCAAAAACACATGCGGGTTCACATTTTCCCGACAAGTAAATAGATTTTCAAAAGCACATGCGGGTTCACATTTTCCACAACATATAGATTTTCAAAAAGCATATGCGGGTTCACTTTTTCCGACAAACATAAAATAATATAGTAACGGTCAATCGCGTAGAAATTTTATCGCATTTTCATAATTCCGTCGTTTTTACAAACGTTTAAAAATCGGGTAAAGATATTTTTCTGTTTTTAAAATCGCGTAGCATTTTAATACGTTTTCTCAATCGCGTAGGATTTTTAAATCATTTTCTTATTCGAATGCCCTTAAAATTACTTGTTTAAACAGATAGAAATAGTACTTAGTACATTTAAACTACGTAGAATAATTTTTCATACCGCATATCTTGTCATTAGGATATTTTTACTATCTTATAGGTTCATTTTTACTAAAAATTGACAGCATTTTGTTTATAAACTTATAATAATGGTTTTCTAAATTTTCCATAAAATTTTCTATTTACCTAATTTTTAACCATATCATTTAATTCTTTTTGAAATCTCTAACATGCTTCAAAACTTAAAGTGAGCTATATGTTAGAAAATTTCTCAAAATTTCTGTATTTTACTTCCTAATGATAAAATCACTAGTTTTAATCCTTTAAACTTAATTCTACTCAATTTGTTTCTTCAAAAATCATTATAGAAAATTTCTTCTTAACTTGTATTGTCTCTTTTTGATTGAAAAAGGTTTGGAATCAAGTTTTAGAAATCATAATTACCTATAGTGGCATGTTGGCGAATTTTGTAAAACTTTTTCATTTGATTTCTAAATCATGTCAAAGGTATTATCTTATCTAAGTTCATTAAATCATGTTATAAAGTAAAGATTTTGAATCAAATAAACCCTTTAGGCATGTTGGCCCAAATTTACTAAATCTTTACCATTTGATTTCTAAATTCCTTTTCTTTGATCAAAACAATTTGAAACCTTCTTATTTCTCCTAATTAATTAAGTTGCACTTTAGGAAAAATGAAGAGAACATTTTGGTCCTCACACTTTGTCATTGCCGTGAGCTAGGGAATGTGTTCTTTGGAACACTCATGCAAATTTACACATGTTATTCACATCTTATACCTTATCATACAATTCTAACACATGCATTTATATTTCTAACACATGCAAAATATTTCTAACATATAAAACCTAAATTAAAGCTTATAGACATACAATCAAAAGCTAATAGACATGCAAAATTATTACAATCACCAAACAAGAAAGCTACTAACATACAACACTTAAGCTACTAGCAACCACAAAAATTAACAAATACACATCAATAAACACACCACAACCGAATCCTTATGGATTCTACAAACAATCCATCTTCTTACCACCATCAAGGGATGATAAGAATTGTCTTCCTCTTACCTTAAATGAAGACAAAAAGCTTGCTTTCACACCTCCTATGGTTCGGTTTTCACTCCACCAAATACCTAAAAATCTCAAATAAAATCTACATGTTATTAACCATGAAAAAGAAGCTAAACCATGGAGAAATCATGGTTTAGAACTTTGAAAAAGAAGAGAAAAAGAAAAATATGATATTTCACCTTCTAGGTCAAATCTACAAGGTTGATTTCCAAGCCCTTAATGGAAGATTTTGAAGAAACTTCCAACTAGAAAGGTTCTTAGAATAGTGTTTAGGTTAAGGAAACTTGGTTAGAAAAATTTTTGATGGTTGGATGGTTAAGAAACAAGCTTGGCCGAATGGAAGGAGAAAAAGGAACAACAATGGTGGCTAGGGTTCTTGATGAGAGAGAAGAGAGAAAAGTGATGAAGAGAAATGAAATTTTGGTCTTCAAAGGCCTCTAATGGCCGTAGCCTTCAAGTGGTGTGCAAGGTGGGCACCTTGATTTGGCTTCATCCAAGCCATTGAATGCATCAAAGGTCTAGATTAAGTCTTGGTGAGCAAGCTTGATTTCCATTGGTTGCTCATGGTGACTCACCTTGCTTAGTCACACGGTGTAATAAATTTTCTGTTGAGTCGACTAGTGAGTCACCTGTTCTGAAAGTTCTACTTTGCTACTGGTGATTAATTAAGCTACCGATCTAACTGCTTCTGCTAATTGTGGGTCCCGCAAAATATTTCGGGTCCATTGTCACTAAATTATCTTGACTAATAAAATAATATTATAATAATATAAAATTATTTTATTTGATGATTAAATCTAAAAATTAAAAGATTATTTTTAGTCTCATTCGAAATCGGGTTAAGTAAGATCCCCCAATTCTAAATAATAAAATAAGATTTTCCCCGGCCCGGAAAATATTATTTTCTGCCTCGAGCAAATCACACAAAAAGTCCATATAAAATCACGCAGACGGTATTTTCGGGCATTAAATCAAGAAGAAAACAATTAAAAACAAAAAAGCAGTAAAAACATGCGTTCGGGACGTAACGGTCATTTTTCCATTTTTTCCCACAACGTAGGTAATCGTCCAAAACGTTCAAATAAAATATCCAAAGGTATTATATAGTTGTATATCTTTCGAGAAAAATTAATACGATGCTCGAGAAAAATTTTTATTTTACCGTCTCGAAACAAATTACGTAAAACGATCAAATAAAATTTGAGCCACGTATTATCGTAATTGTTTTCATACGAAAATCGAGAAACGAGAAAAATAGGGACACGGCGGTCATTCATACAAAAGCATGAAAAACGAGAAAACAAGATACATTCGAAATATTTTCTAAAAATTGGGGCGTTACAACTCTCCCCAACAAATAAAAATTTCGTCCTCGAAATTCGATGTTCATCCAAACAAATGAGGATACTTGATCCTTCATTTTATCTTCTAGTTCCCAAGTAGCTTCACCCGTCACATCATTCCATATGACTTTCACTAACTCGATCATCTTCCCTCGAAGTCGCTTTACCTTTACGTCCTCTATCCGACGGGTAAAGTTTCGTAAGTCAAATCAATTCTCCTTTAATCGCACGTCATCCGGTTGTATAACATGTGTCGGATCTGGTATATACTTCCGTAATCGAGACACATGAAACACGTCGTGCAAATTGATAGAAAAGGCGGCAAAGCAATCGATATGCTACGGGACCTATACGTCGGATAATCGATATGGTCCAATGAATTTAGGAGTAAGCTTCTTCGACTTAATCACTCTTCCGACACCGGTCGTAGGAGTAACTCTTAAAAACACATGCTCACCCTCCTTAAACTCAAGAGATCGTCTTCGTTTGTCCGCATAACTCTTTTGTCCGCTTTATGCTGCTGCCGTCCTCATCTTCTCTTGTATCATCTTGACTTTATCAGTAGTCTGTTGTACAAGTTCCGGTCCAACGGTCATACTCTCCCCATCTTGATACCAACATAGCGGCGTTCGACATCGTCTTCCATACAATGCTTCATAAGGTGCCATTCCGATGCTTGCGTGAAAACTATTGTTGTAGGTGAATTCTATCAAAGATAAAAATTCATCCCAACTTCCCCGTTGTTCCAAAACACAAGCCCGCAACAAATCCTCCAAGGATTTGTATAGTTCTCTGCTGTCGACCATCATCTCGCGGATGATAGGCTGAACTTAATCGTAACTTGGTTCCCATAGCTTCTTGCGGACTTCGCCAAAATCTTGACGTAAACCTTGGATCTCTATCGAAACTATACATGTAGGCACTCCATGTAATCGACAATCTCGGCGATGTACAAGCGGGTTAATTTTTCCAATGAATATTTAATATTGATTGGTAAGAAATGAGCCGATTTCGTAAGTCTATCGACTATAACCCATATTGCATCATGACCTCTCCTTGTCTTTGGCAAACCAAGAACGAAATCCATAGAAATGCTGTCCCATTTCCATTCGGAATCGATAATGGTTGCAACATCCCAGTGGTCTTTGGTGTTCAACTTTCGACTTTTGACAAACTAGGCAAGTTGACACGCATCTAACCACATCACCCTTCATTCCATGCCACCAGAATAACTTCTTCAAGTCTTGGTACATCTTTGTTATGCCTGGATGCATACTTAATAGACTAGTATGGGCATGTTCCACAATATATTGCCTCAGCTCTCGGTCACGAGGAATACAGATTCTACCCCGAAACCTCAGAATTCCATCAGTTCCTTCTTTGAACTCTACTGCCTCGTTTTGCTTCATTTGCTCCCTTATTCCTTGTAAAAATTTATCGGCATTTTGCTTTTCCCTTATGTCTTCCATCAGCTCGCTTGAGATAGTAACCATATTCATACAGATCTTTCCCGATTTCAACTCAACAAATGACCACTCATCTCTAAATTGTTCAATGAGCTCCTTTTCTTTAATCATCAGTGCAGAAACACTGATAATCTTCCTACTCAAGGCATCGGCCACGACATTCGCCTTACCAGGGTGGTACAAAAGTTGAAAATCGTAGTCGTTCAGAAATTCTAACCATCTTCGCTGCCTCATATTCAGTTCCTTCAGTCGTACAAGTACTTCAAACTCTTGTGATCACTTGAAGATGTTGAACGTTGCTCCATAGAGAAAATGTCTCCATATCTTCAAAGCAAAAACTACCGCAGCCAATTCCAAATCATGCGTAGGATAATTCTTCTCATGAACCTTCAATTGTCGAGAAGCATATGCCACCACGTTCCGGTCTTGCATCAACACGCATCCTAGTCCTTGATAAGAAGCGTCACAATACACCTCGAAAGATTTCGTCGAATCTGGTAAGATCAACACCGGTGCGGTTGTTAACCTCTTCTTCAACTCTTGAAAACTGGTTTCACGCTCTTCCGTCCATTCAAAAGCTTGACTTTTCCTCGTCAGTTGTGTAAGTGGTCCAGCAATCTTGGAAAAACCTTCGATAAATCTCCGATAATAACCAGCAAGTCCAACAAAACTTCGAACCTCATTCTTGTCTTAGGTCTTTCCCACTTTGTAAAACGGTCTCCACTTTCGATGGGTCCACCGCAATACCTTCTTTAGAAATTACGTGACCAAGAAATTGGACTTCTTCCAACCAGAACTCACACTTAGCCAATTTCGCATACAACTGCTTCTCCCTCAAAATCTGAAGAACAACTTTCAGATGTTCAGCATGCTCTCTTCCTTCGATCTAGAATAGATCGAATGTCATCGATAAAGACAACGACAAATCTGTCTAGATACGGACGAAATATCCTGTTCATATAATCCATAAATATGGCGGGAGCATTTGTCACCCGAATGGCATTACTTGATACTCATAATGTCCATAACGAGTTCGAAAAGCAGTTTTCGGCACGTCTTCCCCTCTTACACGAATATGGTGATAACCCGATCGCAGATCTATCTTGGAAAATATCACAGCTCCTTTCAATTGATCCATCAAATCGTCGATTCTTGGAAGCGGATATTTATTCTTGATAGTCACCTTGTTCAACTAGATAGTCCACACAAAGTCGTGAAGTTCCATCCTTCTTCTTGAACCAAAAGCACGGGTGCACCCCATGGGGAAACGCTAGGTCGTACAAATTCTTTCTCCAACGGTTCCACCAATTGCTTTTTCGGCTCCTCCAACTCTACTGGCGACATACGATATGGTGCAATTGAGATAGGACCTGTTCCGTACTAAATCAATTGAGAACTCGATCTCCCGCTCGGGCGGTAAACCGTACATCTTCGGGAAAAACATCCGGGAAAATCGTTGACAACGGGAATAGTATTCACATCCTTCTCATTCTTAACTTCTAGAGAAGACAATACCGGATATCCTGCGCTCCATCTCTCAACAAAGACTTGACCTTAACGGCGGTTAAGAATCCAGACTCTTCTTCCTTAGGAAAAACTATAGTTTTCTTTGCACAATCTATAAGGATATGGTTAGAACATAACCAGTCCATCCCTAAGATTACATCTATCTCGATAAGAGGCAAACAAATCAAATTGACCAAAAACAAACGGCCCTTCACAACAATAGGACAATCCAAATAGATCTTAGAAGTAACTACAGGTTTAGCAGTTGGCGTAGATACACTTAACTTAACATTCGAGAGAAGACACGGGCAACTTCAGTCTTTCCACACAATCATAGGCAATAAACGAGTGTGTAGCACCCGAGTCATACAATACAGTCAGAAGGTTACCTCCAATGTCACCTTCTCCTTGAATAAGGTCATCCGATTGAGAAACTTCAGATCCCATCATTGTATAAACTCGCCCTCCAGATTTCGGTTGAATATTTCCAGGTTTTTGCTGATTAGTTCTAACATGACGAACAACAGGTTTCTTCTCTGGTCGAGTACAATCCTTCGACATATGCCCAGTGCATCCACAGTTAAAACGAGACAGTTCCCTTGATCGTACAATCGGAGATAGATGGCCCTTCTTACCGCACTTAAAACACGTCGGTGTAAACACCACTCTCTCGTCTGCTCCACCACTAGGTACACTCCCTCCAACGGCGGTCGGCGAGTCGACTTCCTTGTGGTCTAGCATACGGCTTACGCAGAAACCGATTTGTATTGCTACCTCCACCTCTTTGAAACCTTGTCGGCCCAAAGTTCCGACTCCTCGATCTCGCGACGGTTCAAGCTCCTCAAGCCGTGCACATGCGTCTACCAAAGTATGAAAATGATTCATCCTCGGAGATATCACTCCCGCTTCAATTCTACTCTCAATCCGGACTCAAACTTCCGACATTTCCATACCTCATCTTGTCGATTTTGAGCATAATCTGAAAATTGAGACAAACTTTCAAATTTTGTAGCGTACTCATTCAACTTTGTCATGTTTCCTGTCGCAACCCAAGAAATTCCATCTCCTTGGCATGCCTAGCACTTGCGGAAAATACTTATCCGAGAAAAGTATTAGAAAACACTTCCCAGGTGATCTCGGTCCCTTCACTTGCAACACTCGGCGGACTCCTCTCCACCAATGTTCTGCATCTCCTCTCGGCATGAAAACAAAGCATAAGTTACTTTCTTTTCATCGTGCATCTCATCCCCTCAAAGATTCTCTCTAAATCTTGCATCCACTGACTCGCTTTCTCCGGATCCACCTCGCCTCTAAATTGTGGCGGATTATGGCGCCCTAAATTCAGATAAATTTAGGGCATCACCGTAGCATCTTCTTGTTGAGGCTGCTCTCAAATTTTGCTGAGTAATTACTTCAGCCATCTGCCGCATAGCTTCAGCAGCAACCAACATCGGGTCCTCATCACGATTTACGTTAGCACGTCCTCTGCCTCTACCAGCCATCTTCTTTCTTCAAACATAACAAAACAAAGTTAAATACATCCTTCTAGATATTTCCGAAAGGATATAAATCACAAAGATCACAGAGAATCACACAGCACAAACAAAAACAGACCCAACCACAACCCCAAAAGACTCTAACTTGGGCTCTGATACCAACTAATGTAACACCCCTTTGGAGGATGTCACACATAAAAGAAAATAAAAGAAATAGAAATAAAATCTACCCAAGTTGTGAAACATTTGTTAAATATTATTACGGGTTGTAAAATAATTCCTGATAGACAGAAATATGTAATAAAAGATAATGCGGAAAATACGAAATAAAAAAAAAACATCATCACTAATAATATACATATGATTAAGTTATAAACTGTACAAATAATTTATAACTAAGTCTACAAATATTTAAACAAAAACAGTAAAGAAAGCAATAAAAGAGTTAATATATACAGACATACGCTGACGCGCCCAAAAAAAACATCATGATTATCTAATCTTCTGATGGATCACTCTCAGCATGAAAATGATCATCAGGAGATAGATATCCTGGATGTCTCGACACACGGCGATAACGGGATCGCGCAGTCGATACGATGCTTATCTCACTAGGCTCAGGGTTTTCAGCACCCCAATAACGCCTAATGGATAAGGGTAACTCTAAGTGCGAGAAAAAGTGTCGTAGTCATGACGGGCTCTTCATCAAAACGATGACGTAGGATCACGGTCACACGTCCCGCATACGTCACGAGTCACGATCTCCTCGTAAATGCCAAGCCGAGCACCTCCATGAAATACCAACTCTATGAATCCCAAAAATCCACGGCGTCGCCATCCTCACAATCAATCCGGAGGATATGGATGATCGGATGGTTCTTGATCGTCAAGCGATCGTCTGCTTGCCGGTCTTCCTCCTCTTCAGGGTACACGATCTCAAGGGGCTGTTCCTCTTCCTCGAAGTCTTTACCGCGTAAAATAAATAAACAGAAAATACATATAACAAAGAGGTAAGACAACATAAAATCATCACAACATGGCCAATAAAAAGACGACAAACAATATACATACAGTTCATGCAATACGTAAAGCTTTAACAATTATAATAACAGATTGAAGAAAATTTAGATATCATCACAATGTATCACATCACAAATAAAACTTCACGGATAAAACAAGAAAGATAAGAATAAACAGATAATATATAATAACCAAATATAATAACAATAACCGGATAAAATAAACAAATAAAATACGGATAAACAATAAATAGATAAGATGGAAACAAATAGACATAGAGATAAATAATATGACAAAATCCTACTCCATGGAGCTAAAGAAAAACACAAGTATCGAGAGAGGAATGATTCGCAAAACCTAATAGTACCACGGCTGCCCCACCAACTATTGCGGCTTTGTCACACGTTGCGTCTATAGCCCCACGACACGAGGAATCCATCAATCCGGGCGTGGTGTAGTTCACGGTCTCACGTTGTGGCACTACGGGCAAATGTACTACTAGATTTCACAAATCTCGATTAAATATAGTGTACGTCGTGTACCATAGTGTGCTATCGGTTTACCACGGCCCAGCGGAGCGACCAAGTGTCCACATGTGGGATCCCGTACACTAAAGCCTCCAAGTTCATTAGAACAATGAACCACACTATGTTTATCGCATCGACAACACGATGTGATTCGTCTCGTCAACAAATCCACCAAATACATGGCACACATAACGAGATAGATGGAAAGCACATGCGGGTTCACATTTTCCCGACAAACAAATAATTCTCAAAAACACATGCGGGTTCACATTTTCCCGACAAGAAATAGATTTTCAAAAGCACATGCGGGTTCACATTTTCCCGACGGCATATAGATTTTCAAAAAGCACATGCGGGTTCACTTTTTTCCCGACAAAGACATAAAATAATATAGTAACGGTCAATCGCGTAGAAATTTTATCGCATTTTCATAATTCCGTCGTTTTACAAACGTTTAAAAATCGGGTAAAGATATTTTTCTGTTTTTAAAATCGCGTAGCATTTTTAATACATTTTCTCAATCGCGTAGGATTTTTAAATCATTTTCTTATTCGAATGCCCTTAAAATTACTGTTTAAACAGATAGAAATAGTACTTAGTACATTTAAACTACGTAGAATAATTTTTCATACCGTATACTGTCATTAGGATATTTTTACTATCTTATAGGTTCATTTTTACTAAAAATTGACAGCATTTTGTTTATAAACTTATAATAATGGTTTTCTAAATTTTCCATAAAATTTTCTATTTACCTAATTTTTAACCATATCATTTAATTCTTTTTGAAATCTCTAACATGCTTCAAAACTTAAAGTGAGCTATATGTTAGAAAATTTCTCAAAATTTCGTATTTTACTTCCTAATGATAAAATCACTAGTTTTAATCCTTTAAACTTAATTCTACTCAATTTGTTTCTTCAAAAATCATTATAGAAAATTTCTTCTTAACTTGTATTGTCTCTTTTTGATTGAAAAAGGTTTGGAATCAAGTTTTAGAAATCATAATTACCTATAGTGGCATGTTGGCGAATTTTGTAAAACTCTTTCATTTGATTTCTAAATCATGTCAAAGGTATTATCTTATCTAAGTTCATTAAATCATGTTATAAAGTAAAGATTTTGAATCAAATAAACCCTTTAGGCATGTTGGCCCAAATTTACTAAATCATTACCATTTGATTTCTAAATTCCTTTTCTTTGATCAAAACAATTTGAAACCTTCTTATTTCTCCTAATTAATTAAGTTGCACTTTAGGAAAAATGAAGAGAACATTTTGGTCCTCACACTTTGTCATTGCCGTGAGCTAGGGAATGTGTTCTTTGGAACACTCATGCAAATTTACACATGTTATTCACATCTTATACCTTATCATACAATTCTAACACATGCATTTATATTTCTAACACATGCAAAATATTTCTAACATATAAAACCTAAATTAAAGCTTATAGACATACAATCAAAAGCTAATAGACATGCAAAATTATTACAATCACCAAACAAGAAAGCTACTAACATACAACACTTAAGCTACTAGCAACCACAAAAATTAACAAATACACATCAATAAACACACCACAACCGAATCCTTATGGATTCTACAAACAATCCATCTTCTTACCACCATCAAGGGATGATAAGAATTGTCTTCCTCTTACCTTAAATGAAGACAAAAAGCTTGCTTTCACACCTCCTATGGTTCGGTTTTCACTCCACCAAATACCTAAAAATCTCAAATAAAATCTACATGTTATTAACCATGAAAAAGAAGCTAAACCATGGAGAAATCATGGTTTAGAACTTTGAAAAAGAAGAGAGAAAAGAAAAATATGATATTTCACCTTCTAGGTCAAATCTACAAGGTTGATTTCCAAGCCCTTAATGGAAGATTTTGAAGAAACTTCCAACTAGAAAGGTTCTTAGAATAGTGTTTAGGTTAAGGAAACTTGGTTAGAAAAATTTTTTGATGGTTGGATGGTTAAGAAACAAGCTTGGCCGAATGGAAGGAGAAAAAGGAACAACAATGGTGGCTAGGGTTCTTGATGAGAGAGAAGAGAGAAAAGTGATGAATGAGAAATGAAATTTTGGTCTTCAAAGGCCTCTTGGCCGTAGCACTCAAGTGGTGTGCAAGGTGGGCACCTTGCTTGGCTTCATCCAAGCCATTGGATGCATGAAAGGCTAGGATTAAGTCTTGGTGAGCAAGCTTGATTTCCATTGGTTGGCTCATGGTGACTCACATGCTGAGTCACACAGTGTATTTAATTTTCTGCTGAGTCAGCCTGTTCTGGAAAGTTCTACTGCTTACGGTGATTAATTAAGCTACCGATCTAACCGTTCTGCTAATTGTGGGTCCCGCAAAATATTTCCGGGTCCACTGTCACTAAATTATACTGACTAATAAAATAATATTATAATAATATAAAATTATTTTATTTGACAGTTAAATCCTAAAAATTAAAAGATTATTTTTAGTCTCATTCAGAATCGGGTTAAGTAAGATCCCCCAATTCTAAATAATAAAATAAGATTTTCCCGGCCCGAAAAATATTATTTTCCTGCCTCGAGCAAATCACACAAAAAGTCCATATAAAATCACAGACAGTATTTTCAGGCATTAAATCAAGAAGAAAACAATTAAAAACAATAAAAACAAGCAGATGCGTTCGGGACGTAACGGTCATTTTCCCATTTTTTCCCACAACGTAGGTAATCGTCCAAAACGTTCAAATAAAATATCCAGCAGTATTATATAGGCTGTATATCTTTCGAGAAAAATTAATACGATGGCTCGAGAAAAATTTTTATTTTACCGTCTCGAAGCAAAACTACGTAAAACGATCAAATAAAATTTGAGCCTCAGTATTATCGTAATTGTTTTCATACGAAATCGAGAACAGAAAAATAGGGACACAGCAGTCATTCATACAAAAGCATGAAAAACATAAAACAGTACATTCAGAATATTTTCTAAAAATTGGGGCGTTACATAGTTCCTTAAGCAACATAGTGTTGTATGTAATACCACGTGTGAGGTGATGATGTGGTGTACGAGATGCAAGTATACTAAGTTTGTTTGGAAATAATCATTTGTCATAGTGCATGAATTGCTCCTTTATGATGAAAGTAGAGCAAGGGATGCATGAATGATATTTGCTCCCTTATTTATGAAGGTTGAGCTATAATGATATCCTAGAAACATGAATGGCTCCTTTATGAGATAAAGTTGAGCTAAGAGTGCATGTTTGCTAGTTTATGTACTTTTACTTGGTTAGAGTGAACCATGTGATAAGTTTTGTGGTGTGTTTATGTGAGATGAATATAACGCTGCATAGTTTCACACACTTACTATTCCTATGTATTTGTAACCATATATGATGTGCACAATCATTTGGTTGGAAGGTTGTAGGTATATCGAAGAATTCTTTGAATGAGGACTAGTCCTAGATTTTTAGAGCATACAGGCTCCTAAGGCCAGGGTTACTAGTATTATGAGATGGTAACAGTACACTCATTATTATGAGGAGGAACAGTCCATTCATTACCAAGTAGTGTTAAGAGGTTGTTGCCCTACTATCCAGAAAAATACAAAAAGTCAAGTTCCTAGGAATAGTCAAGTTTCATGACATTGCACAAATGTAACACCCTCCGTAGGGCGTCACATTTTAAATAAAACATAAAAACCAAATGAAATCATTTTATGAAAGCTTTGAGTTTTAAAATAAAAATTTTAAAATATCTTTTTGCGGAAAGATAAACTTACCAAAAATTATAAGTAAAACAGAAATTAGGTTGAATTAATTAATACACCTATTATATATGTCACAAAATATTCAACAACAATTTAAAATATAACATTTACAGACTCAGAGAAATAGTAGCAAACCCAAAGAAGGTTACTACTAATAGCACGGTAACAACACTAACGAGAAAAAAAAAACCCAACCTATATGTTCCATTTCTCCACCAACTGCATCCTGTTGAAGTCTGAAGGTCACTCTTCGACGCCGTCACCATCTTCAGAATATGGCCTCCAATAGGTTTACTCCGCCTACTATACGATTTTAACAACACAACACAACACAACACAGCAATACAGTAAAGAGGTGAGATCCCCTTTCACCAATACCAGTACGGTAGCAAAGAATGATTCGAATGACAAAGTCATTCCATACACACAGATATCACAATTATAGTCATGTTATCAATTTACAAATATTTCTAATATGCACATAACCTAATAAAATAAACAAAGAATAACATTATCGGGATAGATATAACAATTCATACCATATAAAATATCATAACAAGACAATATAAAAGAAAGATCAAATGTCATAACAACAGTAAATATCACAAATGAAAGGTCACAGATAAAAATCACGAGATAGAAATCACAAATAAAAATCACAAATAAAAATATAATAGATAAAAGATAACAAATAAAAGATAATGAATAAAGGATAACAGATAAAAATAACAAATAAAAGAAATAACAAATAAAAGATAATAGATAAAAATAACAAATAAAAGATAACAATACACCACATATCAACATATACAATAAGACACAATCCTACTCCATGGAGCTAAAAACATATAGACATCAGAGAGCGAATGATCCTCAAAATCTATTAGTACCACGGCTGCCCAACCAAACTATTGCACTGTCACACGTTGCGTCTATAGCCCCACGTCACATGGAATCCACCATCCAAGGCGTGGTGTAGTTCACGGTCTCACGTTGTGGCACTACAGGCAATGTACTATTAGACTTTACAAGATCTCGATTAAATATAGTGCGTGTCGAGTCCATTAGTGTGCTATCGGTTTACCACGGCCCAGCGGAGCTACCAACTGTCCACATATGGGATACCGTACACTAACGTCTCCAAGTCCATTAGAACAATGAACCACACTACGTTTATCGCATCGACAACACGATGTGATTCGTCTCGTCAACCAATCCACCAAAAATTTGGCATAAACTCAACACATAATTCCAAAAATATGAAATTACGAAGATACCCTCAAGATAATAATATGCCCTCAATGGCAGAAAAATAGAAAGCTCAGACGGGTTCACATTTTCCCGACAAAAAAAAAATCAAAAGCACATGACGGGTTCACATTTTCTCGACAACGAAAAATCCTCAAAAGCCTGTACGGGTTCACATTTTCCCGACAGCGAAAAATAAATACAGCAACGGTCAATCGCGTAGAAATTTTATCGCGTTTTCCTAATCTCGTCATTTTTACAAACGTTTTTAAATCGCGTAAATATATTTTTCTGTTTTTAGAATCGCGTAGAGTTTTTAACACGTTTTCTCAATTGCGTAAGATTTTTAAATCATTTTCTTGTCCAAATTCCTTAAAAACACTGTTTAAAACAAACAAAAATAATATTTAATACATTTAAACTACGTAGAATAATTTTCATACCGTATACTGTCTTTTGGACATCTTTTCTATCTTATTTGTCCGTTTTTAATATAAATTGACAGTATTATGTTTAGAAAAATTATAATAATGATTTTCTAGGTTTACTGTCAAAACTCTTTTTATTTTTATTACAACCAATTAATTACACTTTTGAAAATTACTAACGTGCTTCAAAACACAAGGTGAGCTATACGTTAGAAATTTTATAAAGCTACTGTATTTCTTCTAACAGTAAAAATCATTATTTTAAACTTCTTAAACTTCATTCTAATCAATTTATTTCTTCAAAACTTATTATAATAAAATCTTTTTGGCATTTATTACTTAACCTTAGTTGAAAACAATACTATAAATAAAAAACATTTAAATTTGGCATTTTGGCCGAAAATCATTCTATGTTTTATAATTCATTCCTAATTATTTTCATACATTTAATCTCTTATAAACTCTTGATCTAATTTAGTTTTATTAAATTAGCTAGTCCATAATTAGAAAATAAATTTGGATTAAAAGTATGTGGCATGTTGGCCAAATTTAACAAAGTCTTTGCATTTGATCTTTAAATTATTTTTCATCTTTTAAATCAATGTCAAATTCATTGTATTCATTATATCATTGTTTTAGAAAATGGTTTTAGAAATCAAAACATTTAACTTAGGCATGTTGGCCGAAATACCTAATTTCATTCTTGGATCCATAAATTCATTTTTCTTACTTTAAATCAATTTGTAACTTGTCAATTTTCCTAGGTTAATTAAATCACACTTTTAGAAAATTGATGAGAACATTTTGGTCCTCCTTTTATATTAAGGCCGTAAGCCTTGGTGTTGTGTTCTTTGGAACACTCATACAATTTTTCACATGCTATTTACATTCTAGAATAATTACCATACTTCTATAAACACATGCAATATATTAACACATGTAATATATCAAAGCAATCATAAACACATACCAAAAATTATTAAAGCTATAAACATGCTTACACACATAATCAATCAACCTTATGGATTCTTCACCACAAACACAAACATTCCTCACCACCAACACATGGTTGATGAGGGTAATCTCCCTCTTACCTCTTGAAGAACCTCCAAGCTCCTTGTATGTCTCCTTCAAGCAAACTTTCTCCACCAAAATTACCTAACAAGTTTAAACAAAATTTCTACAATTTACTAATATTAAGAGAGCTTAAACCATGGATAAATCATGGCTTAGAACTTTGAAAAAGAATTTAGAAATAGAAAACAAGAAATTTCACCTTCTAGGTAAAATCTCCCAAGTAGGTTTCCAAGCTTCAAATGAAGGATTTTGCAAGAACTCTCAACTAGAGATGTTCTTAGAATTGTGTTTAGGTTTAGAAAACTTGGTTGGATAAATTTTTGAGTGGTTGGATGGTCTTGAAGTGTGTTTGGCCGAATCCATGGGGAAGAGAAAAAGGAAAGAAATTTGGTTGCTTGATCTTGGTTCTTTGGAGAAAAGGATATAGAAGAGAACAAGTGAGATAAATGGGTGAAGTTTGCCCTCTTCTTGGAAGCTATGGCCATGAAACACAAGGAAGGAAAAAGGGATGAGAGCTTTTGCTATTTGGAGAATTTTAGAGTAAGAGGAAGGTCTTGACTATGCTTGGTCGTGAATGACCTTGAGAGAAAGTAAGAAATATTGGTTGTTTTGTTTCCTTGAATGATAGCTAATTGTAGGATTTCACCAAAGGTGAATTGCCGTAGAAGCCAACAAGGAGAGCCACCAAAATTGACTAATTTTAGGAAATGGAAATTAGCTTTATTTCCTTTTTGAAATGCTTGGAGAGCAAGAATATATTGAAGTGTTGGAATTGCCTTCCTAAAGGCATGCATTGCCGTAAATGCATCATGAAAAGAAGCCATCAATATTGACTTTGTCATACTTAGTTAATTAATAAAAGATAGAAAGAAATCAATTGCAATATTTTGCCTTACAAAGATTTAGCTTTGCATGTGGAAGCAACAAAGAAAAACCACTAAATTTGACTATTCTTCCTTTTATTCAATTTGGCATCCTACATGCATTTCACAAAGCCTTCTACGTGAATTTACTTTATGAATTTGGCTATTAGAGCCAATTCCTCCACCGTAGAACCATTGCATTTCAAGAAGCCTAAATTTATTTGATAGCTTGTTTTCTATTGGTTCTTAAAAATTCAAGCCATTAATCTTGACCAATTTCTATTGGTTAAATATTTACTAACTTGGTTCTTATTGGTTGCTATTTTTGTTGACCAATTTCTATTGGTGCACACTATATGTATATATTTTTTTATAGTATACTTTAACCAATGAACAATATTTATTATTTATAAAGTCAATATCCATTATTTATAAAGTCAGTATCCATTATCCAATGGATAATAAAATACACATAGATTTTTATTTTATACTAATAGAGTAGCAATTATTATTGATCATTTTTTTTCTACTGATTACCCTTGATGAGTCATAAAGCGAGTCATCACAGAGAAATTTCTAGAATATGTGACTCACTACGATGAGTCAGTATGATGAGTCATCGTGGAACTACCTAGAACGGGTGAGTCAGCATGGCGAGTCAGCATAGATATTTTCCAAAGCAGGTGAGTCAGCATGGCGAGTCACAGCGCTGAGTCATTAGAGAAGCTTCTGGAACTGGCGAGTCATCATGATGAGTCACAGGCTGAGTCACCACTTCTGGAACCTTCTAGAAACTGCTGAGTCATGATGCTGAGGTGTCACGCCACGTGTCATCGTCCTATTGGCCCGTTGCGATGAGTCATAGCCACCAATTTTGACCAGCTCCTCATTGGTCCACGTGTACAAAGACTTGATGACTAAACGTGGGTCCCGTAAAATATTTTCGGGTCATTGTCACTTATTTGTCTTGACTAATAAAATAATATTATAATAATATAAAATTATTTTATTTGACATTAAAATCCTAAAAATTAAAAGATCAATTTTAGGCTCATTCAATTGGGTTTAGTAAGATCCCCCACCTCTGAATAATTAAAAACAGATTTTTCTGGTCTGGAAAAATATTATTTTCCTACCCCGGAGCAAATCACACAAAAAGTCCATATAAAATCACAGACAGTAATATTGAGCACTGTATCAAGTAGAAAACAATTAAAAACAGCAAAAACATAAAAAACAGCACATTCGGGACGTAATGGTCATTTTCCCATTTTTCCCACAATGTAGCTAATCATCCAAAACGTTCAAATAAAATATCCAGCAGTATTATATAGCTGTATATTACACAGAAAATTTTAAAACAGTAATTTGATAAAATTTTTATTTTACTGTATCGAAACAAATTATGTAAAACGACCAAATAAAATAACAAACAGTATTATTTTTCTGTATTTCATACAAAAAAACAAGAAACAGTAAAACAGGGACACAATGGTCTTTTACCCAAAAGTTGGGATGTTACAACAAACACTATTATAACACATTTCATGATCATAATCTTAGGACATGCCCTAGGCATAATCATACAACATAACACAAGCATTTGCATTTCAATGACAATTGTATGGACGATTGTCTTACCTTTAGAATAAGGTTAGTTAAGGATTATAAGTTTGCTTTATGAATATTACATAGAGTGAGTTTGTGAATATTCCTATAGCAATGAATAGTGACTCATGTACTTATTGCAAACATAATATATTGTTATTAGTTCTATTCATAGAATTTCGATAATTGAGTGATGATTAAACCATATTTATAAGAGAATGAACGTTCTGCCTCGAGAAGAGAAAGGAACTGTTTTTGGCTTTTGCCACCTTTCCACATGTTATTGATATAGTTTTTGTTTAATAACTTGTTTTTCCCCCGAAGCAGTTAGAGTTATCATGATATCATGTTTTATATTTGTTTTTAGAGGCAAAGCTTATATTTATTATATTTGCTTTGTGATGTACAAAAGTTTTATGTAGCACAATGTGCCTTTTTGAGGCTGAGGTTGTATATATATACATATATAATCTTTTTTTTCCCTCTTGGCTCTTTATAATAACATGTATGGTTATTATGAATCTAGTTTGATGTTTTTAGTTTAGAAGTGACATAGCTAATACTATTTATCTATGTTTAGTCCAGGTATACTAGAATAATGGTATTTGGATGTTACATTATGGTATCAGAGTAGTTCATCTTGTTGAGTTGGGATATGGGCTGACTATGCTTAGGCATGTTAGGGATTCCTATCGTGTGTGTTATGATTTTCTTGTCTCTTAAGTGAGATACTTCGATAGAATTGCATGACTTGCCTTAGGTTGGAATGTTATTAACTATTGTCACATTGTTACATGATATTGAGACTGATCAGCTCAATATGTATTGTTCTGTGTGTATAGGAAACTATGGCTCCTCCAAAGTGAACTAGAGTGAACAGGGATTCTAGTGAAGGTTCAATTAACATGGTTGTAACCTTTATGGCAATAGCAAATGCTTTAAGGGAGCAGACTGTTATGAATTCTACGATGCTAGAGAGGATGGGAGCAATTCCACCTCAACAGTCCACACCACCACTAGTTTAGCCGATGCAGCCAGTACAAGAAGGACCCATAGAGAAGAATCAGAATTTCCAAGACCTCTCAGAATTCAGGAAGTATAATCCGTTATTCTTCAAGGGGGAGTACAACTTGGTGATAGTTGAGGGTTGGCTAAATGAGATGGAGAAGATCTTCACATTATGGCTTGCTCGGACGAGCAGAAGGTGCTTTTTGCTTTCTACATGTTGGAGGGGGAGGCAAAAAATTGGTAGATGGACACTAAAAGATTGCTCGATGCTCCAGGGACTCATATTACATGGGAGATATTTAAGAATTCTTTTCTGGAGAAGTATTTCCCTCGGAATCTGCAAAATGAAAAAGAAATGAAGTTCCTGAGGTTGGAGCAGGACAGTATGTTGATTGGTCAGTATATGGCCAAGTTTAATGAGTTGTCAATGTAACACCCTCTGTAGGGCATTACATTTATGACGAATCATAATAAAACCTTACCCAAGTTACAAATCATTTATTTTCATAAAATAATATAGGTTGTAAAAATTTTCTTTTTGTTCATTATATCATTAAATAAAATAAACAGAACATGAAATAAAATAAACTACTAAAACACACCATAATTATACATATAATTTTATTTTTAAGGATATAAATATTTACACACTAAAAATTGTTTAGTAAAGTAGTAAATTGTTTGACTCATAACAAACCATAAACTAGCCTAAGTACACAACTAAAAGTTTTGATCCTCCGAAGGATCCTCCTCTGGTAGATCATCGGAAGACAGAAACCCTGGATGTCGTGTAGCCTACGGACAGGAGTTTGTGCGGTCGACACACTATTAAGCTCACTAGGGGCATGGAAACGACCACCCCAATAGCGCCTAATAGACAAGGGTAACTCTAGATGTACATAAACAGTAGTAGAGAACATAGGAACTCCATCATATTCTCTACTAAGGGACACAGTCAGTCGTCCTACATACACATGGAACTCCAGTCTCACGAATCCCAGAAAACTCGGTAGCCCCATAACACGTTAAAATCAATCCACACAATAAGGATGATCTAGAGGCTCGCCCTCGTCACATTGATCACCAAGATGTTGTTCCTCCTCATACTGACAACCCAAAGGTTGCTCCTCTTCTCCTTCCTTAAAATCTTTACCGAACATAATACTAATACAGAAATGTATACAAAGAGGTGAGACAATCTACATCACTACCAACATGGCAATATAGAAAACGATAGTACATACAGATATAGCATTCAATACATTAAATCATATTATCACATCATACATAATATCTCAAATCAATATAATTATCACATCATGATGCAGACCAAATATGCATATATACACAGACGCATTCCTACTCCATGGAATAATCCACAATTTTCAGAGAGAATGATCTAGAAGATCTGTCTGTAGCTCCGACTATCCCGGCCAAGTACTACACAGTCTATTCATCGTGTACAACAGGCATTATACCAGATAGTCTACGCTAGATCGTGATTAAGAATAGTGCTTTGTCAAGATTGCTAGTGTGTTGCCCGATACCATGGCCTAGAGGAGCTACCAACTGTTCACATGTGGAATCCTCTGCACACCAATGCCTCCAAGTTCACTCAATGAACAACACTACGTCTGTCGCACCCGTACTATGGTGGAATTCATCTCTTAGGCAACTTGCCAATATCAACCAAATTGACATGTTTCTCTATGCATGGTGCATGAGCCAAAATACACATATCACAATACTATTATTTTTCACAACCACACGCCATCACTTAACAATACCATTTTTCAACATAACTGGATCCACCACGTTAACCCGACAGCAAACTACTGTTATTCTCAATCGCATAAATATTTTATCGCGTTTTCACAATCGTGCAATCTTTTTCTAACGTTTTCAAATTGCATAAATATTTTTTGACGTTTTTGCGATCGCGTAGTATTTTTAAATCATTTTCTCAATCGCGTAACGTTTTTAAATCATTTTTTCAATCACATAATTTAAAAATTATTATTTTAAATACGCGTAAGGTTTTTCTAATATTTTTCAACAGCGTAAAGTATTTCTCTACTTTCTAAAATACATTTTGAAACTTTCTCCATTATATATCTATTTTTAGTCTTATTTACAGCATTTCCTCTTGAAAATCCTTTAAGTAATATTTTCTATTATTTCCTTTAAAAATTACCCTTTATGGATTTAACCAATATTTACAGCTCGAAACTTGCTAACGCGCTTCAAAACCCAACGGGTGAGCTATACATTAGTACCTTTCAAGTATTTATTTTATTTCATATCATTACTTAATTTCACTAATTAAACTCTAAAATTAATTTACTTTCCATTGTTTTTCCAAAAGTCCATCTAATTAAGTTCTTATTAATTAATTACATAAGTCCACACTTTGGAAATAGTTTTGGATTAAGAACATCATAAGTAGGCATGTTGGCCAAAAATCATTATATACTTTATAAATCATATTTAATTTGTTTTCCATCATCTAATCTCTTGTAAAAATTCTTAATCCAATTTATTATTATTAAATCACTTAATCCATGATTAGGAAAATAATTTAGAACACTTTGTCCTCTTTGTGGTGGTGTAGGTCGTGAGCCTCATGGGTTCTTTGGAACCGTCATGCAATTCTTTTTCATGTTATTTACATCCTACTACATACAATAACTATCATACCTTCATACACACATATTAAAATATATAATCAAAGCTATAGACATGCTTGCATCAAAAATCATCACAAATAAGAAAAGCTTTAAACAATCAAGTGAATGAATCCTTATAGATTCTTCACCACAAACAAATCCATTTTCTCACCACCAAGACATGGTTGATGAGATTAAATTTGCCTCTTATCTTTAAGAAATACAAAAATCCTTCTTGCTTGATCCTATGGATTTCATGTAGCTCCAAAGAAATCCCTAACAAACTTTGAACCAAACCAAAGTCACAAACAAAGCTTGAAAAAGAAAAATCATGGATCAATCATGGCTTAGAACTTCAAAAATCAATTTACAAACAAGAAACAAGGATTTTACCTTGTTGAGTAGAAAACTTCAACCTTGTTTTCCAAGCACAAGATGGATGAACTAGCTTAAGTTCACAACTAGAAAAGTGTTTAGGATTGTGTTTAGGTTCAAGAAATGGTGTTGGAGGAAATGTGAATGCTTATGTCTTGAAGCATATCAAATAAGTTTTTGATGATAACAAAGTCAAGATGAAGACCAAGATCAAAAGAAAAGTTCAAGACCAAAGGAAGAAGACCAAGATCAAAAGAGGTATATTAGATATAGGTCTTAGAACATCAATGTGAAATGCTCTCAAGGTATCTCAATTATATTCAAATGGTTTTTCAAAGATCTCATAAATCAACTTGTTTTTCAAAGTTCATATTTTAAAGAAATGTTTATTTCAATCTTGGATTATGTTAAACATTTGTAAATCTTGTTTTGTCCAAGTACCCCAATGATAAAAATGGCCTGGAGACTTAATTGGGATTGAAAAATGTGTTTAAAGTATAGTGTAATCGATTACAAGTGTTTAGTAATCGATTACAAGTGTTTAGTAATCGATTACAAGCTAAATAGAAGCCTTGTAATCGATTACACCATCCATGTAATCGATTACCATGTTCCCAAAAAGCCAAGAACACGTTCAAAGGGCCATGTAATCGATTACATCAATATTGTAATCGATTACCATAAAGTCAGAGGGCGTGTAATCGATTACACAAGTCATGTAATCGGTTACCAATGTTCTGACATACCCAACGACTATATTGAATGCATTAAATGCTTGGCTTCAACCACCCTCCAACGGCTCTTTTAATGAATGGGCTTTAAATACAGTTCTTTAAGCATCATTTGTGGCTAACCAACACTTGAGAAACATCTATCAATCACTTTAATCCGAGAATCATCATTAAACCTCTTATGCTCTGTTTTTGTATATATTTTTGAGATATTCTTGAAGAGCATCATAGGGCTTCAATTTGTGTAACCTACTCTTGTGAAAGTTTCATCTTGTAAACACTTTGATTCTTTGTAAAGGGGGTGAGGTATCCCTCTAGAGAAAAGAGAGTGAGGTATCTCTCAAAGTTTGTAAAGGGTGAGGTATCCCTTATTGAAGGTGAGGTATCCTTCAAAGGTTGTAAAGGGAGTGAGGTATCCCTCTAGTGAAAAGGGTGAGGTATCCCTGTTTTGAGGCTTAAGCACAAAGAGTGAGGGATCCCAAGGTGTGGTGAGTGCTCTATTGTGTAAAGGTTTTCAAGCACCCGTTCAAGCTTGAAGTTTAGTGGAAAATCTCGAGTAGTTTACTTGAGGACTGGACGTAGGTCACAAGGGCTGGCTGAACCAGGATAAATCCTTGTGTTTGTTCTTCTCAACTCTATCTCTTTACTTTGTGCTTTAATTATATTTGCTTGAGTTGGGTTTGATATCTTGCTTTACTTGAATTCTTTCTATCTTGGCTTGTTTATTTGTGAGTGAAGTATTCAATCTCGTTTATCTATTCACTTCAATCATCCAATAGCTTCAACGAAAATTGTTAATCAAACATTTTGCAAAAGATTTACGAAAATATTTTACATACTCAATTCACCCCCTTCTTGAGTATTGAGGCCACTTGGTAACAGGATGAAATTATAGAAGTACGGATGTAGGCTTGGAAAGGTGGAGGCCGAGAGCTCCAAAATAGAGAGAAATGGTGTCTTTTGTGTTCTTGGAAGAGAGAGAAAAGAGAGAATAGCTTTTTGTGATAGAAAGGATGAAGATGAAATGAAATGAGATCCTATCCCCCTATGTGTTAGTCGTGGAAGTGCAAGGAGAGAAAGGTAAAACATTTGCTTGATATTTTTACCATTTAGATAACTATGGATGCTAGATATTTATCTTAGTGATAGGCTTTAAAAAATTTAAGCCTTGAACCTTCCTTGAAGGTGTCTTGGTCATGGAATGCTAAAGGGAAAAGCAAACTAAGTTCGTTTCATTTAGTTGCCTAGTTAAGCTTAAGCTAACCTAGTTTCTAATTTCATTACTTCTAATTAAATCAAGCTAACTTAGTTAGATTTCCTAGTTACTTAAGTGTGACTAACAAACTTCTAGAATATGCTAGAACATCTTGTAACAAGAATCCCTAAAGAATAGCAAACTAAGTTTCATTCCATTTAGTTACTACATATAATCTAGACTAACTTAGTTAGGTTTACTAGTTTCTAAGCTAACTACTCCAACCACTATTGTTGACTAGATCCTATTGGCTTAGAAAAATATCAAGCCACTAACATTGACTAGGTTTACCAAGCAGTAACTCATAAAGACTTTTTTGGTTCCTATTGTCTACTGGGCAGAAGCTACTACTTTTAAGTCAGTAGGTACTGTCCAATAAATAATAAAATAATATTAAAATATAAAATATTTTTATTTCGCATATAAATTCTAAAAATTAAAAGATCGGTACACGTATCACTCGGAATTGGGTTTAGTAAGATTCCTCAGCTCCGAATAATCAGATAAAGATTTTTTTCGATCCGAAAATTATTATTTTCTTGACTCAGAGTAAATCACACACACAAATCAAATATAGTCACAGAACAGTCAAAATAAATGTACAGCACACAGAAATCACAAAATAGTATAATGCAGACATTATTGTAAATTAACAAATTTTGGGGTGTTACAACTCTCCCTCACTAAAGAAATTCGTCCCCGAAATTTATCATACCTTAGAAAAATTGTGGGTATTGCTCCTTCATTTTATTTTCCAACTCCCATGTAGCATCTCCCGTCACTTCTTTCCAAATTACCTTCACCAATACAATTCATTTCCCTCGAAGTTGTTTCACTCTCCTGTCCTCAATCTTAACAGGAAGTGTCTCATATGTCAAATTTTCTTTCAATTGTACTTCATTGGGCTGAATGACATGAGTTGGATAGGGAATATATTTTCTCAACTGAGACACATGGAATACATTATGAAGATTGGAAAGAAAGGGTGGTAAAGCTATTTGGTAAGCTACTGGACCTATCCAACGAATAATTTGATAAGTACAATGAATTTAGGAGTGAGTTTTCTGGATTTGATAACCCTTTCGACACCAGTTGTAGGTGTTACTTGCAAGAACACATGCTCACCTTCCTCAAATTCAAGAGGTCTCATTCACTTGTCTGTATAGCTTTTCTACTAACTATGAGTCATCCTCATTTTCTCCTGAATCATCTTTAACTTTTTCGTTGTTTGCTACACAAGATCAGGTCCTATGGTCATACTTTCCCCATCCTGATACTAACACAAAGATGTTCAGCATCGTCGCCCATACACGCTTCATAGGGTGTCATCCCTATACTTGAGTGAAAACTATTGTTGTAGATAAATTCTATCAGAGACAAGAATTCATCCCAACTCCCTTGTCATTCTAAAACACAAGCTCTCAGTAGATCCCCTAACGAATGGATAGTCCTTTCAGTCTAACCATCGGTCTGCGGATGGTAAGCAGAACTCAGACGTAGCTTAGTTCCCATGACTTCTTGTAAGCTTTACCAAAACCTCGACGTAAACCTTGGATCTCTATCGGAAATAATACTAGAGGGTACACCATGAAGTTTAATAATTTCACTAATGTGTACTTGGGTTGATCATTCCAATGAATACTTGATATTGATCGACAAGAAGTGCGCTGACTTCATAAGCCTATCAACTATAACCCATATAGAATCATGACCTTTCCTAGTCTTTGGCAATCCAGTAACAAAATCCATTGCGATACTATCCTATTTCTATTCTTGAATAGTTAAGGGTTGTAACATACCGGCGGGTCTTTGATGTTCAACTTTTGCCTTTTGACAAACAAGGCAAGACGCCACTTCTGCAACATCTCTTTTCATTCTTGGCCACCAAACATCTGCTTTAGATCTTGATACATCTTAGTCATCCCCGGATGCATACTGAACCTACTAGTATAAGCTTCATCAAGAATTGCTTGTTTAAGATCGGGATCATTAGGTATACAAATCCTTCCTTTGAATCTCAAGATTCTAACAGATCCTTCCTCAACTGTTGCCTTATGACCTTGCTTCAAGAATTCTTTCTCATTTTTCAAAAATGGATCATCTTCCTGTTTTTCTCGGATTTCTTCCAACAAGTCATTCAAAACAGTAACTCTATTTAGATGAATCCTTCCTGGTGCCAATTCCACAGACAATCGTAAATCTCTAAACAGCTTGATCAATTCTTCTTCCTTTATCATCATAGTACAGACACTGATCACCTTTCTACTTAAGGCATCTGCCACGACATTCGCCTTTCCTGGATGGTATTGAAGTTGAAAATCATAATCCTTCAAAAACTCTAGCCACCACCTCTGCCTCATGTTCAACTCCTTCTGATTGAACAAGTATTTCAAACTCTTGTGATCACTGAAGACGTTAAACGTGGCCACATACAGAAAATGTCTCTATATTTTCAATGCAAAAACTACTGCTGTAACACCTACCGTAGGGTGCCATATTTATGTTACTTTATTACCAAATTACCCCAAGTTATAAAATGTGATGTTGTGATAAAATTACGAGTTGTAAATTTTTTTTTTTGATGACAATAAAATAAACTTAGCGGAAAATAAAACTATTATACATCATTACACATAATGTACATCATTATACATAACAGTCATCACACGTAATTTACATCATTATACATAACAGAAGTACTATCAGGATTATTTATATACAGACTAAGTTCTCAAAGTAATTAAACATAATTTAAGACTCACATATTGCCCAAGTCTGACTAAACAGCAGAACCCTCAGATGGGTCCTCCTTAGATTCCTCAGTAGATAGGAATCCGTTATTACGTGAACCTCTACGGACAGGTGTCCATGCAGACGACACGACAGTCTTTATCAGATCTCGATTAAGAATAGTGTCTCGGTCCAGATCATCGGTGTGTTGCATCGGTCTAACTCACGGTGCAGAAGAGCTACCAACTGCCCATTGCGAGCAACCCGCACCTCGATGCCCACAAGGTCAACAAGTGACCTACACTACGCGTATCGCACCCACTCAAGAGGTGTACGTTTCTCCTAGGCAATTAGCCATATACAGTCCATTGGACTATTTTCAATGCATGTGTAATGCACCAATTACCAACCAAAGGTAAATCACATAATTTTTCATACGAGGTTCAAATACTGTTTTACGTTCATATATTAATGCCAATTTCAGGCAAACTTCTCAATTTCTTGAACAGTATTCGTATACTGATTTTAACTGTAAAGTTTACTGTATAATTAAAAGTAAAATCACATTACCATGTTTTTCTCATTCGTAAAATATTTTTTTTTGTCACGTTTCCCCGATCACGTAATGTTTTATTACATAAACAATGATTTGTAATATTTCTGTTACGTTTAAAAATTCGCGTAACAATTTTCTACTGTATTAAAATGCGTAAAATATTCTTTCATTTTTAAATCGCCTAGCGATATTTTTCTACAACATTTCGATCGTGTAAAATATTTAAACATTTTAAAAATCGCGTAGAAACATTTTAACGTTTTTCAAATTGCGTAACTTAAAAATTACGTTTTTGAGTTACGTAAATCGTTTTTCACCGTTTTTACCCTTCGTAAAATATTTCTTAACTTTAAAAATATTATTTTGTGCTTTTCTTACAATAATATAATTTCTTACTTCATTTTCTTCCTATTCTTAGTCAAAAATTCTTTTCCGTAATATATTTTCTCAAAATCACTTTTTATTGATTTAATATTATAAATTCACCTTTAACTAATTTAATCACTGCTTTTAACTTTAAATTCCCTAACATTTTCCAAAACTCAATAAATAAATTCTACGTTAGTAAATTTAAGTTACAAACGTTTTCTTTTATATTTCTAAATCACTTCTAAAAATTAATTCTCTTTAAAATAATTTAAAGTTCAACACTTTAAATCCCCTTTTTCTTTTATTTATGAAAATTCCACTTGACAACACTTTAATTCCTTTACAAAATCCTTATTTGAAAATTTTTATATTTTATAACATCAAAACATTTTTTTTTCTAAATTATCAAAACCTTATAGATGGCCATTGGAACCATGAAATATTTTTTTCTAACTTAAACAAATGTCATTCTTGTTTCTACACAAAATAAATTCATGAAAATACTACTCAAAAATCGTGTGCACTCTTTTTGCAAAATAAACTCTTTTGATTAATTTCTTTACTCCTTAAATCATTCAATTCTATCATTTATGAAAATATAATTTTGTGAACACCAAATTAGTTGATGTCTTGACCAAAATTTTTCTTAAGTTTAAGGACCAAAAATTATCTCCATTGCTCTTGAAAAATTTCAATAGAAATCCTTATTTTAGAAGTCCAAAACCGTGACCTCCTCCATGGCCTTTGGAGCCAAAATTTTATTTATTTCAACATACATCCATCATAATATATTCAACATATATCATTAAGCATATTATAAGCATATCATATAAATAATGAGGTGAAGATTCAAGAAACTAGGTTGTATGAAATTAAAGAGTGATGGAGGAGTGAATTGGAGTGCTTGGCCGAATGGTATGTTTTTGGGAGAAAGAATGAAATTTTCTTTGGTTTGGTCTTGAAACTTAAGTGGAAAAGTGAAGAAATGATATTATGAAGTATAGAAATGAATGTTTTTGGTCTTCAAGGGAATGCATTGCCATAGCATGCAATTAGAGAGAATGGAAAGTGAAGTTTGAAGAACATAAGCATTAATGAGCAATAGTAAATGGTCTTGACACTTGACTTGTCTTCATTCTTTTTTTCTTTGGCCTAAAAAGCCTACACTAAGATGTCTCCCTTCATCCATGCTCTCCAAACCGTCCCCCCTTCTTCATGCATTCCAAATGTGCCAATTTACATAACCATCACTATAAGCCATCCTAACCATTGATTAAAAGAATGGTTTAGATTTAAATTAGCTACTAGGTTTAGGTTATAGATGGAAGACTTCATTTGAGCCATTGGATCATTTTTGGCTTGCAATCCTAACTATTGAATATGTCTCCAAAATGAAGGGTCAAGATTACACCTTCAATCTTTAATCCAAGGGTCCAAAATGGTTGTAGTCATTTTTGATGACCAATTCTCCACCATTGATCTAAATTCAAATCCAATGGTTATTAATGATCCATCTTCACCATTGATTAATTTTACATCCAAGGGTTCATAATGGTCATAGTCATTTATAAGACTAAATCTATATCCTTGATTTAATTTTTTATCCAACGGTTATAATTGATCCTATTCATTTTTAAGATCAAATCTCCACCGTTAATTAAATCCAGATTATTTCTCCAACGATACTTAAATTGATAGTGGATATCCAAACTACTAATGTTAACTTAATAATATAGAATTTTATTTTTATCTGTTATAACCCTAAAAAAATATATATAATTACTGTATTTTTATCGTCCGATAATTAAATACAGTACAAAATACAGTAAAGGAAATTTTCTAAAACTGTTTCCGGATTCAAGTTTAGTAAGATCCCCTGTCTCCGTCTAAACAATACAAATTTTTCTGTACGTAGAAAAATTTTTCATTTTGCGAGACCCACCTGGGCCCACATACACCTCGTGGGGCCCACAAAATAGTAAAAATTCCAAAATCACACATAAAATCACAAAAATTAGAAAACTCACAAATATCAAATCAGATTACGTAAATTAATTAAGACTAAACAATAAAAATTAATTTACGTAAATTTTTCCGGCCCGAAAATTATTATTTTCCTGACACGGAGCAAATCACACCGAACGATCAAATATACAGACAGAATATTCAAAATAATTTTACAGTACACAGAAATCACTAAATAGTAGAATTCTGTTAACTGTCAAAATTACTGTTCCTAAGATAGAAAGTTCGGGGTGTTACAACTCTCCCCCTCTAACAAAAGTTTCGTCCTCGAAACTTGATGAACTTGAGTTCACATCCTCAGAATAAATATGGATACTGTTCTTTTATCCTTTCTTCTAGTTCCTATGTGGCTTCTCCACTTACATCACTCCAGACGATTTTAACCAATGAAATTTCCTTACCTCGAAGTTGCATTGTCCTACGATCTTCAATCTTTACTGGAAAGGTTTCATAGGTTAAATTTTCCTTCAGCTGTACTGTGTCTGGCTTGATAACATGAGTAGGATCAGAAATATATTTCCGTAGTTGTGATACGTGAAATACATTGTGAAGATTTGACAGAAAAGGTGGTAATGCAATCTGATATGCCACCGGACCTACTCGACGTAAAATTTGATACGGCCCAATAAATTTTGGAGTGAGCTTCTTGGATTTAAGCACTCGCCCAACACCCGTCATAGGCGTCACTCGCAAAAATACATGGTCACCTTCTTCAAACTCAAGAGATTTTCTTCTTTTATCAGCATAACTCTTTTGCTGAGTTTGGGTCACTTTTATTTTATCTTGAATCATCTTCACTTTCTCAGTTGTCTGTTGGACAATCTTTGGTCCTAATATAGCACTCTCACCATCTTGATACCAACACAACAGTGTTTTGCATCGCCTCCCATACAAAGCCTCATAGGGTGCCATCCCTATACTTGAATGGAAACTGTTGTTATATGTGAATTCTATCAATGGCAAGAATTCATCCCAACCTCCAGTCTGCTCCAGAACACAAGCTCTCAATAAATCTTCTAGAGACTGAATTGTTCTTTCTAACTGACCATCTGTTTGTGGATGGTAAGCAGAACTGAGATGTAGTTTGGTTCCCATCGCTTCTTGCAAACTATTCCAAAATCTCGACGTAAATCTCGGATCTCGATCCGAAATAATACTAGATGGTACACCATGAAGTCTGACAATCTCACTGATGTACACTTGGGCCAACCTCTCCATTGAGTATTTAATATTAACCGGCAAAAAGTGCGCTGACTTTGTAAGTCGATCCACAATTACCCAAATGGCATCATGACCCTTCCGAGTCTTTGGTAGTCCCGTTACAAAATCCATTGCTATGTCATCCCATTTCCATTTAGGAATAGGCAAAGGTTGCAACATTCTCGAAGGTCTTTGATGTTCCACCTTAGCCCTCTGACAAACTAAACAGGATGATACATATTCAGCAACATCTTTCTTCATTCCTTGCCACCAATATAATTGTTTTAAATCTTGGTACATCTTTGTGGCTCCTAGATGCATACTCAGCTTTCTCCTGTGAGCTTCATCCAAAATCAATCTCCTAAGATCTGGATCATTAGGCACACAAACTCTGCTTTGAAACTTCAGAATTCCTTTAGCACCTTCGCTAAATTCCAACATTGCTCCTTGGCTCTTTGCTTCTTTTGCTTCTTGCAAATATTGATCACTGTTTTGTCCTTCACGAATTCTATCCATCAAATCATTTGAAATGGTGATCATATTTAAACGCATCTTGCCCGGCTTCAATTTCACAGATAATCGCATATCCCAAAATTCTTCTATCAACTCCTTCTCTTTGATCATCATAATAGAAGTACTAAGTATTTTTCTACTCAACGCATTCGCTACGACATTCGCCTTTCCGGGATGATACTGCAATTGAAAGTCATAATCTTCCAGAAACTCTAACCAACGCCTTTGCCTCATGTTCAACTCTTTCTGGTCAAACAGATATTTTAAACTTTTATGATCACTAAAAACAGTGAACATAGCTCCATAGAGAAAATGTCTCCACACTTTCAACGCAAACACCACCGCTGCCAACTCCAAGTCATGAGTTGGATAATTCCTCTCATGATTTTTCAATTGCCTTGAAGCATAAGCCACTACTTTACGATTTTGCATAAGTACATAACCCAATCCTTGGTATGAAGCATCACAATATACTTCGAAAGGTTCGTTTGGATCAGGCAGAATCAATACCGATGAAGTAGTCAATCGTCTTTTCAACTCTTGAAAACTTTCTTTGCATGCATCAGTCCACACGAACGGTTGATTCTTTTGTGTAAGTTGGGTGAGAGGTCCTGCGATCTTTGAAAACCCCTCAATGAACCGTCTATAATAACCAGCTAATCCGATAAAACTACGAATTTCTGTTACAGTCTTTGGTCTTTCCCACTCCAAAACTGTCTCCACCTTGGAAGCATCAACCTCAATTCCATCCTTCGATATCACGTGTCCCAAAAATTGAACTTCATTCAACCAGAATTCACATTTGGATAACTTGGCATATAACTTGTTCTCCCTCAAAATCTGAAGAACCACCCTGAGATGTTCAGCATGTTCCTCCTGATTTCGAGAATAGATCAAAATGTCATCAATAAAGACGACAACAAACTTATCCAAGTATGAACGAAAAATTCTATTCATGAAGTCCATGAACATGGCTGGTGCATTCGTTACACCAAATGGCATCACAAGATACTCATAATGCCTATAGCGCGTCTGGAATGCAGTCTTGGGAATATCCTCCACTTTCACACGTATCTGGTGATATCCAAAACATAGATCAATCTTAGAAAATATTGCGGCTCCTCGCAATTGATCCATCAGATCATCTATCCTTAGAAGTGGATATTTATTCTTAATCGTAACTTTGTTCAATTGTCGATAGTCTACACATAGACGTGAAGTTCCATCCTTCTTCTTAACCAATAAGACTGGAGCTCCCCAAGGTGACACACTAGGTCTCACAAATTGCTTCTCCAATAAATCCTCTAGTTGTTTCTTCAGTTCGGCTAATTCTATCGGCGACATCCGATAGGGTGCTATAGATATCGGTCCAGCTCCAGGTACAAGATCAATGGCAAACTCGATTTCCCTTTCTGGTGGTAGTCCAGGTATATCTTCAGGAAACATTTCAGGAAATTCGTTGACCACGAAAATATCCTTCAAAACATCTTCACATTGCCCTTCCAAAGAAGATAATAATAAATACCCACGATCTCCTTCCTTTAGACAAGCTTCCACTTAAGTAGCCGTTAGGAATCTAGAATCCTTAACCTCAGGAAATACTAATGTCTTATTCGAACAATCAATCAGGATATGGTTAGAAGACAACCAATCCATTCCCAAGATTACATTAATCTTGGAAAGAGGCAAACAGATCAAATCCACATAAAAGATTCTATCCCTAATGTAGACAGGACAATTCAGGCATACTGTTGAGGTAACTACAGGCTTATTAGTAGGAGTAGCAACACTCAAATCATATGGCAATGCAGTCACAGTCAATCCCAAATGCTCAACACAATCACATGCAATGAAAGAATGTGTTGCTCTTGAATCATAGAGTACGGTTAAAGGATTACCTTTAATAGTGCACTCCTCCATTATCAAATCCTCAAATTTAGCAGCTACCTCCCCACTCATTGTATTGACACGACCACCCGCCTGTGGCCTGGTAGTACGGACGTTTTCCACAGAGGATTCCTTCTTTATCTGATCACAATCTTTGGAGAAATGTCCAAGCTTGCCACACTTAAAACAAACAACTTCTTTATGTTGATAATCCTTCGTGAGATGATCCTTCCCACATTTAAAACATCGAATAGGAGTCCCAGCTTGACTTGCCTTATTGCCGCTAGAACTTCCTCCCACAAACTGCTTCTTGTTCTGACCCCCTGCTGGTTTTGCATATGGTTTCTGTTGATAACGGTTTCCTCCGCTACCCTTTCCTTTTTGGAACCGTGTGGGTCCAAAATTCTTATTTCTTGCCGCACGTTGATGATCAATCTCTTCAACTTTATGACATTTTTCAATCAAAGTTGGAAATTGATTAATCTCCAAAGATCGATACAAATTTCTCTTTAATATCTAGCTTTAATCCTTCTTCAAATTTTTTGCATTTTCAGCCCTCATCTGGGTTCATCTCAAATATCTTGAAAATTGAGACAAACTTTCAAATTTTGCCGCATATTCACTGATGGACATCAATCCTTGTCGTAAACTCAAAAACTCCATCTCCTTCATATGCCTCACACTTGCTGGAAAATATTTCTCCAGAAATCTTTGCTTAAAAAGTTGTCATGTCACCATCCTTCCTTCAGCTTCCAGCAGCCTTCTAGCTCCTGCCCACCAACGTTCACCATCTCCTACCAGCACAAACGTTGCCAACGTAAGTTTTCGTTCATCAGTACATCCCATACCATCAAATATCTTTTCCAGTTCTCGGATCCAAAGTTCAGCTTTCTCCGGATCAAACTCTCCATGAAACTTCGGTGGATTATTCCTTCGAAACTCCGATAAACTGTGCACATTTTCATTAGCCCGTTGATTTTGTTGTGCAACCACTTCCGCCATTCTTTGCATTGCTGCGACAGCTACAGCCATATTCAGATTATCATTCCCATTAAGTTCCATATCTGTGCTAGTATTCCCAAGTCCACGTCCTCATCCAGTCATTACTTTCTCTACTTAAACTGGGCAATACAAAGAAAGCAAGGTCAATCTTCAAACAATATTGTTTCTTTTCAGAAAACAATAACAGAGAATCACACAACACAAACAAGACAGACCTAACCACAACCCCAAAAGACTCTAACTTGGGCTCTGATACCAACTAGTTTAACACCCACCGTAGGGTGCCACATTTATGTTACTTTATTACCAAATTACCCTAAGTTATAAAATGTGATGTTGTGATAAAATTACGAGTTGTAATTTTTTTTTATGACAATAAAATAAACTTAGCAGAAAATAAAACTATTATACATCATCACACATAATGTACATCATTATACATAACAGTCATCACACGTAATTTACATCATTATACATAACAGAAGTACTGTCAGGATTATTTATATACAGACTAAGTTCTCAAAGTAATTAAACATAATTTAAGACTCACATATTGCCTAAGTCTGACTAAACAGCAGAACCCTCAGATGGGTCCTCCTCAGATTCCTCAGCAGATAGGAATCCGTTATTACGTGAAGCTCTACGGACAGGTGTCCGTGCAGACGACACGATACTTATCTCACTAGGAGTACGGTAGTAGGCTCCCCATTATTGCCTAATGGATATTGGAAACTCTAACTGTACATATATATTGACACTAAAATAGGGGTTCCCTTATTCAAGCCTACTATAGGTAATGTTCAGATCCCCTATATAAAATATACATTGTCGATCCAAATGAACATGCCACGCCTCCGAACCTCCACGAAACTGTAATGTCACGTATCCTAGGAAGCTGGGCATCTCCATCTTCAAAATTCTGCGTTTCCAGACGTGAGAAGTAGTTCTTCTTCTCCTTCTTGTACTGTTTCTTCCTCAACGTCTTCAACCAATTATAAATACCATATACAAATATACATACAAAGAGGTGAGATCACCTACGCCAATACCAACATGATAGCACAGAGATAATACAAACAACATATCATGCAAAAATATCATGTCATGATCACAATTATGCCATCATCATAGTGTAAAATAATAATTGCCATCATGCCACTATCACTGTTTAAATCACAAAATAATTACAGTAACACCATCACATAGATATAGAAGCTCAGTTTCATGCATGCGCACATAGACTCAATGTCCTACTCCATGGAGCTAATACTCATGTCGGAGAAATTGATCGAAAAGATCTACCTGTACCACGTGCCTCAGACCAAGTGCTATAATTATATCTTGCACATCTAGCACATACACGATGCTTTATCGATCTCGATTAAGAATAGTGTCTCGGTCCGGATCATCGGTGTGTTGCATCGGTCTAACTCACGGTGCAGAAGAGCTACCAACTGCCCATTGCGAGCAACCCGCACCCCGATGCCCCCAAGGTCAACAAGTGACCTACACTACGCGTATCACACCCACTCAAGAGGTGTACGTTTCTCCTAGGCAATTAGCCATATACAGTCCATCGAACCATTTTCAATGCATGTGTAATGCACCAATTACCAACCAAAGGTAAATCACATAATTTCTCATACGAGGTTCAAATACTATTTTACGTTCATATATTAATGCCAATTTCAGGCAAACTTCTCAATTTCTTGTACAGTATTCATATACTGATTTTAACTGTAAAGTTTACTGTATAATTAACAGCAAAATCACATTACCATGTTTTTCTCATTCGTAAAATATTTTTTTTTGTCACGTTTCCCCGATCACGTAATGTTTTATTACATAAACAATGATTTGTAATATTTCTGTTACGTTTAAAAATTCGCGTAACAATTTTCTACTGTATTAAAATGCGTAAAATATTCTTTCATTTTTAAATTGCCTAGCGATATTTTTCTACAACATTTCGATCGTATAAAATATTTAAACGTTTTAAAAATCGCGTAGAAACATTTTAACATTTTTCAAATTGCGTAACTTAAAAATTACGTTTTTGAGTTACGTAAATCGTTTTTCACCGTTTTTACCCTTCGTAAAATATTTCTTAACTTTAAAAATATTATTTTGTACTTTTCTTACAATAATATAATTTCTTACTTCATTTTCTTCCTATTCTTAGTCAAAAAATCTTTTCCGTAATATATTTTCTCAAAATCACTTTTTATTGATTTAATCTTATAAATTCACCTTTAATTGATTTAATCACTGCTTCTAACTTTAAATTCCCTAACATTTTCCAAAACTCAATAAATAAATTCTACGTTAGTAAATTTAAGTTACAAACGTTTTCTTTTATATTTCTAAATCACTTTTAAAAATTAATTCTCTTTAAAATAATTTAAAGTTCAACACTTTAAATCCCCTTTTTCTTTTATTTATGAAAATTCCACTTGACAACACTTTAATTCCTTTCCAAAATCCTTATTTTAAAATTCTTATATTTTATAACATCAAAACATTTTTTTTTCTAAATTATCAAAACCTTATAGATGGCCATTGGAACCATGAAATATTTTTTTCTAACTTAAACAAATGTCATTCTTGTTTCTACACAAAATAAATTCATGAAAATACTACTCAAAAACCGTGTGCACTCTTTTTGCAAAATAAACTCTTTTGATTAATTTCTTTACTCCTTAAATCATTCAATTCTATCATTTATGAAAATATAATTTTGTGAACACCAAATTAGTTGATGTCTTGACCAAAAATTTTCTTAAGTTTAAGGACCAAAAATTATCTCCATTGTTCTTGAAAAATTTCAATAGAAATCCTTATTTTAGAAGTCCAAAACCGTGACCTCCTCCATGGCTTTTGGAGCCAAAATTTTATTTATTTCAACATACATCCATCATAATATATTCAACATATATCATTAAGCATATTATAAGCATATCATATAAACAATGAGGTGAAGATTCAAGAAACTAGGTTGTATGAAATTAAAGAGTGATGAAGGAGTGAATTGGAGTGCTTGGCCGAATGGTATGTTTTTGGGAGAAAGAATGAAATTTTCTTTGGTTTGGTCTTGAAACTTAAGTGGAAAAGTGAAGAAATGATATTATGAAGTATAGAAATGAATGTTTTTGGTCTTCAAGGGAATGCATTGCCGTAGCATGCAATTAGAGAGAATGGAAAGTGAAGTTTGAAGAACATAAGCATTAATGAGCAATAGTAAATGGTCTTGACACTTGGCTTGTCTTCATTCTTTTTTTTCTTTGGCCTAAAAAGCCTACACTAAGATGTCTCCTTTCATCCATGCTCTCCAAACCGTCCCCCCCTTCTTCATGCATTCCAAATGTGCCAATTTACATAACCATCACTATAAGCCATCCTAACCATTGATTAAAAGAATGGTTTGGATTTAAATTAGCTACTAGGTTTAGGTTATAGATGGAAGACTTCATTTGAGCCATTGGATCATTTTTGGCTTGCAATCCTAACCATTGAATATGTCTCCAAAATGAAGGGTCAAGATTATACCTTCAATCTTTAATCCAAGGGTCCAAAATGGTTGTAGTCATTTTTGATGACCAATTCTCCACCATTGATCTAAATTCAAATCCAATGGTTATTAATGATCCATCTTCACCATTGATTAATTTTACATCCAAGGGTTCATAATGGTCATAGTCATTTATAAGACTAAATCTATACCCTTGATTTAATTTTTTATCCAACGGTTATAATTGATCCTATTCATTTTCAAGATCAAATCTCCACCGTTAATTAAATCCAGATTATTTCTCCAACGATACTTAAATTGATAGTGGATATCCAAACCACTAATGTTAACTTAATAATATAGAACTTTATTTTTATCTGTTATAACCCTAAAAAATATATATATAATTACTGTATTTTTATCGTTCGATAATTAAATACAGTACAAAATACAGTAAAGGAAATTTTCTAAAACTGTTTCCGGATTCAGGTTTAGTAAGATCCCCTGTCTCCGTCTAAACAGTACAAATTTTTCTGTATGTGAAAAAAATTTTCATTTTGCGGGACCCACTTGGGCCCACGTATGGCTACCTGGGCCCACATACACCTCGTGGAGCCCACAAAATAGTAAAAATTTCAAAATCACACATAAAATCACAAAAATTAGAAAACTCACAAATATCAAATCAGATTACGTAAATTAATTAAGACTAAACAGTAAAAATTAATTTACGTAAATTTTTCCGGCCTGAAAATTATTATTTTCTTGACACGGAGCAAATCACACCAAACGATCAAATATACAGACAGAATATTCAAAATAATTTTACGGTACACAGAAATCAGTAAACAATAGAATTCTGTTAACTGTCAAAATTACTGTTCCTAAGATAGAAAGTTCAGGGTGTTACAACTGCGGCTAGTTCTAAATTATGCGTTAGGTAGTTCCTCTCATGTACCTTCAGTTGTCTCGAAGCATAAGGTACCACATTTCTATTTTGCATCAGCACATATCCTAAACCCTGGTAAGAAGCGTCGCAATACACTTTAAAAGTCTCTCTTGGATCAGGTAAAATCAACACTAGTGTAGTCATCAATCTCTTCTTTAACTCCTGGAAACTTTATTCGCATTCTTCTGTCCAAACAAAAGCTTGACTTTTCCTTGTGAGTTGTATAAGAGGTGCTGCTATCTTGGAGAAACCTTCAATGAACCTTCGGTAATATCCAGCCAATCCAACAAAACTTTGGATCTCTGTCACTGTCTTTGGCCTTTCCCATTGCAGAATGGTTTCCATTTTCGATAGGTCCACCGCAATACCTTCCTTAGAAATCACGTGACCCAGAAACTAAACTTCTTCTAACCAAAATTCACATTTTGCCAACTTTGCATACAACTTTTTTTCTTTCAAAATTTGGAGAACCATGCTAAGATGTTCAGCATGCTCTTCCAGATCTTGGGAATAGATAAGAATATCATCAATAAAAATAACGACAAATCTGTCCAGATATGGACGAAAGATCTTGTTCATGTAATCCATGAATATTGTAGGAGCATTCGTCACTCCGAACGGCATTACTTGATACTCATAATGCCCGTAATGAGTCCTAAAAGCTATCTTAGGTATATCCTCTACCTTGACACGAATTTGATGATAACCTGATCACAGATGTATCTTAGAGAAAACAACTACTCCTTTCAGTTGGTCCATCAAATCGTCAATCCTTGGAAGTGGGTACTTATTCGTTATTGTGACCTTGTTCAGTTAACGGTAGTCCACACAAAGACGAGAAGTTCCATCCTTCTTTCTGACTTGTAGTACTAGTGCTCCCCATGGTGAAACAGTCGGTTTTACAAACTATTTTTATAACAGTTCCTCTAATTACTTTTTCAACTCTACTAATTCTGATGGCGACATCCGATATGGTGCAATCAAAATAGGACTTGCTCCTGGTATAAGATCGATAGAAAACTCTATCTTTCTTTCCGGTGGAAAACTAGGTACCTCATCGGGAAAAACCTTAGGAAACTCATTAACGACAGAAATAGCGCTCACATCTTTCTCACTCTTGACTTCTAAAGAAGACAGCAGTATATATCCTTAAGTTCCATCGCTCAACAATGATTCAACTTTAGCGGCAGTTAAAAATCCAGAATTCTTATCCTTAGGAAAAACTAAAGTCTTATTGGAACAGTCTAGTAGGATATGGTTAGAAGATAACCAATTCATTCTTAAGATTATATCTATTTCAACGAGAGGTAAACAAATCAAATCAATAGAAAAGGATCGATTATTAATGGTAATAGGGCAATTCAAGCATACTTTAGATGTAACAACAGGCTTAGCAATTAGTGTAGAAATAATCAATTGAAAACTCATATAAGACAGAGACAATCTCAACTGATCCACACAGTTATATGCAATAAACGAATGAGTTGCACCCGAATCATGTAGTACAGTCAAAAGATTACCTACTACGACACCTTCTCCCTGAATAAGATCCTTGAACTGGAAAGCTTCAGCTCTGCTCATCGTGTATACTCGCCCTCCAGACTGCGGCTGAGCAGCACGAACGTTACTCACAATTGGTTCCTTTTTTGGCTGGCTGCAATCCTTAGAAACATGACCAGGCCTTCCACGTTTAAAGCAAATAGTTCCCTTGATTGAGCAGTCTCTTAATATGTGGCCACTCTTCTGACATTTAAAACACCTTGGCGTAAACGCCATGGTTTGACCAGTTTTGTTGCCACTAGGACTTCCCCCAAAAGATGGACGTTGAGGTTGGTTCCCCAGTGGTCTCGAGTATGGTTTGCGCTGAAATCGACTGTTATTACTGTTTCCTCCTCTTTGGAACCTAGACAATCCAAAGTTACAATTCCTCGGGTCTCGTGACAGCTCTAGTTCTTCAAGTCGTCGACATGTATCCATTAATGCAGGAAATTGATTCATCCTCATTGGTAACACTCCTCTTTTCAATTCAACCCTCGGCCCTTCTTCGAATTTATGGCATTTTCATTCCTCATCTGACTAGATTTGGAAATACCTTGAGAACTTTGACAAGCTCTCAAATCTTGCGGTGTACTCACTAACAGTTGTGTTACCTTGTCGTAAACCAAGAAATTCCATTTCCTTGGCATGTCGTGTACTCGCCGGGAAGTACTTCTCCAGAAATACTTTATAGAACACCTCCCACGTAATTTCTCTTCCCTCAGGTTGTAGTAATCTTTGAGTTCCTCTCCACCAATTCTCATCATCTCCCATTAGCATAAACGTAGCATATGTCACCTTCCGATCGTTTGCGCATCTTATTCCTTCAAAAATCTTTTCCAGCTCTTGGATCCAAAGACTCGTCTTCTCCGTATCAAACTCGCCCCTAAACTGCTGCAGGTATTACGTTGAAACTCAGACAAGTTCTAAGCATCAGCAGTCGCCTCGTGTTATTAGGTTGCTCGTTGATTTTGCTGCATAATTACTTCTACTATACGCTGCATGGCCTCAGCAGCTGCAGTCATTGCATTAGTATCACGTCCTACGTTCGCACGCGTTCCTCTACCACAAGACATTTCTTTCTTCAATTAATCAAACAAAACAAATAAAAGTTAGATGTAACCTTTCGGAAACAAATCACAGAGAATCACAAGACACAAGCAAAATAGACCTATCCACAAACCCCAAAAGACTCTAACTTGGGCTCTGATACTAATGTAACACCATCCGTAAGGCATTACATTTATGATGAATTATAATAAAACCTTACCCAAGTTACAAATCATTTATTTTCATACAATAATATAGGTTGTAAATTTTTCTTTTTGTACATTATATCATTAAATAAAATAAACAGAACATGAAATAAAACAAACTACTAAAACATACTATAATTATACATATAATTTTATTTTTAAGGATACAAATAATTACACACTAAAAATTGTTTAGTAAAGTAGTAAATTGTTTGACTCATAACAAACCATAAATTAGCCCAAGTACACAACTAAAAGTTCTGATTCTCCGAAGGATCCTCCTCTGGTAGATCATCAGAAGACAGAAAACGGGTTCAAACATAGAACCCAACCCGCTTAAAAATAACGGGTTGGTGGGTCAACCCAACGGGTTGAACCCATTTTGCCAGCTCTAGTCACGACCCTCCCTTAAAAATATTCCAAAATTGAGTTTCATGCATGTTTTTGCTAGAAAATGCATAATATTTTGGCATGGAGTGATGTAATGGATGGAATACAATCACGCTTGAATTGATGAGATAACAATGTCCTAGACCATGATAGGAAATTGATTGGTAGGTATGGATCCTCAAGATAACCAAAACCCTAGTTATTTTCCTTGATGGTTTAATTTGAGTTTAAATGACTTATGAGCCATGAGTTGCTTTCTTTGTGGCTAAGGATGAGCTAAGAAGTTATGATAAAAGGGTGTTACCGAATTTAAGGGCTTAAACTAGTTATCCAAGTAACTGGTTATAGGCCTAGTAAAAACAGAGTTTAACACTTTTTGGGTTAGAAGTAACCCTAGTAAGACTAGGTAAAGATGATTAGTGAACTAAACAAGCTAAGTTAAAGATAGTATGAGCTCTAGTTAGACCTTTATGGGTAAAAACAAGCATGTACCTAGAAAGTTACTCATGTACTTAAATTGATTTGAGTTAACGTAATAAGTATATGCTAGTTTTAGAGGAATACTCTATTATCTCATTAGTTGGGATTAAATGGAGTGTTAGCAAGAGTGGTTCCTTTTTTTTTATCAAAGTTGAACCATAGCAAGAGTGGTTCCTCTATTTATGAGGTTGAACTATAGTAAGTGTTGGTTCCCTCTTTTATGAAGTTGAACCATAGTACAAATACTTTATTCTTTCATTAAGTTGGGATTGAGTAGAGTGTTTAGTGAGTAATGGAACCCTTATGCAATAAGGTTGATCCATAGAGATGGAAACCTTATGCAATGAGGTAGATCCATAGAGATGAAACCCTTATGTAATGAAGTTGAACCATGGAGATAGATCCCTTATTTACTAAGGTTGAACCATAGTTTCTCACAATTTCTAACTAAGGGAGCGAGGCAAGCTCCTTGACCTGGCAAATGAGTGAGAAAAGCACTTTGCTATAAGTGGAGTTGTGAGACAAGAGACACAATTCCTATTTAAGGGAACGAGGCAAGCCCATTGACCTTGCAAAGGAGTGAGAAAAGCACCTTGCTAAAGGTGGAGTTGTGATGAGTATATCCTACGCTAGGCTAAGGATGAGTATATCCTATACTAGGCTAAGGATGAGTATATCCTATGCTAGGCTAAGGATGATCATATCCTATACTAGAATATGGATGAGTTATGCCCTATGCTAGGCAAAGGAACAGATAGGATGTTGTGGAAGTGGTACATGGAACAGTCCATTCACCATCAGATAGGAAGTAGTACATGGAACAGTCCACTCATCATCAGATAGGATGTTGTGGAAGTGATATATGGAACAGTCAACTCGTCATCATATTTGTAACACCCTCCTTAGGGCATCACATTTCCGACTCCTGACTCATAATCTGAAAATCAATTCGTAAAAGGTTTGAGTTATGAAAATATGGGTTTCAAAATTTCTTCTTTACTGAAACGTAAATTTACTGAAAATATTAGGTAATATTGAAAATCATATTTTTACTATTCATTATGCAATATTGACACCAATTAATATTTCACAATTTAAAGAGAAATATAAAATTAACAGACTCTTTTTTTTTTAACAGTAGCAAATCCCATGACGGGTCCTACTTAATAGCACGGTACAACACTAACGAGAAACTTTAAGATACTTATTCCTTTTTCTGTCCATCTTGATGCATCAGACATCTGTTCCTTTGTCAACACTGCACACCTTCGAGTCCTGAATGTCCACTCCTTATTGTTGTCACCAATCTCAGAGTATCCATTGCCCGTTATGTCTAAGACAACTCACTCCTTCTATTATTTGATTTTAACAGTACAGACACAGCAAAACAACATAACAAAGAGGTGAGATCACCTACGCCAATACCAACATGACAGTACAGAGATAACACAAACAACATATCATACAGATAGATCATACCATAATCATGCTATCAGCATTAATCAACTATCATCATCTAATCATTTATCAGTTCAATCATCATCCAAGTACTCAAAACAATTGTCAAAGCCAACATTCCTCAATTAATATATCATACAGATATAAATGCTCAGATTTATGCATGTGCACAAAGACTCAGTTTTTCAAAAACAACTCCATGGAGGTTTTCACAATTTCGTGAAGAATGCTCTGGTTAATTGTCAGCCTTAGCCCAAAGACAATCTCCCAGTCGTTGAAAAGAATCGTGTTCTTGTCGGGTATCGTCAATTCGTTGCAACGGACTACATCGCCAAGTGGCACAGGGTACTCGCCAACTGTCCACTGGTCGACCGCCACGCCTCGACGCCCCCAAGATCCATCATAAACCTCACTATCAATTCTTATTCCCTCTTCAACCACAAGGGCCATAATAGCTATTAGCTATATTTTATACAATGCACGAATATATCAGTGCAAGTCCAACCCCAAAGGGCCAAATCTTTTCAATTTCATTTGTTCAATGTAATCATATGCTTCAACGCATATTTTTCCAATGCACGTATAATGCACCAAATCCAATCACAGGCATATCTTTCCAATGCATGTATAATGCACCAAATGCCAATCACAGGCAAAACATGTCATTTTCTCACACAGCATCCATATATTGGTTCTACAGTATTTATACTGTATTTTCAATAGGAAAATCATATTATCACATTTTCATAGTTATAAAATACTTTCGTCGTGTTTTCACAAAATTGCGCAATATTTCCGTTTCGTTTTCACAATTGCAAAATGTTTCTGTTACATTTTCACAATTCCAAAATGTTTATATTACGTTTTCAAAATACCATAACACTTCTGTTACGTTTTCAAAATTCTGAAACGTTTCTGATATATTTTCACAATACCGTGACACTTCTGTTACGTTTTCACAATTCCAAAATATTTTTGTTATGTTTTTACAATATCATAACATTTTTGTTACGTTTTCAAAATGCCGCAACTCTTCTGTTGCACTTTTAAATCACGTACTAATTTTTCAACGTTTTTCTCAATCGCGTAAAAATATACAGTTCTTAAATCGCATATCATTTCTCCACTATTTCAAAATCGCGTAACTTAAAAATCATTCTTTTACGTCACGTAAATTATTTTCTATCATTCTCAAAATATTTAAAACACTTTCCAAATCTCATAACAATTTTTTCCTATTTTCACAATCGCATAAAAATATTCTATCGCTATTTAATCACGTAGTGATTTATCAATAGTAATTCAAATCACGTAAAATATTTAAACGTAATTCAAATCGCGCATAAATATTTCAACGTATTTAAAATCGCATAGAAATATTTTTCCATATCACGTAACTTAAAAATCACGTTTTTAAAATACGTAAATAATTTTTCACCACAATTTCATTATAGAAAATATTTCTTGACCTTTAAAAATTCCTTTTCAACTTTTTCCAAAATAATATAACTTTATACTTCATTTAATATATTTTCTTACTCAAGAAAATCTTTTTCGACAGTTCATTACTCAAGAAATTCTTTTCGAAATATAATTCTCAAAATCACTTTTCCATTGATATAAATCAATGTTTCAAAATCTTAAATTTTCCTAACGTACTCCAAAACTTAAAAATAAGTTATACGTTAATAAATTCTCAAATCACCATTATATTCTCCATTTTTCTCAAATCAATTTTAAAATCAATTCTCTTCAAAATAAATTGAAGTTAAAACATTTTCAACCTCTCTTTGTCTTTTGTTTACAAAATTTTCTCAAGTGATAAAACACTCTGATTCCCTTTCCAAAATCCTTGTATTAAACCAAACTGTATTTCTACTTTGAAAATTACTTTATTTTATAAAACCAAGGCATTACAAACCTTCTAAAACGTGGACATGACTATTGAAACCATCAAATATTTTTCCTTCTAAATTGATATGGTTTTACACAAACAAAACCATTAAAATTTTGTTTTCAAAATCATGTGATTCATGGTCATAAAAACCAAACCCATTTGTTCAAATTCATTTTCACTTTCTTTGCAAATTCTTTTTCACTTTCTTTGCAGATCCTTAAAATCAACATTTGCCTGTTTCATTTTTTTCAAAATCATAATTAGTAAACACTTAGGAACTTTTTACACAAAATAAATCAATAAAAATCCTTCAAAACTGTGTTCATGTACCCTTGGAAAAACAAATCCTTTGTTTATTTTTCATTCTCTTTAAAAAAAATCCATTTTCATCATTCATGAAAATATTAATTTGTGAACACATATTTTGAGGTGTCTTGACCGAAATTCACCATGTTTCTAGGGATCAAAACTAATTCCCTTGTTCTTGAAAAATTTCAACTTGAACTCTAATTATAGGCATCAAAACCGTAGCCCTCTCCTTAGCCATTGAAGCCAAAAATTGGTTTCCTTTCCATAATCAAATCATGGCATACACATATATACACATCAAATATATATCACAAGCATGTCATATTCTCATCATGCATAGTATAAGCACACCATTAAAATCATAAATTCATGTAAAGCATATTAAGCATAGGCAATTAATCAAAGCTCATAAACACCCACAAATTAATTACATGACCATGGATATGAATCCTCATATGGATTCAACATCCATCAAATATATAACCATCTCTCACCACCATGCTTGGTTGGTGAGATGGATCTCCCTCTTACCTCTTGAAGATCCTCCAAAACTTATTGATTTGCTTCTCTTTCCAAGTCCTTCATCACCAAGGGCTTCTCAAATACAAAACAAAATACATAGAAATTAGTATATTAAGCTTGATTAAGAGGAACCATGGATCAAACATGGTTTAGATCATGAAAAAGAGAGAAGAAAATGAAGTTTCCTTACACTTCACCATAAATACCCTATAACTTGGCTCTTGAAGAAAGTCCATGAAGATGAATGATTTAGAGAAAGTCTCTAACATGAAAGTTGCTTAGAATATCATGTAGATTCAAGATCTATGGTTGGATGAAAATAAAAGAGATTGGAGAGTGGTTTTAGGTGCTATGGCCGAAATTCCTCTTGAAGAACAAAGATAGAATTTTTTATTTTTGTGAGAGAAAGGCTTCTTAGATTTGGTTAAGACAAAGGATGAAGTGAAAACAGTTAGTTTTCCTTCCACCAATTTCGTGGATCTCCATGGAAAATTCCTAAAAAAATTAGAAACAAATGTTAAAATCAATAACAAGTGTAAAAATAGGTAAATCATGGTTTAATCATGGCTTAGAAAATCAAAACTAAAAGATTAGAAGAAGAAACATGAAATTTACCATTTTTGGTAGAATCTTGAAGCTTGGATTTGAAGTACTAGATGTTGGATTTTGAAGAAACTTTCAACATGAAAGTTGTTTAGAATAAGGTAAGGATTCAAGAAACTAGGTTGGATGAAATTTTTGAGTGATGGAGGGTGTTCTTGGGTGTCATGGCCAAACCATGCTAGAAGGAGAAGGAGAGAAATTTTTCTAAGAGCTTTTGGTTTTTGGAATAATCAAGAATGATCAATAATGAGTGATAATGGTCATGAAACATTTTCCTATGGTCGTAAGCCTCCAAAACCGTGTCCCCCCTCCAAGTATTCTCCTAAGGAAGCAAACAAAGCAATAATGGTCAAGAATGATGTAATATTGACCATGACAAGTAATAATGGTCATCAAAATCACCTTTAGCTCCAAAATACTACAAAAACCGTCCCCCCTTGCATTATGCATGCAATAATGTTGTCATCTTTTTCAAGCCATTATTTGAAGCATTCCTAACCATTGATTGGTTCAATGGTTAGGATTAAGGTATACTTTTTATTAGAAGACTTAATCTAGGCCATTGGATCTTTCTCCTTTAAATTCTAGCCATTAGATGTGTCTCCAAAATTAAGGGTCAAGATTGCTCCTTCAAACTTTAAATCCAAGGGTCCTAATTAGTCTTAACCATTTTAGAAGACCAAATCTCCACCCTTGATTAATTCTTCATCCAATGGTCATAAATGGTCTTTGTCACTTTTTAAGACTAAATCTCCACCCTTGATCAATTCTAAATCCAATGGTTATAAATGGTCATAGCCACTTTATATGACCAATTCTACACCATTGATTAAATCTACAGTTGATATTGAAGCCTTCCTTATTAAGCTTGTCTAGATTAAATCTCTACCATTGATTAGATCAATGGTTAATATCCAATGCATCTTCATTAAGTTTATTTCTTAACCGTTGATTAAATCAATAATGGATGTCCAAGCCATTAATGTTGACTAGGCAGTATAACTCTACTAATAATATTTTTACTGTATTTTTATTGTCCGATAATTAAATACAGTACAAGAAAATTTCTTAAACTGTTTTCGGATTCAGGTTTAGTAAGATCTCCTGTCTCCGTCTAAATAGTACAAATTTTTCTATGCGTAGAAAAATTTTTACTTTGCAAGACCCACCTGGGCCCATGTAAGGTCACCTGGGCCCACATACAGTCAAAAAATTAATAATCATCTGCAAAAATCACAAATATTAGAAAACATATGAAAATCAAGTCAGATTATTAAAAATAATTAACAGTCAAGAGAAATAAATATTTAAAGATTTTCTCCGGCCCGAAAATTATTATTTTCCTGACACGGAGTAAATCACTCAAAACGATCAAATATGCTGATGGAATAATCAAAATAATATTACAGCGCTCAGAAATTACTAAACAGTAAAATTCTGTTAACTGTCAAAATTACTATTTAAGAGATAGGAAATTCAGGGTGTTACAATATTTGTGTGATGGAACAGTCCACACATTACCATGTAGTCTAAGGGCTATTTAGCTTATTCTACATAAATAAGTACAAAGGAACGTGATTTCTAGGAACAGCTAAGTTATGTGCATGAGTTTAGTCTTTGATTATAAGATTGCTAAGTGAATGTTTACATAGAGTCATAATGTGAATATTCTAGTGGTAGTGAATATAGTCCCACTTACCCATTGCAATCATTAATCCAAAGCTAGCATGGTTATTCATTGAGAGTGATAATTGTTCAGTACTTTTATCATGTTATTGAATAATTAGAACAGAGAAGTTAAAATAGTATGTCTACTTTAAAGAGTAAAGATGAGGCATGAGAAGACTTTTGATATTCTACAATTGTGTAAACACTTATTTAATATCAATAGTATGTTCAGTTTTATTATATTTATTCAGTTCAAATATTTAAATGCTGGTATTATATAGTTACTCATACTGAGAATTATGATTTCTCACCTCACTGTGTTTCTATATAAATCCAAGTCAAGGCCCTACAAGAGGATAAGGAGATGAAGAAAACAGAAGAACTGAATTAGTTTAGTTTTAGTAATTTCAGTTCAAAACTTATGTAATTATTTATATTTACTTTGAGTATGTAAAAAGTTGTATATATGTATAACTTTTAGAAATAGCTCTCCATAATTATTTATTTAAATGTTATGAATTACTTGATATTTAAGTTAGAGGTAACATGGTTGATACTCTTTATCCAAATATATGTCATATATATTAAGATGTCAGTATTGGGCTGTTAAAATAAACATAAATAAAATATTTTTTTATCAAGATATCCCCATAAACATTGTTGATAATTAAGTAAAACCCTCACAAAATAACGAGTCAAGAATTCAAACCCCTAATCCTTATCTTTATCAAGATTCATCAACAAATTTCCCAACAATTTGGACTATGCAGCTTTTTCTTTCGTTATTAAAAAAGTTTTGTCATTGACACAAAATTACAACAAACATATGTAGTGTAAATATACGCAAGATAATTTTCCCAAAAAAAAAATCTAAAATATGTGTAGTGCACCTAGCCCTTAGTTAATAGAAAGCTCAGTAGATTTGAATTTGGATAATTACAAAAGTATAAGATTTCATATAATATCAACAATTTACACCCTCAATTTATTTCATCAACTAAGACTTCAAAAAAGTTAGTGATACTATCCATATTTACGGATGCGAACGGTTAACATTGGCCAAGAAAAGCAAATGGCATTATTGTTTTTTACCCAATTTGCTGAAAGGCAAAAGCAAGGGATTGAACAAACAATGCGTAAGCGCACTCATGCCAACATTATTTTCCTTGCCTATGTGTCAACTTGAGGAATTCCAACATCACAGCAAAAAAATATAAAAAAATAAAAAATAATTTGACTGAAGAATTTTAACAAACACAATTGTAGCAGTCACGATGCTGTTACAGTCAAATTTGACACCCAAAAACCGAATGAACTATTGCTTGATAGCCAAGGGATTATTCAATGAATAGAAAAACTCTTGGAAAAATCCAGTTTATAATTGTTTAATTTATAAATTAATGTTCTTAATTTGTTCTTGCAATAGGACTTTATGATTATAGAATAAATCTGAACTATTGAGTTCACAAAGTAAACATGTGTTTGGATTAGTTGTAAAAATTTAATTATTTAAATAATTAATTATTGTATAATCAATTATTATTATAATCGATTATAATAGAATCAATTTTATATTTGAATACGTTAACTGAAAAATAATTTTAAAATAATTTGTTTCGTTTGAATTTTAACAATCATAACTATAGCAGTTACGATGCTGTTACGTCAAATTTGGCACCCAAAAACCAAATGAACTATTGCTTGATAGCCAAGGGATTATTCAATGAATAGAAAAACTCTTGGAAAAATTTAGTTTATAATTGTTTAATTTATAAATTAATGTTTTAATTTGTTCTTGCAATAAGACTTTATGATTATAGAATAAATTTGAACTGTTGAGTTCATAAAGTAAGTGTGCATTTGGATTAGTTGTGAAAATTTAATTATTTCAATAATCGATTATTGCATAATCAATTATTGTTATAATTTATCATAATAGAATCAGTTTTATATTGAATATGTTAGTTGAAGAACAATTTTAAAATAATCTATTTCATTTGGATGATATAAAAAAATATTTTTATACATTAAATTATCAAAAGAGATATAGAATGATTAAAAATGTTATTTGATTGAGGACAAAATGATATTTATATCACAAAATTTTTAGAATAATCTATAATCTATAATCAAAAGCTTCAATTTTCAACATTATGAATAAAAAAATTGTTATAATGCATTGAATTTCGTGTAAAAATTAAAACAAAAATTGTCAAACATGATTGAAACAGTAAAAAAACTTCTTTTTCAAACAAAAAGCTATTTTGGTAGAGAATAAATCTCTACCAAACATGCTCAAAATCTTCTATGAAATCTCCTAACAAATCTTCTATAAAATATTCTAAATATTATCTTAAGATAACAATATCCAAATCTAACAAATTAAGGAAAATATTAAAATAAAATAAGGTCCTAATATAACTAAGAAAGTCATGTTTTCAACTAGAATTTTTTTGCAACAGATTTGGAACTTTCCAAAAATGCACCATGTCAGATTAGTGTATTAGAATTGCAGGCTAAGGAACATTGTAACATCATAATACAAATGTCGTAAAATAAACGAAATATTTCGAGATAAATCGCATTAAACGTGTCACTTCTAATAATGCATATAAATAAAATCAATAATAACTTTTAAAGTTATTATAGAGAGCCTCGAATGATAAAAAGGTCATATATACATACATCACTAGCTAACTAGTTATACTGTATACATAAGCTTCTACATACAACCAGAAAGGTAAAAATATACAAACTGGTTCAAAAAGAATTAAAACTGCTAAACTAAGCCTTCTACTTCTTTTTCTTCTTGTCCTTTTTCTTTGAAGGGTCTTCACCTAGATTTATATGGAACACATAGGGGTGAGAAATCACAATTTCTCAGTATTCGCATACCAAGACCAGCAGTTAATCATTTACAACAAATAATGAACTGAACACATTAATATTCTATATAATATAATATTCAAAAATCAATAACATCAAAAGATCGCCCATACAATGCTAAGATATTATCAAACAAACAACCAACCAATCAATTGATCAAGTAATGACAACTGCCCATACAATCGTCAATCATGCAATGATTTATGTTATGAGGAATGATTATGCTTAAACAAAGTTCTAATAGAATGACTATGCAATGCTAATGCAAGTTTTAAGATTTGAAAACACAAGCTACTTGCTTAAATTCCCAAAAACCTCTGTCTCTTGTATATACAAAGTAGGGTAAGTCAAAAAGCCTAAATCCCACTTGATAATAGGTAAACACCTTTCCCTCACCAATTTAAGAGTACTATTGTCACCCTTATACCGGTAATCCTGACCACAATAGCATACTTGCTACAAGAATCTAGATCAACACCTTGTTCTCTAGCCATATAGTTGTGCACACCATGATAAGTTACAATACAAAGGAAACTAACAAGTACCAAATTTAAAAATCAAGTATCAAGAACTCTCTCAATTCACAAGACATATCACCGGATTCCCATAATCAAGTGACTATCCAATACTAATACATATAGGTCCTAGCATCACCTATCCCACAAGGTAGCAAGAACTATGTAACTAGTATTTCCTTACCTAAAACTTATCACCATCACTTCATAAGTGATTTCCAAGTCAACCTCATGTTGATTAAAGTTTTAGATGGTCCCTAAGGCATTCTAACTCATAGATTTGCCTAAGGTTTCATCACTCTTAGATATATGTCATATAGTTATTCTCTCCAAGAATTACCCTCATTTGTGCCTCAACACACTTAGGAAAGCATATAAGAATGATCCCAACACTTAAGGAATGTCTAAACCTCAAGAATACCATCCTGAAAAATCCTGGTACTCACGCCTAGGCACGACATTCTCGCGCCTAGGCGTGACCCTCTTTGTTTCGCCTGACTGAAAAACCTGAACACACATGCCTAGGCATGGATTTGTCACGCCTAAGCGTGACCCCGAGACAGTAGCTTCTGTAGAATTTTGTAGAAGTGTGGCACTGTTCCATTGGTGCCACACACGAAATTTGATCATTCTGAATCTGTTTCTTGGTGATTTTAAGTCCCAAACAAGTTTACAAACATGAGGGAAACATAAAACACTAATTGATTTCATCAAAAGTAGATCAAAACACAAGATCATCCATCAAAACCCAAAATCCTACACTTTAAGCATTTTAGGTCCAAAATGGATAGTTTTGGTTTCTAATACAAACTCTTTGCATAAACAAGTAATAAACAACATTTATAACTCATCCAAGCAAGAAAATCACATAACACACCACAAGAACTCAATTTGACATATTAAACCTCAAATAAGCCTACACATGGAAAAATGAAGAAAAAGATGAAGTTGAGTTCGAGAACCCCTACCTTGAGTTCCTCAAGCTTCTATGGTGATGGAGATGGTGATAACTCCATAAAATATAGTTATTTGCACCCTATATTGGAGGTATATTGATTCCTTTGTCCTTGTGCTTAAGCATGAGTGGAAGACTTTTCCCTCACTTTTCATTCAAAATCATGTTTATGTCGTTCTATCCAATCTGGCTAAAATCCCTTCTATCCGTTGTTGGATTAAGTTGATTTATACTTGTGATTAATTAGGCGGCTTCTCTATTGCAGGATGGGCTTTAAACTGATAAAATGAAGCAAGTCAAGGCTTTGCATTGGAGGAGGAATCTTAGCATGCATTTCAGCTTATCACGCTGCGACGCAAGTCATACCATGCTACGGCTCTCTGCCTACTATGAAAACCAAAGACAGAGACTATCATGCCATGGTGCAAGGTGTATCACGCCGCGGCATCTCGCTCTATGCTTGCTGCGCATACTGATAATAAAGGCTAGAACGTCATGGCGCAAGGAAGATCACGACGCGATGCGCATTTGTTAGAATTGGTTCCACTTAACCATGTATGCATTCACATCGTGGCACAACAGTGGTCATGCCACGGTGCGAGTTCGTAGACTTTGTTTATAAATATTGTTTCATCAGATATTTTGAGGGAGTTAGGTGGGAGACAAGTCAGAACGCAGGAAGCACTAGTTTTTCGTCATTTTGGGAGAGCTTTGAAGGGATTTGAAGAGGAAACCACCATCATCCAAGGAGGATCAAGCATCCCAAGCTCACATTATAGTGTTTTCTCTCTATTCTCTTTATTCTCTTTAATCTCTCTGTTTTTAGGTCATGGACATGGAATCTCTCTTAAGATTTTCGTGTTTCATGGATAGCTAAGTTGTTTTTAAAGATTCCTTTGGATCCTCCTATGTACATTGGTGACTTTGTAACCTTTTAAGTCTATAATGATGATTGGTTTTGTTCATCCATGTTTCTTTTAATGCTCATAGGTGTTTGGCCAACATTTATTGTGTTTTTGATAAAATCTTTTGAACTAGACATAGGAATCTATATTTTAGATCATGGATATGGGTGATGCATGTTTAATTTCATTCTAATGTTGAGTGAGTTAATTCGCTAATAGGATAGACATATACTTATTGACCATGTATAACATTTATTAAGAATCAACCTTAATGCATGGTGTTTGTTCTAGTTCTCATGGACACATAGTGAGCTAGGTAAATGACATAGGGTTAAATGACCTAGATATAGGCTTTTAGCTAATGTAGCTTTTTAGGCTAACAAAACTAGTTATCAAAGTTACTTAAAATGGTTACAAGTTGTCAAGTGAAGTAGTTGGTGAAGAAGGAGTCCCGATGTTCTCATCACTGTCATTTTCTCCTGGTTTATTACTTTTTAGTCTTTAAGAATTGGTCATACAAAATCTTCACATTTGATATCTGCTTGACTAAAATTCATTAAGCTATTGGTTAATATTTGGCATTTGATATTACCCATTATCCCTATGGAAACGATCGTTCTCATCATTGTATTACTTTCGCGATCCGTACACTTGCAGTACACAAAAGATCCAACAAGTTTTTGGCGCCATTGTCAAGGATAATGACTAATCTCTGATATTTGCCAATATTGACAACGAGTTTAATTAGTTTTAATTCAAGTTTTCTTTTAGTTCATTTTAGTCCATGTTTCATTCTTTCATTGTCCTAGGTACAAATACCATGGCTGGTAACAATGTTCATACGAGACCCTTGAGGGAGTTTGCAACTCCTCAAATGGATAATCTATAATCAAGCATAAGGTGGCCTCCTATCCAAGCGTGCAACTTTGAAATTAAACCAGCCATCATTCAAATGATCTAGATGTCGGTGCAATTTAGTGGTTTGCCTAGTGAATATCCAAATGCTCACTTGTCAAATTTTCTGGAGATTTGTGAGACATTCAAGCATAATGGAGTCTCTGAAGACGTCATTTGACTGAGGCTTTTTCCTTTTTCTCTTAGAGAAAGAGCCAAAAGTTGGCTACAATCTCTACCGGCAGGATCCTTATGTACTTGGAGTGATGTCTGTGGCAAATTTTTGAACAAATATTTTTCACCTGCCAAGACTGCGGAGATGGTGAATGACATTACTTCTTTCACTCAAGTTGACTTAGAAACCTTGTATGAAGCATGAGAGAGATACAAGGATCTTTTGAGAAGGTGCCCTCTTCACGAGATTCCTCCATGGCACTAAATCTATTCCTTCCATAAAGGGTTGTTGCCTCACCACTATCCAATTGTGGATGTGGCTGCGGGTGATTCATTGCTTGGCAAATCCTTCATCACGGGTGGTTCATTACTACGGGTGGTTCATTACTTGAAGATTTGGCCGCAAATAGCTACCAGTGGCCTTCCGAAAGAAATACTCCAAAGAAGGTAGTTGGAGTGCATGATATTGATGCAATTACCTCACTTTCTGCTCAAGTGGCTACAATTGCTAGCAATTTGGATAGTTTGGGAGTAAGTCCTCATTTGAGCCCTTTTGCGCTTTGTGATCAATGTGGTGATAATCATGCTACTGATAGGTGCCCTTCCATTTTGGAGAGTGCACAATATGCTGGGAATTATCGATCACCATCAAACAATCCTTATGCGCACATACACAATCCATATTTACATCAGTATAATCTAGAGTGGAGAAATCATCCAAACTCCTCATGGAGAGACAATCAATGTGCATCATCTCCATTTGTTAGTAATGAACAACAACCATATCCTCTCGGTTCCTCTTCGTAGTCAAGACCTCCTATGCAAGACAAGAAACCATCGCTTGAAGACATGTTCATGCAATTCATGGTCAAATCTGATTCTTATATATCAAAGACCGATGCTCATTTGGCCAACAATGATGCCATGATTCAAAGCCAAACTACATCTATGAGAGCACTGGAGAACCAAGTAGTTCAGTTGGCAAATGCTATAAACAGTAGGCCTCCAGGGACTTTTCTAAGTGACACGGTCAGCAATCCAAAAGGTGACCCTAAGGATTCACCATCATGCAATGTTATTACCCTTCGAAGCGGAAAAGACATAGAAGGGAATCCTAAGACCAAACTGCTTGTGGATGATGCTAAAGTGACACAAGAGGAGGAGATTGTATATAAGGAAGACCAAAGAAATAAGGTGATTGAAAAGAAGAAGAATGAAGACAAGAAGGAGGATGAGGAAAAGAAGAAGGATGACTGACGAGCGCCGAACTCAGTCAAAATTATAACCGAAGTTATTACCTAAGCTTGTAGCACAATGACAACACCGGATCATCTCCTCAAGGATCGTAGATGTAATTTAATCAAATCAAGTGAAAGTTAGCAAAGGGGGGTTTGACAGTTTAATATCGTACTTAACAAAATTAACGGAAGAAATGACAATTAAAGAGTAGTCAATTTAGAAACCTATCCAAGATTGGGTGGATTCAATCATAGACCCTTCATAGAACACTTGAAGCGCAATTGAATTGTTAATTTGGATCTAACCGAGATCTCTACATCAAATCCAGAATTCATACTAGACGATCGCCTAGAATTCAATTAACAAGTGATAAACACAAATCCGCAATCGCACCATTCATGAAAATCTATGTTAATTTCAAGTACCGAATTCAATTAACTTAGGCACAAATCAATAACCTAACCTCTTCAATTCTCGTGATTAATTTAGATCAATCAGTTCTAAGTTTCATCACAAATCTCAATCTTCATTTATATGATTAGTTTAGATCAATCAGTTCTAAGTTTCATCACAAATCTCAATCTTAAACCAAGATCAATCAGATCAACATAAATAGAATCACCATTCATGCATTCAAGATCAAGAAGAAGAAGAAGAAGAAGAAAGAGGAATTCAATTACAAATCAAATACAATACATAACCAAGGTCTCAAGAATCCAAACCACAATCTCTTCAAGAGTTCTAAATTGACCCAAAGTAGCTTAGCCCTCCATTACCATGAAGGGGAGCATCAAAATATACAAAACTATGAGAAACTATGAAGAAACAAGAAGAAACTTAGAGAGAAATGAAGGAGAATTTCATGTTGTTCATGATAAATGGTGCCTTTTATAGAAGTCTAAGGTAACAAAATGACAAAGGGAAGTGGGTGGATGAGTGGATGAGTGAGTGGAGTGTTTGAGTGGATGGATTAGTGGGTTGGTTTAGTGGATTGGTTTAGTGGATGAGTGAGTGGAATGGTTGAGTGGTTGAATTAGTGAAAAATGCCAAAGGACTTTTGGTGAGTGGGAAATTATGGACATGAATGGGTGAGTGGATGGATTAGTGGATGAGTGGGTGGAGTGGTTAAGTGGTTGGATTAGTGTATGAGTGGATGAGTGGGTGAGTTAGTGGATGAGTGGATGAGTGGATGGATGAGTGGATTAGTGGATGGATGAGTGGATGGTTGAGGACGAAAATTTCGTGTCTGACTTGGAAGCCAAAAACGACCCACTATACTTCAGAACCATGAAAAGTGTTCTTAATGAAAGTTGTAGATCCTTGTCTTGGCTATAAAATGGATAGCTGGTTCGTCCAATTTGGCTTCCTTAAGCCCAAGATATGTCCCAAATACCGTAGGTTGCTCAAACCCAACTTCAGCACCTCTGTTCCGACTTGCAAGCTCAAAATGACCTACTAGACTTCTTTTTCTCAAAATGTGTTCTTCATGAAAGTTGTTTATTTGGATCTTGACTATCCAATGTCCAAATTTCAGCCCATCTCCATTATTACATCTTGAGATATGATTTTTTTGAGTGCACACTGTTCGGATTCTACTGACAGAACCCGTATTCTGACTTCCATGTCAACTTAGGTCCCTTAGACATCTGAATCAGACTTCAAGCTCTTCATCAAAGTTGTAGAGCTTCCTCTTAGCTTTCCTACAAGGTAAAATTCATGTTCATCAGATATTAGGAACTCAAGTTATGGCCAAAATACAGAAACAGTGTCAAATCTCAATAATGCTAGAAATATTCAATTAGGACCAATTTGAGCTCAAACTCACAAATTCATACCAAACTCAATCAATTAAGAATATGGAGAGTGTAAATGACTAAACATAAGGGTTTCTTAATGAATAAAATATGTGATTATCAAATTCCCCCACACTTAGCTTTTTGCACTCCTGGGCAAAACTCAAGACCAAAATTTTACAATCAAGAAGAACAACCAAAGGTTCAAGGATCAAAACATTCATGAGTTAACAATTCTCCACATCTCAAACCAACAAGCAAGGTATCTTCAACATGAATCGAGAATGATAGATCTTCACAAGATTCCCTCTCAATCTCTCAAGTGTTTAAAGGGTAGGTATTTCACTCAATTCAACCCATGAAAATTGCACTACCATAAGCTTGCTTATCTTCTACTTCTCCACTACTCAAAACACATGCACACACAAATCATGAGGACTTTATTCAAGGTTGTAGTGAGGTCAAGGTAACAGGAGAGGATAAAATGGATATGAGAAGATAAATACTAAAGAGAATAAAAGCAAATGAGAGCTGAGTTCAAATAACAAGCATAAAAGTTCATCCCAACTCTAGTGTATATCCCTTTACATATTCATTTCCCAATCCTTTTTTTTTTTTTTAAACACTTGGTTTTTTTTTTTCTCTTTTTTTTTTTTTTTCTTTTTCTTTTATATATATGAACATAACTATATACATACATTTTTTTTTGGGCACTCTTTTCTTTTTCAACAACCATTTTGTACACACACCCCCACACTTGTTCAAAAACTCATCCATTAACCAAGCTAATGTTCTTTTATTCCCTAAGGTAAAGTAAGAACACGATTTCTCATTTAAGGCACATAATGAGCTAGAAACAAGGAATGGTCAAATAAGCTCAAAGGGGTTAAGCAAAGGAAAATATACAAGGTTGGCAAGAATCAGAGAATTTTCAAGAAGTCAAAAGAGTGCTTGATATCATATTGAAAACAAGGTTGGCTATTTGGTTAAACTAGCTAATTAAGAAAGAGGGCCTCAATCATATTCATGCATGCAAGTGAAATGTAGCCTCAAAAAGAATCAAAGCAAGTTCTAGAGTGGTCATTAACATGAGTGAAAATCACACAAGAAAGAAGACAATGGCATAAAAGTTAAATCCATCCATTAGGCTCAAAATCTCACAAGGTATGCATCCATCAAACTCAATTCATCAATTCAATCATCCATCTCCAAGCATATCAGTTCAAGAAGGGAGAAAAGTTATTCAATCATGCAATGAACCCTTTCTTTTTTTTTTTTTTTTAACAAAAAAGAAACTTGCTAAAATCTCTCCCCCACACTTAATATAGACATTGTCCTCAATGTGAAAGTGATAAATAAAACGGAAAGAAAAGAGCAACACAACCTGATGAGGAGTGAATCAACGCCAAGCAGAAAAGAAGCACACTGTCAGTTACGCATCAGACCCTGAAAAGAAATCAAACAAGAAAACGTTAGTACTTCCACAATTTAATACTAATTAATTACTACCTAAAAAACTCCTTACTCTGCCACCAATTAAGATGCGTCTCAAGAGTAAAATTACTCCTTACTCTGCCATCACTAATTGGTTTAATAAGTCCATGACAATCATATCATACTCAACAAATTTTTTTTTTTTAATAAAATCAAACCCATTAAAGAGAAAGTGACAGATCGGGCTTTTGTTTCTTGTTACTTCCTTCGCTGCTTCCTGTTGACCAATCTATCTGAGCTAATACCTTATCAGGTACATACTCAAAAGCTTCTAATTTATCAATGAGCTCATCAATAGTGGAGGCAGAGATAAGAAGTTGTCTTGCTTAGAAGGAGTGATAAATTTACTTCCACGACTTTGTCAAGAAAAAATAACTAAAGATCAAAGAAATTATTAACATTCAACAAACCAATGGGTTTATGGTGGATGTTCGGTTCAACCAAGAGACAATTTGAAAAATCTCTTCCAAAGTACCAAAACCACCTGGTAAGGCAATGAATGCATCGAGTTTTCAAGCATTATCTTCATGCGTTCATGCATTGATGATACTTTAAGTTCCTCTCCAATTGTCTTTCCATTGATGTTCTGTTGAGCTAAAGGTTCGGGAATGACACCTAAAACCTCGACTTGTCTCTTACATATGCAGCAAGTGATATAGCCCCCATTAACCCACGGCAACCTCCCCCATATACAAGATGAATATTCCTCGCAAAGCAAGTGATCGACCAAGAGTGCTAGCTGTATTTACAAACTCTAATCCCTTCCCATAACTCGACCCACAAAAAACACAAACATTTTTGAGGTTACGAATAGAAGCCCCCATTCTATACTCTTCCTCCCTTTGAGTGTCTCTGAGTTGAAGGAAAATGGAGTGTTTAAATAAGAAAAAGAATGGAAAGGAGAATAATTGCACCTATAAGGGTAGGTTGGATGTTGTCAGAAAAGGTTGAAATTAAGAAACACAGAATCTTTTTTTTTCTTTTTCTTTTTTTTTTTTTTTTTTTTTTTTTTTTTGACTTCAAGAAAACCATCAAGGTAAAGAAGTCTAGAAACCCCTGAAGGACCCTGCTCAAAGGATCGTCTGTACAAAAATCAAAATACAACAAAATGATACAAAGATAAAAGAAATAGAAAATGATGACATACCTGTATGTACAGTTTCCATGGCGTATCTTTATACTGCGCGTCATGAGTGCAGTAGACATCACGTCCTTCTTTTTTTTTGTGAAATTGTTAGAAAAACTTGATGAAAGATGAGTGTATACTTACTTAAGATTGGGATGGAGGTAGTCTGCTCTTTCGGCTTTGTACCAAAGCATTGTTGACCAGTATTCGATCCATTCAAGACCAGCGTAACATAGGGCTCCCAAAAGGGACAAGTGGCCATAATACGACTGGCTGCCTCACATGTGGAATACAATCTACCTTCTTTGTTTTTCAATTAAGAAGGCTGGATCAGGATGCATGCATTTCCCCATTCACGGTGTGTGTTACCAAAGCCAACCCTAAGAAGTATACATTTTTTTTTTTTTTTTTTTTTTTTTTTTGTTTTTTTTTTTTTTTTTTTTTTTTTTTTTTTTTTTGAGAGATGACATGAAGAAGAAGAAGAAGAAGAAGAAGAAGAAGAAGAAGATATGTACAGATTGTTTGTGGATATGGCTCACATCTCGCCTCTCTCGGTTAAACGTCCAAGAATTCGGCTTAAACATCTTCTATGAGTCGAGGATAAACTTCCCGTCCAATTTTCTTATAAATTGGCAAACAGGGTCTTTTAGAGTCAGATTCCCAAGACTGTAGCATTTTTCTTCATCCTTGAAGAGATTCCACAATTTAAGAATTTCACGATGCACCAATCCACAAGAATGCGTCTCAAGAGTCAATAAGATATCATCTAATGACTCCTTACTCGATCCATTCTTAATGAAGAAAATTTTATCTTCTCTATTTGCGGAAACCATCCCCTTAGTACGACATCGCTTGTTACATAGCCCCATCGTCCACATTTGTGACAGACTTGTAACCTTTTTGCTCTTCTCCTTTTAGAATATGAACTTCTTCCAAGACCGGGCATATATGAGTCAAATGAAATTGAGGACTCACCGCTAATCGGACCTTCGCTTCAATTATCCATCGTACATCTTCTGGCATACCTTTGTGCATTAACAGTCTCAATCTTTCACATCGAACTTTGTAGATTTTTCTCAGAGCATTTTGAGGAAGAGAAGGAAAATGTTTTCTCAGGTTTGAAAGAATGACATCCATTTTGAAGGAGAAGAAGGATTCAGTTATTTTGGGAAACTGAAAAATAAACCGACTTAAGAGTCACGGAGTACCGTATCCGCCACTTAACCGGCAACACAAAGAACTCAAGAACTTGGTTTTCCAAGAATGGTTGAGTCTTTGTCCATTAACTTTAAGCGCATTACCATTCCTAGGATCCTCAATATCTTCGGCCCCAGAGGATACACGTGTTTGACAGCAAAAGAACCGCGCCACCTAGATCTCAATTTTTCAAGGAGTAGGTGCAGATGATAATCTCAAAGCAGAACCTTTTTGACCAATTTCCGCAACTTTTGCAAAAGGTGTAACAAACCTTGAATAAAGTAGGCCAATAAAATTCATACTGCAAGATTTTCGCAGTTGTTGTCGCTGAAGAAAAAAGTGACCTCCACTTGCTTCCGAGTGACAAAATTTAATGGCACTACCTTCCTCATTGTCGGGCATACAGCTGTTTTTTTTTTCTTTTCTTTTTTTTTTTTTTTTTCTTCTTTTTTTTTATTCATAATACGGATGGAGAAGGTTCATCACCTCCACTTCTGCATTCTCTGGAAGTTCATGATACTGTTTGAGGCGGTGTCCATTGGTCTTATTAAGTGAGGTTGGTGAAAAGACTCCACCAGGATCCCATTGGTTGAAACGTGATAACCAGGTTATGGTTGACACAACATGATAGCTTCCACTACGGTCCCATTGGTTGAAGTGTAACGACCAAGTGAAGCTTGAAGCATGAGGGTTCACATTGGGGTCCCATTAGTCTTCCTTGACTTCACCAATGGCATGCAATACGTGTAATTTTGCAATCCTGCTTTCATTGATAATGCTGGACCATGGCCCAAAAACAAAATCCACTTCAGTAGTTACTGTTATATGCTGTCTTTCCTCCTTCTTTGAAAATTCCTCAATGGCCTTCAACTCCACCTCCCTATGTGTTTCAGATTCTGACCGCATTGTTGATAGACCCTTCAATATCATTAGATGCTGCGTAAACAGAATCATCAGCTTTCAAATATGCAGAAATCTCAGCACACATAACACATTTTATATCACCGTCACAATCAGTACATGAGTTGCAATTGATAGAATCATCAAAACCAATTAAATCAGGAAATTCAGCACACAACTCATCATGAGTTTCCTCAACTAAATCTGCAGGTAAATCAATATGACAATTAGAATGCAGGGAGTTGGGAATTGTTTGGGAAGAGAGTTGGTCTGACTCTTGACTTCTCAGTTCATTAATAGTGGTTGTCATCTGCTCAATTTGGGTTGTTAAATCCTGAATAGTGGCAGTGAAACTCTGCTGGAACTCAATTTGGGTTTTCATCAAGTCCTCCATGAAGACTCAAGTTTTGTGGTTGATGGACTTGTTATCTGTGGAATGGTGCTCATATTGAAATGATTGTTGCTTTAGATGATGCGTATTGCCATATCCCGATCCGGATAGTATTCCCGCTAGGGTTGTATGTGTTGAAGAAGGGGTCATAACTTTGTTCTTCTTCTTTGAACCGTGGTTCATCGGAAAATAACCAAATTTGCAACAAATTGATTTGGAAAAACAAAACTACCATACTTGAAGTGTAGGGCATGCATATGTGGGGTGAGATGAACAAAAACAAATGTTACACACAAGTGTAGCTTCTGCACGAGTAATTGTTGTCTCACTACTATATGTCTTACCAAAGAAGTCAACTCCTCAAGTTTTGACTCCATTATGCATGGTCCATTGTTAGAAAAGTTAATAAAAAGCAAAGGTTAGTAAAAACACTTAAAATGAAAAGATTACACTTACTAATCCCGACAACGGCGCCAAAATTTTGACGAGCGCCGAACTCTCAAAATTATAACCGAAGTTATTACCTAAGCTTGTAGCACGTGACAACACCGGATCGTCTCCTCAAGGATCGTAGATGTAATTTAATCAAATCAAGTGAAAGTTAGCAAAGGGGGTTTGACAGTTTAATATCGTACTTAACAAAATTAACGGAAGAAATGACAATTAAAGAGTAGTCAATTTAGAAACCTATCCAAGATTGGGTGGATTCAATCATAGACCCTTCATAGAACACTTGAAGCGCAATTGAATTGTTAATTTGGATCTAACCGAGATCTCTCGCATCAAATCCAGAATTCATACTAGACGATCGCCTAGAATTCAATTAACAAGTGATAAACACAAATCCGCAATCGCACCATTCATGAAAATCTATGTTAATTTCAAGTACCGAATTCAATTAACTTAGGCACAAATCAAGAACCTAACCTCTTCAATTACTGATTAATTTAGATCAATCAGTTCTAAGTTTCATCACAAATCTCAATCTTCATTTATGTGATTAGTTTAGATCAATCAGTTCTAAGTTTCATCACAAATCTCAATCTTAAACCAAGATCAATCAGATCAACATAAATAGAATCACCATTCATGCATTCAAGATCAAGAAGAAGAAAAAGAAGAAGAAAGAGGAATTCAATTACAAATCAAATACAATACATAACCAAGGTCTCAAGAATCCAAACCACAATCTCTTCAAGAGTTCTAAATTGACCCAAAGTAGCTTAGCCCTCCATTACCATGAAGGGGAGCATCAAAATATACAAAACTATGAGAAACTATGAAGAAACAAGAAGAAACTTAGAGAGAAATGAAGGAGAATTTCATGTTGTTCATGATAAATGGTGCCTTTTATAGAAGTCTAAGGTAACAAAATGACAAAGGGAAGTGGGTGGATGAGTGGATGAGTGAGTGGAGTGTTTGAGTGGATGGATTAGTGGGTTGGTTTAGTGGATTGGTTTAGTGGATGAGTGAGTGGAATGGTTGAGTGGTTGAATTAGTGAAAAATGCCAAAGGACTTTTGGTGAGTGGGAAATTATGGACATGAATGGGTGAGTGGATGGATGAGTGGATGGATTAGTGGATGAGTGGGTGGAGTGGTTAAGTGGTTGGATTAGTGTATGAGTGGATGAGTGGGTGAGTTAGTGGATGAGTGGATGAGTGGATGAGTGAGTGGAGTGTTTTAGTGGATGGATGAGTGGATGGTTGAGGACGAAAATTTCGTGTCTGACTTGGAAGCCAAAAACGACCCACTATACTTCAGAACCACGAAAAGTGTTCTTCATGAAAGTTGTAGATCCTTGTCTTGGCTATAAAATGGATAGCTGGTTCGTCCAATTTGGCTTCCTTAAGCCCAAGATATGTCCCAAATACCGTAGGTTGCTCAAACCCAACTTCAGCACCTCTGTTCCGACTTGCAAGCTCAAAATGACCTACTAGACTTCTTTTTCTCAAAATGTGTTCTTCATGAAAGTTGTTTATTTGGATCTTGACTATCCAATGTCCAAATTTCAGCCCATCTCCATTATTACATCTTGAGATATGATTTTTTTGAGTGCACACTGTTCGGATTCTACTGACAGAACCCGTATTCTGACTTCCATGTCAACTTAGGTCCCTTAGACATCTGAATCAGACTTCAAGCTCTTCATCAAAGTTGTAGAGCTTCCTCTTAGCTTTCCTACAAGGTAAAATTCATGTTCATCAGATATTAGGAACTCAAGTTATGGCCAAAATACAGAAACAGTGTCAAATCTCAATAATGCTAGAAATATTCAATTAGGACCAATTTGAGCTCAAACTCACAAAATCATACCAAACTCAATCAATTAAGAATATGGAGAGTGTAAATGACTAAACATAAGGGTTTCTTAATGAATAAAATATATGATTATCAATGACAAACCTCATACATTACCTCTACCTTTCCCTAATAGATTGGCTAAACAAAAGATGGATGTTCAATTCCAGAAATTTCTAGAAGTCTTCAAGAAGCTTCATATAAACATTTCATTTGCAGAGGCATTAGAACAAATGCTAAGTTACGTGATGTTCATGAAGGACATTCTATCCAAGAAGAGAAGAGTAGGGGATTATGAAATAGTGGCACTCACGGAGGAATGCAGTGTCATCTTGCAGAACAAGCTTCCACCAAAGTTAAAAGATCCAAGAAGCTTTACCATACCATGCACAATCGGGAGTCAATTCTGCGGTAAAGCTTTGTGTGATTTAGGGGCGAGCATTAACTTGATGCCTTTTTCTATTTTCCAACGGTTGGAATTGGGAGAAGTGAAGCCAACCTCTATGACCTTGCAATTAGCTGACAGAACTCTCACATATCCGAAGGGGGTCATTGAGGATGTTTTGGTAAAGGTGAATAAGCTCATTTTCCCTGCCGACTTTGTCATCCTTGATATGGAGGAGGACCACAATGTGTCATTAATTCTAGGGAGGCCTTTGTTAGCAACAGGTAAGACTATGATAGATGTGCACAAAGGTGAGCTTACCATGCAAGTGAATGATGAGAAGGTAACCTTTAACATTTACAAAGCCATGAAACTCCCTGATGATCAAGAAGAATGTTCCTATGTTGGTATGATTGATCGTGTAGTAAATGACGCATTTCTTGTTAATTTTCCTAATGATTCCCTCGCTTTAACTTTGACATATCATGATGAGCATATAAATAGGGATGACATTAAGGAATGCATTAAATTACTTGACTCTTCTGTTAAGTTTTACAAGAAACCAAGTTTTGAGCCATTGCAAATTTCCTCTGACAAGCTTGTTCTGTAACCCTCCATCATCTCCCCACCCAAGTTGGAGCTCAAACCATTGCCCAATCACTTGAGATATTCATACTTAGGAGAATCATCCACAGTGCCGATCATCATTTCCTCACTATTATCAGAAGAGCAAGAGTCTAATTTGTTGAGAATGTTGAGGTAGTATAAGAAGGCGCTGGGATGGACTATTGCAGACATTAAAGGCATTAATCCTACTATATGCATGCACAAAATTCTGCTGGAAGATGATGCCAAACCAGTCATTGAGTACCAAAGGCGTCTAAACCCCATCATGAAGGAAATGGTAAAGAAAGAGATCATCAAGTGGTTGGACAGGGGCATCATATACCTAATTTCAAATAGTACATGGGTGAGCCCTGTCCAATGTGTGCCTAAAAAGGATGAAATGATAGTTGTTGCCAATGAAAACAGTGACTTGATTCCTACCAAAATAGTTACAGAGTGACGTATTTGCATGGACTATAGGAAACTGAACATCGCAACTAGAAAGGATCATTTCCCTCTGCCATTCATTGATTAGATGTTGGACAGGTTGGCAGGACATGCATTTTACTGCTTTTTGGATGGATACTCAAGTTACAATCAGATTGCTATAGCTCCTGATGATCAAGAGAAGACAACATTCACTTGTCCCTATGGTACATATGCTTTTAGGAGGATGCCATTTGGCTTGTGTAATGCACTAACAACCTTCCAGAAATGCATGATGATAATCTTTACAGATATGGTAGAGAAGTTCTTAGAGGTCTTTATGGATGACTTCTCAATCTTTGGTGATTCTTTTGATGACTGCCTGAATAACTTGTCTTTGGTTCTGCAAAGATGTGAAGAGACCAATTTGGTGTTTAACTAGGAGAAATGTCACTTCATGGTCCAAGAAGGCATAGTTCTTGGCCATAGAGTGTCAAGCAAAGGGATGGAGGAGGATCGGGTAAAAATAAAGGTGATTGAGAAACTTCCCACCAATCTCTGTGAAAGGAGTCTGAAGTTTCATGGGGCACGGTGGTTTCTACTAGAGATTCATAAAGGACTTCTCAAAGATTTCTAAGCCTCTTTGCAATCTATTGGAGAAGGATGTCTAATTTAACTTTGATCAATCTTGCCAAGAGGCATTTGTTGAATTAAAAAAGATACTTGTGTCAGCTCCGGTGATTACCACCTTTGATTGGGAGTTGCCCATTGAACTAATGTGTGATGTTAGTGACTATGCTGTTGGTGCAGTTTTGGGGTAAAGGAAAAACAAGGTGTTTCGCTCAATATACTATGCAAGTAAGACTTTTAATGATGCGCAACTGAACTACACCACAATAGAAAAGGAACTTCTGGCAGTCGTTTTTGTAGTTGACAAGTTTAGGTTATACTTGGTGGGTGCTAAAGTGATAGTCTACATGGACCACTTTGCAATTAAATACTTGGTGGCCAAGAAGGATGCAAAATCACGATTGATTCGGTGGGTTCTACTATTGTAAGAGTTTGACTTGGAAATCCGTGACAAGAAAGGGGTTGAGAACCAAGTTGCTGACCACCTTTCTAGATTGGAAAATGAAGAATATCAAGTTGAACCAATCACAATCAGAGAAATATTCCCCGATGAACAACTTTTTGCTATTGTAGCTCAACTGGACCATTGGTATGCTGATATTGTGAACTACCTAGTAGGTGGTGTAATGCCCTTAGATTTCACCTCTCAACAGAGGAAGAAGTTTTTGCAAGATAGCAGGCACTACCTTTGGGACGAGCCTCTTTTGTTTAAACAGTGCCCTGATCATGTGTTAAGAAGATGTGTTCCTATGGAGGAAGTTGAACAAATTTTGAATCAATGTCATGCTGCCCCTTATGGAGGTCATTATAGTGGTGATCGAACAGCGGCAAAGGTGCTCCAATCTGGCTTGTATTGGTCATCTCTCTTTAAGGATGCATATTTCTATGTTAGCATATGTGATAGATGTCAGAAATCTGGGAACATATCAAGGAGACATGAGATGCCCCTCAATTTCATTCTTAAAGTTGAAATTTTTTATGTTTGGGGCATTGACTTCATAGGACCCTTCTTTCCCTCCTATGGGAATCTGTATATCCTCGTGGCAGTGGACTATATGTCCAAGTGGGTGGAAACAAGTGCATTTCCCACCAATGATTCTAAGGTGGTGATTGTAACACCCCAAAAATTAATAATGTCATGATAAATAGTTGTTTTATAATATTTATGATTTTTGTGAATTTTTCTAGATTTTTCTGAGAATGTAGAATATTTTAATATTATTTCTCATTTTGCGTGTGCACTGAGCGGAGCCGGGAAAACAATATATTTTTCCCGAGAATCTTGAACTGTGGAAACGTCAACGGGGGATCTTACTAAACTCGAGGCCATTTTGAGATTTTTATCTGATAAATAAAAATCACAGAATAATTTTATTATCCGTTAGACAATAAATATCAGTTTTTGTTAACTGTGATTTCTGTTCACTAATAATAAACCCGATACAGTGTTAGTCACATTTTAGATAACACTTTAATGACATTACCATGGTGACATCATCACCATGACATCACTTTGACTTTTCAAAGGGAGGAAGCTTCCTAGCACATTCCTTTTGGCTTGTTGGAGAAGCTAGGAAGAAGCTTCCGTGCACTTTCTTGTTAGCTTCTTCAAGAAGCCACATTTCTCTTCTCTTCCTCTCCACCACACATTTTCTAGGGCTCTTTGTGACCACACATTTTAATCCATACACTTACACAAAATACACCTAATTACACATTTCATTTTATTTCACTTTACTATCACTTTCTCTCTCTACATTCCATCTTCATCTTTTCTCTCAACCTTCTCCTCTTCTCTTCTCCTTCACCCACTCCACGGCACCACCATCTCCACCCACCTCTACCATGGCAAAAATCTCAAGTCTCCATTTTTCTTAAACTACTACTCATCCTAGACATCATTCTTCTTAGATCCATCCATAAAGATCACATCTTCACCATTTTCTCTCTTCTTCTTCTCCTTTATCCTCATGGTTTTTGCAGCCCCAATAGGTGACCATCACCATTTTCATTTTCTCACTTCACCATCACCATTTCTACACACTTCTTCTCATTCTAAACATTCCAAACATTTTCTCTTTAGAGATCTTCTTCAAAATCCATCATCTTCTTCACTTTCTCTCAAGAACAAAGTTTGAGACTTTGAAGGTAAATCTTTGATTCTTCACTTTCTCTTCCTATTTTTCATTTCTATGGCCATATTTATGACCATGGATCTCTTCTTTTTCAACCATTGGTGTTGATTCTTTGAACTTGATTTTTAGGGTTTTTGGAGCCCCAAAATCGAGCTACCAAGAAGCCATCTAGGAGGCCATTTTCATGTTCTTCCTTTAGGTAAGAGAGAGATAATCCTCTTCAACCTATCTTGGTAGTGAGGAAACGTTTTTGGTGTTGTTGATGAGGAATCCACGCGTGGATTGCTCTCTTTGTTGTGTTGTTTTTCATGATTGTGCATTTATTTGGACTTGTATGAGTTATTGGTTATCTTTGCATGTCTTGATGGCTATGGATTGTATGTTAAATTGCTTGGATTGATGTATGGAAGAATGTAGAGTTTTCCTACCATTTTTGGGGGCTACGGCCTTAGGGCTAATTTTGAAGATTTAAAGTTGATTTTGAAGATATTGGAACTTAGGTGATTAGGTGCTAAGGAATTGATAATTGTATTGGAATATATTTGAGACTTCTACCCTAGGGAGACTCACGGCCTCTAGGGGGATTAATGGACCAAGTTGTGATTCTTGGTGCAACATTGGGATTTAAGTGATCAACATGGTGGTGAAAGAAAAAGGACTAGACTTTTATTATAATGAGGTTCAAGGGTTTTTGAGGAAAAGTGTCACAAAAGGTAGTGCTAAAATGAGGACTTAGATGATTGGGAAATTTTAGATTCCTTAGGAGCTCATAAAATGGAAAGAATAAAGGAAAAAACCTTATCCTATGGATTGGAGTGATTTTGAACATAAGGGAAGAACAAGAGAGTTTGTGAGACTTGCAAAATCCTTAGAAAAATTTTATGTGAGCAAGAATTGATTAAATTAAGGAACTTATTCAATCTAAAGGAATAAAAATTGAATAAGGACTTCAAGAGGATCCCTCTAGAAAATGAATCCATAAGAGATACTAATTTAAGTGAAACTTTATAGCGATTCCATAATAGATGTTAATTAAAGTGGAACTTTGTGATGATCTCGTAAGACTTGTTGAGCTAGGGTAAAACCCCGGAATGAACTTCTAAAAGTGTGTTATCACTCTTGAGAAATTAACACTATATTATTGTAGGTCCGTGCTTGGGATTAAGAATTCTGTTAATGCTTAATTTGGCCAAATTGTGGCATAGTATGGAAAAATGTGTATTGTGAAACATATGTGAACATGTTGAATATACATGATTGTGCATGAAGTCAACATGCATTGGACATTTGCTCAGTTGATGATGGTTAAAAGGCTGGATGAGCCTATGATCATGCATTAAGCCAGCATGTATTGAACAAATTGCTCAGTCGATGACTGTTAAAAGGCTGGATAAGCCTATGATTATGCATTGAGTTAACGCATTGAACAATTTGCTCAGTCGATGACTATTAAAAGGCTGTATAAGCCTATGAATGAGAATTGAATAGCGTGGTCTATGATGGATCTATGGGGGGCGTAAGGTGTGGTAAAAGTTGATTGCACGCATTACGGGCTCGACAAATCACTCTTCTTTTTGTGGTAAATGAACGAGATTTGATTATAATGTGATCCCGTGGAAGGATCTCTAGGTGCGTCAGGGCGCGATGATCCCTCTAGTGACCTATTTTGTCATATTGTATACTCTTGGTCGAAAAGCCGATTGTAATGAACTGATGAGGAATCGACAAGTACTATTCACTTCATGGTCTGACCTAGACTGTCATTGAGGGGGACAGATCTCCCGGAACGTTCATCTTTGAAATGAAATAGAAAATCTCGGTACCAAGTACACATATATTGTGAGTCGGCATTGTGGGTCGGCATTGTGAGTTGGCATATCATTTGGCCCTCATTTATATGATGACTATACTATTGTTCTATTAATGTCATGATTATCTGAAATGTTTTAATTGTTCATTATCTGAGATTCTGTTGTTGTTTTCTCTTATCGTATGTGATTACTATTACTTAAATGTTATGGCTCTGCTATGTGAGCGCTCTGCGCCGTTCTGTTTCTTTACTGCCATAATTGGTAATGTAGGTAGGATATCTCACCTCTTTCCTGTATCCTTGTATTTCTGTTATATATATATATAAAGAGATCGTGAGGAAGAAGACGAGTGACCATACCCTTACTGATTGGATTGGGCTGATTCACTATTCTCGATATGACATCTGGACGAGATTTCTTCGGTTATGCACGGGTGCAACTTCGCAAAGGCATTGATGCCTGCCTTGTCGATTGGGACTCCGAGCATCATGTATGTATAGGGTTACTGCTTTGTCTGCTAGTAGTATCTATCCCAAGGTTACTACTTTCCCCTTTTGTGCTTTAGTACCCGCTATATTTTATTTGAATTTGTAAGTACTATATTTAGTGTTGTCAGTGCTTTGTATTAAGGATGAATATAGTATATATAAAATATGTTTTTCTTCAATGGTCGTACTTTAATGGTTGGATACTAGATATGCTTTCATTCGGGACTTATATTTTCTATCTATGTATAAATGAAATAAATTTTTATAAATACTATTTTTAAAGACTATGACACGCCTGGATTTAGTGACTGTGTTATAATGATCATTGTGCTGCGGTTATTAGGTCTAGGGGTGTTACATTAGGTGGTATCAGAGCAGTTCATCCTGTTGAGCCGGGGTATGGACTTGCTATGTTTAGGCATATTAGAACTTTTGTAGGTTGTGCACTTCCTTGTCTCTTGATTGAGATGATGGGAAAGGAATGCATAGCTTGCCGTAGGTTGAATGTTAGTAGCTACTGTTATCCAGTTACATGATATTAAGGTTTGCCCTACTCAATATGTAATGTTCTGTGTGTACAAGAATCTATGACTTCACCTAGGCGTACTGTATTAAGAGAATAGGAGTTCTTTAGTGAGGAGATTAAGAAGTTTTAGAAAATCGATCTTCTAGAGAAAGAAATAACTGATGTAAGTTTGGTTCGAGAAGCTGTTTGGAGGTTGATGACTTACAAGAGGTTATGCTGTAGAAGGCTGAATGAAGAAGCTCAAATTAGAGACTGTTAAGATTCGTGGATTGGACTTATCTTGTTTGAATTGTGTGATTTTTTGTGTTGATTTCTGAAATGAGACAAAATTGTTTGAAATAGTCATGTTTACTTTGTTGTGCCATGTTTTGTCCGTCTTCGAAGAAGGTCAATGGCTCGCAGTAGACATACAAGGACAATGGCTCATGGTGGACGTACTCATCTAAGCGCAGGACGAGAAGGTGGAAGTATGGCTGCGACTACAAAAGGAATGCAAAGGATAGCTAATATGACAACTCACCAAGAGCAGAGGGCTGCACAACTGTAAGAATTGGAAGTTGAGGTTCAGAATCTATTGGAGGAAAGTCGACTTTGGGGCAACCTTGGACTACCTAGATTCCAAAGGAGGAATAATAGAAAGGTTAATCAGTTTAAGCGGAAACCTTATTCACGATTGTCAAGGAAGCAACGACAACATCCAACTCATGGAGAAAGTGATAGTGACAGTAGAACCAGTTAAACCTCAACATTTTTATCAAGATGTAAGAAATATGGAAAGAACCACTTAACGAGGGAGTGTAAGATCAAAGGGATAATCTGCTTCAGGTGCGGAAAGCCCGGGCACGTTTCTAAACATTGTGCTTCAGCGAAGAAGAAGTCTTCTGTTAATGATACGTGTGCTTCAAGATCCCAAGTTAAAGGAAAAGATTACACCCTGGATGGGGCGAAGGTTTCCCAGACTGAAAATCTTAACGATGGAGATTGTGCCATGAAAGATGATCCCTTGATTATGTTGTACAATTCTGGGGCCAACCCATTTCTTTATAGCGTATGACCGTATGGATCATTTGGATTCATCTGTCTTCATTTATCTTTGACCTAGTTGTTTCTACTTATGTTACTAAGACTTGTCGTTGACGCTTAAGTTTGTTTAATCTATCCTATTTCTGCTAAAAATCGAATTGTTTGTTGATTTGACTTGCTTACCTAAAATCACACCTATTAGAGTTCATGATTTTAAGAATAGATTGGTTATCTTCCTAGCTATGTCCTACTAGATCATTTCAATGAAGATCTTAGTGTCTCTTGAGACTAAGACTTTTGAATTTGTAACGACCAACAAAGTTGAAGCTTTATGAGGAAAAGGAATCCCAGGATACATGTCATCTTTTGTGGAGGACAAAAGCAAGGGGAATATAAATGCCACTCTCGTAGTCAATGAGTTTCGCATGTTAAGCTACAGTGCTGTCAGTTAAAGAGAAGAATGGAACTTCTTGGTGAGATAAGGACTGTTGCCAGTTGAACAAAATTACGATCAAGGATGAGAATTCTCAAAAGAAGATAAATGATTCGATGGACCGGTGAGAAGGGAGTCGTTGTTTTCTCCAAGATAGATATACGTACTGGTCATCATTAGATTCGTGGGAATTTGAGGATGTCCCTAAAATGATTTTTCGAACACGCTATGGACATTATGGGTATCTCATGACGTCGTTCATAGTGACAAACACTCTTGTCATATTCATGGAATAACATGAATTGGATCTTTCATCCTTATCTAGACCGATACGTCGTTATCTTTATCAATGACATTCTAATCTATTCTCGAAGATATGGAGGGATACATTGGACATCTCGATATAGTTTTCCAGACCTTAAAGGAAAAGAGTTGCACTCCAAATTATTAGAGTACAAATTTTGGTTGGAGGAGGTTCAATTTTTGGGTTATGAAATGACAAATGAAGGGAATTACTGTGAGTCCGTCAAAGGTCGAAGCAGTTTTACAATGGGAAAGACTGGAGACCATAATACCCTAGTAACTTGCAAGGTTAGTGGGTTTTATCGGAGGAGCATCGATGGATTCTCCAAGATAATAGAACATCTTACTCAACTTACAAGAAGAAAATCAAACTTTCCTATGGACCAGCCCATGTGAAGAAAGTTTTCAAAGGTTGAGGAGATATTCTGGTTTTGATTCTACCCGATCCCAATGAAACATTCGAAGTGTTTTGTGATGCTTCACATCAAGGTTTATGATGTGTGTTCATGCAAAGTTGGGAAGTTGTGACTTACGCCTCGAGGTAGTTAAGGGTGCATGAGGAGAATTAGCCAACTTACGGCTTGGTGTTAGCCTCAGTTGTATTTGCTTTGAGAACATGAAGACACTTTCTGTATGAAGCAATGTTCAATGCCTTTAGCAATCACAAGGGCCTAAAGTATCCATTTGATAAAAAAGGGTTGAACATAAGACAGAGAAGGTGACTAGAAATTTTAAGGAGTATGACCTCTAGCTTCAGTGTCATCTTGTCTGAGTTACTAACAAACTCACTCCCAAATTCTTCACATTATATCAAATTCCTCTTCAGATTGGTCTGATAGCCTATCAACTAATTTTGTCATCCTTTCTTTCTAATTTTCATAATGTCTTCTGTATGCCATATGTAACGCTCCTTTTTGGGAGGGAACGTCACATTGTCAGATAGAAATGCGGAAAAAAAAAATTTCGAAATTAAGACTCGGTTCATTTTAGTTAAGATTAATTTGTTTGATTCATTATTATATAAGTAAAATGGCAATATATATTTATGTATATATTTTTTTGAATTATTATTTGTATTATTATTATTTTTCTCTTTAATTAATAAAATGTAGTGACGAAATGTGAATAACAATAAGGAGTAAGACAAAAGATAAAACTTACGTCGAACAACATGCGCATATATATATATATATATATATATATATATATATATATATATATATATATAGATATCAAATATGTTTTAGATACAAGCCTGGAATTCCCAAAAAGTAAAACTATACCTGCCCAAAGGATCATACATATACATCCCTAAGATATCAGAATATACAGCCCACCAAAAATAAAACATCAGGCCCCCAAAATAAAATACCGGCAGCCATCAGTAGCTACCAGCAGTATCAGTCCCTCGAATGAGGAGGGATCGTATCAGGATCCTCTTTAGGATCCCCTATGAGGTCCTCCTCGGGAACCTCCTCGAGGTCTTCCTCATCTGAGGAAACCTCCACAAGAACCACAGAGCCACGGGCCGGAGCCCGAGCAGTGGAATCAAAAGAGTCCTCCTGCTGGGTGTAGTAACAGTCACCCCACATCTCCCGGATGGGCAGATAAAACTCCAAACGCAGGCTGATGTAACAAGTAAAGATCGGCGGCTCATGACGTCTCCAAGGTAGACATAGTGGTCGGAACTCAGGTTAATGTGCCATCATTCCGGCCCCCCAAGGAAGGTCAAACGCACATCGCCTAGAAATTCGTGCATGCGTGCCTCCATGCTCCACAGCAAATGCTAATCGTGATCAGGCCAGAAGCCGGGGAAATCGGGAGCTCCAACCTCCTTGCTGTCGTCTTCGATGGACACAATATACATACAGGTAGCAAATAACTGAAATACAGGAAAGAGGTAAGACATCCTACCATCATTACCAATTATAGCAGCAAGAAACAAGACGACGCATCGCACCCAAATAGCATGTCGAGAATAATAATAATGATAGACAGCAAGTACGACAGTAAGCAGATAAACAGTTCTAGGCAGTCATTCATCATAATAGTAAATAGACAGATCAACTCCACATACAGTACTAATTATCAGATGATATGATATCTCATGATGCATATGCACACAGTACCCAAATTCCTACTCCATGGAGCTAGACACAAACAGTCGGAGAGAAAGATCAGGAGACACGTCTGCAACTCGGTTGCCGAGGCCAAAGTGTTATAACTCAACAGTTTTTCACGTGCACATACAGGCATTATACAGACAGTCTACGCTAGATCACGATATACATACAGTGCACATCTTAGGCAACTTGGCCTTAACAACAGTCCAAAGGACATTCACAATGCATTAGACTCTATGCATAAACATGTATGATCATCATTACATACTATTCCACAATATGCCACAATTGGCCAAGAGAGCATCAACACCTCATTGGTCACTCACATGGACCCACAATATCCTAATATTGAAATCAAATAAAGTAATACATTTTTAAGGTCTATTATGAATTCTTACTTGAAATTAGTCTTTCTTACGAAGTTCGTCTCTAATTGAATTCTCATAATTAGTTAAATTTTCTAATGTAATTTATTCTCATACACTTAGAAGGTTATTCTAAGATCTCAAAGTCTCACACTCTCTTGTTCTTGCCCTAGTAAAATTACCTTAAGTTTTATGACAAATTTTATTCTTGGTTCTTTAAAATTTATGAATCTCAAGTTATATCCAAATGTTCCAATTTGCTAATTTTCTATCCTATTACCTATGATTTAAATCATTTGATTATCTAAGTTCCAAGGTCACCAAAATTGTGTAATTAAGTCCCAAAGAGGCCCTAGAGGCCGTGGCCTCCCTAGGGAATTAAGTTCCCAATTTTTCAATTCCATTAATTGCATACTACACAGTTGTTTAATTAAGTCTTTCACTTGTTACAATTGTTCACAAAGAACCCAAATTTTGGGCCCCAAAACCGTGGCCACCCTATAGAAAATCCTACATTATTTCCTTCCATTTCATGTCTTCCAATCCATTCCAATATACCAATATACACAAACAACCAATCTAATAGCATAAACAAGGTACAAACAACATGTAAGCATACTAATCATGCAAGCAAGGAATAACCCTCATTAGGGTTTTCTCACAATCAAACACAAACAAGGTTTCTAAGTGCTAATAAAGGTTGAGGAGGAGTGTTTTCCTCTTACCAAAGTGAAGAAAACAAGAGAAGCCTCTAAGAAACTCCTTGCAATTTTCGGGTTAGGCACCACCAAGAACCCTAAAATTTCAACGTCATCAAAACAACACCAATGCTTGAAAAATAAAGCATGGATGGTCACCAAGAAGACCATAGAAAAGAAAATGAGAGAAGGGAAGTGAGAATTCAAGAAGCTTACCCAAAAACCCTAAGCTTGAAGCTTGAAGAAAATGGTGAAAATGATGGATTTTCAAAGAACCACAAACAAGAGAAGTGTTTAGGAGGTGGAGAGGATTAAGAAAATGGGGTTGGATGAAATTTTTGTGATGGATATGGCCATGGGGCTGCTGCTGGCCGTAGGTTTCTAGAGAGAAGGAGGAGAGAAATTCAAAAGGAAGAAGAAAGGTGAAGGTAGAGAGAGAAGGTGCATAGGAAAAGTGAAGATGCTTTTAGGTGTGTTTTGAAAATAATGTGACATGATTAATTAAATGAAATCAAAATTATTTCCCCCTAAAATTGTTGCACTAACCGTGAGTGAGGAGAGAGAAGGGAGAGGTGGTCTCTTGCATTGGGAAAGAGGGAAGGAAATTTCTTAGAAGCTTCCTCCAATCTTGCATGGGAAGTTTCGCACGTTTTCCAATAAAGTGAAAGTAAGGTTGTCTCCTAACACTAACACAGATGAATATTTACACTGTTAGTATCATTTTTCCCCCAGTGTAGAAGAGTTACAGATGATGAAAATAATATTTTATTGTTCATCGGATGATTTTACGGTACCGCGACTTCATTTATCGGGTAAAATCTCGAAAAACATAAACCTCGTAAATTGTGCCAAGCCTCGGATTTAGTAAGATCCCCCGTTGACAAGTCCACAATTTAGAGTTTACCAGCCACGAGTAAAATATCGTATCTTCCCTGCTCCGCTCGACACACACGCAAAATGAGAAATATATTAAAATATTTATTGTTTCCGAAAAATTCTGAAAGAATTCACATAAATCACAAATATTAGAAAATGACTATTTATGATAAAATAAATGATTTTCGTAGCGTTACACTGACTTCTGCAGATCTCTGCTTAGTGTGTACGTAAAACGAGAAATATATTAAAATATTCGACGTTTTTGGAAAATTCCAGAAAAATTCCCAAAAATCAGGAATATTATAAAATGATCATTTATAATTAAACAAACAAATTTTTTGGGTGTTACACCAAAATTGCGAAAGTATATCCCCGATCCAACCCATGTCATCGAACTAAGCACAATACAATTAAAAGAGAATTGGATCTATGGAATACTTCCTGTGAAGGTCAAAGTTAGGAGAGCAGAGCAACACGGAGATAGGGAGATCACATTGGTAAGGGTGATCTGAATTGACGTGACACGAGACACGACGTGAAAGTTAGAAGATAAGATGAAGAAACAACATCAATGTTTATTCTAAGGAATGAAAATTTCGAGGATGAAATTTCTATTTGAAAGGGAGAGTTGTAACACCCCGAAAATTAATAATTTTATGATAAATAGTTGTTTTATAATATTTATGATTTTTATGAATTTTTTTGGATTTTTATGAGAACACAGAATATTTTAATATTATTTCTCGTTTTGCATGTGCACTGAGCGGAGCCGGGAAAACGAGATATTTTTCCCGAGAACCTTGAACTGTGGAAACGTCGACGGGGGATCTGATAAATAAAAATAGCAGAATAATTTTATTATCCGTTAGACAATAAATATCAGTTTTTGTTAACTGTGATTTCTGTTCATTGATAATAAACTCGATACAGTGTTAATCACATTTTAGAGAACACTTTAATGACATCACCATGGTGACATCATCACCATGACATCACTTTGACTTTTCAAAGGGAGGAAGCTTCTTAGCACCTTCCTTTTGGCTTGTTGAAGAAGCTAGCAGAAAGCTTCCTTACACTTTCCTATTGGCTTCTTCAAGAAGCCATATTTCTTCTCTCTTCCTCTCCACCACACATTTTTTAGGGCTCTTTGTGGCCACACATTTTAATTCATACACTTACACAAAATACACCTAATTACACATTTCATTTCATTTCACTTTACTATCACTTTCTCTCTCTACCTTCCATCTTCATCTTTTCTCTCAACCTTCTCTTCTTCTCTTCTCCTTCACCCTCTCCACGGCACCACCATCTCCACCCACCTCTACCATGGCAAAAATCTCAAGTCTCCATTTTTCTTAAACTACTACTCATCCTAGACATCATTCTTCTTAGATCCAACCATAAAGATCACATCTTCACCATTTTCTCTCTTCTTCTTCTCCTTTACCCTCACGGTTTTTGCAGCCTCAATAGGTGACCATCACCATTTTCATTTTCTTACTTCACCATCACCATTTCTACACACTCCTTCTCATTCCAAACATTTTCTCTTTAGAGATCTTCTTCAAAATTCATTATCTTCTTCACTTTCTCTCAAGAACAAAGTTTGAGACTTTGAAGGTAACTCTTTGATTCTTCACTTTCTCTTCCTATTTTTTGTTTCTATGGACATATTTATGACCATGGATCTCTTCTTTTTCAACCATTGGTGTTGATTCTTGGAACTTGATTTTTAGGGTTTTTGGAGCCCCAAAATCGAGCCACCAAGAAGCCATCTAGGAGGCCATTTTCGTGTTCTTCCTTTAAGTAAGAGGGAGATAATCCTCTTCAGCCTATCTTGGTAGTGAGGAAACATTTTTGGTGTTGTTGATGAGGAATCCATGTGTGGATTGCTCTCTTTGTTGTGTTGTTTTTCATGATTGTGCATTTATTTAGACTTGTATGAGTTATTGGTTATCTTTGCATGTCTTAATGGCTATGGATTGTATGTTAAATTGCTTGGATTGATGTATGGAAGAATGTAGGGTTTTCCTACCTTTTTTGGGGGCTACGACCTTAGGGCTAATTTTGAAGATTTAAAGTTAATTTTGAAGATATTGGAACTTAGGTGATTAGGTGCTAAGGAATTGATAATTGTATTGGAAAAGATTTGAGACTTCTACCCTAAGGAGACTCACGGTCTCTAGGGGGATTAATGGACCAAGTTGTGATTCTTGGTGCAACATTGGGATTTAAGTGATCAACATGGTGGTGAAAGAAAAAGGACTAAACTTTTATTATAATGAGGTTCAAGGATTTTTGAGGAAAAGTGTCACAAAAGGTAGTGCTAAAATGAGGACTTAGATGATTGTGAAATTTTAGATTCCACAAAAGGTAGTGCTAAAAACTGAACTTGTGAAAGCCAAAACTCTCACTTTGATTGTAACACCCTAAACTTTTGGTGAATGACTATTGTGTCTCGAATGTACTGTTTTTTGTTTTTCAACTTTAGGATAACTGACCGTTATATCCTTATTGTACTGTTGGTTATTTTTCTGTATGAAATACTATTTTATTTTACTGTCTGTGATTTTATTTGGACTTTTTGTGTGATTTGCTCCAAGGCTAGAAAATAATAATTTCCGGACCGGGAAAATCTTATTTTAATTATTCGGAGCTGGGGGATCTTACTAAACCCAATTCTGAATGATACTGTTATTAATCTTTTAATTTTTAGGATTTAACTGTAAAATAAAATAATTTTATATTATTATAATATTATTTTATTAGTCAGTGCAAATAAGCGGTAATGGACCCGGAAATGATTGCGGGACCCACGTTTAGTAAAAGTATTCAACATTAGTAGCTTAATTAAACATCATTAGTGGTGAAATATCTAAAAGCTTAATGACTAGGCTTAATGACAAGGCTTAATGACTAGGCTTAATGACAAGGCTTGGATTAGCCAATGAAAGCTAAGCTTGGAGGCCAAGGCTTCATCTTAACCTTTGATCATTTCTAAGGCTTGGATGAAGCCAACCAAATGGAGACCTCCTTTGCAATTGAACTCCACGGCCAAGTGCTCTTTGGAGGGCAATTATCATTTCATTTCCTATCTTTAACTTAAGCTTTTCTCTCTTCTCTCTCTTCCAAAAACAAGAAAACACCATAGATGCACCTTGAAGGTCCATTCGGCCAAGTGCTTGTCTTCACCATCCATCCATCAAAAAATTTCTTCTAACCTACTTTTCTAAACCTAAACACAATTCTAAGAACATCTCTAGTTGAGAGTTTTTGCAAAATCCATCATCTTGAGCTTGAAAAACTACCTTGGAGATTCTACCTAGAAGGTGAAAATCCTTGTTTTTCATTTCTAAATTCTTTTTCAAGGTTCTAAGCCATGATTGATCCATGGTTTAAGCTTTCTTTCAATGTTAGTAACTTGTAGAAATTGTTTAAGCTTGATAGGTGACTTTGGAGGGTGAAACCGAAACCATAGAAAGGAGTGAAAGAGAGTTTGTCTTCACTTAAGGTAAGAGGAAGACTTAAATCTTATCATCCTTGGGTGGTGATAAGAAAATGGAATTGTTTGTGATTGTAGAATCCATAAGGATTCATTTGTGTTGTTTGTTTAATAGCTTTCTTATTTGTGATTTGTATTAATATGCATGTCTACAAGCTTTAAAAATATTGTATGTGTTAGAAATGCATGAATAATTAGTAGGATGTGAATAATATGCAAGGTTTGCATGAGTGTTCCAAAGAACACACATTCAAGGCTCACGGCCTCAATATAAAATGAGAACCAAAATGTTCTCAACAATTTTCCAAAATAGTGATTTAACTAACTTAGGTGAATTGATAAGATACAAAATTGATTTAGAGCAAGAAAAATGAATTTAAAGATCAAAGGGAAAAATTTGTGTGATTCAGCCAACATGCCAAAGCCAAGTGTTTATGATTTCAAAAATTGTTTTTAAACAAAGAGAAGTAATAAATACTAAAAGGAATTTTATTACAATGAGTTTAGGGGGTATAAAAATGATTAGATTAAGTTTAGGAAGTTAAAACTAATGATTTTAATGTTTAGAAGAAAATACAAGTAGCTTTTGTTAGAGCTCATTTTATGTTTTGAAGCACGTTAGTAGTTTTCAAAAGTATAATTAAATGGGTGTAATATAAATTAAAAAGGATTTTTACGAAAACTTAGAAAACCATTGTTATACATTTTCTAAGCAAAACACTGTCAATTTTTGCTAAAAACAGACAAATAAGATAGAAAAGATGTCCAATATACTTTATACGGTATGAAAAATAACCTACATAGTTTAAACATATTAAATATTATTTCTGTTTATTTAAACAGTAATTTTTAAGGAAATCGGACAAGAAAATGATTTAAAAATCTTACGCAATTGAGAAAACGTTTGAAAAACAGTACGCGATTTCAAAAATAGTAAAATATATTTACGCAATTTAAAAACGTTTGTAAAAATGATGAAATTGTGAAAACGCGATAAAATTTCTACACGATTGATGAAAACAGTAAGTTTTACTGTCGGGCCAAAGTGGTGGACCCGGACAGTTGTGGAACAGTATTGTCAGGTGGGACGTACTGTATTTTCGTAATTTTTGCCATTGAGGGCATTTTTGTAATTTTTGCCATTGAGGGTATTTTAGTAATTATTTTGTCATACATTGAGTTGTGCCAATTTGGTTGATAATTGGTGATTTGATTGACGAGACGAATTACACTGTGTTATCAGTGTGATAAGCGTAGTGTGGTTCAACTTGAATGAACTTGGAGACATTAGTGTGCGGATTATTCCATTTGTGGACAGTTGGTCGCTCCTCCTGGGCCGTGGTAACGGTAACACACTAATGGTCTCGACACGCACTATACTTAATCGAGATCTTGTAAAGTCTATTTAGTACAATGCCCGTAGTTACACGATGTTTTGACTGCGTACTACACCACGACGTTATGACAGTGGGCTATAGACGCAACGTGAGACAGAGGAATAGTTTGGTTGGGCAGTCGAGGTACTAATAGACTTTGCCGGTCATTCTCTCTGATGTCTGTATTTTTAGCTCCATGGAGTAGGGTTGAGTCGCATTACATATGATTTATGTGTTGTGCATTATAATATTATTATCTGTACTATTTTATCTGTACCATTTTATATATGACATTATGTGATGTTGTTACACTTAATTTCTGTGTTACTTTATATTATTATTTATGCTGTTATGGTAGGTTATATTGTATGAATTGCTATATCTGTTGTATTGTCATTTTCTTATTTCCCCTGTTTGTGGTGATATAGATTGTCTTACCTCTTTATTGTATGTGTTCTCTGTATATATATTAAATTATGTCTTTAAAAGAAGAATTTGAGGAAGAGGAACAGCCTCTTGAGTGTGTATACCCCGAGGATGAGGAGGAGCAGCAAGCCGAGGATCAGTTCGACGACCAAGAACCATCCAATCATCCATACCCATTGGATTGATCGAGTGAGTATAGCGCTACCAGGATTCTTTGGATTCGTGCAACTTGAGTTTCACGGAGGCTCTGAAGCCTGGCGTCTGCGAGAGGATAGAGACTCGGTGACGTACGAAGTTTGATGGAGTGTCGATCTTTTCTACTTTGCTGTATTTACATGTAGAGTTACCGCTATCTCTTAGGCGTCATTGGGGTAGTATGTTTGATGCGCTTAGTGAGATCAGTAGCGTGTCGACTGCACGGACTCGTGTCCGTAGGGGGTCGAGACATCCTGGATACCTATCACCTGAAGTTTCATCTGAGAGTGGTCCTTCAGAGGGCGAGATGTTTATGATGTGTACTTGGGCGCGTCTGCGTTTGTATATATTGACTTTTTATCTGCTTTGTTTACCGTTTTAGTTTAAATAGTTGTAGTTGTACATTAATTGTATAACCTATGATGAACCATATGTATATTATGTGTGCTAATAGTTTGTTAATTTTATATTCCGTGTTATTTTATTTCGTATTATTCTGTTTAACCGGAAAAATTTTACAACCCGTATTAGTATATAATAAATGTTTTACAACTTGGGTAGATTTTATTTATCTTTATTTTATTTTCTTTATAAATGTGACATCCCCACAAGGGTGTTATAATTAGTTGGTATCAGAGCCCAAGTTAGAGTCTTTTGGGGTTGTTGTTGGGTCTGTTTTTGCTTATGTTGTGTGATTCTTTGTGATTTACTTCCGAAAGGATGTATTTAACTCTGTTTTGTTGTGCTTGAAGAAAGAAGATGTCTGGCGGAAGAGGAACACGTGCAAATGTGAATCGTGCAGTGGATCCAATGATTGCAACTGCTAAGGCTCTGCAGCGAATGGCTGAAGTGATTACTCAGCAGAATGAGAGAGCAACTCAACAGCAAGATGCTACTGCTAATGCCCTAAATTTATCTGAATTTAGGCGTAACAATCCGCCATAGTTTAGAGGTGAGATTGATCCTGAAAAGGCAAGTCAATGGATACAAGATTTAGAGAAGATATTTGAAGGGATGAGATGCACGGATGATAAAAAGGTGACGTATGCAACCTTTATGCTGAGGGGAGACGGAGAACATTGGTGGAGAGGAACCCGCCGATTGTTGCAGGCTGAAGGAACAGAAATTACATGGGAGGTATTTTCTGATGTATTTCTGGAGAAGTATTTTCCTGTGAGTGCTAGACATGCCAAGGATATCGAATTTCTTGGTTTACGTTAGGGTAACATGACGGTGAATGAGTATGCTTCTAAATTTGAGAGCTTATCTCAGTTCTCAGACTATGCTCAAACTCGACAAGATGATGTGTGGAGATGTCGGAAGTTTGAGGCAGGGTTGAGAGTGGAACTGAAATGAGGTGTACTATCCTTGAAGATGAATTAGTTTCATGCTTTAGTAGATGCTTGTGCACGACTCGAGGAATTGGAGTCGTCACAGGATCAGAGGAATCGAAATTTTGGACCAACAAGGTTTCTGAGGGGTGGTAGCAATAACAGTCGGTTTCAGCGCAAGCCGTATTCTAGACCACCAGGGAATCAATGTCAACGGCTGCCAGTTGGGGTAAGTGCAAGTGGTAGTGGAACTGGTCAGAGAGTGGCGTTCATGCCGACATGTTTTAAGTGCGGAAAGAAAGGCCATCTTTCTACTGAATGCTCCATCAGAGGAACAGTTTGTTTTAATTGCAAACAGCCTGGGCACATATCTAGGGATTGTACTCAGCCAGATAGGAAGCCAGCTATGAGAAGTGTTCGTGCTACTCAGCCAAAGTCAGGAAGTACTCAACCGAGGTCAGGAGGGCGAGTATATACTATGACTGGAACAGAAGTTTCTCAGTCTGATGACCTTATTCAGGGAGAAGGAGTCATTGAAGGTAATCTTCTGACTGTGCTATATGATTCTGGTGCAACACATTCATTTATTGCATATGATTGTGTGGAAAGATTGAAGTTGCATGTGTCTTCTCTGAATGTTAAATTGAGTGTTTCTACACCAACAGCTAAACCTGTGATTACGTCTAAGATATGCTTGGATTGTCCTGTTGTTATAAAGGACCATGTGTTTTCGGTCAACCTGATTTGTTTGCCTCTTGTTGAGATAGATGTAATATTAGGGATGGACTGGTTATCTTCTAACCATATCCTTATAGATTGTGCAAACAAAACTATAGTTTTTCCTAAAGAAGAAAAGTCTGGATTCTTGACTGCTGTTAAAGTCAAGTCCTTGTTGAGAGAGGGAGCACAGGGATATATGTTATTATCTTCTCTCGAAGTCAAGAATAAGAAAGATGTAAATACTATTCCTGTTGTCAATGAATTTCCAAAAATTTTTACTGATGACGTGCTTGGTTTGCCACCGGAGAGGGAAATCGAGTTTTCAATTGATTTAGTACCAGGAGCAGGTCCTATCTCAATCGTGTCGTATCATATGTAGCCAACAGAGTTAGCGGAGCTGAAAGAACAATTGGTGGATTTGTTGGAGAAACAGTTTGTGCGACCTAGTGTTTCACCATGGGGAGCACCAGTGCTTTTGGTCAAAAAGAAGGACGAAACTTCTCGACTTTGCGTAGATTATCGTCAGCTTAACAAGGTGACTATCAAGAATAAATATCCACTTCCGAGAATTGATGATTTGATGGACCAGTTGAAAGGAGCAGTGGTATTTTCAAAAATAGATCTGAGATCAGGTTATCACCAAATTCGTGTTAAGGGGGAGGATGTACCTAAAACAGCTTTTTGGACTCGTTATGGACATTATGAGTATCAGGTAATGCTATTCGGGGTGACGAATGCTCCTGCCATATTCATGGACTATATGAATAGGATTTTTCATCCATATTTAGATAGATTTGTCGTTGTCTTTATCGATGACATTCTGATCTATTCTCAATCTAAGGAAGAGCATGTTGAACATCTCGGTATAGTTCTTCAGAATCTGAAAGAAAAGAAACTGTATGCGAAATTGGCGAAGTGTGAGTTTTGGTTGGAGGAAGTTCAAATTTTAGGTCACGTGATTTCCAAAGAAGGTATTGCGGTAGACCCATCAAAAGTGGAGGCTGTTTTACAGTGGGAAAGGCCTAAGACTATGACAGAAGTTCAAAGTTTTGTTGGACTTGCTGGATATTACCGGAGGATCATAGAAGGTTTTTCTAAGATTACTGGATCGCTTACCCAGCTCACAAGAAAAAGTCAAGTTTTTGAGTGGACAGAAGAATGTGAAGCTAGTTTCCAAGAACTGAAGAAGAGGTTAACAACTGCACCAGTACTGATTCTACCGGATCTTAAAAGAACTTTTGACGTGTATTGTGACGCTTCTTATCAAGGATTAGGATGCGTGTTAATGCAAGACCGGAATGTAGTGGCTTATGCTTCTAGACAGTTGAAGGTTCATGAGAGGAACTATCCAACACATGATTTGGAATTAGCCGCAGTCGTTTTTGCATTGAAGGTATGGAAGCATTTTCTGTACGGAGCAATGTTCAATGTCTTTAGTGATCATAAGAGTTTAAAGTATTTGTTTGATCAGAAAGAATTGAATATGAGGCAGAGGCGATGGTTGGAATTCTTAAAGGATTATGATTTTCAACTCAAATACCATCCAGGAAAAGCTAATATGGTAGCTGATGCCTTGAGCAGAAAGGTAATTAGCGTTTCGACGATGATGATAAAGGAGGAGGAATTGATTAACAACTTCTGAGATTTATGGTTGTTAGTGGAGTTTGTGCCTAGAAGAATTCGCTTATTTAAGGTTGTAATCTTAAATGAACTACTTGATATAGTTCGAGAGAAACAGGAGGAGGACCCATTTTTGCAAAATGAAAAGGAATTGTTGAAGCAAGGTCATAAGGCGACGGTAGAAGAAGGAACAGATGGACTTTTGAGATTTAAGGGGAGAATCTGTATACCCGATGATCTTGAGCTTAAGAAGGGGATTCTAGATGAAGCTCATACTAGTGATTTGAGTTTGCATCCGGGGATGACCAAGATATACCAAGACTTGAAAAGGTTGTTTTGGTGGCCAAGGATGAAAAGAGACATAGCGGAACATGTGGCATCTTGTCTGGTTTGTCAGAAGACGAAAGTGGAACATCAGAGGCCAGCCGATATGTTGCAACCGTTAGCTATTCCAGAATAGAAGTGGGATAGTATTTCAATGGATTTTGTTACCGGGTTGCCGAAGACGAGGAAAGGTCATGATTCGATATGGGTTATAGTTGATAAGCTTACGAAGTCAGCTCATTTCTTGCCCATCAATATTAAGTATTCGTTGGAGAGATTAACCCAGATGTACATCAGTGAGATTGTAAGGTTACATGGTGTGCCTACATGTATAGTTTCTGACAGAGATCCGAGGTTTACGTCAAGGTTCTGGCGAAGGTTACAAGAAGCCATGGGAACTAAATTGCGGTTGAGTTCAGCTTATCACCCGCAGACTGATGGTCAAACAGAGAGAACTATATAGTCTTTGGAAGATCTGTTGCGAGCCTGTGTATTGGAGCAACGAGGGAGTTGGGATGAATTTTTATCTTTGATAGAATTCACCTACAATAATAATTTTCACTCGAGTATAGGGATGGCACCCTATGAGGCATTGTATGGAAGACGATGTCGAACTCTTTTGTGCTGGTATCAAGATGGTGATAGTGTGACTATCGGACCAGATCTTATACAACAGACTACAGAAAAGGTAAAGATGATACAAGAAAAGATGAAGACGACGCAAAGTAGACAAAAGAGTTATGCTGATAAGCGGAGAAGACCTCTTGAATATGAGGAAAGTGAGCATGTATTTCTAAGAGTGACTCCTACGACCGGTGTCGGAAGAGTTGTCAAATCTAAGAATAAGCGGTAATGGACCCGGAAATGATTACGGGACCCACGTTTAGTAAAAGTATTCAACATTAGTAGCTTAATTAAACATCATTAGTGGTGAAATATCTAAAAGCTTAATGACAAGGCTTAATGACTAGGCTTAATGACAAGGCTTGGATTAGCCAATGAAAGCTAAGCTTGGAGGCCAAGGCTTCATCTTAACCTTTGATCATTTCTAAGGCTTGGATGAAGCCAACCAAATGGAGACCTCCTTTGCAATTGAACTCCACGGCCAAGTGCTCTTTGGAGGGCAATTATCATTTCATTTCCTATCTTTAACTTAAGCTTTTCTCTCTTCTCTCTCTTCCAAAAACAAGAAAACACCATAGATGCACCTTGAAGGTCCATTCGGCCAAGTGCTTGTCTTCACCATCCATCCATCAAAAATTTCTTCTAACCTACTTTTCTAAACCTAAACACAATTCTAAGAACATCTCTAGTTGAGAGTTTTTGCAAAATCCATCATCTTGAGCTTGAAAAACTACCTTGGAGATTCTACCTAGAAGGTGAAAATCCTTGTTTTTCATTTCTAAATTCTTTTTCAAGGTTCTAAGCCATGATTGATCCATGGTTTAAGCTTTCTTTCAATGTTAGTAACTTGTAGAAATTGTTTAAGCTTGATAGGTGACTTTGGAGGGTGAAACCGAAACCATAGAAAGGAGTGAAAGAGAGTTTGTCTTCACTTAAGGTAAGAGGAAGACTTAAATCTTATCATCCTTGGGTGGTGATAAGAAAATGGAATTGTTTGTGATTGTAGAATCCATAAGGATTCATTTGTGTTGTTTGTTTAATAGCTTTCTTATTTGTGATTTGTATTAATATGCATGTCTACAAGCTTTAAAAATATTGTATGTGTTAGAAATGCATGAATAATTAGTAGGATGTGAATAATATGCAAGGTTTGCATGAGTGTTCCAAAGAACACACATTCAAGGCTCACGGCCTCAATATAAAATGAGAACCAAAATGTTCTCAACAATTTCCAAAATAGTGATTTAACTAACTTAGGTGAATTGATAAGATACAAAATTGATTTAGAGCAAGAAAAATGAATTTAAAGATCAAAGGGCAAAATTTGTGTAATTCGGCCAACATGCCAAAGCCAAGTGTTTATGATTTCTAAAATTGTTTTTAAACAAAGAGAAGTAATAAATACTAAAAGGAATTTTATTACAATGAGTTTAGAGGTATAAAAATGATTAGATTAAGTTTAGGAAGTTAAAACTAATGATTTTAATGTTTAGAAGAAAATACAGTAGCTTTTGTTAGAGCTCATTTTATGTTTTGAAGCACGTTAGTAGTTTTCAAAAGTATAATTAAATGGGTGTAATATAAATTAAAAAGGATTTTTACAGAAAACTTAGAAAACCATTGTTATACATTTTCTAAGCAAAACACTGTCAATTTTTGCTAAAAACAGACAAATAAGATAGAAAAGATGTCCAATATACTTTATACGGTATGAAAAATAACCTACATAGTTTAAACATATTAAATATTATTTCTGTTTATTTAAACAGTAATTTTTAAGGAAATCGGACAAGAAAATGATTTAAAAATCTTACGCTTGATTGAGAAAACGCGTTTGAAAAACAAGATGCATGCGATTTCAAAAATAGTAAAATATATTTACGCAATTTAAAAACGTTTGTAAAAATGATGAAATTGTGAAAACGCGATAAAATTTCTACACGATTGATGAAAACAGTAAGTTTTACTGTCGGGCCAAAGTGGTGGACCCGGACAGTTGTGGAACAGTATTGTCAGGTGGGACGTACTGCATTTTCTTAATTTTTGCCATTGAGGGCATTTTTGTAATTTTTGCCATTGAGGGTATTTTAGTAATTATTTTGTCATACATTGAGTTGTGCCAATTTGGTTGATAATTGGTGATTTGATTGACGAGACGAATTACACTGTGTTGTCAGTGTGATAAGCGTAGTGTGGTTCAACTTGAATGAACTTGGAGACATTAGTGTGCGGATTATTCCATTTGTGGACAGTTGGTCGCTCCTCTGGGCCGTGGTAACTGGTAACACACTAATGGTCTCGACACGCACTATACTTAATCGAGATCTTGTAAAGTCTATTTAGTACAATGCCTGTAGTTACACGATGTTTTGACTGCGTACTACACCACGACGTTATGACAGTGGGCTATAGACGCAACGTGAGACAGCGGAATAGTTTGGTTGGGCAGTCGAGGTACTAATAGACTTTGCCGGTCATTCTCTCTGATGTCTGTATTTTTAGCTCCATGGAGTAGGGTTGAGTCGCATTACATATGATTTATGTGTTGTGCATTATAATATTATTATCTGTACTATTTTATCTGTACCATTTTATATATGACATTATGTGATGTTGTTACACTTAATTTCTGTGTTACTTTATATTATTATTTATGCTGTTATGGTAGGTTATATTGTATGAATTGCTATATCTGTTGTATTGTCATTTTCTTATTTCCCCTGTTTGTGGTGATATAGATTGTCTTACCTCTTTATTGTATGTGTTCTCTGTATATATATTAAATTATGTCTTTAAAAGAAGAATTTGAGGAAGAGGAACAGCCTCTTGAGTGTGTATACCCCGAGGATGAGGAGGAGCAGCAAGCCGAGGATCAGTTCGACGACCAAGAACCATCCAATCATCCATACCCATTGGATTGATCGAGTGAGTATAGCGCTACCAGGATTCTTTGGATTCGTGCAACTTGAGTTTCACGGAGGCTCTGAAGCCTGGCGTCTGCGAGAGGATAGAGACTCGGTGACGTACGAAGTTTGATGGAGTGTCGATCTTTTCTACTTTGCTGTATTTACATGTAGAGTTACCGCTATCTCTTAGGCGTCATTGGGGTAGTATGTTTGATGCGCTTAGTGAGATCAGTAGCGTGTCGACTGCACGGACTCGTGTCCGTAGGGGGTCGAGACATCCTGGATACCTATCACCTGAAGTTTCATCTGAGAGTGGTCCTTCAGAGGGCGAGATGTTTATGATGTGTACTTGGGCGCGTCTGCGTTTGTATATATTGACTTTTTATCTGCTTTGTTTACCGTTTTAGTTTAAATAGTTGTAGTTGTACATTAATTGTATAACCTATGATGAACCATATGTATATTATGTGTGCTAATAGTTTGTTAATTTTATATTCCGTGTTATTTTATTTCGTATTATTCTGTTTAACCGGAAAAATTTTACAACCCGTATTAGTATATAATAAATGTTTTACAACTTGGGTAGATTTTATTTATCTTTATTTTATTTTCTTTATAAATGTGACATCCCCACAAGGGTGTTATAATTAGTTGGTATCAGAGCCCAAGTTAGAGTCTTTTGGGGTTGTTGTTGGGTCTGTTTTTGCTTATGTTGTGTGATTCTTTGTGATTTACTTCCGAAAGGATGTATTTAACTCTGTTTTGTTGTGCTTGAAGAAAGAAGATGTCTGGCGGAAGAGGAACACGTGCAAATGTGAATCGTGCAGTGGATCCAATGATTGCAAGCTGCTAAGGCTCTGCAGCGAATGGCTGAAGTGATTACTCAGCAGAATGAGAGAGCAACTCAACAGCAAGATGCTACTGCTAATGCCCTAAATTTATCTGAATTTAGGCGTAACAATCCGCCATAGTTTAGAGGTGAGATTGATCCTGAAAAGGCAAGTCAATGGATACAAGATTTAGAGAAGATATTTGAAGGGATGAGATGCACGGATGATAAAAAGGTGACGTATGCAACCTTTATGCTGAGGGGAGACGGAGAACATTGGTGGAGAGGAACCCGCCGATTGTTGCAGGCTGAAGGAACAGAAATTACATGGGAGGTATTTTCTGATGTATTTCTGGAGAAGTATTTTCCTGTGAGTGCTAGATATGCCAAGGATATCGAATTTCTTGGTTTACGTTAGGGTAACATGACGGTGAATGAGTATGCTTCTAAATTTGAGAGCTTGTCTCAGTTCTCAGACTATGCTCAAACTCGACAAGATGATGTGTGGAGATGTCGGAAGTTTGAGGCAGGGTTGAGAGTGGAACTGAAACGAGGTGTACTATCCTTGAAGATGAATCAGTTTCATGCTTTAGTAGATGCTTGTGCACGACTCGAGGAATTGGAGCCGTCACGGGATCAGAGGAATCGTAATTTTGGACTAATAAGGTTTCAGAGGGGTGGTAGCAGTAATAACAGTCGGTTTCAGCGCAAGCCGTATTCTAGACCACCAGGGAATCAATGTCAACGGCTGCCAGTTGGGGTAAGTGCAAGTGGTAGTGGAACTGGTCAGAGAGTGGCGTTCATGCCGACATGTTTTAAGTGCGGAAAGAAAGGCCATCTTTCTACTGAATGCTCCATCAGAGGAACAGTTTGTTTTAATTGCAAACAGCCTGGGCACATATCTAGGGATTGTACTCAGCCAGAGAGGAAGCCAGCTATGAGAAGTGTTCGTGCTACTCAGCCAAAGTCAGGAAGTACTCAACCGAGGTCAGGAGGGCGAGTATATACTATGACTGGAACAGAAGTTTCTCAGTCTGATGACCTTATTCAGGGAGAAGGAGTCATTGAAGGTAATCTTCTGACTGTGCTATATGATTCTGGTGCAACACATTCATTTATTGCATATGATTGTGTGGAAAGATTGAAGTTGCATGTGTCTTCTCTGAATGTTAAATTGAGTGTTTCTACACCAACAGCTAAACCTGTGATTACGTCTAAGATATGCTTGGATTGTCCTGTTGTTATAAAGGACCATGTGTTTTCGGTCAACCTGATTTGTTTGCCTCTTGTTGAGATAGATGTAATATTAGGGATGGACTGGTTATCTTCTAACCATATCCTTATAGATTGTGCAAACAAAACTATAGTTTTTCCTAAAGAAGAAAAGTCTGGATTCTTGACTGCTGTTAAAGTCAAGTCCTTGTTGAGAGAGGGAGCACAGGGATATATGTTATTATCTTCTCTCGAAGTCAAGAATAAGAAAGATGTAAATACTATTCCTGTTGTCAATGAATTTCCAAAAATTTTTACTGATGACGTGCTTGGTTTGCCACCGGAGAGGGAAATCGAGTTTTCAATTGATTTAGTACCAGGAGCAGGTCCTATCTCAATCGTGTCGTATCATATGTAGCCAACAGAGTTAGCGGAGCTGAAAGAACAATTGGTGGATTTGTTGGAGAAACAGTTTGTGCGACCTAGTGTTTCACCATGGGGAGCACCAGTGCTTTTGGTCAAAAAGAAGGACGAAACTTCTCGACTTTGCGTAGATTATCGTCAGCTTAACAAGGTGACTATCAAGAATAAATATCCACTTCCGAGAATTGATGATTTGATGGACCAGTTGAAAGGAGCAGTGGTATTTTCAAAAATAGATCTGAGATCAGGTTATCACCAAATTCGTGTTAAGGGGGAGGATGTACCTAAAACAGCTTTTTGGACTCGTTATGGACATTATGAGTATCAGGTAATGCTATTCGGGGTGACGAATGCTCCTGCCATATTCATGGACTATATGAATAGGATTTTTCATCCATATTTAGATAGATTTGTCGTTGTCTTTATCGATGACATTCTGATCTATTCTCAATCTAAGGAAGAGCATGTTGAACATCTCGGTATAGTTCTTCAGAATCTGAAAGAAAAGAAACTGTATGCGAAATTGGCGAAGTGTGAGTTTTGGTTGGAGGAAGTTCAAATTTTAGGTCACGTGATTTCCAAAGAAGGTATTGCGGTAGACCCATCAAAAGTGGAGGCTGTTTTACAGTGGGAAAGGCCTAAGACTATGACAGAAGTTCAAAGTTTTGTTGGACTTGCTGGATATTACCGGAGGATCATAGAAGGTTTTTCTAAGATTACTGGATCGCTTACCCAGCTCACAAGAAAAAGTCAAGTTTTTGAGTGGACAGAAGAATGTGAAGCTAGTTTCCAAGAACTGAAGAAGAGGTTAACAACTGCACCAGTATTGATTCTACCGGATCTTAAAAGAACTTTTGACGTGTATTGTGACGCTTCTTATCAAGGATTAGGATGCGTGTTAATGCAAGACCGAATGTAGTGGCTTATGCTTCTAGACAGTTGAAGGTTCATGAGAGGAACTATCCAACACATGATTTGGAATTAGCCGCAGTCGTTTTTGCATTGAAGGTATGGAAGCATTTTCTGTACGGAGCAATGTTCAATGTCTTTAGTGATCATAAGAGTTTAAAGTATTTGTTTGATCAGAAAGAATTGAATATAAGGCAGAGGCGATGGTTGGAATTCTTAAAGGATTATGATTTTCAACTCAAATACCATCCAGGAAAAGCTAATATGGTAGCTGATGCCTTGAGCAGAAAGGTAATTAGCGTTTCGACGATGATGATAAAGGAGGAGGAATTGATTAACAACTTCTGAGATTTATGGTTGTTAGTGGAGTTTGTGCCTAGAAGAATTCGCTTATTTAAGGTTGTAATCTTAAATGAACTACTTGATATAGTTCGAGAGAAACAGGAGGAGGACCCATTTTTGCAAAATGAAAAGGAATTGTTGAAGCAAGGTCATAAGGCGACGGTAGAAGAAGGAACAGATGGACTTTTGAGATTTAAGGGGAGAATCTGTATACCCGATGATCTTGAGCTTAAGAAGGGGATTCTAGATGAAGCTCATACTAGTGATTTGAGTTTGCATCCGGGGATGACCAAGATATACCAAGACTTGAAAAGGTTGTTTTGGTGGCCAAGGATGAAAAGAGACATAGCGGAACATGTGGCATCTTGTCTGGTTTGTCAGAAGACGAAAGTGGAACATCAGAGGCCAGCCGATATGTTGCAACCGTTAGCTATTCCAGAATAGAAGTGGGATAGTATTTCAATGGATTTTGTTACCGGGTTGCCGAAGACGAGGAAAGGTCATGATTCGATATGGGTTATAGTTGATAAGCTTACGAAGTCAGCTCATTTCTTGCCCATCAATATTAAGTATTCGTTGGAGAGATTAACCCAGATGTACATCAGTGAGATTGTAAGGTTACATGGTGTGCCTACATGTATAGTTTCTGACAGAGATCCGAGGTTTACGTCAAGGTTCTGGCGAAGGTTACAAGAAGCCATGGGAACTAAATTGCGGTTGAGTTCAGCTTATCACCCGCAGACTGATGGTCAAACAGAGAGAACTATATTGTCTTTGGAAGATCTGTTGCGAGCCTGTGTATTGGAGCAACGAGGGAGTTGGGATGAATTTTTATCTTTGATAGAATTCACCTACAATAATAATTTTCACTCGAGTATAGGGATGGCACCCTATGAGGCATTGTATGGAAGACGATGTCGAACTCTTTTGTGCTGGTATCAAGATGGTGATAGTGTGACTATCGGACCAGATCTTATACAACAGACTACAGAAAAGGTAAAGATGATACAAGAAAAGATGAAGACGACGCAAAGTAGACAAAAGAGTTATGCTGATAAGCGGAGAAGACCTCTTGAATATGAGGAAAGTGAGCATGTATTTCTAAGAGTGACTCCTACGACCGGTGTCGGAAGAGTTGTCAAATCTAAGAATAAGCGGTAATGGACCCGGAAATGATTACGGGACCCACGTTTAGTAAAAGTATTCAACATTAGTAGCTTAATTAAACATCATTAGTGGTGAAATATCTAAAAGCTTAATGACAAGGCTTAATGACAAGGCTTAATGACTAGGCTTAATGACAAGGCTTGGATTAGCCAATGAAAGCTAAGCTTGGAGGCCAAGGCTTCATCTTAACCTTTGATCATTTCTAAGGCTTGGATGAAGCCAACCAAATGGAGACCTCCTTTGCAATTGAACTCCACGGCCAAGTGCTCTTTGGAGGGCAATTATCATTTCATTTCCTATCTTTAACTTAAGCTTTTCTCTCTTCTCTCTCTTCCAAAAACAAGAAAACACCATAGATGCACCTTGAAGGTCCATTCGGCCAAGTGCTTGTCTTCACCATCCATCCATCAAAAAATTTCTTCTAACCTACTTTTCTAAACCTAAACACAATTCTAAGAACATCTCTAGTTGAGAGTTTTTGCAAAATCCATCATCTTGAGCTTGAAAAACTACCTTGGAGATTCTACCTAGAAGGTGAAAATCCTTGTTTTTCATTTCTAAATTCTTTTTCAAGGTTCTAAGCCATGATTGATCCATGGTTTAAGCTTTCTTTCAATGTTAGTAACTTGTAGAAATTGTTTAAGCTTGATAGGTGACTTTGGAGGGTGAAACCGAAACCATAGAAAGGAGTGAAAGAGAGTTTGTCTTCACTTAAGGTAAGAGGAAGACTTAAATCTTATCATCCTTGGGTGGTGATAAGAAAATGGAATTGTTTGTGATTGTAGAATCCATAAGGATTCATTTGTGTTGTTTGTTTAATAGCTTTCTTATTTGTGATTTGTATTAATATGCATGTCTACAAGCTTTAAAAATATTGTATGTGTTAGAAATGCATGAATAATTAGTAGGATGTGAATAATATGCAAGGTTTGCATGAGTGTTCCAAAGAACACACATTCAAGGCTCACGACCTCAATATAAAATGAGAACCAAAATGTTCTCAACAATTTTCCAAAATAGTGATTTAACTAACTTAGGTGAATTGATAAGATACAAAATTGATTTAGAGCAAGAAAAATGAATTTAAAGATCAAAGGGCAAAATTTGTGTAATTCGGCCAACATGCCAAAGCCAAGTGTTTATGATTTCTAAAATTATTTTTAAACAAAGAGAAGTAATAAATACTAAAAGCAATTTTATTACAATGAGTTTAGAGGTATAAAAATGATTAGATTAAGTATAGGAAGTTAAAACTAATGATTTTAATGTTTAGAAGAAAATATAGTAGCTTTTATAAAATTTCTAACGTAGAGCTCATTTTATGTTTTGAAGCACGTTAGTATTTTTCAAAAGTATAATTAAATGGGTGTAATATAAATTAAAAAGGATTTTTACAAAAACTTAGAAAACCATTGTTATACATTTTCTAAGCAAAATACTGTTAATTTTTGCTAAAAACACACAAATAAGATAGAAAAGATATCCAATATACTTTATACGGTATGAAAAATAGTCTATGTAGTTTAAACGTATTAAATATTATTTCTATTTATTTAAACAGTAATTTTTAAGGAAATCGGACAAGAAAATGATTTAAAAATCTTACGCGATTGAGAAAACGTTTGAAAAACAGTACTCGATTTCAAAAATAATAAAATATATTTACGCGATTTAAAAATATTTGTAAAAACGACGAAATTGTGAAAACACAATAAAATTTCTATGCGATTGATGAAAACAGTAAGTTTTACTGTCGGGCCAAAGTGGTGGACCCGGACAGCTGTGGAATAGTATTGTTAGGTGGGACGTACTGCATTTTCGTAATTTTTGCCATTGAGGGCATTTTCGTAATTTTTTCCATTGAGGGTATTTTAGTAATTATTTTGTCATACATTGAGTTGTGCCAATTTGGTTGATAATTAGTGATTTGATTAATGAGACAAATTACACTGTGTTGTTAGTGTGATAAGCGTAGTGTGGTTCAACTCGAATGAACTTGGGGACATTAGTGTGCGGATTATTCCATTTGTAGATAATTGGTCGCTCCTCTGGGCCGTGGTAACTGGTAACACACTAATGGTCTCGACACGCACTATACTTAATCGAGATCTTGTAAAGTCTATTTAGTACAATGCCTGTAGTTACACGATGTTTTGACTGTGTACTACACCACGACGTTATGACAGTGGGTTATAGACGCAACGTGAGACAGCGGAATAGTTTGGTTGGCAGTCGAGGTACTAATAGACTTTGCCGGTCATTCTCTCCGATGTCTGTATTTTTAGCTCCATGGAGTAGGGTTGAGTCGCATTACATATGATTTATGTGTTGTGCATTATAATATTATTATCTGTACTATTTTATCTGTACCATTTTATATATGACATTATGTGATGCTGTTACACTTAATTTCTGTGTTACTTTATATTATTATTTATGCTGTTATGGTAGGTTATATTGTATGAATTGCTATATCTGTTGTATTGTCGTTTTCTTATTTCCCATGTTTGTAGTGATATAGATTATCTTACCTCTTTATTGTATGTGTTCTCTGTATATATATTAAATTATGTCTTTAAAAGAAGAATTTGAGGAAGAGGAACAACCTCTTGAGTGTGTATACCCCGAGGACGAGGAGCAACAGCAAGCCGAGGATCAGTTCGACGACCAAGAACCATCTGATCATCCATACCCATTGGATTGATCAAGTGAGTATAGCGCTACCAGGATTCTTTGGCTTCGTACACCTTGAGTTTTACGGAGGCTCTGAAGCCTGGCGTCTGCGAGAGGATTGAGACTCGGTGACGTACGTAGGGCGTCTGACTGTGACCATACGTACGGAGTTTGATGGAGTGCCGATCTTTTCTACTTTGCTGTATTTACATGTGGAGTTACCGCTATCTCTTAGGCGTCATTGGGGTGGTATGTTTGATGCGCCTAGTGAGATCAGCAGCGTGTTGACTGCACGGACTCATGTCCATAGAGGGTCGAGACATCCTAGATACCTATCACCTGAAGTTTCATCTGAGAGTGATCCTTCAGAGGGTTAGATATTTATGATGTGTACTTGGGCGCGTTTGCGTTTGTATATATTGACTTTTTATCTGCTTTGTTTACCGTTTTAGTTTAAATAGTTGTAGTTGTACATTAATTGTATAACCTATGATGAACCATATGTATATTATGTGTGATGATAGTTTGTTAATTTTATATTCCGTGTTATTTTATTTCAAATTATTCTGTTTAACCAGAAAAATTTTACAACCCGTATTAGTATATAATAAATGTTTTATAACTTGGGTAGATTTTATTTATCTTTATTTTATTTTCTTTATAAATGTGACATCCCCACAAGGGTATTACATTGATAGTTTAGCAAACAACCTATTCTCCTTAAGCGTTTCCAACACTATCCTCAAATGTTGCTCATGCTTGTCCATTGCCTTATAATAGATTAAGATATCATCTATAAACACCACAACAAACTGATCTAGGTAGGGTCTAAAGATCTTGTTCAAGTAATCTATGAACATTGTCGAAGCATTCGTCAACCCAAAGGATATCACGAGGTACTTATAATGTCCATACCAAGTTCTGAAATCAGTTTTAGGGATATCCTATTCCCTAACTCTTATCTGATTATAACCAAACCTAAGGTCAATCCTTGAGACAACCGCAACTCCTCTCAGTTGATCCCTTAGATCATCTATACTAGGCAACATATACTTATTTTTAATGGTCACCTTATTAGCTGTCTGTAATCCACACAGAGCCTCATGGTACCATTTGATAACTCCATAATTTATAATTATTTGTGCCCCATATATCTACTATATTGATTGCTTAGTCCTTGTTTTGATGCATGAATGGAAGACTTTAGCTTTATATTCATATAATTTAATTTCGATGTCTTTCATCATGATTCTGAGAAAATGTTTCTAATTCCTTGATAGATTGAATACAATTGCACTTATTATTGAATTGGTAATTTCTCTATGGCAGGTAGGCTTCCAACCAAATTAAAACTTAGGAGATTTGGACTAGCATTGCAAGAGAAAGTCAAGTGAAAGGAACAACTTGTCACACTGCGGCGCAATCATATCAATGTTGCGGCGTAATGCATCCCCTGTTTCAGACAGAGAGCTCAATATTTTGCACCCTGCGGCGCAAGGGAATCAATGCCGCAACATGGAGACCTAAAATGTACAGACGTTGTAGCGTAGAAAGTTGAATGTCGCGGCGTTACTCTATTTTTTGAACCCTATAAATACTGTTGCATTAATTTTTAATGGGGAGTTAGGTTATTTTTAGACAGCAGTTGCTAGGTTTTTGCATTTTACACTACAAGGAAGCAGAAGTGATCAAGTTTGGAGTTCATCTTCACCTTGGAGGGAGATTCTAGCTTAGAGGATCATCACCTTTGAGCTTTGTTATTCCATTTCTTTTCATTTCTCATTTCTATCTCCATGAACATGATTTATTGTGATATATTCTTATGTTTCATGGCTAGCTAAGCTGTGTGTAGAGTTTTCTTTGGATCCTCCTATGGATATTGAGTGATTATGTAATCCTTTGAGTTTATATACATGATTTGGTTTTGTTCAATTATATAGTTCTTAATGCTCTTGAATGTTTGATCAGCTTTTAAGTGATTTGATAAAATCTAATGAACCTAGATATAGGAATTTAGATTTGAGATCGTATCTATGGTTGATGCATGTTTGATTTCATTCAATTGGCTTGAATAAGTTGATTCATTAATGGGATAGACATATACCTCTTCGTCATGCATAGTAATTGATAGAGAATAGATCTTAATAAGTAGATTTACACTAGTTCTCATGGAAACATTATGAATTAGTTAATTGAAACAGGATTGATTGACCAAGACATAGGCTGTTAACTAAATCAGATTCTCAATCTAACCTAATCATTTCATTTATATTGCTTGTAAGGATTACTTGTTACCAATTGAAGTAGGAGGTGAAAAAGGATTCCCTAGTCTTTAATTATCAACTTTAATCCCAATTAGATAGCTTTTACGTTTTTGAATTCATTAAACACAACTCTTTTAATTTAAATGTTTTTAGATAGAAATTATTAAACTATTAGCTAATAGTTAGCTCTGAATTAGCAATTATCCTCGTGGGAACGATATCCGACTCCTAGCTATATTACAAGTATGATCCGTGCACTTGCGGTAAGCAAAAGAGCGAATAAGTTTTTGGTGCCATTGCCGAGGATAGCGGCTTAATTTTAGTAGAACTAAAATTAACAACGAGTTTAATTAGTTCTAGTCTAAGTTTCTTTTGTGCATATTAATTTAAATTTCAATTCTTTAATTGATTTTGGTAATTATAAGATGGCAGAAGAAAATGCTACGCATGAGGTGGAGGACGACAGTTGCACAAGGCCATTGAGGGAGTTTGCTACTCCTCAGATGGATAATTTACAGTCCAGTATTAGACGTCCTGGCGTCCGAGCAAACAACTTTTAGATAAAGCCGACCATTATCTAAATGATTCAAACTTCTGTGCAATTTGTCGTCTTGTCCAATGAAGATCCCAATGCGCATCTCTCAATTTTTTTGGAGATTTGCAATACATTTAGGCATAGCGGAGTATCTGAGGATGCTATTCGCCGAAGGCTTTTCCCTTTTTCTTTAAAAGATAGAGCCAAAAGCTGGTTGCATTCTCTTCCAGTGGGATCAATAACAACTTGGACAGAGGTATGTACTAAATTTCTAAACAAATATTTCTCGTCTGCCAAGACTGTGGAGATGGTGAATAATATTACATCATTCACTCAGATTGAATCATAATCTTTGCACGAAGCCTGGAAAAGGTACAATGATCTACTAAGAATATGCCCACATCATGAGATGCCACCTTGGCACCAATTCTACTCATTTCATAAGGGTCTGCTACTGCACCACCGCCCAATAGTAGATGTTGTAACTGAAGGCTTTTTGCTAAGCAAATCTTTCAATGATGCCTTCCAGTTGTTTGAGAAATTAGCTTCTAATAGCTATTGTAACGCCTTTTTTGCTCAACTCGCGAAGAAGGAACGTCACACCATAGTGAAGTAAATAACATAAAACAACTTGCGGAAAATAATAGTAGTAAATTTAAAACTCATAGACCCGGTTCATTTTATGGGTATTTAGATTCCTTTATAAATGACACTATATATTATTATTTTTTTGTTAAATTATATTATTACCAAGCAGCATAAAAATTAATTTAAAAATTCAATATGTAACGAGATAATAATTAAGACAATCGTAGTGGAATCGACATAAAGTAAACCATATACAATATATATATATATATTCATATGCATCAGCCTATTTAGTTACCTCACAAAATATACAAAAAAATAAAAGTTTTACCCACCCAAGATAGTTACAAATATACACTAAATTAACAAAACATCAGGCTTCCCCAAAAAGATAAACGGGTAGCCATCAATAACCACTAATAGTGTCAACCCATACAACTGACGAGAAGGGACCGTAGCCGGTCCTCCTCAGGGTCCTCATCATCTAATGAAATTGCCATCGGAGCGACCAAGTTTCAGGTGGAAGCCCGAGCAGTGGAGGGAAAAGAGTCCTCTCGTGGGGAGTAGTACATGTCACCCCACATATCCCTAATAGGTAGGTAAAACTCTAGAATGACAAAAGTAGAAAACTCAAAAACAGGAGTGTCGTAACGGCCCCAAGCCAAGGACACTGTCAGCTCCCCGCGGTAGACGCATCGGTCAGTATGTACATGAATGTGCCAGCAATCGGGACCTCCATGAAAGGTCAACTTCACGTATCCCAAAAAGCGGCGTGGACGCAATGACATCCTCAGCAGCCCTAGTCGTAATGCGGCCAAAAACCCAGAAACTCAGGTGTTTCCTTCTTTTCCTCACGAGCATCTTCTCATAACATAGTCCGATAAAGATACAGAAAATACAGAAAACATAGAAAATACAGAAAAAGGTGAGACACCCAGCTTTCAGTACCAAAATGGTAGCGAGAAAACAAAACAGCGCTGGACGCCCACATATAAACCCAGTTCATACATCCAATTATAGTAATGATTAAAATTAACAGTAAAATGGAACAACTATGAATAACAGTGAGCATCATCAATAGTGACCAAGTCAAGTAATTATCACAGTAATAAGAACAGATATTAATCCACAGTTATAAATGCTCATGCTCAATGAATTATGAGACTGACAGCTCACAATGCAACTGGTACCAAATTCTTACTCCATGGAGCTAGACTTAAACATTTTCAGAGTGAATGACCAAGGAGTAATGCCAGTATACAGTTAGCCTTAAAACAGTGTGCTCATCTCATAAAATATTTGTGCAAAATGGCTCATACATGGCACCTCAACAGTTGATCACGATATAGGACAGCGTCTCAGTCCGGATCGTCGGTGTGTTTGCATCGGTCTATCCCATGGCCCCAATGGAGCTACCACTGTCCATTGTGAGAAACCCGCACCCCGACGCCCCCAAGGCCAACTACTATGACCCTACGCTTAGTCTATTAGCACCCGCACATAGGTGTTATTCAAATTCCTAGGCATACATCGCCTTCTCATCAATGTCTAATGGACAACACATATGCATGATCAAATGTATTGATGGAATACTCAAAATAATTTTACAGTACGCAAAAATCACTAAACAGTAGAATTCTATTAACTGTCAAAATTATTGTCAAATAGTTAGGAAATTTGGGGTGTTACAACTCTCCCCCTCTAAAAAGAAGTTTCGTCCTCGAAACATGATAAACTTGATTTCACATCCTTAGAATAAATATGGATATTGTTCTTTTATCTTATCTTCCAACTCCCATGTAGCTTCACCGCTTACATCATTCCAAACTATTTTAACTAATGAAATTTCCTTACCTCGAAGTTGCTTCGTCCTTCGATCCTCAATCTTGACTAGATATGTTTCATAGGTTAAATTTTCCTTCAGTTGTACAGCATCCGGCTCAATAACATGGGTAGGATCAGAAATATATTTCCATAGTTGTGATACGTGAAATACATTATGAATATTTGATAGTAAAGGTGGTAATGCAATCTGGTAAGCTACCAGACCTACCCGATGGAGTATCTGATACGGCCCGATAAACTTTGGAGTGAGCTTCCTTGATTTAAGCACTCGTCCAACTCCAGTCATAGGTGTCACTCGCAGAAATACATGGTCACCTTCTTCAAACTCAAGCGGTCTTCTCCTTTTATCCGCATAACTCTTTTGCCGAGTCTGAGTTGTCCTCATCTTGTCTTGAATCATCTTCATTTTCTCAGTTGTCTGTCGTACAAATTCTAGTCCTACCATAGCACTTTCACCATCATGATTCCAATGTAACGGCGTTCTGCATCGTCTCCTATACAATGCCTCATAGGGTGCCATTGCTATGCTCAAATGAAAACTGTTGTTGTACGTGAACTCTATCAATGGCAAAAATTCATCCCAACCACCAGTTTGTTCTAGAACACAAGTTCTCAACAAGTCCTCCAATGACTGAATTGTCCTTTCTGACTGACCATTTGTTTGTGGATGGTAAGCAGAACTTAAACGTATCTTTATTCCCATAGCTTCTTGTAAACTATTCCAAAATTTCGACATAAATCTCGAATCTCGATCCGAAATAATACTAGATGGTACACCATGAAGTCTAACAATTTCATTGATGTACACTTGGGCCAGCTTTTCCATTAAGTACTTAATATTAATCGGCAAAAAGTGCACTAACTTTGTAAGTCGATCAACAATTACCCAGATAGAATCATGACCTTTCCGAGTCTTTGGCAACCCTGTTACAAAATCCATTGCTATGTCATCCCATTTCTATTCAGGAATAGGCAAAGGTTGCAACATTCCTAATGGTCTTTGGTGTTCCACCTTAGCCTTCTGACAAACTAAACAGAATGATACATATTCAGTGACATCCTTCTTCATTCCTTGCCAACAATATAGCTGCTTCAAATCTTGATACATCTTTGTGGCTCCTGGATGCATACTCAACTTACTCTTGTGAGCTTCATCCAAAATTAATTTCCTAAGTTCTTGATCATTAGGTACACAAACTCTTCCTTTAAACTTCAAAATTACATCAACACCTTTGCTAAATTCCAACATATCCCCTTGGCTCCTTGCTTCTTTTGCTTCTTGCAAATACTGGTAACTGTTTTGTCTTTTTCGTATTCTATCCATCAAATCATTTGAAATGGTGATCATGTTTAAACACATCTTCCCTGGTGTCAATTTCACAGACAAACGCATATCCCAAAATTCTTCTATCAGTTCCTTCTCCTTAATCATCATAATAGAAGAACTAAGCATTTTCCTACTTAAAGCATCCGCTATGACATTTGCTTTTCCTAGATGATACTGTAACTGAAAGTCATAGTCCTTCAGAAACTCTAGCCAACACCTTTGTCTCATGTTCAACTCTTTCTAGTCAAATAAATACTTTAAACTTTTATGATCACTAAAAATAGTGAATGTTGCCCTATAAAGAAAATGTCTCCACACTTTTAATGCAAACACCACAGCTGTCAATTTCAAATCATGAGTCAGATAATTCCTTTCATGCACTTTCAACTGCCTTGAAGCATAAGCCACCACCTTACGGTTCTGCATAAGTACACAACCTAATCCTTGGTACGAAGCATCACAATATACTTCGAAAGGTTCGTTTGAATCAGGTAGAATCAATATTGGTGAAGTAGTCAGTCGTCTTTTCAACTCCTGAAAACTTTTTTTGCATACATCAGTCCATACAAACGGTTGATTCTTTCATGTAAGTTGGGTAAGAGGTCCTGCTATCTTGGAAAATTCCTCAATAAACCATTGATAGTAACCAACTAATCCGATAAAACTACGGATTTCTGATACAGTCTTTGGCCTTTCCCATTCCAAAACCATCTCCACCTTTGAAGCATCAACTTCAATTCCTTCCTTCGATATCACATGTCCTGAAAAATTGAACTTTGCTTAACCAAAATTCACATTTGGACAACTTGGCATATAACTTATTCTCCTTCAAAATCTAGAGAACCGCTCTGAGATGTTCAACATGTTCCTCCTGACTTCGAGAATCAATCAAAATGTCATCTATAAAGACAACAACAAACTTATCCAAGTATGAATGAAAAATTCTGTTCATAAAGTCCATGAATATGGCAAGTGCATTCATTACACCGAACGGCATCACTTGATACTCGTAATGCCCATAACGAGTCTGAAACGCAGTTTTAGGAATATCCTCTGCCTTCACACGAATCTGGTGATAACCGGAACGTAAATCAATCTTGGAAAATATTACGGCTCCTTACAATTGATCCATCAGATCATCAATTCTTGGGAGTGAATATTTATTCTTAATCGTAATCTTGTTCAACTGTCGATAGCCTACACATAGACGTGAAGTCCCATCCTTCTTCTTTACCAACAATACTAGAGCTCCCCAAGGTGACACACTAGGTCTCACGAATTGTTTCTCCAACAAGTCCTCCAGTTGTTTCTTAAGCTCTGCCAATTCTACCAGCGACATCCGATAGGGCGTTATAGATATAGGTCCAGCTCCAGGTACTAAATCAATAGCAAACTCAATTTCTCTTTTTGCCGGTAGTCCAGGTATATCTTTAGGAAATACTTTAGGAAATTCATTAACTATGAAAATATCTTTCAAGACATCCTCACATTGAACCTCCAAAGAAGATATCAATAAAAACCCCTGATCTTCTTTCTTCAAACAAGCTTCTACTTGAGTAGCTGTTAGGAATCTAGGATCCTTAGCCTCAGGAAATACTAGTGTCTTATTCGAACAATCAATTAGGATATGGTTAGAAGACAACCAATCCATTCCTAAGATTACATTAATCTTGGAAAGAGGCAAACAAATCAAATCCACATAAAAGATACTATCAGTAACACAAACAGGGCAATTCAAACATACTTTTGTAGTAATCACAGGCTTATCAGTAGGAGTAGCAACACTCAGATCATAAGGTAATGTAGTCACAGTCAATCCCAAATGCTCCACACAATCTCATGCAATGAAAGAATGTGTTGCTACCGAATCATAGAGTACGGTTAAAGGATTACCTTCGATGGCACACTCCTCCATAATTAAGTCCTCAGATATCGCGGCTTCTTCCCCGCTCATAGTATACACACAACTACCCGCCTGTGGCCTCGTCGTACGAACATTCCCCACTGATGGTTCTGCCTTCAACTGATCACATTCCTTGGAGAAATGTCCAGGTTTCCCATATTTGTAACTTATAACTCCTTTATGCTGACAATCCTTGGTTAGATGGTCATTCCCACACTTGAAACATTTAAACGTAGAAGTTCCAGCTTGACTTGCTTACTGCCACCAGAACTTCCTCCAACAGATTGCTGTCAGTTCTAACTTCATGCCGGTTTGACATACGATTTTTGCTGATAACGATTGCCACCGCTACCCTTTCCTCTTTGGAATCTTGTAGGTCTAAAGTTCTTATTTCTCGCCACACACTGTTGATCAATCTCCTCAACCTTACGACACTTATCCAACAATTCTGGAAACTGTTCAATTCCTAAAGTTGCTACAGCTCGCTTAATGTCAAGTTTCAACCCCTCTTCAAATTTTCTACACTTCCAATCCTCGTCCGGGTGCATCTGAAAATACCTCAAAAACTTAGACAAGCTTTCGAATTTTGCAGCATACTCACTTATAGACATCACCCCTTGTCTCAGACTAAGGAATTCCATCTCCTTAGCATGACGAACACTTGCTGGAAAATACTTTCCCAGAAACTTCTGTTTAAAGAGCTGTCATGTCACAACTCTTCCCTCAGCTTGTAACAATCTTCGGGCTCCTGCCCACCAATCTTCTCCATCTCCAACTAACACAAAAGTCGCAAAAGTAAGCTTCTGTTCATCGGTACAACCCATACCTTCAAATATTTTCTCTAATTCTTTGATCCACAGATCAACTTTCTCTGGGTCAAATTCTCCACGAAACTTTAGTGGATTGTTTCTACGAAATTCTGACAAACTGTGAGCATCCTCAGTTGCCCTTTGATTTTGTTGTACAACGACATCAGCCATTCGTTGCATTGCCGCTACAGCTGCAACCATGTTTTGGTTATCATCACCAACATTTCCAAATCCTGTTCTAGTATTGACGCGTCCTCTTCCTCATCCAGCCATTTCGTTCTCTCTAAATCAAACTGGACAGCACAAACAAAATAAGGTCAATCTTCAAACAAAGAAACTAGTCACAGAGAATCACATAACACAAACAAGACAGACCTAACCACAAACCCAGAAGACTCTAACTTAAGCTCTGATACCAACTAATGTAACACCCACAGTAGGGTGCCACATTTAAACGTTATTATTACCGAATTACCCCTAAGTTCATAAATTGTGATGTTATAATAAAAATACGAGTTGTAAAATTTCTTCATGTCGATAAAATAAACTTAGCGAAAAATAAAAATATTCCAACATCATCACAAATAATTTACATCATATATGCACAAGTCTTAATACTGTCATACTTAAATATTTACTGACCAGGTTCTCAAAGTATTTGATCATTATTTAAAACTAACATATTGCCCATGCATTACTAAGCAGCAGAACCCTCAGACGAGTCCTCCTCAGATTCCTCAGCAGGTAGGCATCCGACTTGACGCGACGTCCCACTAACAGGTGTCGGCACAGATGACACAATACTAATCTCTGTTGGGATGTAAAACCAACCGCCCCAATATCGTCTAATTGACAGCGAAAATTCAACATGTACATATATGGTTACAGAAAAGAACGAGTCTCCATGAAAAATCCTACTCATGATGACCGTCAAAAGTCCCTGATAAATGAGTCCCTCCTCATTGGGACTCAACCTCCAAGTACTAGCTCCACCGTGGAACTATAGTCGCACGTACCCAAAAAAACTTGACCGGGATGCCATCCGATCAAAACTCAGCTTCCTCTACAGGAATCTGCTCCTCTTCACTCTCTTGTTCAATCCCTTGTTCAGCGTCTTTACAATATAAAAACAGTACAAAATAGACATACAAAGAGGTGAGATCACCTATGCCAATACTAACATGGTAGCATAGAGATAACACAAACAACACACCATACATATATATTATATCATAATTATAATAATGCCCTCAACATTATTTATCATAACAGATACAATAATTACAATCATGTCTTCAATCATTATTTATCACAACAAATATAATAAATAATAATTACCATCATGCCATTAACATTATTCAAATCACATAATAATTATAATAATGCCATCAACATTATTTATCATAATCATCATCCAATATTTCTCAATTAATATATCACACTGATATAAATACTCATATTATGCATGTGTACAAAGACTCAATTTCCTACTTCATGGAGCTAATACTCAAGTCGGAGAAATTGATCCAAAAGATCTATATGTACCAACATGCCTCAGACCACGTGCCACTATTCTTATTAGTGTTTGCACATCTAGTATATACACGACAATCTTTAATAGATCTTGATTAAGAATAGTGTCTCGATCAAGATCATCGGTGCGTTGCATCGGTCTAACCCACGGTATAGAAGAGCTACCAACTACCCATTTGAAAGCAACCCGCACCCCGATGCCCCCAAAGTCAACAAGTGACTTACACTACGCATATCGCACCCACTCAAAAGGAGTACGTCTCTCTTAGGCAAATAGTCTTATCCAGTTCATCGAACCTTTTCAATGCATGTACAATGCACCATTCTCAGTTCAAATTCATAATCTTATAATTTCTCACACAGTGTCCATACATTGGTCCAACAGTAATCCTATTATATATTCAATCGCGAAATCATATTATTGCGTTTTCATAGTCACGCAACACTTTTGTCACGTTTTCACAATCGCGCAACATTTCTGTTACGTTTTTCACAATTTTACAATATTTTTGTCGCGGTTTCAAATCGCATAGCAATTTTCTATCGTTTTCTCAATCACGTAAAAATATTTCATCATTTTTCAATCACGTAGCGATTTTTCAACAATATTTCAATCGCGTAAAAATATTTAAACGCTTTCCAAATCATGTAGAAATATTTAAACATTTTTCAAATCGCGTATCTTAAAAATCACGTTTTTAAGTTATGTAACACATTTTTCACCATTTTACAACCACGTAAAATATTCCTCATTATTCCAAACATCATTTTGGACTTTCCAAAACAAATCAATGTCATTTCCAACATCATTTTCCACATTTTCTCCTATAAGAAAACCTTTCCACAATTTATTCCATAAATTCACTGTTTCATTGAATTAAATCAATGCTTCCAACTTAAAATTTCTTAACGCGCTCCAAAACCCAAAGGATGAGTGATACGTTAGTAAATTTTAAGTCACCAACGTATTCTTTATAATTCTCAATCAATTCTAAAAATCAATCATCTTTAAAATAAATTGAGGTTCAAACACTTTCAACCTCTCTTTTCCATTCATATATGAAAATTCCATTTTTCAAGTGACCAAACACTTTGTTTCCATTTCTTTAATCCTTGTACTAGATCAATTCTATTTCCACTTTGAAATCACTTTGTTTCATAAAACCAAGGCATTACAAGCCTTCAAAATCGTGGTACATGGCCATTGAAACCATCAAATATTTTTCCTTCTAAATCAACTAAGTTCCATTCATGTTTTTACACAAACAAAACCATTAAAATTCCTTCAAAAATCATGAGACACATGTTCTCTAAAACCAAAACATTTGGTCATTTTCCTTGCTTTTCTAAATATCAAATTTTACCATTCATGAAAATATTAATTTGTGAGCACCTATTTTGAGGTGTTGAGGCCAAAATCCTCATGGTCATTGGAACCAAAATTCATTTTCCTTTCCAATAATTTTTATGGCATACATAACATATAATCAACATATTATATTTCAAGCATACCATAAAAGCAATAAAAATCATACTAATCATGCAAGGACAAATAAATCATCCAAAGCACATAAACCATATAAACACCCACAAATAATTATACAACCATGGATATGAATCCTCACATGGATTCACCATCCATCAAATATAAATTCATCTCTTACCACCATACTTCGTTGGTGAGATAGATCTCCCTCTTACCTCTTGAAGAACCTCAAAAGCTCCTTGGTTTGCTTCTTTTTCAAGTCCTTCACCACCGAAGGTTTCTTAAACACAAAACAAAACATATATTTATTAACATATTAAGCTTGAACAAGGTAAACCATGGATCAAACATGGCTTAGAACATGAAAAAAAAATAAGAAATGAAGTTTCCATAACTTCACCTTAAAAACCCTAGAACTTTGCTCTTGAAGAAAGTCTTTGAAGATGATGGATTTAGAACTTGGCCTAAACTGCAAAGTGTCTTAGATTGAGATATATATTCAAGAAGTAAGGTTATTTGAAATTTTTGAGTGATGGAAGGTGGTCTTGGGTGCCTTGGCCGAAACTAGCATGAAAAGAAATGGAGAGAAAAGTTTGAAGAGCTTAAGCTTTTGGAATGATCAAGAATGATCAATAATGGTCTTCAAACCTCGCTATAGCCTTAAGGCCATCACAAAATCATCCCCCCCCTGTTCTTGCACTCTCAAAGAGTGACCAATTTCACTAGCCACCATTTTAAGCATTCTTAGACATTAATTAGATCAATGGTTAATATTAATATAGATTCTAATTATAGCCTCTAGATTAGAAGACTTAATCTAGGCCATTAGATCTTTCTCCTTGAAATCCTAGCCATTAAATGTATCTCCAAAATGAAGGGTCAAGATCACCTCTTCATACTTTACATCCAATGGTCATAAATGGTCCTAGCCATTTTATAAGACCAAATCTTCACCGTTGATTAAATCAATGGTGGATATCCAAAGGCTTCAACATTAAGCTTGCTTCCTATTGGTCCTTCATAAAGCTGTCATAACCACTAATGTTGACTAAGCAGTATAATATTTATTTTTATCTGCTATTACCCTTCGAACAATATTTTTACTGTATTTTTATTGCCCGATAATTAAATACAGTACAAAACACAGTAAAAGAAAATTTTAAAAAATGTTTCCAGTTTTGAGTTTAGTAAGATCCCCCATCCTCATCTCAACAGTAAAGAATTTTCTGGCTATAGAAAAATTTTCACTTTTCCGAGCCCACTTAGGCCCACTTACAGCCCCCTTGGACCTACAGACAGCCCATGGATAATATTAAAATAATCAGAGAAATATAAAAATTTCATAATCATCCACAAAATCATAAAAATTATAAAACTTATGAAAATCAAATCAGATTATGTAAAATAATTAAGACTTGACAGTAATAATTAAATTACGTAAGATTTTCCCCGACCCGAAAATTATTATTTTCCTGACACGGAGTAAATCACACAAAACGATCAAATGTATTGACAAAATACTCAAAATAATTTTACAGTACACAAAAATCACTAAACAGTAGAATTTTGTTAACTGTCAAAATTACTGTCAAATAGTTAAGAAATTTGGGGTGTTACACAAATGGCTTCGATAAGAGCGTTAGAAACACAAGTCGGGTAGTTGGCTAATGCCATCAGTAACAGGCCACAAGGCACCTTCCCTAGTGATACAATTAATAATCCGAAAGGAGCCTCTAATGAGCACTGTAAGGTTATCTCATTAAGAAGTGAGAAAAACATCGAGGGAAATCCCGAGACAAAACTACTGGAGGATGAGATCAAAGAGAGACCAGACCAAGAAGAGGTAATTGAGGAAAAGCAACAAGACCAAGAGATTGAGGTGTGAAGAAGGAAGAAGCTATCCACAAGAAAGTGAAAGATAAGAAGGAGAAAGAAAAAATGGTAAAGGATAGGCCATATATACATCCTTTACCATTTCCTAGTAGGCAAATCAAGCACAAGATGGATGAACAGTTTAAAAAGTTTTTAGAAGTTTTCAATAAACTTCATATAAACATCCATTTTGCTGAAGCATTAGAGCAGATGCCCAGTTACATCAAGTTCATGAAGGACATTCTTTCAAAGAAATGTAAGCTAGGCAAGTTTGAAATGGTAGCATTGTTTGAAAAATGCAGTGCTATCTTACAACAGAAGCTTCCCCTTAAGTTGAAGGATCTGAGAAGCTTTACAATCCCTTGTGCCATATGAGAGAACTTCTTGGGCCAAGCATTGTGCGATATGGGGGCAAGCATTAATCTTATGTCCCTATCCATATTCCAGAGGTTAGGTTTGAGGGAATGCAAACCCACATTTGTAACCCTCCAACTAGCAGATCATTCATATACATATCCGAAGGGAATTATCGAGGATGTCCTAGTTAAAATGGACAAGTTCATATTCCCTATGGACTTTGTTATCCTAGATATGGAAGAGGATCAAAGGGTCTCATTAATCCTAGGCAGACCGTTTCTAGCTACGGGAAGAACACTCATAGATGTCCAAAAAGGTGAACTGACTATGAGAGTTCAAGATCAAGAGGTAACTTTTAACATCTTCAAAGCAACTAAGTTTCCTTAAGATCATGAAAAGTGTTCTTATGTAGGTTTATTGAATAATATCATTAATGATGTATTTCAAGCCAATAATGCTGAAGACTCCCTTGCTTTGGCATTAGCTTCGTCAACTGATGATGATGAAGGTCCTTGGAACGATGTATCGAATTTTATCAAGTGCCTTGATGTGGTTCCTAAGCAATATCGGTGTCCCAAGTTTGAAACTTTGGAGTCTGATGCAACTAAAGAGGCATCTAAGCCTTCCATTGAGGAACCTCCAAGGCTTGAACTAAAGCCTCTGCCTAACCATTTGCAGTATGCTTATTTAGGAGCAAACTCCACTCTGTCGATAATCATATCATCACCCCTCTCAGATGATCAAGAGGAGAAACTTCTGTGTGTGCTTAAGAAATACAAGCATGTTATCGAATGGACTATTGTCGATATTCAAGGCATTAGCCCCTCCATCTGCATGCATAAGATTCTGCTAGATGACAATCAAAGTGGTGTTGTAGAACACCAAAGGTGGTTGAATCCAATTATGAAGGAAGTGGTGAATAAGGAGATAATCAAGTGGCTGGATGCAGGTATAATCTATCTTATTTCTAATAGCCCCTAGGTATCCCCAATTCAATACGTGCTGAAGAAAAGTGGCATGATGGTAGTCACAAATGAAAATAATGAGCTCATCCCTTTGCTTAAGGTTATAGGTTGGAGGGTGAGCATGGACTATCGCAAATTGAATAAGGTCACGCGAAAAGACCATTTCCCGCTTCCTTTCATAGATCAGATGTTGGATCGACTGGCAGGAAAGGCCTATTACTATTTCTTATATGGTAATTCTGGATATAACCAAATTTTCATAGCACCATAGGACTAAGAAAAGACAACATTTACTTGTCCCTATGGCACATTTGCGTTTAGGAGGATGCCCTTTGGGCTATGCAATGCTCCCGCAACCTTTTAACGTTGTATGATGGCCATCTTCGCAGATATCATTGAGCATGGCCTAGAAGTGTTTATGGATGACTTTTCAGTATTTAGAAATACATATGAGAGCTGTTTATTGATTCTCTCATCCGTACTAAAAAGATGTAAAGAAATCAACATTGTCCTCAATTAGGAAAAATGTCACTTCATGGTTCAAGAAGGCATAGTTCTTGGCGATAAAGTTTCTATCATGGGGATGGAGGTTGACAAGGCCAAAATTGAGGTGATTGACAAGCTGCCTTCACCAAATCAGTAAAAGGAATCCGCAATTTTCTTGGCCATGTGGGTTTCTATTAGAGGTTTATTAAGGACTTTTCAAAGATAGTCAAGTCTCTTTGCAACTTGTTAGAGAAAGACATCCAATTTACTTTTGATGATTCATGTCTGGCTGCATTTGAAGAGCTTAAGAAGAAACTGGTCTCAGTACCAGTTATTAATACTCCAAATTAGGACTTACCATTTGAGCTCATGTGTGATGTCAACGATTATGATGTGGGTGCAGTGATGGGGCAGAGAAAAGACAAGTTGTTTCACTCCATTTATTATACGAGCAAAGCACTTAATGACACACAACTGAACTACACAACAACAGAAAAAGAGATGTTGGCAGTTGTATTTGTGTTTGATAAGTTTTGGGCATACTTGGTAGGGACGAAAGTGATAGTGTATACAGATCACTCTGCAATCAAGTACTTAGTGAGCAAGAAAGATGCGAAACTACGATTGATTAGTTGGTTTTTGCTTTTATAAGAGTTTGATCTGGAGATCAGAGATAAGAAGGGTGCAAAAAATCAAGTGGCCGACCATCTTTCAAGACTTGAAAATAAAAAATGTCAAGTTGAATCAATCATAATTAAGGAAACATTTCCTGATGAGCAGCTTTTTGCAACCACCACTCAATCATGGCCATGGTATGCGGACATGGTGAATTACATTGTGGGTAGTGTGTTGCTGCCAGATCTAACTTCTCACCACAAGAAGAAATTCTTGTATGACATCAGGCACTACATATGGGATGAGCCATTTTTGTTTAAACAATGTTCTAACCAGATGTTGAGGAGGTGTGTACCTCTGGAGGAAGTGGAGCAGATCCTAAACTAATGTCATGCTTCTCTATATGGTGGACACTACAATAGTGAGAGGACGACTGCAAAGATGCTCTAATTTGGTTTTTATTGGTCATCGTTATTTAAGAATGCACACTTTCATGTGCAAAGATGTGATCGGTGCCAAAAATCTGGAAATATCTCAAGGAGAAATGAGATGCCCCTTAACTTCATTCTAGAAGTTGAGATTTTTTATGTTTAGGGCATTGATTTCATGGGCCCTTTTATTCCTTCCTTTGGGAATCAGTACATATTATGTGTCTAAATGGGTGAAGGCATGTGCATTTCCCACCAATGATTCAAAGGTAGTGATTGGCTTCATGAGAAAACAAATCTTTACTAGGTTTGGAACGCTTAGGGCCATAATCAATGACGGAGGGTCACATTTCTATAATAAGTATTTTGAAGCCCTCCTAGTCAAGTATGGAGTGACGCATCGAATCGCCACTGCTTATCACCCACAAACAAGTGGGCAAGCAGAGGTATCCAATTGCAAAATAAAGTGAATCTTGGAGAAGACAATGTGTCCAACCATAAAGGATTGGTCAAAGAAACTGGATGACACATTATGGGCTTACAAGACCGCTTATAAGGGCTCCATTAGTATGTCTCCATACAAGTTGGTATTCGAGAACACATGCCACTTGCCAGTTGAGCTTAAGCATAGTACTTATTGGGCAATAAAGCAGCTCAACTTCAATTTACAAGCTACCGGCGAGAAGAGACTTTTGCAACTTAATGAGCTTGACGAATTTAGGCTACAAGCCTATGATAATGCAAAAGTGTACAAGGAGAAGGTTAAATACTGGCATGACAAGAAGATTGTCTAGAGAAGGTTTGAGGAAGGCCAGCTAGTTCTCCTTTACAATTCTAGGCTTAAGTTATTCCCTGAAAAACTTAAATCGAGATGGTCGGGACCCTTTGTGGTGATAAAGGTGTTTTCCCACGGAGCAGTGGAGATGGCTCCACGTGATAGATCATCAAGTTTTAAGGTTGACGGCCAATGCCTAAAACCTTATTTTGGACGATAAATTTATCGGGGGAAGACCTCCCTCACATTAACAGCTCCAAATTGATGTCTACAAAGTCTTGCCGGGATTGTAAATAAGGCCCTGCTTGGGAGGGAACCCGTATGTTTATTTGTTAGTTTATGTCTTAAATATGTCAAAATACTGATTTTTAGGTTTAAGTATAATTTTTTATATACATTGTGAAAACTAACCTTGTAGACATGTTTTACAGGTGTTGGAGACCTATTTTGGCCAAAAGTCCCACCAGAACTCAAGTTGCTACAAAATTTTGTAGCCTGACCTCTCACATCGCGGAGTGAAACTTGCTTACGTCGTAGCATAATAATAAAAAAATAATAAATAATATTTATTTAAATATTTAAATTAGGAGGGAATTAATGGGTGCCACGGCGCTATACTCTCAACGCCATAGCGCGAAGTGTCAGTTAGGGTTCGCGACGTTTCGTGCATCCATCATTTTTCCCATTTGCCTTAAGCCCTTTTCTGTTTTCTCTTTCCTCTTGTTTTTGCTTTCTTTTCTGCTCTAGCTTCATTTTCCTGCTTCTAAACAAGGTACAATGGCTCCAAAAAGACAACGTGGATCCTCTAGCCAGAGAAACAGGGAGCCATCTCCCCCTCCACCATTTGATGAGGGGAGATTCATCTCCGATGTGGCTGCTCAGCGGTATGCCACACTGGTTTCAAAATCAGTAATGGTCGAGCGAGGATTCTCCTTCAAGGAGGCCATCCCGGAAGACATAGACAGGACCATCTGCCGCTATCACTGGGGCATATTTGCACAGCATCCCGAGGTCGTGGTGCTTCCTGTGGTTCGCGATTTCTATGTGAACATCGACACCATCGGCTCAGACACCACTACGGTTATTGTGTGGGGACGCCAGGTCTCCTACTCTACTACAGTCATGAGGGCAACACTAAACTTGCCGGCTCCCCCATTGGTCTGTGAGTCTCCACTTATGAAAGGTCAAGCCAATACAATAGGCATTGCGATGCGAAGAGTTTTGCTCGGAGAAATAGAGGGAACATGTATCACACGTGCAAAATCTGAGAAAATACCACATGAATATTCTACCATAGTAGGTATTCAAGAATCAGTACATGAAATTTTAATGAATTTGAAAGAAATTGTATTGAGAAGTAATCTGTATGGAACTCGGGACGCGTCTATTTGTGTCAAGGGTCCTGGATATGTAACCGCTCAAGACATCATTTTATCACCTTCTATGGAAATCGTTGAAAGACCGGTACAATCAATTAAGAAGAGGGAGAATCGGATTCCAGCTGGAGTTAGGAAAAGGCTGCACCCACCTACTATAGAAGACTGGCTGCTAGCCTACATCAAACAACTAAGAAACTAACTACATGGACTGCTAAGGTACGGGATTTTAGATGGAGAGAGTACGAATGGACATTACAGTTATCATTCTCTAGAAAGGGATTTTCTTCCTCTCAAGGACTCTCAAGTACTTGGTGATTTGTGAATCGAAAGAATATCAGAAATTCACTTTGAATTTAAAAGGAAAAGTATAGTAAAATATAAGTACAAGTGTAAGAATTAACAAGTAAAATAATAATAATAAAAATAATAATAATAATAATAAGATAAATTGATGCTTGAATTAGAATGTAAACTAAAAGCAATAAATGCAAGTAATTAACGATCAATCGAATTTGACAAAGAAATAAAATAAAGCAAGTAAAGAACGCATACAAAGAAAGCAAACAAAGAATAAGAAACTTAAACTTGTAAGAAGAGTAAATTCGACTAGAATTTAAATGAAAGCAAAGAAAACATGTAAAGAAAGCAATAAATTAAAAGCAGTAAAGATATGATGAAATAAAATTGTTCAAAAGTTAAAATTACAACAAAATAAAAAAAGCAATTAAAAGAAAGCAATAAAGATGCAGAAAAAAAAAAAGACGTGCAAGAAAGTAAAGCTAGTAGAAAGATAAACTTACAGAAAAGTAAAGAAAGAAAGTAAAAGAAATCAAATGATTCATAAAATCACTCGATCAAAAGATGAAGAGAAATTTGCAAGAAATGAAAATTGTGATAAATATAAAGGAATTGCTTTAAAGTTGCATTGAATTGTAAATGTTACAAAAAAGAAAGTAAGATAGAAGGCATACTTGACTAATCTCGATTATAATGAGCATCAGAATGACTTTAGATGTGTTTGAGATGTGTGCAAGTATTTTCCAACCACCTAAATGTCTTCACCCCTCGGTATTTATAGACAAGGGAAGCAATTGTCATTTTAACAAGATTATGAAAAATGTCTTTGACAAAAGTAACTTCATAATCTAACAGTAACGATTGCCTTGTCTTAGGATTTAGATCTTCTCAATTTTTTTTTCTCTCAAGTGGTCAAGTAGAGGAGAGGGATAGACACAAAGGTTATAAAAAAATTTCACACTTTATAATTGGGTCCCACTAATAACTTTCTTTGTGTCTATCTCTTTCTTTCACTTAACTATTTGCGAGAAAAAAATAATTGAGAGGATCCAAATCCCTTGTCTTAGTATTACAGACTGAACTGTAAGAAATTTCCTAAATTCAAATTTGAATATTTGAATTTAAACTAAATATAACTAATTTGAATCTACTTAAAGACGTGTTTTGTCTCAAAGATATCTTCTATTAACTTGAAAATTCTTCTAAGTATTGTTCACATCGTTGCTTTGATCGTTGAATATATTTGCAATGTTCTTCTCATTCTCGATTGAAAGTCATCTTGATATCGTCCTGCTAATATCTTTGATTGCTCCTTATCCTATAAATATTAATTTTGAACACAAATCAAAAATAGCTGATCTTCGATTATTATGATCCAATTTTAATTTTAGTCAACTTGATCAATAATGCTCAAAAAATTATCTTATAACTTTCAGGGATCGAAAGGAATTTTATTTTATACTACTTTTATTTTACACCAACAGATATACTAATCCGATTCTTGTGACCTTTGTCTTGCATTTTACTGTCACGTTTGAGACAATTATTTACAAGTTATGCTGTCATTGGATTTACTAAGCCGTTTTTACGGTCTTGGAGATGTCGAAAGTTGTAACGAACTTAGAGTCACCGAATGTCTCCTAGCATAATCTTGCCCAAGAAAAATATCCGTAAATGAGGGTACATGGTTTGATCTCCTAAGTTATAATTTAGTTACTTTCAACTTATTGTTATGCTGATTCGTGGCTTTTACTGCCACGATGACTAAGGTCATATATGTAATGGAGTAAGATAGTAAATGAAATCCACGGCTTGTAGTTTATGCCCTAGCTTCGTGGCCCTAGGCATGTGAAAACCACGTGTATAAGTGGGACAAAATGCCTTGGTAAGCGAATGGATCGATGACGATCCTGATAACATTAATTGATAATGAGATCGAGACCAGCGACGGTAGCATGTGAGTGAGGTTGCAATTCTTGTTCATGGTTGGTCAGAACAGTTAACGTTGGATATTAGAATTTTGAGCGTGTTTTGACTACGGCAAACCGTCGATTTCCAATAATTAATTCGGATTATGGTAATTTGCATTTGTATCGAAACTTGTAGGGTAATATCTAACGGGTTATGCGGCTTTGCTTATATTTGCATTGAGGAGTGGGAGTGCAACATCCTGGAGCTTATATCCTGGAAGAGGGAACATAAAGCTTCTTCTCTAGGAAGATTTGCTCTGCTTCTGGAAAGGCAGCTAATTAATATCTCTTGGCTCCGCGAAATAAGGACCATATTGCCATAAGGATGATAGCATATTAATGTGAAAAATAAGCCATATCAATGGATGTTGGCTTATTAAAAATGATAAATGCATTTTGGGTCAACCGTCATCAAAGTCTTCATAACGCACGGGATTAAAATCAATCGCGGTTAGGGAGAGAGTCTTCATAACGCATGGGATTAAAAGTAACTGTTGTTGAGAGCTTTAATGTGCACGGAATTAAGACCGACCGTGATGAATAGAGTCCGACGTTAGGTTTGAAATGACAGAGATCGTATCGAGTTAATCCCTCAACATGTAGCACTCAGCTACAAATGATTAAAAGGGCATGAGTCTAACTATAACAAGCCTCTCAAAGCCGGTTTCTCACCTGGCCTAGGCATCGCCTTTTCGGCTATTTGGCAGGAACGCCATTAAGTGTTCAATTTGCCGACCCATGTCCACAAGCTAAAGATCCCTGCGGTGCATGCAGGAAGTAATCAACACGTGTCCTGAAATGAAAAGGTTAGCCCATTGATCTGTGAAAAAAGCAAACTCGAACGATAATGGAGCCTTGTGAAATCATGTTAAAACACAACAGGTAACTTTTAGGAAAATTTTCCCATCGTGGCAGCCTTGGAAATAATTGGTGTTGATGGCATTTAATGCCACCTAAGTAGTATGAAATAGCAGAACACGAATTCTCAACTAAGTAGAATAACTTAATTTGATCCCACCATGTAATAAACTAGATACTTGCATTGAATTGTGTGGCCAAGTAGGATAACTTACTTGATCCCACTATGTTAGTAACTTTGATTCTTGCATATATTTGTGTGGCCGAAAGTATGAATGAGTCAAAAGATAATGTTATTCACATTACTTTGATTTTTGACTTAAGACTCTTGTCCAAATTCTATTTGCAATCTATCCATGTCTTCCCTATTTCTGACTGTAAACCTGATACGTTTTCAAGAGACAACCCAGGATGTGGCATATTCATTTGTCTTCGAGGAACAATGAGGCTTCTCAAACAGCCCCGACTGTTGAGATACTACCCTTGTTCCAGGCAAGGGGAGAGAGAGAGGGAGAGATGAGAATGTAACTTACGACCAATAGAATTAGTGAGAGTTGGAGAAATTGTGTCAAATCACACATAAGTATATTGGTATTTATATACAAAAGTGATACATTGAAAAAGTAAACACTAATTCCTATGAAGTGAATAATCATCACTTATGAGTCAGTTATGAAACATGTGAAGTATGTGAAACATGACTTAATTCTAACACTCCCTCAGACTAGAGCATATATATCATATGTGTCAAGCTTGTTACAAATAAAATCAACCTGAGTCCCTCTAAGGGACTTAGTAAATATATCGATTAGCTATTCGTTGGAGTTGGCAAAGCTAGTGGTAATCTCTCCTGAAAGAACCTTTTCTCTGACAAAATGTAACACCCTGAAATTTGTTATTTTACAATAATAGAATTGTACTGTTTTGTAATTTCTGTGTGCTATTAAATTATTTTGATAGTTTCGTGATTGTATTTGATTATTTTGTGTGATTTGCTCCGAGATAGGAAAATAATATTTTTTTGGCCGGGAAAAATCTTTATGCATTTATTCGGAGCTGAGGGATCTTACTAAACCCAATTCTGAAAAATGCATGACATAATCTTTTATTTTTTAGAATTTATCTGTGAAATAAAATATTTTATATTTTTTTTATTATTTTATTATCTAGTGGACGATACCTATTGACTTATAAGTAGTAGCATCTGTCCAATGGACAATAGGAACCGGTAAAGTCTTGAGACTTACTGATAGTGAACCAATAGGAACGAAGTCAACAAAAGTGGCTTGACATTTTCTAAACCAATGGAAAATAGTCAAATTTAGTGGTTGGACTAGTTAGAAAGAAACTAGAAATCTAACTAAGTTAGCTAAAATCTAACTAGGTTATTCTAAAAGCTTAGGAAGTAACTAAATAGAAGTAAATTTAGTTAACTACTCTTTGAAGCCTAGTTACAAGAATGTTCTACCATGTCCTAGAATTGATGACTAACATCAATGTAACTAGATACTTAGCAAAGTAACTAAATAGTTAGTTAATGAACTAAGTGAACTAAGTAAACTAACTAGATTCACTTGAAACTAACTAAGAAACCAATTGAACCAAGAATTTGGTTTGTTTCTCCTTGGAGTCCCACAGCCACTTGGTGGTTCTAGGACTTTCATGAGCAAGCTTGGTGGCTAAGGCTTGAAACGGCTTGAAACCTCCACCCTAGATTCAATCTAAGGCCATTAGGAAGTCTTGGAGGGTCAAAGAAAGTGACCACCTCCTTTGGTGAGTTCCACGGCCATCACTAAAGGGAAACCAAGCGTTTTCACTTCATTTTTCACTTTAACCAAGTCTAAGAAGCCTATTCTCTCTAATCTTTCTCTTACAAAAATCAAAAACTTCATTGTTGCTCTTTGGAGAGCTCTCGGCAGCCACACCATTTATCAACCTCCACTCACCTATAATTTTATCTAACATCATTTCCTAAACCTAAGTACCATTCTAAACATCTTTCTTGTTGTGAGTTTCTTCTAAATCATCCATCTTGTGCTTGGAAAACAAGCTTGAAGTTTCTATTCAAAGAGGTAAAGACTTTGTTTTTAACTCAAAGTTTGGTTCTTATTTTCTTTAAGCCATGATTGATCCATGATTCTTCTTGTTCAAAGCTTAGTTTGTGATTTGTGCTTTGTTTAAGCTTGATAGGATTTTTCTTGGAGCTACATGAAATCCCTAGGAGAAGGATCCAAAAAGAGTTTGCTCTTACTTAAGGTAAGAGGGAGTTTTATCTCACCAACCAAGTATGGTGGTGAGAGGTGAAATTGTTTGTGATGGATGGTGGATCCATGTGAGGATTCATATCCATGGTTGTGTAACTTATTTGTGGATGTTTATGTGCTTTGATTTATTTGTTTATGCTTTGTATACTTTGCATGATTTATTATTTTTTTTTATGGTATGCTTATGATATGTATGATGTGAATATATTATGTATGCTATGATAATTGTGAACAAGGAAAATAATTTTGGTTCCAAGGACTAAGAGGCTCACGGCCTCAACACCTCAAAATAGGTGTTTCCAAGTTAAGATTTTCATGAATGATAAAATTTGATGATTAGAAGAAAAAGGAAAAGAAAAGATATGATAGTTCCAATGACCATGTAGTTACGGTTTTGAAGGTTTGAAATGGTTTTACTTTATGTAAAATTATGATTTTAGAAATGGAAAGTTAATTGATTTAGTACAAGAAATTAATAAAAGGATTTAAGAAATGGAAAAGAAATACTTTGTCACTTAAGATATGAAGATTTCGTTTATGAAAGGAAAAGAGAGGTTGAAAGTGTTTGAACTTCAACTTGATTTAAAGAGAACTAAATTTAGAATTAATCTTACTATTATGGTGATTACGTTGGTAACTTAAAATTTACTAACGTATAGCTCACTCATTGGGTTTTTTAGCGCGTTAGGAAATTTTAAGTGAGAAAATATTAAAAAGTAAAGTAAGAAATGATATGAATTTTTAGAAAGACCAAAATGAGGTTTAGAAGGTTGAGAAATATTTTACGTAGTGGAAAAATAATGGAAAATATTTTTCGTAACTTAAAAACGTGATTTTTAAGTTACGCGATTTCAAAAACGTTGAAAAATCGCTACGCGATTTGGAAAACATTTAAATATTTTTACGCTATTGAGAAAGTGTTGGAAAATCAATACGCGATTTAAAAACGCGACAAAAATATTGCACGATTGTGAAAACGCGACAAAAATGTTATGCAATTAAGAAAACGCAGTAACATGTTTGCGCGATTAAAAATACAATAAAGATACGGTTAGGTCAATGTGTGGACTCTGCATATGAAATTATGAATTTGGATTGAGAATGGTTTGTATGCATTGAGCATGCATTGGAAAAAGTTCGATGGACTATGTTAAGGCTAATGGCCTAGGAGAGACTTACACCTCTTGAGTGGGTGCGATATGCGTAGTGTAAGTCACTTGTTGACCTTGGGAGCGTCAGGGTGCGGGTTGTCCATAATGGGCAGTTGGTAGCTCTTCTGTACCGTGGATTAGACTGATGCAACACACCGACGATCCATACTGAGACACTATTCTTAATCAAGATCTGGTAAAGACTGCCGTGTATATGCTAGATGTGCAAACACTTATGAGAATTGTGGCACGTGATCTGAGGCATATTGGTACAAACAGATCTTTTGGATCAATCTCTCTGACTTGAGTTTAGCTCCATGGAATAGAAAAATGAGTCAGTGAGCATATGCATAACTTGAATATGTTTGAATATTTAATGATACATTATCTATCAAATGTTGACGAATGTTAGATGGAATGATTAAATTATTGTTTATTATATCTGTATTATCAAATGATATATATGTATGATGTATTGTCTGTATTATCTTTGTACTATCATGTTGGTATTGACGTAGATAATCTCACCTCTTTGTATGCATATTCTTATATTGTATTTATATTTGATAAAAACGCTGAGCAAGGTATTAAGCAAGAAGGCGGAGAGGAACAGTTCCTACCGAGGAAGCTGAGTTCAAAATTTGATGGCAACCCGGTCAAGTTTCTTTGGGTATGTGAGACAACAGTTTCATGGAGGAGCTAGTGTGTGGCGTGTTAGTCCCAATGAAGAGAGACTTATCTATCAGGGACATCTGACAGTTAATATGAGTAGAATCTTTCACGGAGATCCTTTTTTTTCTATTACTATATATGTACATGTAGAATTTCCTTTGTCTATTCGGCAATATTGGGGCGGTCATTATCATGTCTCAACTGAGATCAGCATTGTATCGTCTGCTCGGACACCAATCCGTAGGACGACACGTCAAATTGGATTCCTACCTTTTGAGGAATCTGAGGCTGATGCCGAGGAGGACCTGTCTGAGAGTTCTGCTGTCTAGATGTACTTGGACAAGTATGGTAATACAGTAGTGTTTAAATACTTTTGAAAACTTGGTCTGTATATAAATAAGTTTGACAGTACTTATGTAATGTATATGATGTAAATTATTTGCAATTATGTTAATATTTTTATTTTCTGCTAAGTTTATTTTATCAATATTAAGAAATTTTACAACTCGTATTTTATGAAAATATTATTTTTAACTTAGGAAGTAATTCGGTAATAATTAATATAAAATGTGATACCCTACGGTGGGTGTTACATCAATAACATTTAATCTCTATATGTTTGGTCTTTTCATGAAGAACTAGGTTAGAAGCAATATGTAAAGTAGCTTGGTTATCACAAATCAATTTCATTTCCTTGACGTCTTCCAATTTCAACTGCTGAAGCAATTGCTTTAGTCATGTAAGTTCACATATTGCTGCCATAGTACAATACTTAGCCTCTGCATTGGATCTAACAACTATGTTCTGCTTTTTACTTCCCCATAAGATTAAGTTACCTCCAACAAAGACACAATACTCTGTGGTTGATCTTCTATCTGATGGTAAACCCACCCAATCAACATCAAAATAACCAACAACTTAAGCATTGCCTTTGTTTTCATAAGGTAACCCTTTTTTTGGTGCACTCTTGATGTATCTAAAAATGCGAACCATGATATTTCAATGACTATCACAAGGAGCATTTAGAAACTGGCTTACCACACTTATAACAAAAGTAATGTCTGGTCTATTGTAAGGTAGTTAAGTTTACCAACTAGACGTCTATATCTGTCAGGGTTTGTTAATGGTTCCCCTTGACCTAGTAGCAGTTTGACGTTGGGATCTATCGGAGTATCACTAGGGCGGCAATCCAACATACTTGTTTCTTCAAGTATGTCTAAAGCATACTATCTTTGCGTGATGGCAACTCTTGTATGAAACTAAGCAACTTCAATGTCCAAAAAATATTTTAAAGGGCCCAAATTTTCGTCTAAAAATGGTTTGACAGATTTTGCTTTAGATTTTGGATACTAGTCTCATCATTTTCTATGATGACAATGTCATCTACATAAACAAGAAGGTAGATACAAAGGTCGGGTGAAGAGTGTCGAAAGAACACAGAGTGATCAGTCGCACATCAAGTCATGTCGAATTGTTGGATGACAAAGCTGAATCTCCCAAACTAGGCACGAGGAGATTGTTTAAGTCCATAGAGAGATCGGTGTAGTCAGCAGACTAAGTCTGGTGCTTCATGAGTATTAAATCCTGGTGGTTGTTGCATATAAACCTCTTCTTGTAATTCACCATGCACGAAGGCATTCTTGATGTCTAGCTAATGAAGAGGTCAGGAGTGAATATTAGTCTTAGCTATAGGAGAAAAGGTATCCCCATAATCAAGGTCAAAGATCAGTGTGTATCCTTTGGCCACTAAGCAGGCTTTCAAACAATCAACTTTCCCATTAGGACTTATCTTAATAGTATAGACCTATCAACAACCAACATTCATTTTACCAAGAGGTAAGGGGACAAGTTCCTAAGTACCACTAAAGTGTAAAACAGTTATTTCGTCAACCATAGCCTTTCCTCAACCATAGCACTCACCTATAGTTTTGGGGATAAAAACAGAGGCCAAAGAGGACACAATGGCATAATAGGAAGGTGATACACGATGATAACTCAAATGACAAGCATAAATAGGATTAAGATTATAAGTGGACTCGATACCTTTGCGTAATGCTATGGTCAATTCTAGAGCAGGAGTTGGAGCCAGAGTCCGATGGAGTAGAAGATGAGTCATAAGACTGGAGACTAGATTTGAAGCAACAGGAATGTTTGTCTGATCAACTAGGTCGATGGATGCACGAATAGGGTGTGGACATGGTCTTCGCTAATATGTGATCAAGGGAGGAGTCAAGACAAGTAAGGGTGTCCGCTTGGTGGGTTGGGTGAGTTCAACAGCATTTTTAGACTCGACCTACTCACCAGAGCAGTGCGTTGGGTTGGGTCGAAAACATTTTTTCGCTCAACCCGACACAGCCCAACTCGTTCAAGAGTGGGTTGAGTTAGGTTGAACCCACAGGTCCGACATTTTTTTTAAAAAGAAATTCCTAAAAAAAAGTCAAAATACAAAATCTAACAAATTTACAGCATAAGTCTCAATCTCAAACATAATAGGTCTCAATCTTAAATAAACTAAATACCATAAGTCAATAAGTGCATAACAAATTAACAACTACCAAGTCTTATTAGGTCTAGAATAAACTAAACAAAGTTATTCATAACTCAAATACTTGTAAGAAAACTTCTTTATCCTACTTCTGTTCTCTAGCTTTTTTGAACTACATTGTAGGTTTATTACCATATAATTTTTCTTAATAAGTTGAGAACTTCTTCTAAGATCATTCATCCAATTATGAAATGTTAGTAAAACAAACATATTATTTTGCTTGAGTTATTTATTCCCTTTAATTGGTTTATAAACATAAATATATGCAATCCACAATTCTGATTCTATATTTATTTAGTCCTTTTAATCCTTCCAGAAAATTTGTTCTCAAGAACACGAGTCAATGTTATAAACAAACTTAATAAGTCTTACTAAGCTAACATAAATCTAAAATAAACTAAAACAAGTTAATATGTCCTAAAAGTTATAAATAACAAATCACATTAGCTAATTGAAATTAATGTCATCACATATAGAATATAGATCGATATAATCATTTACTTTATTTTTAATTTTTTCATGATAATCTTTGTCATCCAAACGTCCAGTTAAATTTTTATCGCATTGGTCTGTTAGACGCTTTATGAGTTTCTAATCACTATTTTCTTGGTCATATTCTCAATATAACTACAATTCCTATACCTAAACTTAATTGACTGTATAAAAAATTCATGAGAAAAATAACATAAATTGTCACTATGGCTAAATGGCTTTTACAAAAAAAAAATACTTAGGTGGGTTGGGTTTGTGTGGATCGATACTTTCCAAACCCGCCACCCGACCTATACCTTACGGGTTGAAGTGTTTTCCAACTCGCAGACCCAACCCAACCCACATTTTGTAGGTTAGATTGAGTCAAAACCCGTAGGTTCATGGGTTGACCCAACCTGTTGGACACCCCTAAGAACAAGTGTAGGACTAACCTAAACACGAGAAGAACCAACTGGGAGCATAATGTTAAGGTCATGATGCCCATTAGAGATAAATGGAAAGAAAGGATGGCTCTCAAAAAAGCTAACATCAGTAGGGACAACATATCATATGAAATCTGTGGAGTAACATTGGTAACCTTTCTACAACCGAGAGTAACCTAGGAAAAAACACTTAAGGTATTTGACAACCAATTTATCTTTTCATAGAGTTAGGTCATGTACAAAACAAGTACAACCAAAAACACGAAGAGGAAGAAAATAGAGATCCTAGTTGGGAAACAACAGGGAATAGAGTACCTGATTTTGGAGGACATAAGAAAGCATGCGATTAATGAGATAGCATGCAGTCATGATTGTGTCGCCCCAAAAGCGAAGTGGTGTATTGAAGTGAAGGAGCAAGGTACGAGTAGTTTCAACTAGGTGTCGATTTTTTCTTTCGACTACACCATTCTGTTGTGGGGTATGAGCACATGATGATTGATGTCAAATGTCCTGTGAAGTCAAAAAAGATTGAAATAAGGCAAAAAAATATTTGCGGACATTGTCACTTCGCAAAACTCTAATAGAGGTATCAAATTGAGTTTAGATTTCTGAATAAAAAAACTTTAAATATTGAAAAAAGTTCAGAGTGATTTTTCATTAGAAATAACCAAGTACAACGAGAAAAATCGTCAATAAAAGTAACAAAATATTGATAACCCAATGTAGAAGTGATACAACTAGGATCCCAAATATCTGAATGGATTAAAGCAAAAGGAGCATTAGCTTGTTTATTGATTCTTTCAGGAAATGAACTACGAACATACTTTCCCAACTGATAAGACTCACACTCTAGTGTTGACACTTTAGAAAGACTATGTACCATAACATGTAGTTTTTGTAGGCTAGGATGTCCCAAACGTTAATGAATGATTTCAGAGACTCAATGGCAGAACAAGCAATAGGAGATGCCAGAACAGTGAGGTAATACAAGCCTCGAGTATCTATATAGGTAAGGTAGGAGAAAATGGATTTGTTACCAAACATATGATCAGAAGCGTCATAATAGAGGATCCAAGGTCCTAAAGATGAAGACTCTGAAAGAAAGGCTGCGGGATTACCAGTCTAAGTGATAGGTGTAGTGGACTGCATGTCTGCTTTGAGCCGAATGTACTCATTATACCCAGCGGCAGAGAGGGAAACCTCGTCAAATGAGTCAGATGGGACAACCTAAGCAACATTTACAGTTTTATACAATTGGTTGGCCGCGGTTCTGCATTGTTCCTCAATGTGACCGATTTTGTTGCAAAAAGTGCATTGCTGATTAGCCTTGGATCTGTACTGTTCCTTAATGTGACCAAATTTGTTGCAAAAAGAGCAGCGAGGACAAGGACGAGTACCACCACAACCTCCTCCCCGTCCACCCCAATTGCTGGATTGGGAAACCAGTGCAGATGATTCAACAGGTGCAGAGGATTGAGCAACAATTGTAAGAGTTGAAAGATGCAACAGTTGTTCCAAGACTATAACATATGAAAGAACGGTGGGGCTTGAGAGTATTTGACTGCGAATTGAGTTAAGCTCAGGTGGCAAACCAACAAGGGCAAGGACCATGAAGAACTTTCTACGTTGTTCCACATTTTGTCTACATTATCAGTGAAGGGCATAAGTGCATCAAACTCAACAATCAAAGTATCAAGCTTACTCAGATAGGTCTCCATGTCCATGTCTTGTTTCTTAGTGGCGATCAAGTTAAAAATAATGTAGAGACGATTGACATCATTGGAATACAATTTCTTAGCCTTGACCCACACATCATAGCATGTCTGAAAAGCACGGTATTGTGGTTGAAGCTTGGCATCAATGGATAACCACAACACACTACAAAGAGAAGCATCAATTTGTTTCCACTTGGCTTGGTCCGTGTCAGGAATGTTCTTGGCTTGTTTGACTAGGTGTTCATGATGGTCTTGTCCTTCAAACCATAACTCCACAGCAGTAGCCCAAGATGTATAATTGGATGCCCCCACCAATTTGTCACATGGGATCAATGGGACAATGGTGAAGCTGACGACGGAAGGTGAGTCAGAAGTAGACATGCAGGTATGGGTGAAAAATAGGAGTTAGGAAGGTCTCAGGTTGCTGGGTAAAAGCTGTGTAGGTGTTCTGGTCAAGAAGCAGTAAGGAGTTGTGGGCAATGGTAGAGAAGGTTAGGACTCAAGTTTATGGATCTCGAAAGCAGAAGCCAAGGTCAAAAAAAGACTAGAGGGTGGCCGGAGGTGTTGTCGGCGAAGTCTGGTGGTCAGAAAGTGGGCCACACACTCACACGCGCCAGCGAGTGGAGAGACGCGTAGAGATTTGAAGGTCTGTGTGGGTCGCGTGTGGCAATGGGAGGTGGTGGGTCTATGTCAAAAAGGTCGGTTGGTGGGTTCTACCTCTGATTTGGGGTCGCTGACAATGGATGGTGTCGTCGAAAAAGTTGCAGCCGGTGAAGGCACAAGTGTTTGGAAGGTAAAAAGCACCAAAAACCACTAGTGTGATGCTCAAGGGTTTAAGGATCTTATCATACTACTGATACCATATAGAATTAGAGAGAGTTGGAGGAATTTGTTAGCCATAGACCCCCAATTAGGAAAACATATGTACGAAGGCAACCCAAGTAAATGGGTTGGGCTGACTTAGACTAGTCAGTTACTATTGTAACTAGTAGAACCAGGTACATAAATAGAGGAAAGAGAGAGAAATTCTGGTATTCAGTTAGTTTGTTGGAAGGTGATTAGGTAGAGAGTCAAGCTCTCGAATTCTTGACATGGCAGTTACCAAATTCTTTCTCTAGTTCTTTTCTTCTCTACATTCTTGTATCCTAACTCTACTAGGGAACATTTTCCCTTAGAGATTCATCAATAATACAGAAATATTCAATGAATTGCTTATAGTTTCTACCAGTTCTATCAACTGGTATCAAAGCTCTTCGATTCTGAAAGAGATTCATGGTTTCCACAAGAGGAATGAAAGCACGACTTTAATTTTTGGAGCACGGTTATGAAGGTCTCATCGCAGCGCGCGAAGAGTTGCAAGAATTGAAGCGAATGATTGATGAGGAGCGACTCGAGAGAATTGAGACAAGAAGACAATTAATCGAGTTGATCGAGACGGTAAGAGGATTATCGAGTAGCAACGATAATCACGATACAATTGGAGGAAGTCATTCCGATAATGGCGGCAACACAGGCAATCACAACGGTTCCCAAAATCGCAACGAGCAGTGGAGGAAACTCGAGATTCCGGTCTTTGAAGGAGATGACGCATACGATTGGACAAATCGTGTGGGGCATTATTTTGAATTGAAAGGGATGAATGATGTTGAGGGGGGAACCATAACTTGCTAGGACAGTAGCATCATTCAAATCTGTGGTAAAAGCCCTACAAGATAATGGTCAAGGGTTCTTACTAGAGTATCACAGTTTGCAAGGACAATCCGAGAATAATGAACAGTTACCACAATGGCTTTCAGGGTTGCTAGATGAGTACCAAGAGGTTTTTCAAGAACCACAAGGCCTTCCCCCACCAAGAAGACAGGACCATGCCATTGTGTTGAAGGAAGGGGCTGACATTCCCAATCTACCCTACAGGTATCCTCACTATCAAAAAAATGAGATAGAAAGATTGGTAGATGATATGTTGAATTCAGGAGTTATAAGGCCTAGTGTAAATCCATATTCTAGCCCCATAATACTTGTGAAAAAGAAAGATAGTGGTTGGAGATTCTGTGTAGACTATAGAGCCCTAAACAAAATCACTATTCCTGATAAATTCCCTATCCCTATTATTGATGAGTTGCTGGATGAACTCGGAGGGGTTGTGATATTTACCAAATTGGATTTGAAATCAGGGTATCACCAAATAGGAATGAAGGAAGAAGAGATACCTAAGACTGCATTTAGGACACATGAAGGGCATTACAAATTTATAGTGACGCCATTTGGGCTCACTAATGCACCTTCTACATTTCAGTCCCTCATGAATAAGATGTTAAAACCTTACTTAAGGAAATTCGTTCTTGTATTTTTTTATGATATATTGGTCTACAGTAAGAGTGGGGCAAATCATAAGAGACATTTACAGGCAGTCTTACAATTATTAAAGGAACATCAGTTATATGCTAATAAAAAAAATGTAGTTTCGGGCAGAGGCAATTAGAGTACTTAGGCCATATCATTTTAGGGAAATGGGTAGCTGTTGACCTCAACAAACTAGATGTGATGCTAACTTGGCCTATTCCTAAAGATCTAAAAGCACTAAGAGGATTTTTGGGGCTTATAGGGTACTATAAAAGATTTGTGAAGGACTATAGTAAGCTAGTCAGACCCTTAACTCTGTTACTCAGTTACTGAAGAAGGATTGCTTCCACTGGAACCAAGAGGCACAAAAGCAATGGATGCATTAAAGAAGGCCATGGCTAACTTGCCTATTCTCATGGTACCTGATTTTTCCAAGACCTTTATCATTGAAACAGATGCGTCCAACAAAGGTCTAGGGGCTATGCTATTACAAGAAGGCAAGCCTGTTGCTTTCTTAAGTCAAACACTATCGGACAGAAGCCAAAACAGATTTGTATATGAGCGGGAAATGATGGCTATTATTATGGCAGTGCAGAAATGGTGCCATTATTTGATGGGCAGACACTTTATCATTCATACGGATCAGAAAAGCTTAAAATTCCTCACAGAACAGAGAGTATTAGGAGAGGAACAATTCAAGTGGACTTCGAAATTAATGGAGTTCGACTTTGAGATCAAATATAAGCCCGGTTGTGACAATAAAGCTACAAATGCTTTCTCTAGACGAATGACTTATGCAGCCATTTCAGTAGTTCAGTTTTCATATTTACAAGAATGGGAGGATGAGGTCCAAAGTGATGACAAGTTGAAAGGCATCATTCAAGACTTGATAAGGGATTCTAACTCACACCCGAGATTCTCATTTTAGAATAGAAAATTGTTGTATAAAGGAAAGTTGGTCCTACCTAGAAACTCTTCCAAAATCCCTATGCTACTCAAGGAGTTTCATAGCTATGTAGTGGGAGGCCACTCAAGGTTTTTTTCTTACAAGAGAATTGCAGCATTGGTTTATTTGGAGGGTATGAGGAAGGATATTCAACATTTTGTGACTACTTGTGCAACATGCCAGCAAAACAAATATCAAACCCTATCTCTCGTAGGTCTTTTACAACCCCTACCCATCCCAACTCAGGTCTGGACTGATATATCTGTGGATTTCATAGAAGGGCTTCCCAAAGCACATGGTAAAGATGCTATCCTAGTGGTTGTGGACAGATTCACGAAATATGCCCATTTTATCCCCCTTAGTCACCCATTCACTACCAAGGACATAACAAAGATCTTCATCAAAGAAATTGTCATGTTGCATGGTTTTCCCTCCACCATTGTGTCAGATCGAGACAAGATCTTTCTGTCATTTCTGGACAAAACTTTTCCGAATGGCTGGTACTAAACTTAAATTTAGTTCTGCCTATTATCCTCAGACCAATGGGCAAATTGAGGTGATAACAGATGCCTAGAAACCTACTTGAGATGCATAACAGGGATCAAGCCCAAACAATGGCCACACTGGCTCAGTTGGGCTGAATTTTGATTTAATACCAATTATAATAGCTCCACTAAACTCACCCCTTTTAAGGCTCTCTATGGAAGGGACCCCCCGCAGCTCCTAAAAGGTACCACTGTTCCCTCTACAGTCGAAGAGGTAAACACACTAACTATTAAAAGGGATATTATCCTTCATGATCTTAAGACCAATTTAATCAAGCCCCAAGATCAAATGAAAGCTTATGCAGATAAACAAAGAAATCAGTTACATATACAGTGGGCGATTGGGTTTATCTCAAGCTCCAACCTTATAGATTGAAGTCACTTGCCAGAAAAATGAATGAAAAATTACGACCTATATTCTATGGACCTTACCAAATCAGTAAAACTGTGGGGCAAGCAGCATATCAATTGGACCTTCCAGCTGAGAGTAGGGTACATCCCATCTTCCATGTCTCCTTGTTGAAGAAGGCTCTAGGTCCCACGGCTACACCACAACCTCTGCCTAAAATGTTGACAGATGACCTGGACTTAGAGGTAGAACCAACTACTGTCTTAGTCGTCCGGAATGGTCCCTCGGGGCAAGTTGAAGTTCTAATATAGTGGCAAGACCTCTCGGATTTTGTAGCCACATGAGAATTGTTTGATATTATCCACGCACAATTTCCTCTCTTTCACCTTGAGGACAAGGTGAATCTTTTGGGAAGGAGTATTGTTAACCATAGACCCCTAATTAGAAAAACATATGTACGAAGGCAGCCCAAGGTAAATGGGTTGGGCTGATTTAGACTAGTCAATTACTACTGCAACTAGTAGAACCCGCTCCATAAATAGAGGAAAGAGAGGGAAGTTCTTGTATTCAGTTAGTTTGTTGGAAGGTGGTTAGGGAGAGAGTCAAGCTCTCGAATTCTTGACTGGACAGTTACCAAATTCTTTCTCTAGTTCTTTTCCTCTCTACATTCTTGTATCCTAACTCCACTAGGGAACATTTTCCCTCAGAGATTCATCAATAATACAAAAATATTCAGTGAATTGCTTATAGTTTCTACCAGTTCTATCAGAATTGTGTGTCAATTCACACAAGTATATTGGTATTTATATACAGAAGTGATACATTGAATAAGTAAACATTAATTCCTATGAAGTGATGATTACAATATCTAGTAATCATCAATTATGAAACATGTGAAGCATGTGAAACATGACTTAATTTTAACATGAACAAATGATAGTACAATACCTTCCGAAGGAATGTCTTCCAATTTGTTCGCTTGCATAGGACAAAAATACACAATCAAGCAGTTTCAAGATTAATTGACTTTGAGCCAGAGTCAGATTCACCAGGTAAATTTGGTAATATGTAATGTACAAAGCTACAACTAGTCAATCCATATCAAGAAGCGGAAAGGACAGCAAAAGAGAACTCAATTGATCCAGGTGAGTTCACCCTTTGTACAACATTAACTGTTCGATGCTGCACCAGAGTCCAGCAAATTCATACATTAAATTGTGCCTCGCTCCCAACATGTACTCAAATTGGGAGGGTTAAAAAAAGCAAAAAAAAAAATGGTGCAGTTCACTGCAAGGAAATGACAGTGATAAAAAAAAAAACTAAAACTACAAAATGGTACTTTCATTTTTAAACAGTTCAGCACATCCAAAACGGAATGCTCCAATGACATATAACCTGTTCAATTCGGTTGGTAATGTTTTGCTCTACAATTCAAGGGCTGCAAAGGTTCTTCAAATCCTCCTCCTTAGCATACCAATTTGGTATTATTTTTGAAACATGGGGATAAAGATCCTTGTAGGAGTTCCTAATCGTTCCTTCTGCAACTCCTGTGGCAATTGATATATCTGCACTAACACAAGAAGTCAGATACATGTATGAAATAGCATAGCAGTTAGCAGAATGGACCTATACTTGTGCATATGAATTTGGCTTCAAAAACTTATTCTAAATCAAATTTAATTCCAAATTTAAATTTTACCATCAGAACCTATGAAATTGAAGAGACAATTTTCACAAACAGAAAAACCCAGAAAGATATGTTTGCACCCCATGCCTTCACTTCTCAAGTTAACCCATTAAGGAGTGTCACAAACCTTTGAGAGGTTTTTTATCATCAGAAAGCTGAGTTATGATGTATATAACTGCTGCAGCAATTGATATGGGACTCCTCCTGACAGATTAAAGATGTTATTAGTATCAATCAACATAATATAATAGTATATATCTGAAGATGATGAATTCATGAAACCAAAAACAAGTTGGAGTGGGTTCATACAAGTAGAGGACAATGCAATTATTTTTTGCCTTTAAATTCAAATCTAGTTGACACGGACTACATAATATATACAACCCTCAGTATTGACTTCTCAGACAAATGATACACCATCCTCTTCATACACGTACTCATGCTATCTTGCACACTCCTCAGAGTTCCCACTTCTCACACACATGCCACACGCTCCTCAGTTTCCACTTCTCACCCAGATGCAGCACAGATTGAGTAAATCTGCAGGTTTCTAATCCATAATCTCACCCTTCACCTTGATCTCAAAGGAAAACAGGGAGTCTAATACTATAGCTAATCAGAACAATCTACAAATTTATAAAGCCCTAATCTTGAGCTAATATCATTGTTTCATTTTATCACTAACACACTCCAGTGTTTTTACTTTTGCCACCAAGTTTCCTCTTAGAAGCAACACAAGTTTTATTGAAGTCAAAACCAGCTGTAACCATAGACCCTATTTACATTAGTTTGAAAGTGTAATCAATATGACAAACTAACCTTCTGCAGTGAACATCTATTTTAGTCTCTTAGGAAATATGAGCTAAACCAAAATATACCTTATATCAAATTCTTCTGATTTATGCACAGCTTCCTGAGCAGCTTTAACAGCTTGATTATTCATACCAAGATTGGAACAGAATCGCCTCTAAAGTTTGAGATGAAAATATTGTTAGTAACATTAATGAAATCTAGTAAAATTTTACATGAGTTAGCTTCACCATTGCATTGATCAAAATAGCAAGATATGCTTGAAGTCAATAAAGAAATTACTCACCATAAAGTCCCCAGCATGTATTGTTCCCATCTCCACAGACTGACCCTTCTCCAAACCCAGTTGTTTCACTATGTATTCTTTTGCTCGGCCAATTTCCTTCTTTGTGGCCCCATTGGCAACAGAGCAAATTTCTAGTTGAAATCCATATGTTCAGGGAAGCTCATTTACATAGGGAAAGATAAATTGGGAAGCATCCAGATGTAAAAAGAATCATAGGTTGTACCCTTTACAGTACGTGGCTTGTCTTCTTGCCGGCAAGCAATGTAGAGACAAGCAGCCAATAAAGCATCCTGATTTCTTCCTCTACTAGACTTCTGATCTTCAACCCTCTTATATATCTCATTCGCCCGATCCTTCAAATCAATTGCAAAAGCAACATAAGAAGAGTAAAAATACTCATTTTACATGAAAACTGAAGTTCAAGGAAAGAAAGAAAAATTAAAATAAACATTTCAAGGTAAAATTTGACATAATGCAAGGTTTATAAACGTCATGAAAAGCTTGACAAAACACAAGGGCTGCCAAAACCTTCTCTAGTCCTTTTTCCACGTATGTTAGCATATAGCCATCAATAATTGCTTTGCAGATATCCTTGTTTCATCCAGCATGCCCACACAAGTTTCAATAGATTCATGCACAGTGATCTCCAGTGAAAAATTTTTAACCCACTCATATTTTTCAAAAAGTTAACTTTTTTATCTTTGGCACCCAATACTGTTGCAACATGCATCATGAACACGGTAGTCAAAGGAAAAAGGCACCCTTAAGGCACTAGAAGGTTTAACACCTTGAGGCGTGAGGCACCAAAAAGCACACTCCTTATTGAAGAAACGTGTTAACACTAGAAAAAGAATAAAACAGTTAAATATTTTACTATATTGCATTAATTTTCCATATAAATTAACTATTCGAGAATAACACTCAAAGTAAAATAAAATTTAGGTTCAAATACGAAATTGGTCCCTGTAGTTTCCACTCATTTGGGTATTGGTCCCTATAGTTTTTACTCACTAAGGTATTGGTCCCTATTTTCCACATAGGAGTGAAAATTATAGGGACTGATACCCACACAAAAAAAACTATAGGGATCAAAACCCAAATGAGTGAAAATTATAGGGACCAATTTTGTATTAAAACCTAAAATTTAGGATGTTCAATTTACAAAACCTTGAGCTGCTTGCTGTTAAGAGCCACAAAGACCAACAAGTATTTATTTATTTTAACATTCTGACTAGTTTCCCTCCTTTAACATCACAGTTAGCAAGTTATAAGGTTGAGCTTTCCAGGTTTTTTATAGTTATCACTAAGGCCTAAAGGTATGCCTCGCCTGAACCAGAAAGAGCCCCAGTGGCATGCGCCTCAATAAAGGGGTAGCAACTCAACCAGCAAGAGGCAGTGACCCCTTCTGATGCCTTGCCTAAGCGCATTTGACTACACTAATCATGAATTACTCTAGGGAATCTCAAAGGTTAAATGAAACAAACCACATAAGAATAAGCCATACCTTGATGGTTGCAACGAGTCCCAACCTGCAAATTTATCAACCACATGAGCTAATTCCGCATTTGTCTCATTCAAGAAAAAGATAACAAATAATCACATTTTATAAGAAAAATTTAAATATAATCAAAATTTTGAAAGTTTTGCTACAATAATACGAAGTACTCATAAAGCTTCAAATATATATATATATATATCAAGACATTATTTGAAAGATAAAACTGGATAAGTTTTAGGGGTACAATTAAAAAAGTTAATAGCCCAACATAAAGATTGGTCAATTTAGAAATAAATGATAGTGTTAGTGTATACATATTGAAACCTCAAATACAGACATATTTACTTTTTCTCCATCCATCACTTAGCTTACATTTAATTTCACTAATAAGTGTTGCTAATGATCCTGGAAGAACCAAGTCTTAGAACACTCAAGCTTGAAACTACAAATATAAAATAAAATTCTATTGTGCACACAACCACACTATAGCTAAAATTATAAGATGTTGATCTGGATTAAATTATTGAGCATGACTCAAATCACAATTCTAACTGAATAAAACACATTTCGAAGAACATGAAACCCTAGCTCACCTATCGGACATAGTAGCAATGGTCTTAAAGGCGAGAATGAGCCCCCGATCGGGGTTGGAGCCGCGGTTCTGCCAGCGGCCGAGGGACGAGGAGAGGAACTCGCCGGTGGCGCCGTTGGGCTTGGCGATGACGGTGGACAAGCCACCGTCGGTCAGGAGCGGGTTGGTGGGCCCCCCGACACGCACGGGGTCGTTGTCGCCGGATTCGTTGGCGAAGGTGCGCCACTCAGAGGTCTCGTCGATGGAATGCGACTCCAGGACGAGTCCGCACTCCGAACACACCGTGTCACCCGCCGAGTGATCGGAAACCACCTCCGTCTGGCGCTTGCAATCGGTGCAGTACGCATCTGACATGTTTTTATTCTTTTTTTCTTTTTTTCTTTTTGTTTGTTTGTTTGTTTGTCTCTCTCTAGAACAAGGATTTCGATTGAGGATTTCAGATTTTGCAAGCTAGGGTTTCAGAGAGTAGGGGTATTGTTGGATTATTAAGGTGAATTTTCCAACAGTTTCTCGAGGTTTCTTTCTTCGCCCTTTAATGCGTGAGCTTAAACACAGTGAGAAAGAGAACAGAATAGGGGAAACTTTCCAGTGTCTGGTATTCATAGGAAGATTGGTGTTTAGGAATTATGATTAACTAAAAAAATTTAAAAAAAATATAATTACACGTCAATTTTCACCCGCACCTCTTATTTATGTGAAGTAATATTGTATGTAAATTTTTGTGTGACAATAAAAGTTTTCGTTAATGCGTGTCCTTAAATTACAAGTTAAGAAATAAAAGTAATATTTATTATTTTTTTAATTATTTATAAAAAAGTATTAAATATTTTTAAATCTTTAAAATATTGAATAAATTTTTAAATTAATTATTTAAAAATTAAAGTGTTAATACATTAATTTTTTTAAAAAAATCATCAAATAAGTTCTTCAAAAATATAAAAATATCACTAAATTCATTCTTATGATATCTTTTAAATAAGTCTTTTAAAGATGAATTTAATGATATTTTTATACTTTCGAAAAACTGATTTAATGAAAAAAAAATTGAATAACTAATGTGATGGCATTCTAATCTTTGAAAGATCAATTTAAGAGTTCATTCTAAAATATTTAATACTTATACTTTTTATTTAATAATTTTTATCTTATTTGTTAATTTGTTCCTTAAAAGCATATTTTATAAAAATAAATAAATAAGTAAATATACAAAGGGCGTTTAAGTGTGGGTTGGATTTTGTGTTTGACTTGATTAAGAAAATCAGGTGGTTTTCTTTGGGGGAGTTTGTGTGTGCTAAGCTGAGTTGGAGGAATGGAAGCGTTTGGATATTGGGATTTGATGATTTTTTTGGTACCTTGAACTTAGAAAGGTTGATCCTTTTTAGCTGGTCGAATGAAGACAAGACAAATGTGTAAGTAATGTGCTTGTTATTAACGAGCTTTGTCTTATTTTGGAAGGACCTATTATTTATTCTTTTAACATATTAACCCTAGAGATCTTTTAATAAATTTTAAAAAGATTAACCTCAGTCTTTTTATAGAAAATCTTATATTGAAATCCCTAAACCCATTTCCCCCCAATTGAAGGAATCCTAAGGAGTCATCTTCCTGAATCATTGCATTCCATTGATAAGTGTCTAAACCATAGCCCCCCAAATTGAACCGTCTCACCGTCTACTATAGTCCCTAACCCTAAATCCATCTCTAAACCAACTTACCCATAACACATTCAAATTCATATCCTTTGAAGACATCATAGATCGGAATTGAATGCGTAGATTTCGTATCCCTTGCGGGTTGTGTGAAACCATCGATGCTAAGTCAAAGGTCATTTTTGTCATGTTAAGTGATTTTGGACCCGATTTCGGTGCTAAGTTGAAGGTCGTTTTTGTCTTGGGAAGTGAAATTATCTTAAAGTTGGAAACACATTTGGTTTTGTTATGAATTACAGTCTCCCTTTAACCTTGGAGGTGCGTATTGTTGTGTTCATGTTGTGAGTTTGTGCATAATATTTGACATTGTGCCTATCGTGTTTACTGTAATAAGGTTATTGGCATATAGATATGTTATGTTATTTATGTTCCATATTGTTAATGCTTTATTTACTTAGCATGTTATTGAATTTAGTTTGTTCATTGTTGGTGATTTTAATGTGTTTTAATTTGTAGGAAGATTATGTAAATATTGAATACAATGTCATGTTTCTGAGTTAGTAAGTGTTGATTATAATCGCATACAGAAGTTGTAGTTGCAATCTAATGAAGGTATTGTCTACTTGCAACATTATGAAAGTTGATATACTAATCAATTATGGACTTTTTTCTCAAAACTTATGTAAGTTTAATTATTTGTGCTTTATTTCTTCTATTCTTGAATGTAGATTAGTATATAGATTAAATTTATTGACATTTTGTAAGGTAAAGTATATTTTCTTCTATTAAGGAAGTATGCCCTGAAAATAGGTTACTATAATCCTAATCTATATTGTGAGATGACCATTGTGTTTAAATAAGCATTGTAATATGACTACTAGATAGTTGGTACTGTAACTCATGCTTTAGTTGATATTGTAAATATATGGTGAAGTTTCTTACAGTTTTTCCTTATGAATGTAGATGGATCTACTATTATTGTCCATCGGTTGATATTTACCGAAAAAATATCTAGTGCACTCTTATAGGTGAAGCCTTTGAATCTTCACCCTTGATCCAACCAATAGTGGTGATGAGTCTAACTCGGTGGCTTGGACTTTCCAAGAATCAATAGGAAACCTATTAAACAAAGATGGCTATGACAACTTTTGATGTTGGCAAATAACAATGGAGGACTTCATTGTGTGTTCATAAAAGAGTCAATAATGGTGGCCATCTCCATGGAGAGCTCCACGGCCTTGCATGTACAAAGGAGGGCAAGTTCATTTCCATCATGCACTTGGTCATGTTCTTACTCAACATTCAAGAAAGCAAACCAAAAATATCTCACTTTCACTCTCCTTGAACCCTATGGTTATGCACTCAAATTAGGAGGCCAATATTCATTATTTCACATCTCCTGTTCACTTAGCTATCATTATCTCCAAACATTCAAGAACCAAAGCAAAAACCTCTCTCACTTTCCTTTCTTCATAGATTCGGCTAAGCACTCTTCTTCACTCTCCAAACTTCTATAATTCCTACCATTATCATTTCTTGAATCCTCTCATTAATCCAAGACACTTTCATGTTAGGAATTTTTCAAGATTCATTCATCTTCATCTTCCCATCAAGTAAAGAACACAAAAGCTCTTACATTTCTCTCACACAAAGCTCACGGCCTACCACCATAAAATCACCTTCTAAGTTTGTTTAATTCATACCAACCCGTGATATTGAATTTACACACAATTCTAAGACCTTTTCATGTTGTGACCATTATCTAATTCTTCCATCTTCAACCTTGTTCTTCAAGCTAAAGATTGAAGCTTTATAGGTGAAGTTCATTAATCTTCACTTTTCTTTTGATTTTGAAGGTTCTAACCATGATTCTAATCCATGGTTATCTTAGATAAAGCCTTAGATATTAATATTGTATGTTTTCTTTGTTTTAAAGCTTCACTTGATGGTTGAAGTTCATCTTAAAGGAGACAACAAGGGGGCATACAAGGAGCTTTGGAGACTTCACAACAAGGTAAGAGAGAGATTACCCTCATCAACCATGTGTTGGTGGTGAGGAGTGGAATTATGTGTGGTAAAAAATCCATAAGGATTTATTCACTTAGTTGTGTATGCTTAAGTGTTCTATGTTATGTTATATGTGATTTTACTTCTTTGATAGCTATGCATGATTTTATTGCTTGATTAGTATGTGTGATAGTATGATTTTGATTGCATTGCGATAAATTGCTTAATATGAGTTTTATTACTTTAATAATATGCATGAACATGTGGTAGTATAAATATGATTAAAATGATATGTGCATATTATGATATATGTTGCAAAGAAAAGAATTTTGGTCCCAATGGCCATAAAGAGGCTCATGGCCTTCACTCTTGATTTAGAGCAAATCAATTGTAAATGTTTTACTAAGTGTAAATTTAGATGATTTAGTAACAAGTAATTGGATTAAAGATTTCTATAAAGAAAAATGAGATAGAAAATGAATAAATATTCAACGATGAAGCAAAGATTGATTTTCGGCCAACATGCCAAGAATTAATATTCTAGATCAAAAATATTTTCTCAAGTGTAGTCTTAATGGATTAATTAATAGGAACTCAATTTAGTGAATTTTGAAATATAAAAAGAAAGTAAACTAGTTTTTGGAATTAATTAAATTAATGAATTTAGATTATGATGGGAAATAGATTTATACTTTGAAGTTACTAATGTATAGTTCACCCATTTGGGTTTTGAAGCGCATTGGAGGACTTTGACCTATAAGATTTGATTAAGTTATAGTAATATAAAATTTTGTGAAGAAAAGATTAGAAAGTATTACTAAAATGAATATGGAAATATAAGGCTTTTATTGGGTAAAGAATAGAATAAGTTTTGAAAGTGATTTAGAACTCAAAGTATTTTATTTTAAAAGGATTTTAGTAGAGGTAACGGTAGAAGATTTTATTAAATTTAAATAATATATATTTTAAGGAAAACGTCAGAAATTATTACTTAGAGGAGCTTTTATGAGAAAAATGGGAAATGATGTCCAAACAAAATTTTTAAACTTGGAGAATGTCAAAATTTAATTCAGAACGTCAAGAAATATTTTATACAGTGAAAAATAGTAGAACAACCTTACGCGCTTCAAAAATAATGATTTTTGAACTACACAAATTTGAAAATGTTTAAATATTTTTATGCAATTAAAAAAACGTTAGAAAATATTTACGTGATTTGAAAACGTGATAAAAGTGTCACGTGATTGTAAAAACGCGATAAAAAGGTTACGCGATAGAGAAAACAACGGATTACTGTTAGGCCGACGTACTGGACCCAAGTGGAACATTAATATTATGTAATTGAATGGCAGTTATATAATATCATTGATACAAATGGTATTAGACAATTGCATGAGCGGTTGTTCTAAAAGTATTGGGAACAATACATCGGTGACTTGAGTTATCATGCATTGAACATTATATAGTCGATGGCTGTTATGGCTTTTGTTGCCTATGAGTGAATGAGAACAGGGTAGTGTGATCCAATGGGGGATCTACTGGGGGCATCACGGCGCAGTGATTCATAGTGACTTGTTTGTCACATTATACATCTCTGGCCATGATAAACCATTGCAATGCACTACGCATGTCTCGACAAAATACTATTACTTTCGCGTCCAGAGTAGGCTGTCATAGAGGTGGGTAGATCCTTTGGGCCATTCATATCCGAAGTTGTTTAGCTCCATGGAGTAGGAAGATGGTGCATCATATATATGCATAGTCGGTATACATATTATTGTGGCATGGTCAAGGTATATATCCTAGTGGTATAATCATTATATATATATATATATATATATATATATATATATATATATATATTATTAATATTTGTTGTTAAAATATCATTAATGTTTATATTATTGTGAAATATATTGTCTAACATGATTATACTTGTGATATCTGTGTGTATGGAATGACTTTGTCATTCATATCATTCTTTGCTATCATACTGGTATTGATGAAATGGGATCTCACCTCTTTATTGTACTATTTTGTTGTGTTTGCATTGTTAAAATTCATATAGTAGACAAAACGAGCTTCTTAGACTTAACTGGAGGTAATGTTCTGAGGTCAGTGATGGCGTCGATGAGTGATCTTCCCAGTTTTGACAGTGTGCAGTTTGGTGGAGGAACGGAACAAATATGTTAAGTTTTCTCATTAGTGTTGTTACCGTGCCATTAAGTAGGACCCGTCATTGGGTTTACTACTGTTTCTTTGAGTCTATAAGTTTTATGTTTTAAATGTTGTTGAATATTATGTGGTATAAGTAAATGTGTGTATTAATCAGTTCAGTTTATTTTCTGTATTACTTATATCTTCGGTAAGTTTTTATTTTCGGCGAAAAGAAATTTTAAAATCCATATTTTAGAACTCAAACTTTTTATCAAATGACTTTCAAATTTTAAGTTTGTAGTCAGAAATGTAATACCCTACGGAGGGTGTTACAACAATTGCATTGATTGCTCGCCAACGGCTATGATTTATTTGAAGCCTATAAATTGAAGATGTTGAAGCTCATTAAAGGCTAGAACTCTTGGTTGGTGAAGAAATCATTACGCTTTCAAATAAAGGGTTTAGAAACTTCAAAAGAAGTATAATTCAGCCCCTATTCTTATGCACAAAGTCATCTTCATTTGGTATCAGAACTCAGCCTTTGGGTTGAGAACTAACAAGTGAAGAGGAAAGATCTAGCTTGTGAAATAGCAAATCAGAATATTATATCCTTTGTACTTGAAGGTACCTCATATCCTTAATAACTCATGATTGGTATTTCTCTATGTTTTTAGGTCCAAAAGAGGTGTTTTGACATGGCTCTATGAAGCTTTGGATGGATTCATTGCAATGGAGTTGAGCTCGGAATTTATATGGCTAAGATTCGTAGAATTTTTAACCTTTGTGCGATAAAATGAGCATAACTCGAGCTATGGAGGTCGAAACGAGGTGATTCTGGTGGCATTGGAAAGCTAAAACAAAACACTTCAACTTTTATAAAGATCACTTATCCAAAATCCAATCTCTGAGTGATTGAGGAGTTAGACACGGTTAGTGATTGAAGAGTTAGACACGACCATGTCTAACTTAGAAAACGCTTCTGTCAAGCTCACACAGCCCTGTCTAACTTCAATGAAGCTTCTATGTGGGAGACACGATTGTGTCTCCCTTGAACGTACAAATTACGTTGTTTTTTGTGCTCACACGACCATGTCGAGCTTAAACATGGTCGTGTAAGGTCTTCTGAGCCTAAAAACAGTAATTTTTCACGCCAAACGATTATAGATTGGGCAAAAACACAAAATCTAAAAAGACTTTTGGCTAGAGACTTGTGTGACGGCAGGTTTTCAGAGGAGAGACACAAGGTTTAGAGGTGAAGGCTTGGAAGGCAAGATCCAGAGTTATTGAAGATCAACCATTGAAGTTCTTTTCTCCATCTTCATCTTCTCTATCTTCTCTTTTTGTTTAGACATCATGGTTTTTTTTTAATCTTTGTTCTTATTTGTGTTACAATTGCCATGAGCGGCTAAACCCTTTTTTCTAGGATTAGGATGAAACTCTCTATTTCTCTATTATGAATTGTTAATTTGATTCTTTGTTAATGAGAAATTATTATTCTTGATTCATTCTTGGTATGCTTAATGCTAGTGGTATGTTGTGCACCATATTTACATGATTTTAGGCTTTAGGTGAAGGATCGAAAAATGAAATCTAATTATTTGATAATCTAAGAATTGAACTTAGGAATTGAGACCAAGACATAGGCTGAAATCCTTCGAGGGTTAAACGATTGTCATGAATCTTAATGGGTTGAAACTTGGATTAATTACCATGAGAATGAGATTGATGAAGTTTTAGCACGTCTTTAGTGTCAAGAAATTGGGCTTTAAATAATTTAGGATAAATTGTCTTCAAGAACATAATTGAACATTAACAAAGATAGGATTACAATTTATCGTAGGGGTAGTGTAATGGATTCCGAGTCCTAGGCCGTTAAATCTTTGTTGAATCTTATCTTTTCTAGTTTCAATTGTTTACTTTATTGTTTTGCTTTTCATCTTAATTTTAATTGAACTTTTACTATCGATTTCACTCATTTAAATAATCAAAGTCACTATATGAGTTAGTAATCAATCAATTCTCGTGAGAACAATTTCTATTTTACTACTTGTACGATCTGTGCACTTGCGGAAAGTCCACAACACAGTTTCAATTGGTTATTCAGTTACACAGAGGCTATGTTTTCCATATTCACTCAAATAACTAGTTTCTCATTTTCCCTTAACCGGTTATTTCACCTGACCGAGACCATTTTTTCCCAATAATTGGTTATATCAATAACCATAATCGGTTATTGAACCCCGTTAAACAATCACACAGTTGCCTCCTTCCTCATTCACAACGCCCCTCCTCCATTGTTCATCTTCTTCACCTTCTTCCTCTTCCACACCCACTCTCTCAAACACCTCTTTCACTCCAAATCCAACCAAAATCCACCACTAAAACTCATTTTCCACCAAAATCCCTCACTTTCCATTGATTAAAACTCCTACTTTCTTCCAAATTTTCACCTCCCCTCATAGTTTCTCTCTCCTAAACCGAGCCCTAACTTTCATTTTTCACCATGGTTAGCAGCTCCTCTCACCCCAAAAGATCATGCTCCAAAAATCCCTCTGTTCCAAAGGAAACACCCACCTCACCTAATGCCCAGACTTCTCCGTAAGCCTAAACATTGGCAAGTACTTCTCCCACAAAAATCAGATGAAGACCTACACATTACAGTTTCATGGACGACGCATCATTCAACCCAAGTACATGGACTGAGACTTCTTCGTCGGAGAAGGATTCGCATCCTTCACAGAGCTCTTGGAATTCCATGGGTTGAAAACTCTTATCACTACCAACCTCGGGTACTTCTATCTTGACCTTACCAAAGTTTTTTTTTTAATTTAAGCATTGTTGGAGGTAATTTGGTTTTTGAAATCAAAAGGCATAGAATCATTGTGTCACCAAGTTAGTGGACTCCCCTATTTGGGCTCACACATTCTGGAAAAAAACTTACTGTGGATAGTCACAACTCGTGGGAGGGATATGATTGAGACCAAAGCAAGCATGCTTCAACTGGGCATTCAAGTGCCAAAAAGGTCTTTCACTACTGGCCTTTTGAATCTATAGGATCGTGTTCTTCACTTTATGGTAGAATATATCTTGGTACCAAGGGCAAGCAACTATGCCTTGGTTGAAGAAGAAGACATCTTCCTGGTGTGGGCACTTAAAAGACACATGAAAATCAATTGGCCCCATTACATCATGCATTACATGATGAAAGCTAAGGAAAAGGCAATGATGGATCTCCCTTACGCCTTGTTGGTTGCTAAAATTCTGGATCAATATAAGGTCAACTTAGAGGAAGATGGAGTTATTAACACTGCCGGTCCCCATAAGTTTGGAATAGCCTCTATAAATCGCATGCAATTAAAGAAAGTGAATAGGAATGAGTTTACGGTTGTGGATGTGAGGCAGCAACACAACAAGGAGGAATTCCCGCTGCCCTACTTATGTGTTTATGGAAGAGGCACCTGCCACCAATGATGACCGCATCCTGGCAGCCATTGCAAATATGCAAGTCAGTATTGAAACCCAAATTGCAGATCTTCGAACTTATCAAGAGCATAGCATTGGGGTCATCTATGATCGCTTGGACAACATTGAGAGTTATCTTCCACCACGACAAGATGATGGGGCTTAGGCATGGAGTACTTATTTATGTTTTAGCCTCTTTATTGTGATTAAAGCTTATCTAATCATAGTAAGCTATCTTTTGGCCAATGGAGGAGCTAATGAGGCAAATGGCCACTAACAACATTCAGTTTCAACAAGAAACAAAGGCTTCGGTTAACAACCTGCAAAACCTAATAAGGCAGTTAACCACAGAGTTAAACAAGGTGCAAAGCTTATTTTCTGAAGAATTTCCCTCACCACCGGAAGTGAATGTAGAGAAAAATGCTAGTGATATCACATCGCGAAGTGAGAAGTTATTAGGTGAACCTACTTCTCATCCACAAGCCACTGAAGAAAAAGACCAAGAGACTAAAGAGGTAAATGAGGAATAGCAAAACTTTAAGGCCCCCAAGGTAAGTATTCTTGAACCCCTTCCTATTGTAGTGAAGGAAAGTTATGATGAGTTGTGTGATGAATTTCTTGATTTTATTAGTTTCAATAATTCTATTCATTGCCACTCATGTACTGATTGTGACGGTGATATGAAATTTGCTATTTATGCTAAGATTTCTGCATATTTGAAAGTTGATGATTCTGTTTACGCAGCAGCTAATGATATTAAAAGATCTATCAACAATGATCTTGATGCAGTTGCAAAATCTAAGACCCAAAGGGATGTGAAGTTGCAGGCCACTGAAGAATTTTCATAGGGGAAAGAAAAGCACTGGTTGGTGATCACTATTAAAGTGGATTTTGTTTTTGGACCTTGGTCCAACATAAACAATGACAGTAGAATTGTCAAAATCCACATATTACATTTTAGTGGTGATGCCAAGGAAATTAAGAAAAGCCAATAGGACCCCGGTGGAAGCCCTCGTGCTTCAAGCTTAACTTGGTCATTACACTTCAACCAATGGGACCCCAATGAAAGCTATCATGTTGTTTCAAGCATAAGTTGGTCATTACACTTTCGCTAATGGGATCCTGGTGGAAGTCTCTTCATCTACCTCATTTGATAAGAATGTTTCTTTTCTTTCCCCTATTTTATTTTACTTGTCCGTCATTAATTGATGATTTTGATGGATATTATTTTTCTTATAAGCTTTACATTGAAGACAATGTAGAATTTAAGTGTGGGGGAGGAGTTTACATTTTATTTTCTATTTTAATTTTTATTTATTTCTATTTTTTTTAAAAGTGTATTTTTGATTGATTTCCAATGATGTTTTGGGATTTGTAAAGTTTATGAGTTTGAAGCAATTAAAGTTCAAGGGTATGTTTTATAAATTTCTTTTTCTGTCTTGAATTTGACATGCTTGGCTTTGGATATTTGATTGGTGAATTGAGATTGATAGATGCATACCTTGTGAGATTTTGAGCCTATTGATGGATGAATTTAGCATTTATACCATTCTCCTTTTTCTTGTGTGACTTTCACTCATGTCATTTGATCACTCTAGAACTTGCTTTGATTCTTTTTGAGATTACATTTTCACTTGTAAGCATGAACATGATTAAGGCCTTCTTTCTTCATTAACTACTTTGGCCAAATAGCCAACCTTGCATCATTTTTCTTTGATTAACCCCTTTGAGCCTATTTGCTTATTCTTTGTCTTAGCTCATTATATGCCTTATGTGAAAAATCATGATTTTACCTTACTTTAGGGAATGAGAGAATATTGGTTCATTTTCATTGGAGGAGCTCTTTTGCTTGTGGATAATGCACAGTACAAGTGTGGGGGTTGTATCCTTGATATGCAAAATGCAAAGTGTTAGTGGAAGAAAAAAATGCAAAGAAAAAGAATAAATGCAAGAAAGGTTGTAAAAGGAAAGAAAGAAAAAGAAAAGGAATATATAAAGAGAATATGTATTACATAGAATTAGAGGAAAAATTTCTTGCTTGTTACTTGTCAATTGAGTTCCTCTCCAATGTTCTTTTATTCTCTTGGGTACTTATTGTAACACCCTCCCTAGGGTATCACATGTCTGACTCTCGACTCAAAATCTGTAAAGAAGTTCACACAAGGTATGAGTTATAAAAAGATGGGTTTTAAAATTTCTTTCTTTACTGAAACATAAACTTACTGAAATTCATAAGTATTACTGAAAATATATTTAAACTGATTAATATACAACATTGACACCAATTAATATTTCATAACTTAAAGAGAAATATAAAACTAACAGACTCTTTTTTTTTTAACAGTAGCAAACCCCATGACGGGTCCTACTAACGTTAAAACTTAACATACTCATTCCTTATCTTGTATTCAGCTTGTTGCATCAGAACTCTACTCCTTGTCTACTCAAAACACCTTCGAACTTGAGACAGCCACTCTACAATGTTTTCATCAATCTCTGAGTATCTATCACCCGGTATGTCTAAGACAACTCATTCCTTCTACTGTATAATTTTAACAATACAGACACAACAAAACAACATAACAAAGAGGTGAGATCACCTATACCAATACCAACATGGCAACACAGAGATAACACAAACAGCAATATCATACAGATATGTCATACCAGAATTTCAATAATGCACTCAACATTAATCAACTATCATCATCATACTATAATCACAATAATGTCATCAACATGATTATCATCATCATCATCCAAGTATTTCAAAACAATTTTCATAGTCAATATTCCTCAATTAATATATATCATGCAGATATGGACACTCAAATTTATGCATATGTTATGCATGCGCACATAGACTCAATTTTTCAAAAACAACTCCATGGAGGTTTTCACAATTTCGAGGAGAATGCTCTGTCAATTGTCAGTCTTAGCCCAAAGACAATCTTCCAGTTGTTGAAAAGAATCGTGTTCTTGTCGGGTATCGTCAATGCGTTGCAACGGACTGCATCGCCAAGTGACACAGGGTACTCGCCAGCTGTCCACTTGGTCGACCGTCACGCCTCGACGCCCCCAAGATCCATCATAGACCTCACTATCAATTCTCATTCCCTCTTCAACCACAAGGGCCATATACAATGCACGAATATATCCGTGCAAGTCCAACCCCAAAGGGCCAAATCTTTTCAATTTCATTTGTTCAATGTATCATATGTCTCAACGCATATTTTTTTTCCAATGCATGTATAATGCACCAAATTCAATCACAAGCATCTCTTTCCAATGCATATAAAATGCACCAAATTATACTGTATTTTCAATGAAAGAAAAATCATGTTATCACATTTTCATAGTTATAAAACACTTTCGTCGTGTTTTCAAAATTGCGTAATATTTCCGTTTCATTTTCACAATTCCAAAACGTTTCTGTTACGTTTTCACAATTCCAAAATGTTTATATTACGTTTTCAAAATATCGTAACACTTATGTTACGTTTCAAAATTCTCAAACGTTTACATTATATTTTCACAATACCGCGACACTTCATTTACATTTTCACAATACAAGAACATTTCAATTACGCTTTCAAAATACCACAACTCTTCATTGCACTTTTAAAACACGTACTAATTTTTTTAACATTTTTCTTAATCGCGTAAAAATATACGTTTCTCAAAATCGCATAATATTTTTCCACTGTTTCAAAATCGCGTAACTTAAAAATCATTCTTTTAAGTCGCATAAATCATTTTCCGTCATTCTCAAAATATTTAAAACACTTTTCAAATCACATAACGATTTTCCGCTATTTTCACAATCACGTAAAAATAATTCATCACTTTTCCATCACGTAGTGATTTTTTAATAGTAATTCAGATTACGTAAAATATTTAAACGTAATTCAAATCGCGTAAAAATATTTCAACGTATTTAAAATTGCGTAGAAATATTTTACTGTATTTCCAAACACTTAGAAATATTTTACTGTATTTCAAACCACGTACTTTAAAATTACGTTTTTAAGATACGTAAGTAATTTTTTCACCACAATTTTATTACAGAAAATATTTCTTAACCTTAAAAAAATTCCTTTTCAACTTCTCTCAAAATAATATAACTTTGTATTTCATTTTTTCACATTTCCTTACTCAAGAAAATCTTTTTTCACATTTCTTTACTCAAGAAATCCTTTTCCAAAATATACTCCACAAAAATCACTTTTTCCAATGAAATAAATCAACGTTTCAAAAGTTTAAGAATTTCCTAACGTACTTCAAAACTCGAAAATCAATTATACGTTAGTAAATTTTTAAATTACCATTATATTCTCCATTTTTCCCAAATCAATTCTAAAATCAATTCTCTTCAAAACAAATTAAGATTCAAACCCTTGCAACTTTTCTTTTTCATTTTCATATGAAAGTTCATTTCTCAAGTGATAAAATACTTTGATTTCCCTTTCCAAAATCCGTATACTAAAACATTTTGTTCAAACATTTTATTTCTACTTTAAAATTACTTTGTTTCATAAAAACCAAAATTATTCCAACCTCCAAAAATCGTCGAGTCTTTGGCCATTGAAGCCATCAAATATTTTCCTCCTAAATTGATATAGTTTTACACAAACAAAACCATTAAAAATTCTTTATTTTCAAAACCGAAATACCGATGGTCATAAAAACCAAACTCATTTGTTCAAATTCATTTTTACTTTCCTTACAAATCATTTTTCACTTTCTTTGCAAATCCTTAAAATTATCATTGCTATTTTCATTTAAATCTCATGTTTAGTAAAACACTTAGAAACTTTTTACACAAAATAAATTAATAAAAATCCTTCTAAAACCGTATTCATGTACTCTTTGAAAAATAATTTCTTTGTTTATTTTCCTTACTTTTCTAAACATCCATTTTCATCATTCAAGAAAATATTAATTTTGTGAACACCTATCTTGAGGTGTCTTGTTCGAAATCCACCATGTTCTAAGTACTCAAAAATCAATTCTTTTGTTCTTGAAAATTTTCAACATGAACCCTAATCAAGGGCATCAAAACCGTAGCTCTTCCTTGGCTACGGGAGCCAAAAATCAATTTCCTTTCCATCATCAAGTCATGGCATATACATATATATTTCATCATAAATAATATAAGCATACCATCAAAGCCATAAAAGCATGTATAGCATATCAAGCATATCATCAAAGCTATAAAATCATGCAAAACATATCAAGCATAGAAAATTAATCAAAGCTCATAAACACCCACAAATTAATTACATGACCATGGATATGAATCCTTACATGGATTCCACATCCATCAAATAAAATACCATCTCTCACCACCATGCTTGGTTGGTGAGATGGATCTCCCTCTTACCTCTTGAAGATCCTCTCAAAGCTTCTTGATTTGTTTCTTTTTCCAAGTCCTTCACCACCAAGGGTTTCTCAAATACAAAACAAAACACAAGTTAATTAACATATCTAACTTGATTAAGAGGAACCATGGATCAAACATGGTTTAGATCATGAAAAAGAGAGAAGAAAATGAAGTTTCCTTATACTTCACCTCAAAAACCCAATAACATGGATCTTGAAGAAACTCTTTGAAGATGAATGATTTAGAAGAAGTCTTCAACATGAAAGTTGCTTAGAATATCATGGAGATTCAAGATCTAAGATTGGATGAAATTAAAAGAGATTGAAGAGTGGTTTTAGGGGTCTTGATTGAATGATATCTCTTGAAGAACAAAGATGAAATTTTTGATTTTTGATAGAAACTTGAAGCTTGAATTTGAAGATCAAGATGAATGATTTTGGAAAAACTCATAACTAGAGATGTTCTTAGAATGATGTTTAGGTTTAGAAAATCAAGTTGGATGAAATTTTTGAGTGATGGAACGTGCTCTTGGAGGGCTTGGCCGAAATCTAGAGAAGAAAGGAGATGGAGAGAAAATTTTCTAAGTTTCCTTCTTGAAAATGAATCAATGAAGACCAAGGAAGACAATAATGACTAAAGCATGCAATTATGGTCTTCCAAACTCCTTCATGCAGCACCAAAACCGTGCCCCCCTTCAAGCATTCTCCTTGGAGTGCAAAAATCAAAAGTAAGCCATTATGATGTCTAACTTGACCAAGACATGCAAAAATGACATAAAGCTTGTCTCTTTGTCTTCTAAACACTCCAAAACCATCACCTTCTCTTCATAATGCATTCAATAAAGTTCTCTTCATTATTTGCCACCATTTGAAGCATTTCTAGCCATTGATTAATTCAATGGTTAGAATTTAGGTAGATTTTTAATTTTAGAAGACTAAATCTAGGCCATTAGATTTTTCTCCTTTAAATTCTAGCCCTTAGATGTGTCTCCAAAATTAAGGGTCAAGATTGCTTCTTCAAATTTTAAATCCAAAGGTCATAATTAGTCTTTGCCATTTTAGAAGACCAAATCTCTACCCTTCATTAATTTTTTATCCAATGGTCATAAATGGTCTTTGTTACTTTTTAAGATTAAATCTCCACCCTTGATTTAATCTAAATCCAATGGTTATAAATGGTCTTTGTCATTTTTCAAGACCAATTCTACACCTTTGATTACATCTATGGTTAATATCAAAGCTTTCCTAACTAAGCTTATTCTCACACCATTGATTAAATCAATGGTTATTATCCAAGGCTTCTTTATTAAATTTGTTTCTTAACTTTTGATTAAATCAATGGTTAATATTCAAACTAAGTATTCTCATCCAAGGGTATAAATCAAGTCAAGCTCTCTTTGTTGACTACGCAGTATAATATTTATTCTTGTATCCTACAAATAATATTTTTACTGTATTTTTATCATCTGATAATTAAATACAGTATAAAATACAGTACAAGAAATTTTCTAAAACTATTTCCAGATTCAGGTTTAGTAAGATCTCATATCTCCATCTAAACAGTACAAATTTTTCTATGCGTAGAAATTTTTTTGCTTTACGGGACCCACCTGGGCCCACGTAAGGTCACCTGGGCCCACATAGGACCACCTGGGCCCACATATAGTCAAAAAAATTCATAATCATCCACAAAAATCACAAAAATTAGAAAATTCACAAATATCCAATCAAATTACGTAAATTAATTACCTAACGGTAAAAATTAAATTACGTAAAGTTTTCCCCGGTCCGAAAATTTTTATTTTTCTGATACGGAGTAAATCACTCAAAACGATCAAATACGCTGACGGAATAATCAAATTAATTTTACAGCGCTCAAAAATCACTAAACAGTAAAATTCTGTTAATTGTCATAACATGTAGTATAATACGTCAGTGACGCATATATCATATTTTACAAATAAAAAATGGCAATTAAATGTATAAAATAACGATTTCAACTGCCATTATTTTTATTTTAAATTTAATTAAAATATTTTATTGAATCTTAAATTTTCACATTATTTCCCTAATAATAAAAAACCCTAATTTCATATTCCCCCTCAAGCGTAACCCAAAATCCCTCTCACTTTCTCGACCTCTCTCTGGTCTCACAGCAGCATAGCTTTCTCCCATGTTGTCCATTTAATCCTTCCAATGACCACCGTAGTTGGAGCTACCGCCACTTGCTGAGATCGGTTCTCGCTCTCCAACATCCAACTGCTTTTTCCTTGTCTCCTTGTCAAGTTATTCATTCCACTTTATCATTTTCACCTTCTTCAAAATCTAACGATACAACTTGTCTTTGGGTTTGGGGTTTTCAATTTGCAACTCTATTAGTTTTCAATTTCTATCCTTCCAACCAAAGACTACAATTTCCAATTTCCCTCTCAAATTCATTAGCACCTCGTCGGCTCCAAATCCAATAATCCCAGTCCAGCACCTCATTCTTTCTGTCTCTCTACGTGCAGTGGTGAAAAGCAAGATGGCTAGTAGTGGTTTGAAGAGCATTTTGGGTGCAGCTATCACTCAAGGAGTTTTCGAGACACGAGCCAGGATGTTCGGCCATCAGTTGAACCCCACGGGTTAGAAATCAACACACAAAATTCTCTGCAAGAAGTTGATTGATGAAAAAGTTGCCCAGTGGTACCCATACGACATCATGAAAGATGACCCCCTTGTCATGGCCCGTCAAGAACAAGAGTATTCTCCCTCTCTCTTAATCTCACTCTCCTTCTTTTTGCCCCCTCTCTACAACTCATCTTCATACACATACAAGGAATGCCCACTACGTGTTTGTTCTTATGTCTCTGTGATAGTATTCATTTTTTTCAGAGTTTCCTGTGATTGTCAACGTGTGCAAGTTTGTGAGGTTTACTTATTTTCATTAATGAATGAAATGGTATCATTAAGTTCAATTTTTTTTTTGGGTCTAGGATGGGGTTTCATAATTGAGTGCTTCATTTAATATAGAAAATCTGTGTCATTTGAACCCCATTTGGCACAATTTAGTCATGGTAAATGAGCTCTATCAATTTGGAAGTTGAGTGATGTGGACAATATTAGTTGTTATTTTATGCAATATGTTAACCTTTGATAGTACTTCAACTGCTCAACATTAGAAATGAACTCCTCAATATATTGACATTACATAATAATATTGTGAATATATGGATATTACTCTATTATTGTCTTGATGGGATTATTTTAATCTGAGGGTAAAATGTTATCTGTTGAATTTTTGTCCCATTTTCTCGATGTGTTTATTTATCCCTATCCACTATGTACCTTAGAGTTTAAAACCCTTTACAAAATAAAAAGGTAGAAAGAAAAGGATGAATGCAGATTATATTTGGTTTAAGCTTCCTTTACAAGTTACTAAAGTTAGAAACGATTTTCTACCAAAGATGATGGCTATTTTTCTGTTAACTTCTAGTTATAAGTGCACTACTTCTTTCTCAATATGATAACTTCTTCGATAGTTAAATCAAGTGAATTTTGTTTCTGGTTTCCCTTGTGAATTTTGGCTATGTTAACTTGCACCAAGTGCATTCTAGTAATGCTATGTCCGTGTAGAAATTAAGCAGCCAAAATTTGTGAAGGATGTCCTTTTTGTTATAATAAGAATCTTTGCTAGCTTTTATTAGTTATCTTACATTGGTTTCCACTCATTCAAGACTTTTGATACATTTATTATCTTGTTCTTTCTAGACTCTTATCGAAGCTTGAAATGTTGAAGCAGCGGGAAAAAGGACCACCCAAGAAGGGCCAAGGAAGGCGTGCTGCCAAACGCAACAAATAAATTATACTTTTTACCTGTGGCTGGAATCATATTGTGGCCACTGTTTTGAGTTAAAGACAAATTAGATCATCATTAATACTAATTGCATGCTATTTCTTCATTGATCAGTTACAATCACTGACACTTCATTATAGGAGCTATCATTTAGTGTCACACTCGGACACCTGTAAACAATACTTTTAAGAATAAAGAACACTTCTGAATTTAAGTATTTGACACTTCTTAGATACTATTTAGTATTTATACATGCTAGCCATACCTTCGATATATTTCATGTACTTGTTGATGTTTGTGTTTGTTGATGTTTGTGTGTGTTAAATATCAATGCTTACGTAAAATATATATACTTGTCTTATTTCTTGTGTGTTCATTAAAACTATATATGTGTTGTACATGCTTGTTTCAAATAGGAATTTATGTTTACAGTTTACTTTTTGATATTTGGGCTTGATTTTTCACCTAACTATGCTCCTTTCTTATTATGGGGTGAATCTATTGTAGTGGCTTGCAAGAGAACTCGCTCTGCTATTGATCGAGCTAATGAAAATGGTTGGTGTAGAGAATATCAATGGAAGGTTATTTCTTGGAAGAATCAACAGAAGGGAGAACTTCTTTTTATGAGCAGTAAGGTAAAAAAAATATTGTTCTTCTGCATTTTGTACTTAAGAGCCATAGTGGTGTGTCTATGCAGTAGATGCTTTCATCTTTTGAAAGCCAATGCATCTTTCATCTTGCGGGTGCTTGATGAAATCATAGGGTGGCTTTTTCTTTTTTTTTAGTTAGTTTTAGGTGAATTATAGTAGTTCTAAACTGCCATTTTATACAAAAACTAAACCAAGTAGTTTTTTTTGTTGGTTTTAGGTAAATTACATTAGTTCTAACTACTGTTTTATGCAAAAACTAAACTAGGTGATTTTTTTGGTTGCTTTTAGGTAAATTACGGTAGTTCTAACCATCGTTTTATACATGATAAAATTGTGGTGGTTAATGAGAAACCACCATATTATACTGAATATCGGAGATAAATACTTTAATTTTGGAAACTGCTATTAAGGCAAAAAATGATAGTTATAATCGCCGTAATATGCAACTAATAACTGCCATTTTAAACTTGGTTTTTTGTAGTGAAAGGTCCAATTTGGTTTAACTAAGTTGTTTTTGTCACATTTTATGATATTAGGCTTAGTTAGATCATTGAAGGAATTATTGCATGATTTGAGCTTAATTTGTCTATTTGGCAGTGTTCAGTAATTTACCTATAATTTGAGTTTCAAATGGCTAATTGATGTGATTTTGGCTTTATAGGAAAGATAAGATAAATCTCTACAAGTTTCATGAGACCTCAAGAGCTGGATCACATGTTTGGATAATTTAAACTAGAGTTGAAGCAAGAGCTAGAGTGCAGATCCTGACAGCTTAACCTCTACGCACTCATCAACCATATCTTGAGTTATAAAAGTCCAATAGATGCCAAACCAAGCCCGAATGGAAGCTGAGACACAAAGCTACAACTTCTATGAAAGCTCCTAAGTTAAACTATGTTGTTTTAGGCATGAAATTGAAGCTAGAAGTCAGGGCCAAGTTTATGGCGAGTTAGGCCACTTAAGTGGGCATAACTGAGTTTTAGGCCTCCAAATGACATTGGACTTAGGTCCAATAATTCCTAATTGACCCATCTCTGTACCTAATAGGATTCTATTCATGTAAGGCCAAAAGAGGAGTTAGTTAAAGGGGTAGATAACATAAAACGAAGGGAATTCATTCATTTAGCACTTTTCACACACTCTCTCTTCATCTCTCTCCCTCTCCCTTGTCTCTAGGTTTTCTCTTTCTGAATTTCTTTCCTCCCATTCATGGAGGGCTAGAAACTTTTAATCAGTCCTAGGGATTGATAATCTTAATGTTTAATTCTGAGATCTTGCTTTGATTGTTCTATATTTAATTGTTAATCAAGTTTCACTTCTTCCTTTTTTTGATTTTGATTGAATCTGGATTGAATTGCTTAATTTGATTTGGATGTTGATGTGATAATTGCATAATTATCACATGTTTAAGGAGGATTACAAAGACTAAACGATGCATCAAAGGTGTTTGATGGATTGTTTAGCTTGGTTGAATTTTGGATTTAGATTAATTTAGGCTTAGATAGGTGCTTAATAAGTCTAACCTTGATTAATTAAATTATGAATGCTTATCTAGTAAAGGATTTATAGATCATCTTAAGGCTTCTTGAGTTGATCTAAGGCCAAGAACTTGGTTAGAAATTGAATGGATTCCTAGTGATCAAGGATGAATTAAGCTCAAGAATAGTTAATTTCTTTGGATTGTTGTCTACCTAATTCTGTTTACATTATTTAATTGCTTTTTGTTAATCAATTTCTCAACCTTCCCCCTGTTAACCTCTTAATATGATTGCTTAATTAGAGCTTAGATCGACCTGGTGGTACTATATAGTGCAAGTAATTTAGTAAATCAACTTATAAATTGATATAATTTGATAGTCTCGGTAGCTATCAAATTTTGACATTGTTGATGGGAATCATTCTAAGTTCAATAAACCTTATTAGGAGTATAATTAGATACTAACCCTTTACTGACCCCTACTTCCCTTATTTTAGGTAGTTTTTAGCCCATTATGGCCTCCAAGTGCAAAAAGTGTACGACCAACCATCTTTGATTTAGTTGAGTTTTGGTAGGCAAGTAGAGGACATTATTTAGAGCAAGGCTCATGCTTTGCAATGAGTTCACCCTTATTTTGATTGAATTCCATCGTTATACCGCTTTATCAATTTTTAAATATTTTTTATTACATTTTTGGGTACCTCATATTTGTAATTTTCAAGTGGTGGTGGTCCTATAATTTTTAAAAATGTCTAAATAGGTTAGCTGATATTATTTTGGTAGAATTTTAGTGTTGTATAGTTCATTTTGCATATATTGTGTTTTTGCACTTTTGCATGTTGTATGACTAGGTCTTTTAGTAATCATTTGCTTTACATTGACCATGATATTGAGAGGACCTTGCACACACTTAATAGAGCTCATAGGCATATAGAAAGGATAGCATCTAAAATTGAATTTGACATTAAAACTGAAACTAAACTTGAGAATATAAGTAACATTGCAACCATGACTGATAATATACATAATATGATCCTTAAGGAACTAGCAACACTTGATATGAATTACCAACTTTTGTACATTCAATATGTTGACTTAAATGTTGATTTTAAATTGAAATATGGATTGATACACTTGCTACCAAAGTTCCATGGACTTGCAGGTGAAGACCTTTATATGCACTTGAAGGAGTTCCATGTATTTTGTTCGACCAAGGCTCTCAATTTGATATGTTCTTCTGGACAAAATAGTGGTTATAACATCCTCTTTTTGACATGTTAGTCTTGTAAATGATCTCAGAGATATCATAATACTTGCATGACATGTCATTTGAACTTTATGACAAACTGAGTTAGTTTAAGCACTTTGTTGCAATACAAAATGTGTAAAGTAGCTTAAAATGATTCAGATTATAGCATAAAAGGCTTAGTTAAAGGAAATAAATATGGAGAATTTATTTCTAGGTCACAAATGTATGAACTGAGATGTAGTTAAAGTTTCAAGATAATCAGAGTTAGTTTAGTATTTTTAAGCATACTAGTTGTGTGATTTAATACCAGATTGACTTGTAGTAGATATGGAAAAATAGGGTAATGATAAAACAAGAATTAAGATGAATCCTAGGTTTTATTATAATAACTATAGAAGTTAGCAAACTTGAATATATGAGATTAAAGTATTCCTAAGAAGTATAAAGTTTCAGCAAACTTTAGTGGTTATCTATAAGAAGTCATTTATGACTTCTCATCCTTCATTTTTCTCACAACAGAAGAAAGAAAACAGAAACAAAAGGAAAGAAAGGAAACAAAGGAAAGAAAGTGTTACCAAGTGGCCTCAATACTCAAGAGGGGGTGAATAAAATATTTTCGCAAATCTTTTGTAAAACACTTGATTATCAATTTTCGTTGAAGCTATTGATTGATAGAGATGAATGGATAGAGAAGATTGAATACTTTCACTCTCAAAAGAATCAACCAAGCAAGATAGTATTCAAGCAAGTAGTATAATTAATGCACAAAAGTAAAGGAGTAGAGTTTAGAAGATCAAACACAAGGTTTATCCTAGTTTAGCCACTCCTTGTAACCTATGTTCAGTACTCAAGTAATCACCCAATATTTTTCACTAAAACTTCAACCTTGAATAGGTGCTTGTTACCTTTACACAATAGAGCACTCATCACACCTTGAGATACCTCACACTTTGTACTTGAGCTCAACTTCCAGGGATACCTCACCCTTACAAATTGTTTGAGGGATACCTCACCCTCTTTACAAAGAATCAAAGTGTATAAAAGATGAAACTCTCACAAGAGCATGTAATACAAGATGAAACCCTATGACGCTCTTCAAGAATATCTCAAATATTTTTAAAAAATGGAGCACAAATGGATTGAGAGATTGATTCACAAATTAGAGCAATAGAAATGTGTTTCAAGTTGTTGGTTAGCCATTAAAGATGACCTAATGATTTGTATTTATAGGAATCAGCTCAAGAAAGCTGTTGGGAGTGATTATTGGCTGCATTAAATGCCAAGAAAAGTTGTTGCTAACTATCAGACTTGTGGTAATCGATTATATGGTCCATGTAATCAATTATATGATATTACATGGCTCTAAGAACACGTTTTTGGCTTTCCAGGCCGGATGTAATCAATTTCATCATGTAATAGATTACAGAGCCTTTTCCAAAGTTGTAATTAATTACAACACTTATATAGTTGATTACATGGCCTCTGCCGGAGTTGTAATCGATTACAATATTTATCTAAATGATTACAATCACCTTTAAACTCATTTTTAAGCCCAATTAAGCTTGATAACCATTTCCAACTTAGAAAATACTTAGATTTGTTAAGATATAAACTTAAGTTACATTGTCCAAGTTCAAATCAACATTTCTTTAAAATACAATCCATTAATTCTTAAAAAGACCTTTCAATAACCATTTTGAGATATATTAAGATATATTGGGAACGTCTTACATTAAGACTCTAATACTTATAAACTATACCAAATATACCTCTTTTGGACTTGGTCTTCATCTTGACTTTGTTATCATCAAAAACTTCATATACTTCATGACATAAGCATTCATAGAAAGGAAAAATGGAGAAAGAAAGGAAAGGGAACCAAGGAAGATCTAAGAGCCAAGCTCAAGCTTGAAGACCAACTGCACTTTATGAGGAAGAGGATACTTGAACCTTGTTCATGCCCTCCAATCTCCATCTTTATCGCTTGGTTGTTGTTGTTGGGTGAAAGTGGATTT